>CANTUT010000033.1:6175000-6850000 GCA_947687605.1 Reutealis trisperma | reverse complement strand
TAAACAGGATAGTCATTTCATCACATAAAAAAAAAGATTTAATATATTTACTTTTTTTTTTTTGCCAAATATTTTTTCCATTCATTCAAGAAACAAAAGAGAGACAATCAGAATACAATAAAGATTTAAGGCTGAGTGGCTAGACAAGACTCTAAATTGGAGACAAAAAACTATACAAAAGAGATATAGCCACCTAATCAGCTAACTTATTAACTTCTCTACAAATCCAACAAAACTAAAAAGATATAAATTTGCTCATCAAATTTTTAACAATTGACAAATGAGCATAAATTTCCCAAGGGGTGGTTTCAATTGGAACAACAAAATATTAAACAAGAGCTTTGTTATCTGTCTCCACTATTAGCTTGTTGTGACCAGCTATTGCAGCATGGTTTACTGCCAACACAAGGGCCTCTGTTTCTACAACAAGTGGAGACCTCGCAATCTTCTTAATTGCAACTCCATCAATCAAGTTTCCTTTATTATCTCTATAAATAACAGCTAACGCAACCATTCCTGTTCCATAATTGAAACCAGCATCAATGTTGGCCTTGATAAATCTTCTATTTGGTGGTTTCCAAACAAAAATTTCTTCTATTCTATGACAAGAACAATGATGAGAATTCCTTGTAAGAATTTGATTTTGATTATATAACATATTTGCCATCTCTATAGTCTGAATAAGATCAATGGCTTGGTGTTGGAATAAAAATTTATTCATTTGCTTCCAAATAGCCCAACAAAAAAGGACAGCTTCCTTAGACAATCATAATGCTGGCTGCTTTGAAATTGAGTTGTCAAGGAAAACCACTAATATGCAAAAGATACAACCGAATTAAAATTTGAGCAATATCCCCAATGGAATTCAAACCATGCTACTATCGTGTGATTGCAATAGAAAAACACATGCTCCATCAATTATGAAAATTGGTTGCAAACATCATAAATTGATTTTTCAGCAAGATTCCTTCTATGGAGATTTTAATCACTCCTTATAAATAATTTTCAATTGAATTAATTATTTGTTTTCAAAAATTAGTAATGTTGAGCCCAATCAATTGAGTTAAATTATTGGAATTATTTTTTACTTAAATCCCAATTATATATTGTGATAACACTAAAAGTTAAATTAGTCAAACAAACTTTTATTCAAAACTTAACTCATTTATTAAATCAATTTAAAAATATATTTAAATGTCAGTTATTTATAATTGCTAGTTGAATACACAAGTATTGTTTTATTTGGAGATATATTAACAAAGAAGCTGAGCTTGGGCCATCACAATCAAGGTAAGGTAACTAGGCAAATAGAGGTAAATAATGTATGTTGACATTCTATCATAATCAAAAACAAACTTCTCATATACCCTTTGTTTTTCAGGAAACTGATAAGAAAGAGGCAGCGCCTTTAGTCAAAATCACATGAGTTGACCTTCTTAAGGTGAAATTTTCCATTTTTTATTATAAATAAAATTTATTAGGTAAATTAAATCTATTTTATTATTTATAAATTAAACTAATAAAAATATAACACATATCACTTATAAAATTTTCCCTGTTACAAATTAGTGGTTGCCCAAAACAAACAAAGGAATATATAGACATTCTTATCATCAGAAAATGACCATAAAAATTATTTTTTAAAAAAAAAAAAAAAAAGAGTGGCACATTAACTCGCAATCACAAACGTCGGTCGGGTACTCTTATCATCACTTGAATGACTATATTGGTTGGATAAGAAATTATTATTATTATTATTTACGAAAAATTTTAAAGAAAATATTAACCAAATCAATGAGATTAAAAAAAATGATATTAAAAAAAATGATAAAGACATAATATTAAAAAAAAAAATGATACTCCCTAATTCAAGATTTTTACCAAATCATTTTGAAATAACTGAATTACAAAATTATTTTGTTATTAAAACATATAAACATCTAATTTATACTTATAAACAAGATAGTATTCAGTTTTGTATCGTATTTATATTTTGTAATTTATATAATATCTTTAATAAGAAAAAAAAAATAACACTCTTAATAATTTTTTAAAGTACAGTGGACATTATTTGAGGAAAAATAAAAAAATATGCATTGCAACATATTAACTGAATGGGTGATATTAAATAAATTGGATACACATATATGAATTATGTAATCACCCCGTCTCACACAGATTGTTCACTTTTTTTTTCTTGTTTAGTGTAAAAAAATTATTAATTATTTTTTAATTCATAAATTTTATTATATTTTTTACTTATATTATTATTATTTATACTCATTTTTTTAAATTTATTTATACTCATTTATTATTATATTTATTATTAATTTTAAAAATATACAAATACTATAATTTTTAATTAATAAAAATAAAATAAATAAATATTTATATTTATTTTTTGAGTTGATAAATATTTAGAGATTTTTTAAAAGAAAATAATAGACAATAAAAAGGGAGGGAGTATTTTATTCATTTATTAGGGCACTAGCGGTGGCGGCTGATTATAGACGTTAATTGAGGTAGCCGTTAGCACTTAGGGAGTAGTTTATATCGAGTCATTGTCAAACAACTTAAATAGCTCTATTTTCAAAACCAAACCCTTTTGCTCAGTCGCACACTCTTTCTCTAATCTCTTTCTGTTTAGCCTTTAGCCGTTGGGTAGTCAGTAATCACAGTCCAATATACCTTACTTAAACAATATGTACTCATTCTTAGACTCTGATTCCCAGTTTGAATTTCTCTATTTAAATAGGTATTTTGTTAAAAATATTATTTATAAATTATTAAACTTTCTCATTATTGTTTTTTTTCTTTTGTTATACATATAAATAAATTTATTTTTTCTTAGAAAAAATAAAAATATAACTTGCTTTTTGAAAAATAAAAGCCTAAAATTAAATAAATAAATTGGTGTTTAATATAAAAATATTTAAAAGCGTTCTAAAGGCACTACTCTAGTTAAAATTTAAGATTTAATAAGGAGATCGTGAGTTTTAATAAACTTGGAAAAAGTTTATAAAATAAATGGAAAGTTATGATTATTATACAATTCATTTAAACTCGTATGTTAAATTAAAAAACAAAGAAGAAAAAACTTAAAAATTACATTTGCATTTTTCTGTAGCATAAATTGAGGTTAGATGTAAGTAAATCGTAAATAATAAATTAGATAATTGGTATTCTCTTTTCAAAAATACTAAAATTAAGATAATGAATCCACTAAGTACACTGCAATTAGATAAATGGTAACCGTACTAATTTAATTTGAAATCTTTTCATTGTGAAAAATGAAAGTATTTCATTTCATTAGAAAAGTTTTTTTAGTATATATTTCACCTCATGCATTTAATAAATATATGAATTTCATTTGATAAAATTATTTCTATGTTCATTTTTTATTAGACAAAAAGTATTCGTAGTCATATTTTTTTTACATGATATCATCTTATTAATTAGATATACATTTCGGGTTAACAAATCTTTCTTCAAAATTAAAAAAAAAAATTATGTCATTCGTTTATTAAGTAAAAGTAAACGTATTAAAAAAAATTAAGCTTGTAGACTCACATCAATAATTCATCAAATTGATTAGATCACTAATAACTTTAGATTAATAATTAATAAAAATGAAATTAAGAGACTGAATTCTTTCCATTTAAGAAAAATCACTTTTTATTTAAAGTTTTAAACAATACGTGACTTGTAGATATGACAAAATTTGATCACCTTGAAATTAATGGATAATCCATACTTTGCTTATGTAATGAAACAGTGATCGAATTGAGTCTTTCTGTCTCGTTTTGATATCCGTTTCAATTGCATAAAATTTATATATATATATAATTTTGTATTACATATATATAAAAATTTATTAGTTTTCTTAATTAAATTATTGAGTATTTAAATATATTATTATTTTTTAAATATTAATTAATAATACATTAAACTTAACATAAATATGTATTATCAAAATATATAAATTATGAAATTTTAAAATTAATAAAATTTTAAAATTTTAACATAATCCACCCTCATCTCACATCCGGCATAAATCCAATTTATCTTGTTCCAATTTTACATTGATATTCTATAGAGCAAAAATAAAAATTTCAAAACTCGTCCCGTCAAAACTCGCTGGTTGTTCCAAATGACTTGTTCTTCTAGTCGTGTGAACTTTAGTAGCCCTATTTGAGATCGATACAGTACGTACGCATATAATAGTTTTATCGTTCTCATATTATTCTAGGTATTTAAATTATTTTAAGTTTTAATTATGATTATGTGTGTATTATGCATATAAATATGTAATAGAAGAAAAAACAAAAGTAGGGTAGGACAAAGAATAGACATTTAAAAATAATTAATTAGTAGCTTTATAGCAAGATGTGATTACCACTAATTGAAAATCATATTTTGGGAAAAATATTTAAAAATCTTAGAACTTAATTAATAAGTTTTAGTTTAGTGATGTAAGAATTATTATTTTTTAGAGAATAATTATTATTATTTTTCGAAATAGATATAAGAATTATTTTTAAAATAATAAGTTTAAAAAATGAAAAACTGATTAATAAAAAGAAAATATTATAGCTTTTAGCATGAAAATTAAATAGACCTATGAATTTTTGTTTGAGAAAATGTGAAATTAATAAATGTAGCAATTTCAATTTTGAATTTAAATTTGTATATATATTTTTTTTGAAAATTTAATTTCAACAAATTTGAGATTTCATGATTTTGAAAAAAAAATTAATAATATTAAATAAAAAACTAAAAAAATCAATTAGCAATTTAAATTTATAACAAAATCTAAGGTAGAGTAGCATATAGGTAAAGTGGATTTGATTGGCTAATTTCCTTATCAATAATTTAATGGCATCACCGCTTTGATGATGCAAAAAGAGGGGGGAAAATGTGCAAAGTCATCCTCTTTTTTATTGCTTCATTTCGATTCCAAGAAAAAGGAAAGAAGACTTGGAAAGTGAGTCTGCACAAATTAAAAAAAAAGAAAGAAAGCATCCGCCCCAGTGCTTAATGAACAAGAAAGAAAGTTCTAAAGTTATTTAATTAAAAATAAGAACACCCATAAATAAAACTTTTTTCATGACAATTTTATAATATGCGTTAGTTCATTTTATATTATTTTTCTCAATTTTTGCTAACGGTCATTATCATATTAACGTATTTAGTATTTTTATATAATATAGTATAATTAAGCTTTTTCTAACAATGATGAACAGTCTCCATCCTTAAGCAACACCTTTATTTATCTGCTATATATTGTATGCATAACCATTGCATCATTATATATAGGGTTTTCGAACAATAGACACCTACGCAGAGAAGATACAATTAAAATTCAGTATATTATCTAATCATGATCTTATAAATGAAGTTAGTTTCTCTATGAAGTTTAATTCATCAATTATTATGATGACCTCCTCCGTTAATCTAAAAAAAAAAAAATAAATAATGTAATTACATTTGATACAATAAAGTTAATTATATTATTTTTTAATCTAATTTATGATGTATTTAGAGACAATTATACTTTATTTATTGTTTATTATATGATGTATTTATATTTCATTAGTTTACGTCAAATTTTTTTACACAACTTAAGTCACCTTACATAAAAAAAAAAAAAATTTTGAAGCTTATAGCCATCCCTAATGTCCAATTTATAGGAAGACATTTATTCTTAATTATTTATAATTAACATATTTAATATTCTGGGAAAAAAAATATTTAATATAATATTTTCATCTATAAAATGTTCAAATATACATATAATTACCAAATTGACGCAGCGAGGAAACAAGGCTATAACACGTTTATACCTTAAACATTATTGAATCCACAAAAAATGACAAATTTTGGAGTCTACCATGAATAAAATATGCTGAAATTTTATTGAAAAATGAGAGAGCCCAATCTATTATATAATAGACTTATTTATGAGGCATAAAACCCTATATAAGAACTAATAAAATTATTAAATAAAACGTTTAAATATTCTATAATTATTTAAAAAATAGGAAAACAAATCTAAATTAGTCAAAAAATTATAATTATTAAAATAATTATAAAAATAGATGAGAACTGTCGCATCATACTTTTTCACTTCAAGAAAACTCGATTTTGAGTTTATAACTTGAACTTGAAATTTTCCATAGCAAATAAATAAATATTTTGAATAACATATTTTCATGGAGTAATTTGTTACAAACATTTTTTTTTTGAATCAACTTATTAAAATTATTATTCATGGAAGGAGTATTATTGAAATAATTAATTCCAATAAAACCAATACTTTGAAATTCAATAGTATCATGGGACTTGTGTGTAATATGTTCACTTGAAAATTTAATAAATTGATTACCACAATCTTCACACTTGATTCTTTCTATATTCTTTTTAATTACATGTATCTCAAGAATATCAATTTATTTTTCTGCTTCCTTAATTGTTTCATCCTGTAAAGTTTGTATTTCTTTTTACGTGTGTTTAAATTCTTTAATAAAATTAACAATACATGGAAAGTTATCATCACATTTAAAATTGGATTTACTATATTTGGATTAAACTTCTTCAAATTATGATCTCTTTGAATTTTGAACTGATTTAAGTTGAATAGTTTTTGTAATTTTTTTAGCATCCAATTGAATATGAATAGATCTTCTTCTCAAAAAATTTGAACTAAATTTATCTGTTAAATCTTGATTATAAAAATCCTTTCATCTTTCGTAATACCTATTTAATTTTTTATATAAATCATGAAGCACATAACAATCATAGTGAAATTCATCAATTGATAATTCTTTCATTCTTGATCAGGAATGAATTTTACCATGTCTTTTGATTTTCAACTCATCAATAAAGTGCGTAATCAATTAATTTCCAAGAAGCAAGCTTAATTTTTTCCTTCCCATGAATATCATAATAATTAAAATAACCACTTGACAAAACCTTTATCATAAAAATCATAATCAAAATAAAAAAATACCTCTAAAATTAGAAATGTCTGTACGAATTAATTGATTGTGAGCTATATCATTCCCAATGCATGATTTACCATATTCATGATCTCAAAAAATAAAAATTATTCTCTAAATCAGGAATATGTCTACTAGGAGACACTTTGGCTCGAGTGCTATTTCTTCCATATTATGGATCATGAAAATTTACACTTGAAAAAGTCTGCCATTTGCAATCACTGTCAATGAAGAGGTTACTTCATATTCTATAGATTTTCATCGAGAAGACAAGTCTTAACCTGCTTTGATATCCCTTGACGCAGCAAGAAAGTGATGGAAATAAAGCTAAAACACGTCTACGCCTTAAACATGCTCGAATCCACATGAAAAGACAAATTTTGGAGTTTACTAAGAATAAAAGATGCGGAAATTTTATTAAAAATGAAAGAGCCACAAGCTATTATATAATAAGCTTATTTATAAAGCATAAAACCTTAAATAATAACCAATAAAATTACTAAATAAGAGACCTAAATATTTCACAATTACTTGAAAAATAAAAAAATAAATCTAAATTAATTAAAAATTATAATTATTATAATTACATAATTAAAATAATTATTAACATGTTTAATATAATATTTTCATCTCTAAAATGTTCAAATATACATGTAAATACCAAACAGACTTAGGCACCTAGAATAATTAGAAAAACTACATATCAACATGTTAGCTAATATAAATAACTATATAATTTAATAATAGATACATATTTTCATTTTTATAAGACTTCAAATTATGATCTTATCCGCTTCTACAACAAAATCAGCTATAGTTGGTGAGGGATAATCAAGACATGTATTTGAATGTGAATGCCTTTTTTTTCTTTTGAGATAATTATTTTGGATTGATTGTGAAATTAATAATTATTTTGGATTGATTGTGAAATTAAATATATACACACACTTTAACACAATTCGTTATTAAAAAAACAAAAAAGTAAATGTATACCGACAATTAATGATGAAAATAAAGCCAACGTTAAATTTTTTATTTTATTTCAAAATTATCAGTTTTAATTTTTTGTTTCGCAAATATAATTTGTATAAATATTTTGATTATATACAACAAATTAATCAAACAACAAGTGCTTTTTTTTTTTTTTAATATATCTCAAAAGGAAATTTATTATTTTCACCTAACTTTATTTATAATATATATAAATGTGTGTAAGAAAAGATAAGCAAATTTATATAAGAGTTATTCATTAAGTTCTTTTTAATTATGTAGTTATGATGAGTAATATGATTATTTATTAATTAAATAATATAATTATTTAATTTTATTTAATTTAACTAAACAATAATGAATTCAATTAGAATAAGAAAATAATAATTATTTAATATGTAATTAATCATATTTAATATCTAAATATATTTAATTAATATAAAAAAGAATGAATTGAATTAGAATAAAAAAAGAATAAAATAATTGTTATTTAATATATAATTAATGATATTATAAATTTATAATTATATAATTATTATAATTTAATAATTTAATTATCTAATTATATTAATTTAATTTAAATAAAAAGTATAAATTCAATTAGGGTGAGGAAAAAATCAAATAATTATTATTTAATATATAATTAGTTTTTTAATTTAAATAAAAAAGAATTCATCGAATAATTAATGTTTTTTCGAATATTAACAAGTTAAAGAAATTCTAATTTGATTTTGAAAAATGCTATTATAGATTACAAAAATTATTTTTGTTCTAAAGGAAATTGCAACATAAAAAAAAAAAAGTGCACTAATTAAGAGTTAATTCAACAACAATAACCAAAATCATATTATTGCATATCAATATTAAAGTTTCTGTTTATAATGATATGTTATTCTATAAAAAGAAAATCAATTTATTTGCGATTATATAAATATTTAAATTTAAGATTTATTTTCTAAATTTTTTTATATTATAGTCGAGATTCAACTATTAACATTGAAACACTTAACTTATTGCATCTAATAGATTATGCAATGGAATAAAGATGATACACAAAAAAATCATAATCGATATTAACGTATAAAGCACTTTAGAAAAAAATTAATTTTAAAAATATAATTAATTTATGATTTGCGACATTAAAATGGGAAAATAAAAAAAAAATTCCACACTTAAATCTGCTTAAATGTAAACAGTTAAAGAAAAAGATCATTATATCCCTTGTAATATTATATTTATTGCTAAACTGTATATCACATGTAACTATAAACAGGAGTGTATAATTAAATAAACAAGATTGCAGTAATTAATAACTGATAATTTCTTATAAATATTTTTATCAATGACAATTAAAAAATTAAAAAATAAATAAAGATGATAAGTGTGAGTAGACATTTTTTATTTACGATATGCTTTTAATAATATTTCTAAGATTATTAAATATATATACACTAAAGAAATTATCAAATTTATGTTTACATAATAGTTATATTTAATAATGAAAAAATAAAAGATTACAAAGTTGTAAAAAAATTGGACAAGAGCTAGAATGCCTTTTGGGATTGCTCACCACAGATTAATTTAACTATAAGCCCATTGGATATGTTTTATAGTAATTAAAAGTGGTGTTTCTGAGCCCATTGCTGGCCCAAACTGGACTCTGAATCTCTCTTAGATACAGACCCTAAATTCAAGCTTTTATTTTATGAATCTATGGCTTGTTTTGGATAAGAATTCGCATCATTTTCAGTTATATTTAATTGCGACTTGTTTGTTTCGTGGTTAATTTGGTGAAAATGATGCCTTATCTCTTTTTTAAGTCCCCTATAGTGTATTATATAAGGTGGGACTATTTTTACTCTTATAAATTCTTCTCATATTTTCACAGTCTCTTTTAAAGTATTTACAGTTCGTTTGGTTTGGTTCGGATTCGTAATCACTAGAATTAATTTAAATTTTAAACTTAATTAAACTATAAGATTACTTATTTTAAATTTTATTTAGTATAAAAATTTTAATTTATAGTATTAAGTAATTATATTTTTATAGTTCAATATTTGGTATGATAAATTAATAAATAGAATAAAAAATATATTATTTTATGAAATAAAATATCGTAAATAATGGAATTAGTAATCTCATTGGATAGACATTATTAAAGATATGGGGTTAAGCTTTAGATAATACCTATCTCATAGATTAACTAAACTTTTAGAATTATTAAATCTAATATAAATCATATTTAAGTAATTCTGTGCTATTTACTAATAATAAAACTTAGCTAAGTAATTCTATGCACCAAATGAACTACTAATATTCAATTACAAGTTGATTATTATTAATTTTTTTTAAATATCAATTTTAACATTTTGCATTATAAATAAGTTTAAATTTTCCTTTCAAATATAACGAGTATATAAAAAGTGTCAATTTCACCTTATAAATTTTATTTATTTTTATTGATAAAATTTTAAATTAATGAAAATTGTAAAAATGAAATAAATCCTTTCAAATTAATTTTAAAATAAAAATAACGATTTAGATTTAAATAAAAAATTATTTTTCTATAAATTGTAGTAAATTTTAATTATTGTCTTTTATTTATTTTGGTTAAGAATTTATATTTTTATATTTATAAAATTACAAAAGTAAAGCTATTTACCATAAAAATAATATATTCGACTCGATAAATAAAAAAATATTTTTAAAATATAAAAAAGAGTGAGTTTCCATGTAATAATAAAATTAATTGTTTTGTAAATCATTTGAATAAATATTCTTTTAAATTACTAACCAAATAAGTAATATATATACACTTTTCTATTGCTTGAATATCTAACATATATTTTTTTTAACTATTATGAGATTAAAAAATAAATTTATAAATTTTGGAATTACAATTATGTAAATCAAAGAAATTAAATTTTTATTTTTTACAAAAATAAATAATTGAAAATAAAAAGGTTAAAATTCATTTATAATGCAAAATGTTAAAATCGATATTTTAAGGAAAAATTAATGATAATCAACTTGTAATTGAGCATTAAATACTCCAAAGAGATGATGGGAATGTGAGAATAATTTGGAGGAATGGAAATAGCCCCACCCATTCTTTTGTATTCAAATTACTAATTATATTCAATTATACTAATTTGATTTAGGTATGTAAAGGCTTGTTAAGTAGAGTTTGGGATGTAAAGATAAGCCATGTGTTTAGAGAAAGCAACAAGACAGCAGATTGGCTTGCTGCGAGGTCACTGTTTCATGACTTGGGCGCCGTCCGATACATGACACCTTTTGCAGGCATTGAAGATGTATTATGGGCTGATGCTGCAGGTGCAAGCTGGCCGACACGTGTGATCATTAACCATATCTTATCATAAATATTTTTATAATATATAAATATTAAAATTTTTAATGTCAAGTCCATTTATATGTATATATCATCTCTCATATATTTATTATATTAATAATTTAATATGCAAATTTTTTTCATTTAAAATAATATAAAATATCATAAAGCTCAGCATAGCACGGATTTACTTATTTCAACTATTTTCCATACAAAAGAAGTTCGTGTTCTCTGTTATAATACTAACAAAAGTTCTAGAATTTGCCTCACACCCACGGAAATGGGACAGTATTGCGGTACTATTACTTGACTTTATCCCCGTATTTGGATTGGTTGAAAATAAAAGAAGAAAGAAAATTTAGATGAAAAATAGGGAAGGAATATAATTTTTTCTTATTTGGACAGGGAGAGAAAATAAAGAAAGAGAGAAAAATAAATAATATTTTACTTTGATTATTATCTCTCAAAAATAGAGAAAAAAATAAAAGTTAAGAGAGAAAATATTACTATTCATTGCATAATTATCTTATTGCCTTTTTATCATATAACAATTGTTATTTATTATTTTTGTCACTATATAAAAGGCAAAATAATAATTATATAGTATTAAAATTTTCTTTCTTTTCATATTTTGTTTTCCAAATAAGAAAAAATAAAATTATTTTCTTTCCTTTTCCTCTTTATTTTCTTCTTATACAAACATAAGAAAGGAAAATATAAAAAGAAAAATAAAATTTATTTTCTCTTCTTATTTTCTTTTCCCCTTAAAATATTTAATTTTAAAAAATTATGGCCTGCTTGATCCATAATTTTTTCACTAAACAAGACTTGCAACCACGAACTACTGTAATCTTTACCCTTTGTGTAGGTCAACCGTTAAAGGCATAGTCATTAAATTCAGTTTAAACATTAACTCGGTCTATAAATTGAGTCGACAGATCAGAAGTTTAATCACTGGATCAATGATTGAATTGCTAAGTCAATGAAATTAGCTAAATATATAATTTATAATTTTATATAATAAAATAAATATAAAATATTAAAAGATTTAGGGTACATAAACTTGCACTAAAAATAAAAAATTAACAAACTAAATATTTCAGTTTATAAATATAAAAAAATCCATTAACTCTTTTATATATTTTTAAACTTTTATATTTATGAATCATACTATGGGCTAAAAATAATAATTGAAACTTAATAATTTTATTCCTTACATTTTCATTAAAATGTGTAAATATTTCATTATATATCAATTTAAGAATCTAATTTTCATAATAGAATATCATCTTGTAATATCAAAAACTCCAAGTTTTAAAAATATTTAAATAATTCGAATTATCAAATTATATTTAAAATTGATCCTAAAAAGAAATATTTTTTCTATTTATTTTTCAAACCAAATAGTAAGAATTTGAAAAGTTAATTTTGAGACACCGAGTCTGGATTTTTAACTCAATTCATTTTTTTTTGGGAAATTTAGGCTGCAATCGATCGCAATAATGTATAATTACTGTAAACATCCTCAAGTAATTTATTTTTTCCTTATATTTTTTCAAATAATCTATATACAGAAGGACTAATATGAACAATATAATATACACCGACGAAATAGGAATGGCATGTGAATACATGCCACTTATTTATTAATCAGCTAATTTATAGCATTATATAAAGTGACATAATGTGTTATTATACACTACTTTTGAACCAAGAAGCATGCTTCTTTTGACTTAATTACATAAAAAAAACCGACTATGCCTAAGTGTAGTAGAAATCTGAAGTTGTCGCTATTGTAACCTAAACCAACGGCAGAATCTAATGCATACACACATGCTTACTATACTCATACTGCACTACGTGCACCAAAAGATTCCTTTCCAGATTTTCTCTTTGATTTTATCACACTTACGAGTCCAATTAGTTCAAGCCATGATTTATGTGCTAATTTCTTCTAGAGTTAATTAATCGATTCAGTTTTACAAAAAGTAAATTGCATTAAAACAGTGCCCCACTAAATATGGCATGGCATTGTTACACCGTGTGATTTTTGGCGCTACATTGAAACAATTCCAGCGTCAAAAATGGCCGACTCATATCATAATTGGAGTGAGCTGGAGATACTTACCCACGTATGCTAATAAAATAATTGAATTTTTTATGAGACCTTCTAATAATCCACTACGACCAAACCCATTGGTGAAAAGCTTTTTCTACAGATGAAAGAAAGGGGGGAAATGGTAATCCTTGTGCTTTCAACCCCCATAATCAACCCTTTATAGACACTTCTTTAGTGCTTTCATTAGTTCAACCACCATAATCATGGTCACATAAATAATTCAGTGATGGTATTTTGTCTATTTTGTTTCCACTGAAACTGAATCAAAGACTCGGAAGACTCATTAATTATGATTTCTCTTTTTTTATACATTATACATACTCTATAAAGCCTGTGAAGGAGTGAGAAATTACTTTTAACAACTAGTTATTGCCAAAATGAAGAATCTAATTATTACAATTACAATAACTTATAATTTCAAGAAGAGAAAGAAAGGGGCAAAAAGGCATTCATTTGCTTGCGGCGATTTATGAGCCGAAATTTATTTGCCCATAAACACCTAACTGATTATGATTCTACAATAGCAGCAAGTCTAGACACAGAGCCAAACCTGGGTGCGTCGCGGGGCACCAATTGACCCTGCGCCATCACCAAAGATTTGTAGATCTCTATGATCATCCTTTCATCATACTCCTTGAGTGGGGCCTTTCCAAAAGCAGCAAACCCATTCCCTGCTCCTCCGCCACCGTAGCCAGCTCCAATCACCCGGGAGTTAGCGAATCCCAGCATCATCTTCACATAGGCGTCGCGTAGCCAAACAAATAATTTCTTAGGAGAAGTCATTTTAAAAATTTTAAGCTTTGGTTTGATCTTGATCCGCCAGAACTTCCTCCTTCTCTGGGTTGTTGAGCCCAACTCCCCCGTGTTCCTCCGCCTCCTGTTGGATCCATTAATCCTCTCGTAGCCTCTTCGCCGCCAGTAGCCTCTGACCTTTGTGTACATAGTAGCAGAAACACCTTCCATGGATGTAATAGCAATTGGTTGATTGGGTAGTGATTTGTTTTAAGAAGAACAGAGGAATGATGGTGGGTGGATAAAAATTCATAAATAAATGAGAGTATATATATTATATATAAATATGTATATAATAGATATGGATGGTGGTGGATGTAATGGAATGGGCCAAAGATACTGTTGTTTTCATAAATGCGAGCGGCTATTTCCCACCTAACTGCCTTTCCTGATGTGAACTCTTAATTGATATTTTTGTTCTATTTGTACAAAGTCCTTATGCTTGATGAACACAAGTATCATTGAATTAAAGGCGTACAAAAACCTTATTAGAAGTTAAAAATAAGTACTTTGACAAAAAAAAAAAAAAGGTTAAAAGTGAGTAAATCCATACTTCAATTTAGATATTTAAATCTTAAAATGATTCTAATAGTGATTTAAAAAATAATTAATAATAAATTTGTTCATGGATCAAATTTAAATTTAAAATGTTAAAATTTTCAAATGTTGAACTTATTCAATTTATAATTATTTTCACAAATTAAAATATGCAAAGCAATCTATGAACTAATACCATTGACAACACAATATCATTATTTTTATATTTCTACAAATATTGTATTTTTCAAAAAAGTTTGGATTCATTTAATTTGATTTTAATTTTTTTAATTTTTTTTATAAATTTCCATTTGGCTTGATTTTCTTAAAAAAAGAAAAACTTAATTATCTAAATTTTTATGAAAATGGAAGTTGAGTCGACCCAACAAATGAGCTAGAAAAAATTATAGTCTCGCCTTGTGCAAAGGTATTTGTGAGAAGTAGAAAGAAAAGTAGAGATCATGTGCCGTAGTTTTTTTCTTTTTTGTCCAAAGAAGAAGATAGTTATTAATATTTATAGGGTTTTACGCTCAAAACGATACAATAAGCTAATAAAGGATTACTAGTGGACCTAATATCTAAAAATACATCCCACATAAAAGGGCTTTCAACAGTAGGCTTGGAACCCAGTAAAATAATGGCTATAGGGCTATAGAAATTACAATAATATCCTTGTGCTATTCCCATCCTACCAATACTTTCTGCCCAACTATCCATCTCCTGCATGGCTTGTTTGGCTGAGCAAGCTGCTGATGGCCGTAAAGAATAAAAGGCTTTAACAATTCACAAATCCTTGTATCTTCGAAGCCTTAACTTGGTTTGCCACCAAGGGCTATGATTAACCAAATAAAGCTCTCCTTTCATTAGCCAATACAATCATGGCCAAATAAGAGAGCCTCCCAAGAAAAATGCTTCAGCACAAACTAAGCAAAAACCCAAATCACAACATATAGCCATAATGCCATTGCCAACTACCTGTTCCCCCTCCCTTCTACATATAATCTTCCACACAAACCAAAGGCCTATACATATAGAGGAAAGACGAACCTGGCCATAGATAGGAACAGTAACCTCATTGTTAGAAGTGATATTTACAAATCCAAAAACTGCCATAAGATTACCCTTCAACACAACAAAAACCCCATACCAAGTAGACTAAAAAACCCAAAAAACCTAAGAAACAATCTTATTTACGGCTAACTGATAAAGGAAAAGAAAGGAAATGAGAGAAAATTGATATCTCCATCGGTGGCCAGGGCCACCAGGTGTAACCCTAGCCAAAGACTCAGATGACACAAGCAGAGAAGAACCCTAACAGATAAATGTTTATTTGATAGCTAATGTTAGCTGTATCACGTGCTTATGATCTCATTACATAATTTTCTTTTTTGCTTTTAAATAACTTTACTTACCAAACCATGGAAAAACTTATTTATTTTCAGATACATACAAATTAATATTAAAATTATTATTCTTATATATATATATATATATATATATTGCATTGAATAACAAGTATTGTTTGCCTTCCTTTTGCTTGGTCATCGGTGGTGGCTGGTTAGGGTTTAGAGAGCGCAAAAGGTTCTAGAAGAGATTAGATCAGAGCTATTGTTTTATTTTTATAGTTTTTTTAGGCCTTTGGGCCATTTATTTAGGATTCAAACCCTTAAACAAAGCTCCACTGCTGAGTTTGAGTTTGGTTTTAAGTTGTCATATGTGTTTGTAATTCTTTTTGTATTTATTTGGGCTGAATATTTCCATTAATGAATTATTATTTTTATTGCAAAAAAAAAAAAAAAACAAATATTATAATGGGTGGGATTGAAATCTTCATGTATTTTTTCATAATTTATAGTACTTTCTTCTTTTTACTTGCTTCAAAAAAAATTTCTTCTTTTTACCTCTTTTTTTGGCATATAAAATTGATATTAAAAAAAGAGAGAAAAGAAGACTTGAGAGCAGCTAAGATTTCAACGAATTAATTAAGTTATTCATTTGGAGCAGGCATGGCCCCCTCTTCTTTGACTTAGCTCCAGGAAAATAAGTGTTTTTCTATTCAAGGAGAAAGTTGATATGACCATACGAGGAATTATAGACACAGAAAGAAAGTAGGAATTTTGAGTCATTCGTTTTTCTATTTGATGTGTAAGTGTAACGAACTAAAAAGAGAGAGAGAGAGAGGTCGTTTTTATTATTATTAGACGTTTATTACCTTCTCTTTGTTTTATTGGGGAGAAAGGAAGTTTTATAGTACAAACGCAATGTCTCTAATTTTTGTTTGGATTTATTTCTAAATACCACTCTTTCATTGTCAAACTACAAATAAAACATATTATCTTTCAAAAAAAACTGTAAAACATATTCTAGAAAAATGGGATTAGTAATTAGTTATAAAAGTTTCATAGATTTTGCAGTCATATATAATTTAACAATAAACTACACACATATGATTTAGAAATAAATTAGAATTTGAATTTTTCCTCCTAATATTAAAATTTTTTTTTGATAAATTAATTTTTATTTTTCAAGGTGAACTGAACATGTTATTGAATATATAATAAAATAAATAATTTTGAAAAGTATATATTCATTTTTAATTTTTAAAATTTGGAAACTTAATTCATTGGAATGTGATTTACGTTGCTAAATTTTTTAAATGTAAAATCAAAGTCATTATCCAAAATTCCTAATTTGAAAGTTTATTTTTGGTTATGCACTTTTCATGCAATATTAATGGTGGTTTATAGGTATTTTAGTTGAAACTTGAAAGAAAAGAAAGCAAAGAAAAAAGAAAAAGAAAATTTACCCAAAGAAGATAGACTAGCAGTAAACAGGCTCGGAGCCCAAAATTAGTACAATAAGTGGAATTACAACAGGTATGATCCAGCTAGAAATGCACATGATGGAGCCATACTCCACCAACAACCTACCCTCAACAAGTTTTTTTATTTTATTTTATTTTACTCAGACTTGGAGTCCATACAAAGTCCGAGCAAACTTTCCCATTTGGCTAATGCTTCTAACTCTGAAACTCTTTCCAGATGGCTCTGCTGCCATCACCAAGAACTGCACCAGCACCAGCAACGGATAGAAGAAGAACAAAGACATTGCATTTGAGCCAACAGGAAGGAAATTACACAGAGAAACTTGAGTTTCCGCCTTCCACTATAGCCAAACTCTATAAGCAGCAGATCGATGATGGAGACTCCCTCCCTTTTCATATACTAGCCATTGCTTAAAGAGGGTAGATCTGTCATCATTTGTATTGGAGCTCAGCAAACAAAGAATTAAAAACACCATAACAACCTAATCTGAACCTCCTGAGTCTGTGCTAGCCTTCCTTTCCCCTCCCACCTATAGCCATTAGAGATCCTAAGGCTAGAATAGTGATGAGAGAGCTGGATGGAGCCGGAGATAGAGCAAGACAACGATGACTCCCCAAAAGCTAACTCTAAGCTTACCACCTTTAATGTTATTTTATTTTTAAAGATAGTTATTAATTGGTTGATTGTCCTTTTCTATTTCAACTGTTAAGTGGTTGATTATCCAATTTTTTTCTTGAATTAAATTGTAATGGATAATTTTATTTTGTTAGCAGAACAATTATTAATGTATTTTTTACACTTAAATTAAAAAGTTAGTCCCATTTTTTTTATAGATAAAAGATATTTATTTGTAAATTTTTTTGAAAAATTTATTTAAAATATTAAAACTCTTGAATTATTTTAATTTTAAAAAATTGAAAATGACCATCATATATAAAAGAAAGGGTAAGAGAATTATAAAATAAGATAAAATTACATTAAAATACTTATAAAAGAGAAAAAAAATTAATCATTAATATAGAGATTAAAAAAAACTATATTATTTTTTTTTATATAAAAGAGAAATGAGAAAAATAATATTTAGTCATTAATAGAAAGAGAGAGACCATGTTTATTTTTACCTATTATAATAGGTAAAAGGTTTCCTCATATTTAAAAAAAAAAAAAGTTATAAGTTTTTTTAAAAAAATTAAACAATAGGAAAAAGAGTGTGTAAAGAAAATATTGATAGGATTTTCCATAGACAAAATAACAAAAATATGTGAAAATGAAAATTCCTCTCTTCTTTTTCTTCTTGTGCTCAATACCACATTTTAATTAGGTGGACATTAATTAATGGCAAATTTATATTTCAAAATCCAGCAATTACAAGAAAATTTCCAATATTTCTGTATTCCCATTCATTCACAACCAAATTTCCGGCATTTATGACAAATTTTTTGTTTTTATCTCATTAAATAAACAATTAAATTGCAATCACAAAATAACGTATGTTTTTATTGCTATTATTATTTTATATTTTATAATATAAGAGGCAGATTATGTATATTATAATTGAAATTATGAAGATTTAAAAGTTTAAAAAAATGGAACTGTTATATATATTAGCACAAATTACAATACAAGGAATTTGGAAAAAAAAATAATAAAATTACAACACAGGGACATAATATTTTGTTGGTTTCTTGTTGATTAAATAACTTCAATTGTAATAGAAAAACTCTAATTTTCCTTTTTTTCATTTCTCATTCTCTTATTGTGATATACTATTTGAAAGCTATTTCTGACCATTTTGATTAGAAATTGGCCTCCTCATCTTTCTTTTTTTATTTATTTATTTCTTCTAATAAAAGTTTAAATGTACTATTTTTTATAGGTAAATTTGAATTTTTATCCTTATTTTTTTAGGACTTTGAATTTATTTTGATTATTTTATTTTTAAATCTCGAGTTAATTTTTTTTTTTATATTTTCCTTCAACAATATTCAAATTTAATCTTTTTTAGATAATTTTTAACATCTTAATTTCAGATATATATTCTTTAGTTGATCTTAATATTAGTGTATGGTGATTTAGCTTTTTGTCATAGGTATATAATATTTCATTATTTGATTGATCTTATAAGAATAGAGAGTTAAATAGTGCAAAATTATTAAGCATGTCATAAAAATTAATAAGAGATAAGTATAAAATTAAAAAAAAAAAATTACATTATTGATATTTTAAAATCATAAATAAATTTTTTGAACAGTGACAAATAAGTTGAAGTATAACGAAATTTTTAAAATTAAGTGTAAACAATAAAATTTTTAAATTCTTATATTTTATTATAAAGTGTGTATATATCCTTTTACTGTTTATGTGTGTATTTATACATTTCAAGAAAAAAAAAAATTAAAAGAATAATAGAAGTCTTGACTCGAAGAATGTCATTGAACAATATAAAAAAAGGGCTTGTATTCAAAAAGAAATACCCTTCTGCTTACGAGTCCTAATTAGTAATTACCATGCGTAGACAACCCAAAAAGAACTAAATTAAGTCAATAACTGAAAAGAAACTTAATTAATCTAACATCTTCTTCTCTTAATAATATTCACCATCATAGTTTATAAATCACCTCCTAGCCTTTGAGGACTTCTGTTTCTTCCTGAGCCGATCTGGTGTGTTCACCTGACTCAGTCTCTTTATCTTTTCAGTCTTTCCATCTTTCTTAGCCTTCTTCAAAACTTCAGGAGTCTTAACCTGACTAAGCCTCTTGGTCTTAACGGACTTCTCTTCGGACTTGTTGGAATGATCAACTTTTGGTTTCTGGGTAAGAGTGAGGGTGTTTTTTATGTCCAATTTAAGCTTCTCGGTGGAAGATATCTTGTAGGAATTTTTAATCTTAACAAGTCTTTCAGATTTCACAAATTTCTTCAATTGTACTGAGAGTTGTTTCTTGAAATTTGAAGGCAGAATGGATTGGTACTTTTCCTCTATCAACTTTGCAATCGCTGGCTGGCTCGATCCCGTTCTCTCCTTCAATGCCAATATAGCTTCACTAATCATCTGCCATTAATAAAACGAAAAGAGTTAAAAATTTGGAAATTTTGATAAATTTCAAAAGAAAAAAATGGTAAGAAAACAGAGGACCTCAAAATAAGGAGGATGACGGTGGAGATAAGGAGGGGATTTGGTGGTCGTTTTGGCGTTCTTCTTTGTTGAAGTAACTGTTCCTTTCGCCATTTTTGTTTTTTTGGAGAGAGAGAGAGGTGAAAGTGGAAAATTGAAATATGTATAAAAGATTTTTTTTTAATTTCAAATTTTGTTTAGGCGCGAAACAAATTGAAATTTGATTTGAATGGATTGAGAAATGGCAGCGGAATGGTGAAAATTGAATTGAATGTGAGAGATTTACGGAGACACTTCGTGTTCGTGATTATCCTAAAATTGACATGTGGAAGTTGGGCGGTTATTGGGAAGCTCACTCATTATGTTAAGGATTATGGGCTTAGAAGCCCTAAAAGCCCAACCTGATGAAAGATCCCAGTCATTTATCTCTGCAGTCTCCGTAATTTTTTTTTTTTTTTAACTCTCCATAATTTTTTGAACTCTTTATTAGTACTATAAAATAATGATTATTTTTTTGGTATTCTAAAGTAATAAAATATATGTTTCAAAAAAATTAATAAAATATTTTTTTCGTCAAAAAAAATTATTTTTATATATTTTTAGCGAAACAATAAGGGATTATAAATATTTTTATATAATTTAAGTATTAATTAAGATTTTTTTTTTTTCAGATGAGTCTAATAATATTTGTACCTCTATCTCATATTTATATTAAATAAAAAATCCACGTCAAATCATTTATTTTTGAGGATTCATTTGATGCGATGAATTTCAATGATAAATTTAAGAAAATTTATGAATTTTAATTTTAGCCATTTGTTTGATTTGAAAATTAAGTTACATTTTGATTTATTTATTAAAATCTATCATGTTTCAAATTCTTTATTTTTGAGGGTTTTGAAAATCTACATAAAGGATGATTTTTGGTCAAATTTATGAATTTAAACAAATAATAGATTCTACAAAAAAATTTAAATTTCAAAATTACTTATACTAACATATTAATATTTTAAAACTAGTATTTACTCTAAAATTAAAATCATATTTATTTGCAATGAAAATTTTCAAAGTAAATGAGATATGAGTTTTTTTTTTTTTTTTTAAAAAAACTTTACACGAGTCGCATGTATGTGTTATACATGCATATATCTCACGTACAAGTTCAAAACTATCAAAATTTCATAATTTTTTTTCCCACCCTCTTTCACTAGCCAATAGCCATTCATTCTACAAGAAATATAGAGCCAATGATAGGAATAGGATCAAATTATAAATAATAAGTAAGATGTAAAATGAATTGTTGGAGTTTGCAGGGGATCTTAATCCAGTATTCATCGACTGCGCGCACTGTGCAAGAATCAATGTATGCTAAAAGTGCATGAGTCGTGACTGCTGGAGTTGATAAGAAAATTCCCTTTTTTAGAAAATTATTATTTAATCTCTAAATTTAATATAATTCACGAATATATCTCTACTTTTTAAATAATTAACTAAGTTGTCTATGTATTATCATTCCTCCAAATTATTTATTTTTTCGTCTTTTTCTTTTAAAAAAATATTATAAAAAATAAAACAATATTTAATACCTAAAACACCGCCACTTCTTTTTCTATTTCCATTTGCCACTGCCACCATCACCATCGCATAAAGGCAAATTGTAAATATAAATTATAATCTCAATTTCTTTGTTTCACGGCAAATTGAGTCGCACTCTACTCTCTTTCTTAATTAATTTATTAATTTCTCTTTTTTTTTTTGAAAAATACAGCAACAATCAATCAAGGTTCATGGGCTAAGAAACAAATCAAAACCAAAAGCTTTTGATTTCGATCGGAAAGGATCTAAAAGCAGAGCTTGGGTCTGGTTTTTTATTTTTTTTTTATTTTTTATTTTTGTTAGAGTTAAAAGATCTCATATTGAAAAATAACAAAAAATATCAAGACTTGATATAATATTTGGATCTCACCACTTAATAACTTAAACTTTTGGTTTGGATTTGAAATTTCTCACAATTTTTTGTAAGTGCCTTTTTTTTTTTACCCTCTCAATTTGCGTCCTAAGAAGACCAATTGAAATTGTAATTAGAAAATGAATGCGAGACCAGTTGATGGCCTCTCCAATTGGCAGGTATCCTTTTCCGATCAACCAACCATTATTTTCAATCAAAAAAAAAAAAAAAATCAAATTAAGGAAATAATAATAACGAAAAAATAATTAAAGAATCGGGGATTTTATTCTATTGATAGATTTTTTCTAATTTGTTTTTTATTGGATTTATGAAAAATAAAAATGATTGGTTGAGATGAAAAATTTAATTATAAATGAGAGATATTTTATTCATTTCATATAAGATTTAACCAAAAAATACAAAATATGAATAAAATTACAAAAGTGTTAGGTGAATCAAATTTCAGGGACTTTTTAGTTAATTTTTCAAAAATAAAAAGTTAGAAATCAGTTAGTTAATTAAATTAAATCTCACAAACAAAATAGTCATTTATCTTTTTTTTTTTAAATCATTATGTTTTTTCAAAAATGATGACTACAGTGTAAAAGAACAAATGGAGAAATATTAAGGAGAATTTGCAAAATTTATAATTATATTTTAGGTCAAATTTAAAATAAGTTGTAATTAATTTAAGCAAACAAGAAATATAATTAAGTTAATAAACTTATAAATAATTTCTTTTAACACCTTATATTATATATGAGATAAATATTTAATTATTAAATAGTCAATTTAGTTTAGTTGCATTATTAAATGATTACCAAATTTCAGGTCTAAGCCCCAATATTAATAATTTTAGGAATATAGCTTTTTATATGTTTCATAATTTGGAGAAAGACATAATAAAATAAATATATGTCATGTGCAAGAGCATAGTTTCATACCAAAAAACCCAATCTCCATGCTGTGAATACCTGACTTCAAGAATGAAAATGCACATGGCATGAGCCTTAGTGGACTACAGAGGCGCAGAATTCGCCTAATTAATATCACCTCCATCCACCACCTTTAAAAACTTCCCCTTTTACTTCTTCAAGCAAGCTGGCAAAAGTGCCCTATCCTTTCTTTTCTTTCCAACTTTATTCATATTTATGTATGAACCAAGTTTTCAAATCAATATATAACTATTGATCACGATAATGATGTTAAACAACTTTGTAACAAATCCTATTTCTGCATGATATACCTATTCGATCCAGATCTTGAGATTGGAATAAATTCAGTAGCATGTTAAGGAGTTTTGGTAATTTTTTTCATCTAATTAATACAAAGTTCGCCTTAAAAGTATCCGCTTTGCAATCATTCTGAACATATGTTTCAATAGAGATTATACAAGGTGTTATTAGATTCTTAGATACTGAAAGGATTTGAAAGATGCCGCAAGATAAATCTAAGAATTAATTTAGATCATTAATAATAAATTTAACATTTTTTTATTGATCATATTCAAAAAAAAAAAAAAAAAAAATTGAATACATATTATATATGTTGAAGAAGTGTTTTGAACCTGCACACTTAGGTATAGTTTAGCCATAATGTATATATACTTGTACAATAAATTCATGTTCAATTTAGCTCTCCCAATTTAAAAAAAAAAGATATATATTTTGATAGTAATTTGTTATAAAAAAACAAATTTACCTATCAGTCATTTGGTTTAATAGTGATAAAATTTGAGTCGAAAAGTATCAAGTTTGAATCGTAACTCGAGCTAAATTTACCATTGTTATTAAACTTGACTTGAGCATTAATCCGGTCTATAAGCCAGGTCGACGAGTTATTAGTTCAATCATAGGGTTAATGGTAGAATTAGTGGGTCAATGTAATTAATTAAATTTATAATTTATATTTTTATTATACAATAAAATAAATATAAAATATTAAAAGATTTAAAATACTTAAACTTTCACTTAAAAATAAAAATTAACAAACTGTATATTTCAATTTACAAGCATAAAAAAATACAAAAATATATAAATAAGCCTATTAGATCTTTTGTGTATTTTTAAACTATTATATCCATGAATCACAACATGGACTAAAAAAAAAATAAAATTTAATAATTTTAATGCTTACATTTTCATTAAAATGTGTAAATAATTATATATATAAGAATTTGAGAATTAAATATAATTAAATTATTATATTTGCTAGACTAAGATTAATTTAAAATTACAAATTAAAATAAAATGAAATTTTTTTGGCTTTTATAATATAGAATGAAAATACAAAATAATTAAAAAAATTTTTAAAAATGAAAATAAAAGTACACGTCATAATAATCCAAACTATTAATAAATAATTTATTTGCTAATTTATATTTCTTATAAAGAAAAATATAGGAAAAACATAGAAATAGATAACACCCTCCTCGTCTCAATATCCAATGGAGACACGGAAACAAGAGAAAATTACAGGAACAAGAAAAAAATTGAAAATTGAGAGATGAGATCACCATGTCCTCGAGCCACGGGTTTAACCGTATGATTTTTTTGCGAACCAATTGTAAATTAACCATATGATTTTTTTTGAATTAATTATAAATTCGGTTTGGTTTAGTACCTGAGTAATTGGGTCGACTCGTTATGCTAATTTAATAACTGTGAAATTTACTATATGTATATATACACTAAATTTGCATTAGTTATTAGTTTAATCTAGATGGATATTGAAATCATGATTGGATTTAAGATATTCTTCAAGGTACAGCTATGCTTGTTTCTATATCTATTAAAAATAATTAAAATTTTGATTAACAACAATTAATGTTTGCTAACTAGAGAATTATATATTGATTTGCTATTTGCTAATCTAAAGTGCTAATTACAGGGGAACATATAACAAAATTTCTATTTATTTCACAAATCATGATATTGAAGAATACATAAAATAAAAAATAAAAAAATACAAGTGTGGCATGAAAGAGATATATTCTTTGATCATCTTCAAGCGTTATTTCCGTCTGATCGATCATTTTCCTGATAAACTCTGTCACGATGAATTCTATTTTATTTTCTTCTAACAGTAAGTAAAAAAAAAAAAAAAATCTATTGAACAGTTATTTGTAATGATTTTCAGTGGGAAGAGAAAATAAAAGAAACAAGAACAAAAATTGAAAACAGAATGAGATAATTCATCTCCAACCGGACAGAAGGAGATGGTGGAGGGTTATAGTAATAGAATGGAAAGTAAGGAACTATTGGGTTTGGTGGCGGCGGAGCTGGATAGTTCCCATAGTTTGGCGGTGGATAAAATTCTCCACCATTGGCAGGTGGAGGCGGCGATGAGTAAATGTATGTGGGCTCTGATGGCGGGGGCGGAGAATAGTAATATTCACCAGAACTTGGTGGCGGTGGGCAATCAGAAACAATAGCTGGTGGTGGTGGAGGAGGTGGCGGGCAAGTAGAAATTGGAGGTACTGGCGGCGGAGGAGGTGGCAGAGGTTGACAAGGGTTGTCGCAGGATGAGCACATTGTGCATGATATTTGGTCTTTGGAGTCGGAGACAGCTCTTATTGTTGTTGAAGATGTGGTTAATGAGAAATTGATGAAGACAATGAGGAAGACGGTGGTGAATAATGAGAATGGGATTTTGGAATTTCCCATTGTGAA
The DNA here is from genome assembly GCA_947687605.1 of Reutealis trisperma. Taxonomy (NCBI): domain Eukaryota; kingdom Viridiplantae; phylum Streptophyta; class Magnoliopsida; order Malpighiales; family Euphorbiaceae; genus Reutealis; species Reutealis trisperma. The sequence goes on along the minus strand of CANTUT010000033.1, from coordinate 6,823,656 downwards.
ATCAAATGAAGAACGGTTTGATCAAAAGTTTTTGTTGTTTGAGAGAATGGGAAAGAAACGAGGTCCCGGCTAGGAGAAGAGAAGACAAATGATGGTTTTAGTAGGAGAGGAGTGGCCCATGTGTATTGGTGTTTTGTCTTCCACGCCACCATTATCAAAAGAAGAAGAAGAAAATGATTGACCTTTTTGTTTTTCAATAGTGAGGGAGGTTAAATGGTATTAACATTTTTATAATATTAAGCAGACTAATGATGAGTATATTTATAATAAAATTTTAAAATATTAATTTATGATTTTTCAGGAATTGAATTTCAATGATTGAGCGATTGCTTTAACTAAAGAAAATTAGACGTGTTTACATTAATCTTGATCATTCTTTTTTTTTAAAGAATTTATATTTTCAGTGTGAAAAAATAAAGTATATTATTTAACTTTAAAAGTTAAATTTGTTTTTCATATTAAAAAGAATTTGATTCCTTATTCTTACTTTTATGAAAATTCAAAATATATGCTTAAAAAAAAAATTCTTTTGTGCCTCAAAAAAAAAAAAAAAAAAAAGTATTAATGCATTGGATTGTATAGTAATATTTGTACAATTAAGAAGAAAATTATTAATGTCGATGTGCGAAATATGTATTTTAAAAAATATTTATTGAATATGATTTTTATGTTAATTTTAATGATAATATATCAAATGTGATAATAAAATTGATATAAAAATGTGAGTCGGGTGCATTTTGATAACATTGAATAATTGAATCATATGCTATTTGTAGAATGTAAATATCATGCCTTGATCTTTAATTATAGACTATTAGTTTAAATTGGTAAACTATGTGTTTTCTCTCTTTCTTTTTTTTTTTTTTTTTTTTTTGAAATATTGGTAAGCCATGTGTTGAGAAAGCTTAATAGTCTAAAAAATATTTTAAAGTTTGTCTGTTTTTTTAATCGTATTTTATATATTTAATTTTATTAATTTTCTTCATACATTATTGATTTAATATCTACTCCAGAATAAGCTTTTGGAATAAATCATATATAATGTTGTTAATTAATTATTTCCTTCGTTTCAAAATATTTATCATTTTAGAAAATTTTTTTTGTTTCAATTTATTTATCGTTTTAGAATTTTAAAAATATATTTATTATTTTTTTTAATTTGACCCTTCATTTATTCCACATTAAACATATGCATTAATTACTTTTTTTTTTCTTTACATCAAAATCAATAAAAAAATAATAAATAATATTTTTTATTTTAAAATAATGATAATTTAATAATTTTTTTAATCGATATGTCAAAATCTTAATGACAAATATTTTATTACAGAAAGAGTTCCGTTTAGAAAGCCCAAAAATTTCTTAGCTGCATGGAGCTATATATAACTAGATTCAATACTAAGCGCATAGATGCACCGCCATTTTCCATATTAATAAATTATTTTGATAATTAATTGGTTTCTAAAATGTCTTAGAAATTTTAATTTGCAATTACTTGATTGTAAGCCCAAAATTTATTAGATTGAAAATTATGATATTTCAATTAGAGAGAGTAATTAATATAATAAATGATGAATATTAAGTAGCAAAGTTTGAGAGTAATTATTAATAAAAATTCAAGAAATTCATGCAAACAATAATTATACACAATAATACAATATCATCTGAAAGAAAAACATTTCCATACTAATACAATTGATTAAACCTTATTTTCTTGTTCTAATACTGGCATTAATTTTTCCATGCAGGAGGAGCTTTCTCTAATAAATCATATCATATATATTTCCTTAATTCTACCATGAATTCCTACTATTAATTAACTAGTTCAGTAGTTATAATAAATAAAGATACACAATTTTAGAAGAAACATTGAGCATTAGTCAATGAAACAAAAACAGCGAAAACAGCCAGCAGCAGTTTGAAATGGGCAGAGTTAAAGGCTGAAGAAGGCAGTGGAGGATTGTAATAATAATTCGGGGAGTAAGGCGTTGGATTTGTCCCATAACCTGGAGGCGAGTAAAATTCGTTGTTGGGTGGAGACTGAGGTTGAATAGGAGGCGCACGTGGACCTGGAATTATTGTCGGCGGTAACGGGCATGCAGGGCACTTTGGCACTGGAGCTGGCGGTGGTGGACATTCAGGGACAGCTGGTGGTATTGGTGGTGGTCGAGGAGAAGGGGGTGGAGGTGGCGGTGGACATAGAGGGATTGGTGGTGGCGGTGGCGGTGGTAATGGGATAGGTTGACATGGGTTGTCACAAGAATAACAAATTGTGCATGGCACTTGGTCTTTGTAAACTGCTGTTATTGTTGTTGTTGATTTGGTTAATGGGAAGGTAAATGGTAGAAGAGTGAGAATTATGAGCAGAGTTTTCATGGCGATTATTGCCATTAATTCTGTGAGTAGAGAAGATGAGGATTGGGGATAAAGATATGAAGTATAGGGACAAGTATAAGGTTTTTATATTATATGATAGACGAAATTATATGGGAGAGCATACGATCCCTGTGTATTGGTGACCGCACCATTTTTATGTATAATTATCACAACAAAATAAATACAAAATTTAGCAAAATATAATGGAATGGAAATGTTAGTGGTCCTTATGCGTTACATTCCATTAACAATGAGTTTCGCGCACGTTGGTTGGCCTATCATCATCTGCTCCAGAAATTAACTTGAGTGGTGAATTCATTCTGTTACTAAGGTGAATTAACCACTACTTATTGCCTATTGGTAATTAAACCTTTCCCAATCGACTACTCAACTAATATAATAATGTAGTGTAAATATATATAGTTATTTAATATTTTTTCCCCGAGAAAAAAATTTAATGAACTAATATTTTCAATTCACCTTGAATAATATTTATAGATTGATCGACTGAATTTGTTAAATGAAAATATACATTCAGTGTTAAACCGTGTTTGATAAAATTAAACATTTAAATTTTTTAAATGTTGAATAATACACATAATATAAATTTTAAATTATAAACATATTTAAAAATTTAATCATTTATCATATTTAATATAAATTTTAAAATAAAAATTTTCACCAAGTGATTTTTAGTTTAATTAATTTTTTTTTAAAAAAAAAAATACCAAACAACTTTAAAAAAAAATTATTTAAAATTTAGTATTTAAAAATGTTGATCAGGGGTCTGAGCGGTGTTTTTTTTTCCTCATGTTTTTTGTTTTTTGGGGCTGTACTTGTTTGCTGGAAGCTTGTTTTTGCTCATTGTTTCAGTGAGTTTTTTTGACTTTTACCTGCAGTTTTGATTCTGCATATTTTTTGACTTGAACCTGCAGGCTGCAGTTCTTAGTTCTGCAGATTTTTAGTTCTACTTAGTAAAATAGTCTGGCTTATAAAAAAAATAAATAAATAAAATTTTAGTATTTTTGTGATACTATCTAATTGCTGAATTAAAATTTTAATTTCATATTGTAAAACATATCAATTGAAGTAATATAGAAATAGACTTCCAATTTTAACAATTAGCTTTTAAATTTGATTCTCTTAAGTTTATATTAAAAATTTAATATGATATCAGAGTTTAACCGATCCTTACATCACTTTTTGTTATATCATAATTTGAATTGAAATTTCAAGTATCGTATTATAATTTTAAATTGAAATTTTAGTTTAGTCTCTATCAAAACAAAAACATTACATACTCATCTCTTATGGATGAACCAGAACAAAATATATAACTGGTTTGTCTCTTCGTATTTAAGAAATTTGTCTTATCCCTCTTTTCATCTTTTGCAATGAAAGAAACTTAATTGGAGTAACGCTGGATACAATTATTGGAAACTCTTTGCCGACATTTTTAGATGTTTTCGCGACTATTAAAAATAGAGATTTTGTCTCCGAGGGAGTATTCTATGCAAAAAGTTTTGCCTAAATAATAGTATACGAAGAAAAAAAAATGTATGGAATTGTTTTCTTGGAAAAAAAATAATAAATAAAAAATTTATATTTACTAAAACATCTTATTATTAATTGATTAAATATATGAAATAAGTTTAAGCATATACAAGAATTTTTCATTCATGCTAAGAAGTTTGACTGGATTTCTACATCGGTCTCCAAAACCCTTTGCCATTTGTTAAAGATTTATTTACACATTCTAAAATTTCATTTTGAAGGTCAATTTCCTTTTATAAATTAATGCACATTTTATTTAAAGAAAAACATCTTAAAATTATAATAGTTTGAATAAATATTTTATCAAACTAGAGTGTGATTTGCCCTTGCATATATGATCAATTTCACACATCAATTCGGGTATTGCTTCAATATCTTATTTCATTTTACTTCAAAAATAACTACAAGTCCATCGCTATATCACAATTACACATCAAAACCATTCCCCACGAAGAACTCTTAGAATCCGTCCATGTGGTGTATCAGGATCACCACGCATAGCATTCTCCCTCCAAATCCTACTAGCTCTTTCTAGTGCTTCTTCAGCCGTATCAAGTTGCTCCGGTAACCACCCAATTACGACTCTGCCCAATCCATAATCCTGTCCAACATCTGCAGTGGCATCAGTTGCCCTTGTTATTGGCTTCCTAGTATCCGCCATCTTAATCTCCGACAACGGAGACGCTTTCTGATGTCTATAATAATCATTGTTGTCTTCTTTGTCGTCGGTTCCTTTCTCTGTCATCGGCCATGGCGTTCCATCTAAGCCTGCGCAGCTTATTTCTTCCAGGTTTACCGTCGAATTCTCCCTTTTTTGTTGAATGAAGGATTCTATAGGATAATTCACTCCAGTGCTTTCCAGCCTGAGAGCAGCAGCATACGGCAGTCTCCGATGGGTCAATGGTTCTGTTTCTTTACCGGCTACATACTCTTTTTCCGTTTCCTTTTCCAAAAATTCTCGTTTGTCTGGTTCAGACTCGTAATGATTTTTTGTTTCCTGCGAAATCCAATTATATATGACACAAATTTAATCAATCAGACGCAGTCTGATAAATCAAATAAAGAATGAAAACTTGTTTTTAAAAATTTAGTAAGAGTGTGTGCGCGTCTTACTTCAGATTCCCCAGAAGGAACTGCAGGTTTGAGTTCACAATCACGCTCCTTGGAGTAAATATTAGGGTCAGCGGCACGACCAGTACTAGAAGCGGCGGCGAAGCTTCGTTTTCGAGCTCGATTGTGGGATAAAAAGAAAGCCCGATAAAATCTTTTTGCTGCTAATCTTGATTGCTCCATAATTTTGCCTTCCAGTTCTTGAATAATCCAATGGAGAATATGAAGGAATAGAGAGTACATTCTAGAGAAGTAAAGTTGTTTCTTGAGGACACATGTCTGAGTGCAATTGACGTGGCAAAAGTATGCTTTGCCATGCTGTACTTTCCGTGTCGCTTAATCGTTGAAGTTGTTTTTTTTTTTTTGAGAAATTTTCAGTTTACCTTATTTATTAAATATAACATATCAATTAATAATATTAAATTATACAACATTATTCATATAATATAACATATCAATTAATGATATCAAATTATTCATAAATTTTAATATTATTAATTAATATAATTTATTTATATTAGATATAATTTATTAATTATTTGATATTATTAATAAATATATAATATTTTTATTAATTTATTTATGCGGTAGACTTAATTTATTTTAAAATTTCTCTTTTTTTAATCTTTTTTCATTTTCTATAACGTACGTGTCGCTTGTGGGAGAGAGGCATCTGGATACATTGGCGAAGCTGCTTCATGCTTCTAGGACTTTGTAAGAAGTTTCGACTGGAGAATTCGCCGCTCAAATCGTCTGCTAAAATTTGAGATGGTTCCATTTCCATGAAGTTTGTCTCCTCAGTCAAAGGGACTAGAATGCTTCTCCTAAAATTTCAAAACAAGTTAATTTAAAAAATTTTTAAAGAGAACTATTGAAAATCCACTAGCTTTTATCGAGAGAGATAATAAGGCGTAATTTAATTAAATATATTTTTAATATAAATATTTACATTAGAAATACATTTTCATTATAATTGAGATGATCGAGTTTTAAATGGAATGGAAGGGATGTTTGTCCACTTCCTAATAAAGATGCGCAACAGTGATCAGGACTAGCTGTTGCTAATGATGTAGACGTTTTATATGCTGGACTAAACTTCTATTTTTGTTAGTTTTGATTTGAACGAGTAGTAGCCACAGTGAGAAAGACATCTCTTTGCTATATTAGATTATGTATATATTTCCTTCCATAAGATTTTTATTTAGTGATCAGACAGGCTACGATGCGTCTAGAATTTCAAATTTGATTCTTATTATAATATTAGGCTATTTGATTATTGAAAATTTTATTTGAAATTGTATTAGTAAAATTGATACTTATGTATGATGTATAAAGCATTTCTGGTAAAAAGAAAGAGACTCTGCATTTCCATTTGCCTCTTTCTATTTGAACTTTCTTTCTTTTTTTTCTTGGTTTAAACTTTCATTTTTGCTGCTGACCAAGCCGGATGGTATTGTAACCAGAATAATTAGCAAATTCAGTATTCCACATTTAACCGTGCTACCCAAATGTTCCAAAAGTCCAAAAACAAAGGAAAGAAAAATGAAAATTTATAAGAAAAGTGCAACACAAAATTCATTTTCTGTATTCATTTTTCCTGATTTATATCCTCTTCTTGTAGTTTTACACCTTTCAATTTTCCATCAAAAACAGTCAATTTTTTTTTTCCACTTCAATAACTTAGCCCTAAGCAGAGACACAACCATAAGATAAAGCCATCAAGAGAATAGCAGCTTGTTCTACCTCTCCTAGCTTACTTCTGCTACTTTTAGCAATCTTCTTTCTACTCCTCTCTGTTTTTCCTTTGTCCATACCAAGAAGAGCCCTTCTCTTCTTCCTGTATCTGATTCCACAGGCATTGCACAAAGTCTACAAACGAAGTGTATTAAAACAGAGGTAAGAATCAATAATTTAAACTTATAATAAACGTAAAGAAAAGGATAAAGAATTAGAAAAACCTTGGGACCCGCTGGACCCACTCTCCAACAAGGCGTTCTTGTGGTTTGACAATCTATACAGCTTTTCTTGGGTTCATTACAATTGCTTGGTGAAGTATTATTTAAGTCCTCTGATTCTTGTCCCTGATTAGGAATATACGAGAATAATTAAAGCATGCTTTAGTAACCTTATAAACAAGGGAAATGAAAGAAAAGAGTGAACCCAGTCGACCACTTCACTTACATTTGTGTTCAAATCAATAATCATCATTATTAGAGACTGGAGAGAAAGCACATTCAAAAATTAGATAAAATTCAGTGGAGAGGCATACGTAGATCGAGGTGAAACAAAGATAAAGAGGGGGAGTCTCCAAGAAAAGAAGCAAACAACAAAATAAGCAAAGAGAGGAATTATTTGTAGCATAAAAAAAAATTATAAATTTTTATGGGTAAATACAGAGAACTTATGGAGAACAGGAAACAGAGGAAAAACAGGGGAATAGAAACAGAGGAAACAGGGGAATGGCGAACAGGGTAAGGTTTACAAAATATAAACACTTGGTTTACACAATATGTAGATACAGGGTCATGCCCAATTTTTGACTCTGGCGCTGCGGCGCAAAAACCCTAATTCTAATATAATTTCAATTTGACCAAAATACCCTTTAGCTAACCCATCTTGATTCTGTTGGACAAGTTGATATGATATCTGGATGTACAGTTGTGTTGTGTGCTTCTGCCACATGTAACGACTTTCTAACTTTTTGATACTTCTTATTTAATTTATTGTTATTTAATATTTCGGTATGGAAGTTTAGAGTTGGAAACTTGGAATCTTAAATTTAGTGAGACCAATTCAAAAAACTTATGAGAAAAAAAGTTACTTTTGATAGCATTATGCCTTTCTTAAATAAGTGGATTTTTTTTTTATTTTTCTTGATAATTATTGAATAAGTAGATTAGTTGAATAGCAATTTAGTTAATTTTCATGCATAGTGTTATGTTTTATATTGCCTTTTAATTTGACTGAAAACTAATACATGACTGTCAATTTTCTAATGAATGAGAACATAATTTTTTAAAACAAAATAAATAATAATAACTATTAAACCCATTTCAGAAATAAAATGAAAGAGAATTTTTAAAACAAAAGGGAAAATCAAGAACAAGAGAATTTTTGTGGCGAAAGATTGAAAAGAAGTGGTAGCCAGAAACGTGTTCAACCGTTAATGACAGTGATACTAGAAACAAGTAGAACTTTTACAAGTTGTCATCTTTGTCTTTTTAACATTTTTCTTAAAATTTACAATTTACAAACAAGGAGAAGACAGATCATTAGATGAAAATTTTAGGTAGTAATTAAAAGTTTAAAAATCAGAAAACGATGCAAGAAAAGACAAAATCCGGCCCATGGATTCTCTGGTCCATATACACGGACACCTATATCGATGGCTTTAATCTTTTTTGTCTTCAAGCTTCAGACAAAAACAGCATCCCATGCCCTCCATAGCCACCCCTTTGCTGCCACTAACATTGAAAGGACATACCCTACAGACGCACAACGAAGGTGGGTTAGTGTTAATTTTTTGTTTTATATTAATGGGGTTACCCTAATTTATTATTGGTTTTTGTACTTTTTTTTTTTTAACAAACAATTCCACCATGACTGTTCTGGTCTGCCAAAACAGCATAAATAATGGAGCCATGACTTTTGAAGTTTCAAGTGATATTAGAAAAATGGAAATCGATTTTGGAGATCACTTGTTCAAAAAGAGGATGCTGGTTATGGCTGAAAGCTGTATCCTCCTCGATTACAGGAAATTATGTCTGCAATTATTTTATATGGTTTTTACAGAAATTAAAAAGAAAAAGCAGAAAAAAAAAAGTGTTCTTGTAGGAGATTGTGAAGTCAATACTGCATCTAATTTTAAAACTTCAAATTAAAGGGTGTTTGAATTCATTCTAAATTTATCGAAATCTTTCTATTTCATTCCTACTGTGAAAGAATCATGAACACATTTGATTAATTGTTAGAGATGTTTCTTTTGGTTAATTAATTATGCTTTGTGTTGATATTGAAACTTGCAATCTCGTATTTTTACTCCTAGTAATATTACCTATAAACCACTGTAACATTCTGAATCAAAAACTCATTGGTTAAGTGATTCTTTATGCATAAAGAATCAAGTAACCCAAAATAAATAACAAACAATAAATTCAACATGTAAGAGAGAGTTTTAGATCAATTATGCACTATTCATCACATTATTCTTTTTCTTGGAAAAAAAGAAATATTACAACATATATCATTTGGAGGATGAGAAAGCATTCGTAGCTAATAGCATAATAGCTTATAAATCTAATAAAACAGTGTTACAGCCTCAGTTTGGGCATGACAACCATTGAGTTAGCCTAATACTAAAAATGTCAGAATCTCTACACACAAGTATTACTTGTAATACACTGTATACAGAAAATCTACATATATATATATATATATTTCCTCCCATTTAAATTTATCAACGCCTCAATTTATTTCTTTGCCCAAGTGAAGCGCAAATTTGAGCCAGAAAAGAGAAGAGAATAGCCATGAAAGACATTAGCCATGATAATATAAAGAATGTCCAGTCTTGAAAATTTTTCTTTGGTAAGTGTCCCCTATCTGAGATTAGCAATGCCCTGTATACTGCTTCAGCTACAGCATAGGCAGTAACTGGGTCTGATTCTTCTGCTAGAAATCCATATTCTGTTAGGCAAACGACATCGTACACTCCATTAGTCGCTGATATTCCCAGCTTTTCACATAATTTTAACCTGCCCTCCATTCTTTCTTCTGTTGTTAATAAATCTCCATGTGTTAAGATCAATATTGGGTTCTCATCTGCAATATTCACAAAGGGAAACAAATTAATATTATTTTATATTTTTTTGCATAATTAAATTGTTTGTATATGTAACCATGGCAAGATTCTAATTAATAAAACAGATATTGTGGGGGTTTTAGATATTGACACTTTCCAAAAGGTCAATTGCATTCTCAAGATTTTGTGAATTGTGGGTATAATTATAGAACATCATTTTCGTATGAAGTTTCCTATTAAGTAAACTTCAATAGCACTTGTAGGGCCAACTATAGATGCTTGAGCATTTATGGTGACCAAAAATTTCCTGTCTAGATAATCATTGAAATTACTCATGACATGTATCTAAATATTTGTATTTAAGAGTTCAAATTCTAGTCAGAGCCTAGTTAAATATAAATTAACATTGGTTGTATTTGTCTGGCTTGCAGTAAGTATCTTGTTAATGTTGATAGAAGGAAGCTCTAATATGATGTGGTTATCGTTATATCAGGAAAAGAATAAGGTATATGTGGTCCAAACTGTCAAAATTACATGTTAAATTAAGTGAAAGTACCATGAAGTAATTAAACAAAGTACTTAAACAAATCAGCAAAAGCTTACTGCAGTTTTTCAAAGCAGGGGAACAGAAGAGTTCTCTTGTGGCCTCTATTGGCTTGGAATCACCTGATTTTAGAGCTTTATGAACTTCAGCTATATTAACCACCACCATTGCACAATTCACTCTCCTTTGTACAAACTTTGAAGAAGATCTTGAAGATACAGTTTCTGTATCAATATCTTTCAGCAAGTGATCATGATCTCCTGGTCTCAGACATAGCTGGTTATGGTGAACCCCTTCACTCATCCAACTCGACAATTCTTCAAGAGCCTCTCCCATTTTCTCATAATTAAACCCTCTTGAATCGTACACGCAAAACCCGCTTTGTAACGATCTCAGTACATTGTGCTCTTCCATGTACATGGTTGTGTAGTTTTTACCACTTCCTACAATTAGGCCCGAAAAAGAAAAAATACCATTTTATTTTTCTTGGCAATCAAGTGCCTGCCTTGCAGTGCTGAGATCAAGAATTCAAATTCTGACAGTTTTTTTCTGATTTACCAAAATCAAATCAACTTAATTTTATTGAATAGATTGTAGGAATGAACTTACCAGATGAAGTTTGAGCAAAAGGTACAAGTCCAGTTCGACCAAGAACACTGTACAGTAGGTTGACGAGTGAGCTTTTGCCAGAAGCAGAGAAACCTACCAAGAGAATTGTAATTAGTGGTGGAATTTCCATCTCTTCCTTCTTTAATCCACCAGTGGGTACCCAATAATCGCCTGAACGATACATTTGTAGCTTGTAACGGATCTCATTGAGTCCTTCATTTGCAATCAAAGCCAATCTTTCCAGCTCTCTAAGAAGTCTAAGTCTTGGAGTCAGACTTGCAATGTTTGGAAGGCCAAGTTTGAGCCTAGCACATTCTTCAAATTTTGAAGCTGATCTCCACCAACAACACACCAAACTTGATGATAAGTACTCATCATCTTCATCGCTGGAAGATAATTGGCTTTTCATCTCTGTTCTAGATTTCAGAATTCAAGAGATGATCTCATTGAAGGCTTGCTAATTGCTATGCTTCTGATTAAACAGTTAAAATGAATTTATTATTCTTTGTATAAAAATACTCGAAATGAATTATAGAAGATGAGGTAGGGACAAAGGAAAGTACTGTCTTAGAAGTCACGGGTATATAGTATAAACTTGTCGGATGGCGGCTCGAAGGCTACTTCCAAGCTATTTCTTATCGTTCTACTGGTATTTCGAATGTATGTGAATTACTGAAATACTCTTGTTATATGCCCGATGTTGATTCAATGTTGCTTGCAATTTTAGGGGTATTTTCGTCATAATGGCCCACGTAATAGTCGAGAATCAGGACTCAGGAGCGTATCGCTACGGTTCAAGAGGACAAGGTTAAGGGGGTTTTGGATTGTTGCTTGTCAAATCAAGATCCCCAGTACTGCAATAATTCACATCCGCTTCCACATCCACATGGCTTTCGAAACCTGTATGGCAATAATTCCCCGGTAGGATATACCTTTTTTTTTTTTTTTTTTTTTTTAAATCCAACGCAAGGAATAAACTAGCATGAAAAAGCCATGAGGCTCAAATAAATATAAATAGTTAAATACACCTTCCAACAATTAACATCTAACAAGGACAAAAGACCTATGGTTCATTAACAACCCACCAACAAAAATTTTCTTGGAAACTCACTACACAAATAAAATTATACACTTAAAATAAAAAAGCAAAAATATAATATTATAAAATATTATTTATTATTATATGTTATATTATATTTATTTAGTATATAATAAATTGATATATTTATACAAAATAAATATTATAAAATAGAAAAATTAAAAAATTTTAAAAAATTAAATTAATTAGAAACATACCGTTAATTATCCTAAATAGGTAGACTAATACACTAAGAATATACATTAACACCCTCCTCAAATTCAAGAGTGTTGCCTCGAAACAATTTTAAGTTTGCATATTAACTCTTGAAAATTTAATATAAGGATGTTGTATGTAAATCTCTTTAAAAATATATTCATGGCAAAGATAAATAGTCACCTTGATAAATATTGACATAATATCAGCTTCATAAAAAATCTAATAATATTGAAATATGATATTGACGAATTGCTCCAAATATAAAATATTTGCATATGAGTATTCCTCTGAAACTAATTTTGGAATCAAAATTATGTTAATTTGATCCAAAAAAGTGAGAGTAGAACATTCAAAATTCTCAAGAATCACTTTGAAAGAAACGCTTAAGCAACGAGCAAATAAAGTGACAAAATAAGGGACATAAGTGCCATAAGACACCATAATATTTAAAATCCCTAATAATCACTTTGAAACATATGCATAAGCAAGGTGCTAATAAAATGAAAAGATAAGAAGACAAGAGTCATGAAATCAAACAAAAAATGATATTATGATTGGACATGAAATTGATCTCTTCACATGGCCAAAGAAAAAAATGAATAAAAAAAGAAGCCAAAAATAAGAGGCTAATAGAAGAAAATTAAAATATAAAATTAGGTAAGATTAAAATAAAAAAATAGGCAATAATGAAATATGGAGCAAAAGAAAGATTGAATGACGTGATTTTTAATGATAATGTGGGTTTAGAAAACAAAACCATAGATGAGAAAAATGATAAATAATAATTTGAGGAAGAAAAATTGAATCATTATACTTACCTTTTTTTTCTCTTTTTGACATTATCAAAACTAATAAATCGAGAAATTCGAACAAAATAAAATTTTAGAATATAAACTCTGATACCAATTTAAAATAAAAAAAAGAAATATAAGATTATAAAGCATTATTTATTATTGCATGTTATATTGTATTCATTTAGTACATAATAAATTAATATATTTATACAAAACAAATATTATAGAATAGAAAAATTGAGAAATCCTAAAAAGTTAAATTAATTAAGAATATATCATTAATTATCCTAAATAGGTAAATTAATACACTAATTAGAAATATACATTAACATATACAAATTTCCTAAGCCCTTCTCTTCTTTAAAATCCTTTGCTACACAATTTTCTTTACCACAAGAAATCAGAATTCAAAAGAAAACAGTTCAGAAAGAGACATTTGTAGTTGAGTATATCCCATAAAAGACGTACTCAAGAGCTCCAAAAATCGCCTCTATCCTTACTAAATCTTTAAGCACTGATTTCTTGGTAGAAGATGGCTTCCGGTGAAAGGACCATAACTATGGGCTCCTTCTGGTGAGCTAATCCTCTACTAAGAGCTTCAAAATTCAACTATAATATGAGATTTAACCTGTTAACCTCCACTGATAAATCAAAATCAAAGTTAATCACTCTTTTTCTCACACACTGATGAGCACTGAGGATGAATCGATAAGCAGACCAAACATTACCACTGTTAAAGGCGGTAACACTGTCATTAGTGACTAACTTCACAGATTAAAAAATATATATATACTAATATGAACGGGTTGCTTTTTATTTGCTCTAGTAGGATATGCCTTTTAAAGAACAGAATAAATTATAAGCAATTGCAGACTAATGGTTAACACGGTAAAATCTACAGTTCAAATTGTAAGCCAGAATATACACAATAAAATCTGGAATTCTAGTTGGAAGCTAGAATATACACGCGATAAAATCTCAAAATAATGTTTCTAGCTATAATTCAAATTAACTGCTAAAATTAAAGCTCACTTGCATTTGATTTGTGCACAAGTTCATTCCCTTCCCAATTACTACCATTCCCACCATCCTATATATATATATATGAGAAATTATATGTAATTAATTTCAAATCAATTACATGCTAAGTAATAATTCATCTAATTTAAAAATTTGATAAATTAATTTTCAATTATAATTAAATATAATTAATAATAAATTTAATAAACCATAAATAGTTATAACTAATTTGTTAAGTGATGTTAAAGATAAAGGCTATTTCGATTGTGCAGTCTAGTGTATTTCTATTAAATATTTCTCTTACTAGTATCAAAAAATAACAAATAAATAGTAGTAATATGTTTAATAAAAATAATTAATAAATTATTTTATGAATATACTAATGATTTTATATATTTAGATGTAAAGCACTAATGAATATATAATATAATTAAATAAATTTAATTTACATATTAAATAATATAAAATTATCTTCAATAATTAACTAAAAATTATTTTAATATCAAATAATATAAAAATAATAATTCCGCCCAAACGACCAACTACCATATAGTGTAAGACTCCACCTGCGCTTGAATATTAAAAAAAACGTCTTTCAATAAAAATTTTATATATTCTGTTTAAAACTGTTTTTAAATAAAAATAAATTAATTAATATTTTTTTATAAGCAAATTTAAAAAATAATTTATAAAAAATAATAAAAATAATTATTTAAACTTTTTTATGGCTTTTTTTTTTTTCCTAAACAAGGATTGGTGATGTATATTTTTTTTTAAAGCTTACAAGTATCATTTTGAATATTATAAGTATACTTTTACCAAAAACAATATTTTTATTGGATTATACTGCTATTTTAATCAATTGGTCAAAAAATTGAGAAATTAACATGGCAAATTAGTGCAATTGTTATCAGTGCATAGAAGTTTTATTCAAAAAGCTAACAAATCATTGCCCTTTGACATTAAATATTCAACCAACCAAAAAATTTGATCCTCCAATTCCAAATTAACAATCGATACAAAAGACAAAATCTCGAGATCCCATTTTGTCTTTGAAAAGACCTCTTGAAAGCAGAATATTTGACATTTGTAACCTTTCCCTATAATGGCTCTCAGTAATAAACCAGGAAGACGCATGCAGGTTACATGT
The DNA here is from genome assembly GCA_947687605.1 of Reutealis trisperma. Taxonomy (NCBI): domain Eukaryota; kingdom Viridiplantae; phylum Streptophyta; class Magnoliopsida; order Malpighiales; family Euphorbiaceae; genus Reutealis; species Reutealis trisperma. The sequence goes on along the minus strand of CANTUT010000033.1, from coordinate 6,808,404 downwards.
CCATCCTTGGAATTAAAAAAAGAAAAACAGGAACAAGAAAAATGAACAAAAACTGATAATGAAATTATAAATAAAGGACTATATTGTTTGTGTAGTTTCCGCCAGCAACTCCAATGATCCGTGATAAATTTTAACCATTTAACGCAATTCTCGGCTTCACACACCTGCTTTATTTCTATTGCATTTGAGAATATGGACCATAACAATACCCAAGAGCAAGTGCCTTCACCACCCAACCATTAAAGGGAACCTGGACGCTCAGCTTCATTCCACCAGTCACCTAATATGCTGCAAATTTCCAACAGGGTACATTAAGTACAAAATTCATCCTTCCCATTTATTTTGGATTAAAATTTATTAAAAAAATAAAATAAGAGGCAGAATGACGAAGGGAAATAGGCTCTATGCTCTACCAACCCAAAAAGACCGCTCTTTCTTATCAATATTCTTCAGGTTTCAACAGATCAACTACAATTACAAATGGCTACCCACCCAATCTCCATAAAATTTTCCATTCCCAACAGTTGGTAATTGCCATGACAATCTATGTGCCACATAATTGAGCCAACACGAGCAGATAAACAATCCATATTAACTCATGATTACTCACCCTCGGGGAAAGACACCAATCACCTACTAGCCAGAGGAGTTGCCATTGTGTCATGTAAGCAGAACTAGTATCTAAAGCTGACCATTCATGGGAAACAAGTGGCCTACCTTAACCAAATTTAAATCCACCAGAAGGAACAGGTTCATTGCCTCCAAAGTGAAATCCAGATTGGGAAGCATCGCCTGAAGGAAGAGGTTCATTATCATCCTCTTCCAGCCAATATGTCTCAAGAATCTTCACTGCTTTTTCATATATGTCATTATTGTCATGACTCTGAAGGTTCTCAATCTTCTCTAACCCCTCTGCATCATCAATCATTTGGGCATACAGATTTGTATCTCCACTATTGCCCAAATTTTTTTCAGCTTCCCCAACCTTCAGAATGTTCTCAAGCCCTTCCAAGCAAACTGTGACAATTCTAGGGTCAGGACAGACCAAGAGATCACACAATGGCTTGATACAGCCCTGGCTCACCAAAAACCTACAATGCATAATAAAATAGAAAAAAGAAGCCTTTATTAAACATACTGATCACACTTATTAGTCAAAATGAAAAGGTTGATGATAGAAAAGACTATACTTGATTTGTTCATGACTACCACCAGAAGTAGCATTTGAAAGTGCCCAAGCAGCCTCTTTTTTTATCTCAAATTCAGCACTCTGAAGTAATTGGACAAGGGGGCCAATGATACCAGCATCAATTATGGCCTGCATAGTTCAAAATATAATCCACTTCAATAGATTGGCAATAATATAATATAATATAATATAATAATTAAAGCTAACTCGCTGAGGGTAGATTCCACTAGCCTCCAGACATTTATCTCTAACTTATGAGTGATCCAAAAATAGAAATGCATGAACTATTACAAAACAATATCACGGTACACAAGGCAACTACTATATTCAGCATTTTGAAACAGTTAGACAAGACAGCTGAAGATACTCTTGACATAGAGGAAGATACCCACTCACCTGTATTTGATTTACATTTCCAGCAGTGATGTTTGAGATTGTCCAGCATGCTTCCTTCTTGATGCTCTTCTTATAATTGTGGGTCAGGAGGTTTAGAAGGCATGGAAGAGCTTGATGGTTTATTATACACTGAGATCAAGAAAAAGATGATACATCAGTTCACGCCTCGGAACTCAGAAGGAACCACAACAGCATTACAAGTTGAGGAAAATTTTCAAATGTTCTATAGCTACTAACATGATGGATATCAGTGAAATTTTACCCACAAACAATATGACTTCACTTTTCGTATAAGTATCTTAGCATGCACACTTAAGTCACAGGCTAGCCTTCATGCGCTGTAGATACTGGTTTCAAATAAAGAATAATAGTGACAGTTAATTAAACATTCAAATTGTATCACAATATGGCAGAGAACAACATGCCAAGTTCTATGCCTGAAATATCCCAACGCTTCCCCTGAACCCAACCATCGGAAATACATACATACATGCATATCATCAACTTACTGACAAAGTCATTCCATCTGGCAAGTCTAAAATGATAACCCGCAAACATTGTTTGTTTTCAAACCATGTAAGAGTATTTTATAACATAGGAAAAGAAAAACCTACAAACATGTTGGACTAATGCCATCCATGATCCATCCAATTAACAACAATAAAAAAAAAATGACTAAAACCAGATGGCAAGGAAACAAGACATGTCAATTAGGTGTAGGGAAGGGAGCAGCACAACAAACTGATACCTGAGTCTGCATGTCATCACCAGTGACAATATTTCCAACTGTACGTAAAGCAGGAATGAGCACTGTTGGAGATGGATGACTAACAAAAGATCATGCACAAACCATTTCAGCTTTTGCAGGTACCCACAGGTAGAAAACTTTCATTAAAAACATATAACAAAAGTGAAAACACAAAACATTACTTACAGTAAAAGTTCAACAAGCCTGGGGCAAACTCCTGCCTCAATAACAGCTTGGATTTTGTCATTGGTTCCATCTGAAAGATAAGACAGCGCCCAGCATGCATCTGTCAGGACTTCCTCATCATTTGAATGTATGAGACGCTCAAGAGCTGGGAGAGCAGGCTTTGTCTGCTCATTGAATATTAACAGTACATATGTTAGTGACCATCATTAAATAATAGGGGCAAACACTAAACACCAATGATCAAACCTGTTCAAATAAAGGCTGTGGCTTGCCCCTGCAGAAGTTAGACAGTGTCCAAGTTGCATTTCTCAACATAGAAAGCTTTGCATGTTCATTGAACTGTGCAAGCAATGGCATCAAGGCCCCATGACCAAGGACAAGATCTCGACATTTCGGTGAGTCACCAGCAATATTTCCCAATGCCCAAACAGCCTATAATTCCAAAAAAAAATGAAGGATGGTACAGAAACAATCAATAAATTAACTGGATTGCAACAATGCAATATATTTTGAATGATGAAATATTACGGCAAGGGTAAACTAAGAATTTCTAAAATAATTAAGTCATCTACCTGTTCCCTGACATCATCAGTTGGTGAACTTAAAAGCTTAACAAATATTGGGACAGCCCCGTGATCAATTACAACCCTGGTGTTTTCTGATGTTCCAGAAGCAATGTTTGTGAGAGCCCATGCTGCCTCAAACTAACAACAATACAAAAGAACTGTTAAGAAATATGAAATATTAACTATAATCATAATGTATAGCAAAAGGAAAATAACATAGAACAAAGTTCAAACCTGAAGCTGTGGGTAATCATCCCTTGCAAGGAACTCAATGAAGCGAGGAACAACACCAGATTGTACAACTTCATTGATTGGTGGACTGCGTTCTAGATACAACATTCTAAGTAAGAAACTATATCTATAAATCATGCAACTCAAAATAGCATAACAACAGAGAAAATAAAAATGAAAAACAAAACCAACCTATTGAGAGCAGCTTTCGGAAATGAGTGGTTGCCTCAAGCTGAGAATTCTTGTCTTCTGCCCAGACACCTGCAACCATTGCTGGAAGACTTTCTAACTGCAATCAAAGAAATAGGAGCATCGACTCCACTGATTCAACGTAGTTCCCAGAAAAAATAAAGAAAAAAAATCCAAATTAATGGACATGCCACTAGAATGATAGATAATCAATTTTTTAATTCTAAACTATTACACTGATTTCCTGCGAACATGCTAAAATGAGGTTCAAGGGAATTTTTAATTCTTCAATTCAACTCCATAATCAAATCTCTCAATATTAATACATTCAAAAGTAAACTCAAATACATCAAATCAAAATCCGAGAAAACCAAGTGTTTGAATCCTACAAGATACGAAATATGATTAACGCAATATCTATAGCTGTTTTAGCTACTCCAATACAATACATTAAACACTGTTCCCTTCTAAATCTTCAAATAAGTTCAACAACAAATGCCAGCAAGTGCTTTTAAGTTTCAAGGAACTTATCTATTCGAATAAATAGAGATCCGAAAAGAGCAGTAAAATAATGAAACAAAAACAAAACGCAGCGCAGTAAGATAGAGAAATGAAAATACCTTCTTATCGGCGGTAGCGGAATTGGTAAAAGAAGAGGCGAGTTGCTGTTGCTGTAGCTGCTGAGACTGAAGTCCTTCGCGTCTCTTCTTCTGCAAGTTCTCTTCTCTCTTATTCTTCCGGATCTCCACCATGTTGTCCTCTCTCCTCCTCCTCCCTTCATCGGCATCCACCGCCACCTTGTACTTATTCCTCCGCACCTCCGTCCTAGCGCTCGGCCTCAACGACATGGTCGTTTATCGAATCAAATCCAATCAAACAAACAAAGAGACAAGAGAGTCGTTTAGAGAGAGAGAGAAAGGAAAGGAGGAGGGAAGGGTTTTTGGATTTTTATTGGAGTGGATCGAAAAAGAGAGGGGTGGTGTGGTGGCGTTAAGGAGGGTTTTCAAAATATTCAACTACCAGCGACTTGGAAACTCGCCCTGGATTGGTGAGTAATAACGGAAATTGCCACCGTGATTTTTGAATTTGAACTTTGAAGTTGGTAGGGCTCTAACGTACCGCGGCCGTAAATATTGATCCTTTTCTGACCCTAGGATAATATTATAAATTCGTCCCAGATATAAATATAGTATTAGGTGGTATTTTATTTAATTTGAATTTGAATTTCTTTTTCTTTTTCAATTTTTTTTTTTTGCCAAATTTAATTTTACATTCATTCAAAGGTGTTAACATCATCATTATACAACAATTAAGCAAGTTCAGGTGGCTGAACAACAGTCCAAATGGGAGAAAGAAAACTATTTAATAAAGTATTAGCCATCAAATCTGCAGATTTATTTGTCTCCCTATTAACCCAGTTTAAACAAAAAGAATCAAAATTTGTTATTAACTGTTTGGCATACAAAATTAATTGTTGAATTTTCCATAGGGTTGTTTCAATAAGAACATAATTAGCTTGTAGAAGTGCTTTGTAATCTGTCTCCAAAATTAATTTTTTATATCCAGCAATTATTGTATGCCTTAATGAAAAGACCATTGCCTCAGCTTCTGCTACTAAAGGACTTCTGGTTTTCTTTTTGGTGGCTACTCCATCAATCAAGTGCTCTCTTTCATTTTTAAATAAGACAGATAAAGCTGTAATTCCTGTTCCCTTATTGAAATTGGCATCAAAATTAGCTTTGAGAACATTTTATTGTGGTGGTTGCCATCTAGAGACACCTGTAACAAAAAGAGTTCTTGAGGAAGGCTTAATTTGTGTTTGTTAATTCTCCTTATAAAGATGCTTTGCCAACTGAATTGTTTTAATGAGGTCAATGTGTTGTTGAGAATGAAACACTTTAGAATTTCTTTGCTTCCAAATTCCCTAGCAAAAGAAAGCAAGACTTTGAGGAATTTCAAGATCATGAAGTCTATAAAAATATGAAACCACTGAATATCACCATGCTGCAAAAGAAATATTATTATTAGTATTTGGATATATTCCCACATTTGAGCCAAACTATGAGGCTCTTGCATGATTACCAAAAAATAACATATGTTCTAATGATTCTGAAGCTTGATGACGCACATTACAAATAAAATTATCTGCAATTTTTCTAATATATAAATTCTCTTTTGTTGGAAAGGAATTTTTGGAAACTCTCCATATGAACATAGATATTTTTGCTGGGAGTTGCAAATTCCAAATCATTTTCTAGAAATCAGATGGAATACCAGCAGATGAAGAAGCATTTAGAATTGCTGCTTGAACTTCTTTTTCTTTCATCACCCACCTGTAGGCTGACTTAACAGTAAAATGCCAATCTCTCGTCCAGTGCCATGCCCATTGATTAGGATATGATTCTGGACCTATAAGAATTTTACAAATGACTTCCACTTCATCTAAGTTAAAGATATTCTTTAATAAATTTTAGTCCATTGTCTATTATTTATAAATAAATTAGACACCAAGTATGGAAAATGGGACAGTGGTCTTGGGGATTGTATCTTAAATCAAGGAAGGTCTGGAACCCATGGTTCTTCCCATAATCTTACTTCCTTTCCATTTTGAATATTCCTTCCAACTCCAACAAACAATAGCTCTCTAGTGGCCAATAAACTGCGCAAACTCTAAGAGGATTTATGACTAGAATTAGCTAACCAAAAATCCCCACTGGGATTTAAGAGAACAAATTGCAGCTTCATTAATTAAGAGAAACAGAATCATGGAGCAAAACTCCCCCTAAACCAGCAGGTGGTTCTGTCCAAGTATACAAGGACTAGCAAACACAGGGGCTTGGCATGCCAAGACATGAGCCACTCCATTGGCTTGTGTCCTAACCGAGTCTAGTTTCACACTAAGATATTGAGCCAACAATAATTTATATTCAGCAACAAGAACACCAAATGCAGAGATATCATCCTTGGAAGTCATTGCTTATTAACCATAGTAGAACCTCCCTCGAAGCAAGAATTTATGCTTGGATAGGCGAGCAAAAGACCGCTGAGACACGAAGAAAAAGTTCAAAAGAACTGACCTTTGTGATCTCTTAAAACTGCACCAACTCTCATCTTCAGTTGTGATTGAAATAAGGGGGCATCTATATTGCATTTAAACCACCCAATGTCATGGACTTCCATTTAATCGAAACTAAATGCTGGCGAGCTCCAAAACTTGCATGATAATTGAATTATAAAATTATAAAATATCACTTGATCATAAACAATGCTGTTTAAGAACAAAAAAAAAAAAAAAATTATTAATATGAATAAAAGTAAAAATATCTAAGTGCATATGCATATGTATATTGAATAATATCTCTATATATAACTTATCAATCCAATTCGTGAACTTATAAACTTTATAGTTCTTCTGAAACTATATATTTTCTTTTCATTTTATAAAGGATATGCACAGGTGGAGTATGGGATGTGTATTTAAATTCGCTCGGAGAGAAATTTAGTTTTGATTAACATATAAATTAGGCTTAAAATACTTCTAACTGATTGAACAAAAAAAATTGAGAAAAAAATAATTTAAAAAAAAAATTAACCACTTCTTAATCTATATAATCTACAAATTATGCAAATTTTTTTTAGCATAGAAAGAGAATATTCAAATTTAAATCTACTGTCACATTGTATATAACAAAAACTGAATTTTAGAATTGTTTAAAAAAATTTCATCATATGTCAAATAACTTTCTTGGAAATTAAACTTTATATAAAATAATTTTATTAGTAATATTTTTTAATTTTATTATTTTTTTGTGATTTTAATTAAAATTTATATAATTAATTATATAAAACATTTTTTATTGTTTTCATTTAATTTTATATTAATATTTAAAATTATCAAGGTTTAAATTTAATAAAATAATAATAACAATGATAATTGGTGTACATTAATTTATTTTTTAAAAAAATGACTAAAATTTGTGCAACACATATACCCATAATTAATGTTAAATAAGATTTGAATAATACTTTTTTACACTCACTTTACAATGTTTATTTTATTTTTGAGAATATAGTTTACAATGTTGTTGGGAACCATTTGAACGTATTTCTTTTTACAGTTAAATATATTATATTTAATTCTTTAATATATTTAAGTTTATTTTTTATTAAAATTTAAGTTCAAAATTTTAATTTTAAAAATAATTTTAATATCACATAATGAAAAATCATATAACTTTATAATGATTTGAACAATAGATTTTTTAATAACTGAATAATTTATTTTTAAAGCAAAACTATGATAGATCCATGGTCACGCTTGGACATACCATTATCAACTTTTCAAGTGGGGAATATATTGAAATAATTCATTAAAAAAATAAACAAATATAATCTTTTAATCGTAAGACTCTAATTAATATATATTAAAAAATATAAAATTATAAAAATATATAAATACATACTTTTTTTTTTGAAACTATATAAATACATACTTATTAACAATCATCCTTAATTATTCTAAAACAATTCTTAATTACAATTAAATTTATTTTTAAAATATATATATATATATATATATATATATATATATATATATATATATATATATATATATATATATATATATATATATATATATATATATATATATATATATATATATATATATATATATATTTTATGTTTAAGTATAATATAGCATAGCGGAAAGTGCTTCTCCTCAATAATAATAGATCCTGATTATTAAATAAAAAAAATGCAAAATTCGGTTTTGATATTTACGTATTCTAATAAATTTAAAAATAATATTTATCAATATAGTTTAAACATACTATAATTTCTAATTGAATTTCAATATATCGATCAACCAACAAAAACTAAATCCCTTCTCATAAAATATTTTTCTCATATCCTGAAAAAAACAAAAAAAAACTTATGCAGATTCAAAATAAATAGATTTTGTCTACCAAAAAAACAAAAATAAATAGATTTTATTTATGCTTCTTATCTAAATTTTCTATTTAAGAAACGAAAGGCAAAAGATTAGGCCGAGGCAGAGCACAAACAAAGCAGCGTAAAGGAGAACAAGCTATCCTCAGTTGCAAAGACCTTTACTCCGTCACCCATTCAAGAACTCTCTCATTTAGCCCAAAGATGCAACGCCATCAACCTCGCTGAAGGCTTCCCGGACTTCCCCGCTCCCTCTCACTTGAAAAACGCCGCCGTTTCCGCCATCAATTCCGACTTCAACTAGTACAGGTTGCTAGCCTAATTGTAGAAAATGCACTTGACTTAGCCAATTCTCGTTTTCTTTCTAGAACTAAGAGAGTCCGACTGTTGTAAATTTAAGGCATGTGCAAGGAATTTGTGATCACTTGGCAAGAATTATGAAGGAAATGCATGGTTTTAATGTGGGTCCCCTGACTAATATAGCCATTTGCTGTGGCCAAACAGAGGCATTTGCAGCCGCAGTGTTTGCTGGTATTTCCTGTGCTTAAACTTCCATTTAAATGATTGTTACTGTGATTATTATACGAGCAATTTTGGATATTCATTTATATTTATGTTACTGGTTCCTTTTGCATAGTGATTAACCCTGGGGATGAAGTTGTGGTGTTTGGCCCTTCTTATGAAACATATGAAGGGTGCATTAGAATGGCTGGAGGGATCCCTGTAAGCTTTTTGTGGTCAATTTATGAGAGTTCTGCTTTTGAATTATCAATTATGGTTTTTACTAGAGATGATTGTGTAATGGTAAGAAAATTGGATTTGATACAGGTATATGTGGCACTTCACCCTCCTTATTGGACTTTGGATTCAGAGAAATTCATGGGGTCTTTTACTAGCAGAACAGAAGCTGTGACTTTAAACAGGTCAGATAGTTCACCTGAGGGAAAGTGCATGGACTAGAAATCTCATTTTTCACAGTCTTTTTCCCCCATGAAAATAATATCATATTAATAATCAATAGAGTAGAGATTGAATAGGCATCAATTATATGTTTCGAGTATAAGACATAGGAGATCCTTGCTTTTGTTAATAGAATGAAATGCCTTGATTTTTTAGCATTTTCAAACTTGTCTTTAAGCGAGTTTATACTGGATAATTTTAACCAATATGAGAATAAGAACTAGCAAGGTGGGTATTTATAAATGATACCTGCATAACATTTATATACTTTTGCAAGGCAGGCAATTCACCTAAATGAATCAAGTACGATGAGCAAATGCTCTGCATGAAATTTGCATCTTGGTTACTGACCCTACGAACTCTAGATATGGATTTTCTGGACCTCTGCTGGAACACCCATAAACAACAGCCTATTAAAGTCCAAAACTTTGTTTGCTGCCTGATGTTTGGTCTGTTGTTAGGAATAAACTGGAAAAACAAAATCATTACTTGTTACGATTTTTTTGGCTAATCTCTTAGTATTTCTTTTGAGTTTTAGAAGCTTTTGAAGAATGATGCCTTGGACATTAAGGATTTGTAACTTACTGATATGAAGTGGAACAGTCCACACAATCCAACCGGGAAAGTTTTCACTAAAGATCAACTTGAGACCATCACAGAAGCTTGCTGCAGAAGGGATTGCATAGCTATAACAGATGAGGTATGATACCCTTTTGCTTACACTCATTAGCATGATAAAATAGAATAGTTCATTACATGGTGCTACCGTGTTACTAACCTCATGCTTCTTTACTATCTGAATGACCCAATTTTAGCGAGCTTTTTGTCTGCCATTCAATTTGATCTTCTAGATGATTTACAAGTCTTAAACCCTAGACATGTGAAGTTTTCAGCCTTAGGTGCTACTCCCTCCATCCTAAAAAGATTTAGGATGGCCCAAAATGCTTGCCACTCAAAAAATAGATATAGGTAGTTATCTATTTTATCCTTATTAATTGAAAAGTGTAGTACTTATGTATTTTCAAAATTAATAAAATAAGTATCAATAAATAAGTATAAGTAAGGGTATAAATGAAAAAATATATGAGTTGGCAAGCAATTAGCGATATTTTCTTAAATTGTATGAGAAAAGAAAGTGGATAATATTTTTGGCATGGAGAAAGTATTTTATTTGTTGCACTTGCTTCCCATAATTATTACATAAAAGCAAGAGGAAAAAGGTCTGATTATATAAGATTTTCTCCATAAATATTCAGGTTTCCGCAGAGTTGTTTCTTGTTTTTGATACCACTGCTGAAGTTGTTTGGATGAATGTGGTCATGTTGAAACAATATCATGGAACTTAGTTGAATAAAATTTGAACTTGATAAACTGTTAAGAGGTGAGGGTATCATACTGTCATCTGTCATTTGTCTTTGCAACTTTTTTTGTTGCTGCAGTTTGGCATTCCAAAATACTTCTAATTTGTTAGATACTGTTAACTGTACTAAGGTTCCTAAAAGGATGGTAGAGAAGGGAGGAGAAATTGATTTCCCATCAAATGGGAATTGAAAAAAGTTCAAAAGTTGCTAATATTATATTGGAATGATAGAAGTTTAGATATTCCTCTCTCATTTTTCATGATGTTTGGACCTGATGTGATTTTTACATTATTAAACTTGCCAGAAACATGAATGACTTTGTCCAATGTCTGAAGGGTTTCTTCCCTTCCAGGTGTATGAGCATATAACATATGACAATGTAAAACCAATATCCCTTGCCTCGCTTTCAGGAATGCAAGAGCAGACTATCGTTACTTCTTCCCTATCAAAAACTTTTAGTGTCACAGGTCAAAGCCATCATCCTATCAGATGAGTTGTTTTCTCAGTTGGTTCATATTGCCAAATCCCTTCTTTCATGTGTTGTAAACTTATAGTTGGTATCTTTGTCATCTGTTATCTCTAAGGCAACATTTTCTTGGCCTTGATGGGATTGTAAATGGATCTCATCTAGACATCACATCCCAATTTCATTTTTGTGAGAATTAATATGTTTTAATGCTAAATTCGGATACTGTACATAAAATATCTAATTTTCATCTAAATTCAAGTGATTCAACTATAAGAAAGCGGAATCCTAATCTAGGAATCACGTTGCATTTGCACTTCTAGAGCGAACTAAACATGCCCTGAGGTATTAAATAATAAATTACTGTCATAGAGTTGCACTCTCACTGTTGTTGTGTTGTCTATTAGGATGGAGGGTTGGATGGGCAATTGCTCCAGGTTTCTTTGCCTTTGCAATTAAAAACATACACGTTAAACTCACAGATTCTGTTCCAGCACCTTTCCAAGAAGCAGCCTTGACTGCTTTAAGAAGCCCACCAGAATATTATGAATCATTGAGAAGGGTAGGTCATAAAAAGCTTCATTTCTACTTGGTTTTGTGAAATATATAACCTGTCAAAACTTATTGACATAGTAATTGGTATATTGCATCATGGTCCCAATGGAGTAGCCCTAGTGATATTGATCTTGGGAATGTTAACTAGGAGGTCTCAAAGGTAAATTCCTCTGGGATGGTGTGGTGGGGGGATTTATGGAGTAGGGGAGGGCTATTCTCTATTATGTAATCTGAGCCCCAACATGCTTCCAGCTGGATCAAAAGAAACAAAGAGAAGCAAAAAAATGTGGAATTGTGATTATCCATCACTAATACAATTTTTGTTGTTGTTCAGGATTATGAATCAAAAAGAGATTACATAGTGAAGTTGCTGGCTGAGATTGGTTTTCAGATTCAATTCAAGCCTCAGGGTTCAATCTTTTTATTTGCAGAGCTTCCTGAAAATTCCTCACTTTCTGATGTGCGTGCATTCTTTACCTTGTTGATTCCTCACTTTCTGATGTGCCTGCATTTTTTACTTTTTTGATCTGACATTTAAAACATTTGTAGTTGTTTTTGTAATGTTCATTTCAAATTGTTATTTGCCTTCATGTTTGCTGATATCCAGTAGTGGGTCTAACTATTATATTTCTGGCTTATGCTAATTTCTTTTTTTGATGGTTCAGATTGAATATGTCAAGGCATTAATAGAACAAGCTGGGTTGGTTGCTGTGCCAAGTTGCGGATTCTTTCACACAAATTCATCTGAGGAGAAATCATCTCAAATAAGTTGTAACTACCAGAAGAGGTACATCAGGTTTGGTTTCTGCAAAAGCAGTGCTACATGAGCTGCTGCAGCTCAAAAACTTGACAAGCTTCTGATGATACAGGGTGTTTCAGGCTGTGTTGACTCTGTAAGAAGGCCACATGATATTTCATTGATCTAAAATGGAGGTGTAAGATGGCCACATGATATTTCATTGATATAAATTGGAGATGATGAAACTGTAATTGATGAACTTCATGAAAATCAATGCCATGATATAGATATTGGAACTTGGAAATTGAATCAGCCATTGGGAAATATTCTCAGAAAAGGCATAAGAAAGGTGATCTGCAAGTATATATCATGCTGTTCTAATTACAGACAGGGCGGAACTGTGCACCCCCAAGTTTCCCAAAATTAAACTTTTATACCCATATGTTTTTAATAAATTTCTAAATATATACTATATTAGCCCCTCAAAATTTTAAAATGTATACATTTGGCCCCCCAAAATTTAACTTTTTTAAAATATATATATTTAGCCCTTCCAAATTTTTAGATTTTATCTATTACACGTATATTTCATAAATTTGCTAAGATTTTATTTATTATCAAGTATTATTATATTTATATATAAATAAATATTTTATAATTTAATAATAGTACTAAAAATTTTAAAATTTTTTACATTAGCCTTGTAAACTTGAATTTTTTTTTTTTTTTTGGGTCCATAACTATTTTTAGCTCCCCTAACCTTAAATTCTAGTTCCGTGGCTGATTACAATTCCAAAATAAATAAATAAATAAATAAGATAAAAAATCTTGATCTGATCTGAAGTGATATATTTCGCATAGAAATAAGTAATATGATCTCATGGTATCCAACGTGCTGGAGGCGGTGGTTCAAATGTGTGCAATGGAGGAATTGCATAAAACATGGTATTCTTGTCAAATTTAGAAGCCCTCCCACCCGACAAAGCGACTAGGGCAGCAACAAGACCTGCGTTTCCTGCGATTGTTGGCTCTGTGTAATTGTAATTGGAACGGATATCCTGGAAATTATCATGCTGGTCAGGACCAGCAACCATGGCTCCAATGATGGTATTTGGATTTGGTCTTCGACTGCTTCTCCATTTCCATCCTCCTTTACAGCCATACCTCACCTTGTTGTTTGGTATTGAAGCCCCTCTATGGTGTACTTGCTGTGGAAAATAATTGCTAAAGCCTACAAGATAGCTCATACTCAGAGGGTTTTTACCTAGAATGTAATCAATTTGGCTTCTCGCCAGGTCACGCAAAGCTTCAGTCCTATAAAATTCAGGTCCACATCGCCATCCTGATATCAATTGACCATCAAGATAATCACTGTAAAGGGTAGCCATGAAAGCTGCATTGACTACATATTGAAGAGGCCGTGGCCTTCCATGGTTTAGTTGGATCAATCCTCCTTTGCTTCTATTGAAGTTTGGGAAAACTGGCAAGTATGAGCACATGATATCTTCTACATGGTTTTGAAATGTGCGCAACATTTCTTCGTATGGATAGCCATAACCCAAGAAAATTCTCATACGGCTTAGAAGCAACTGAGCACCAGCATGCTTTTTGTCCCAACTAAATACACCTGGCCTCCATCCTCCCCAGAAAGAATGGTCTTTTTTGGCTAGACCAGGAGAGGTAACAAGTAGAAGATAGGAAGAATTTCCAGTTGCACAATACAACCAAGCTCCAGCCCAAATAAACTCATCCCAGAAACCACTAGAGTTATAGAAAGCTGAGGGTGGATCGACACTGCCTGAATATTTTTCACCTTGACCTTTTGTAGCAAACTTAAACAACATTTCAGCCCCGTGGACAAGTTTCTTTGAGTAGACCTTACTATCCTTGAATACAATAGATGCAGCAGCTAAAGCAGCTGCAGTTTCGGCAGCCAATGCTGGGCAGTTATAACATCGAGTAGCGGGACGTGGGTAGTCAATATCCTCAGGTCGCATCCAACAATATTGATCCTGGTCTCCCCCAACTTGTGCAACAATATTGCCTATTGAATCGTCAGATGAAGAATTGAAGGCTTTGAGAAGGTAGTCAGTACCCCATTTGATGATGTGTTTGACATGATCTAACTCACCAGCAGCTTCATATTTTGCACTGTATTCGATTACGCTCCAACTCAATAAAGTCATGGAAAAAGACGCAGGGAAAGTGTACTTGACTGCATTACCAGCATCATAGTAACCACCGACAATTTCATCTTTCAAGCAGGAGTCGCCCCTCCATGAAACATTATTTTGCTTTGGAAATTTTCCAGCTGCATGCATTTTAATTAATTGGGCACAGAAAGTCAGGCGATTAGCAAGAAATTAATAATTACCGCTAGAATGAGGAGATCATTACAATTACTAGTTTAGGCACGTTGAATAAGAAAATTCTTACCTACACCTGCTTGTCAAGTAATATAGCATAGATGCACTAAATATATTATAAAATAAACAATGTTTAAATTATTTGATAAACAGCTAAATTTTTAAATTTTTTATATTATAAAAATAAAAATTCTGATCATTTATTCTATTAGAGTTTGTAAGAAAAGAAAACTATATTGAATAGATACATTCCTAGTTGGTAGTCGACGTCTTTGATAGATCAAAACAAAGTTCATGAACATTTTGACTGACTTATTTACGTTGTTGACTAAGACTATTTCTCTGAAAATGAGAAATAAAATTTTAAAAAATAAATATAATTTAAATTAAAAAAAAAAATATATATATATATATATACTTACAGCTAATAGCGCAGATACAAGCATTGTTCATGCAGTAAAAGGGAAAAAGAAAAAAAAAACGAGAGCGTACATTGCTGTGCGTTGAAGAATTTGAGTGCCTGGTGGAGAGCAATGGTGTAATTGTCCGGCCCAGGCGGCCGATGGTGGCGACGGCTACGGGCGGCGACTGCAATAACGAGGAAGATTAAACCCACTAAGACAACAACCAGTAACAGAGTCCTGATGATCACACTGCTGACATAATTAGTCGTCTTTTTCTTCCTTTTTTCATTCTCCGTGTCTGGCCTCAATAGCCAGCTCTGCTTCACCTCCTCCTCGGAGGGCGACTGATATGCTTCCCTGTCATAGTAGCCGTCATCGGTAGATGGAGGAGTTGTATTGGTGGTTACTTCAAAAGAACCACCCCAGATGTTTCTTATTGCAGACATGGTGTTTTAAAAATTTTACTTTTATTAGTTATTGGAGCTCTCTCTCTCTTTGATTTGATGCTTCAAAACTGGTAAATATAAATATATAAATAATTACTAAAGACTTAAAAAAAAAAATTGAAAATGGGATGGACTATGAGCTGTCAAAGTTTTCTTGTTTATTGTATCAAAATGGAAAAGGAAATAATTTCAAAATACATTCACAGAACGTATACCATATTTTGTAACATTATTATTAATATTACCCATTTATTGCCTTTATTTCAGAAATCTAAAAATGTTGAGAAGCGTATAGGACAAGTTTTAGGAGAGACCAGATGAGTATTACCCACACTTCCATTTATAAATATATACTACAATATGAATTGAAGATATTGTGGGCTATAAATGGCAAAAGAGCTGTAGCTGTTTCAAGTAAAGCAGCAACAAATTTGAATTTGTTAGAATCGGCATGTTAAAAAAAATCCATAAGCGACCATTCAAAGTTTTAACAACCGAGTATCATTTTAGTAATTTTCACCCAATTTTTGGCTAATCAACGCGGAAAATTATTGGATACGTATGAAATAGTGCACATTCTCTTACAATTAGGGTATGTTTGATTTATAAAATTGACTAGAAATTAATATTTTAGGCAAAGAATATTAATTTTATAAAATAATAATTTCATAATTTTTATAAAATATATATTTCACAAAAAATTTAAGAATTTATATTTTTAAGGCTATAAAATAGAGTATTCTTATTTCTACTCTTAAAAAAAATTGACAAATTCAAACTCACCCCTATTACCTTTTTTTTTTATTTTTATTTTTATTTTTAATATATATATATATATATATAATTTTAATTCCCTTAATCAATTTTTTTTTTTTAAAAATTGAGTAAATAGAATAAGAAATTAATTTAGGTAATTAATCTAAAAAATATTTTTTTTTACTTTTCTAAATTATAAGTCAAATAAAAATTTTATTTATTATGCATTTAAATTATTTCTTAAATATTTTTTTGCTAGAGAAATTATTTTTAAAATAAAATTTTATGAAATTATACTTAATTTTAATATTAATAATGAAATTAATTTATAAAGATATTATGATTATTTATATGTAATATAAGAGTTATTATATACTATGAACTAAATTATAGAATTAAAATAATTATTATATTTCTATCTTAATATATTTTTTAGGAATAATTATTTTATTTCTTTTATATTATATTTCGTGAACCAAAAATAGTCTTAGATGAGTATTGTGAGTATTTGGCCAAAAAAAAAAAAAGGAAAAGAGTATTGTGAGTACAAGGCACACCATATTTTTATATGCACTTATATGCTGAATAAATAGCACTATATTTGTGCGTTACATAATTTATTTATATTTATTTATACATTATAAATTTCTAATAATTTTAAGTTGTGTAATATGATATTTTTATAATTTAAATAACACATTTAAAAAATTAAAAAGTATTAAAAATTTATAAAAAATATAAATAAGTAAATAAATATAATTAAATACCAAAACATTTTTTTAAAAATCATCTTTTTAATTCTTTATTTATAATAATATTCCAATTTGCTCTCCACTAAATATTGTCATTTTAATATTTCAATTTATAATAAATATTTCATTTATAATAATATTTTACTATTTATATTTTAATGCTCATAAACACATAAAGTCATAAAAAAAATATATGTTAAAGAAAGCTATAGAAGAAAAAAATTGCATAAAAAATATATAATAAAATATTTAAAAATTAATAAAAGAAAATTGTGACCTCTTTATTATAAAATTAAATAGTTATTTTAAAAAATATAAAAATTATGCTCTTTCACTTCACATCCTTTTTTTAAATAAATAATAATATATTTTACTATTTATAATTATAATTGATTAACAAAATAATATATAGTTTTAAAATAAATATATATAGAAAATCATAAATGTATGTTTTACTTTTTTAAAATTATGCTAAAATTTTATTTAGATTATACGCTATAATTATATTTTTAATATATGTAATTGTCATAATAGTCAAAAAATTATTTTTATACTTTAGATTTCAAAATTTTTCAAGTAATTAATAACACAATCGCAAGTTTATATTATTCTTATATATTTATTTATATTTTTAGTATTATAACTATTTAATATATTTTAAATTATCATTATAATGTCTATTTGAAAATTTGATTATCATAATTTTTATTATATCATAATCAAATTGAAATATTTTTTTAAAATAAACATATCTAATAATTAAATGAATATTAATTGAACATTAATTTTCATTCATAATTAATAAATTAATATTATTTTAATTATAATTTGTAAAATTAATCAGGTATCATAATATATGAATATATTGTTTATTAAAATTAATTACTAATTTAAATCTACTTTACAACTAATTGTATTAGAATATTTGTACAAATTTATAAAATTATAATAAATAAAAAAGATATTATAAAAATAATTAAATAAAAATATGATAAAAAATTTTAAAAATTAAAAAAGACAAAACGTATATTGTTATTATAATTGAGAGAAAAGTTCTTTCAAATACTATAAATAAAAATAATATTTATTCACTTATCAAAGCCTCCTTATATATACATATAATCATAAATGTATGTTATAAATAAATGATTAAGGTTATAAATTTTATTAAAGTATAATAATTATAAAAATTTAATATTTTAAACTTCTTTTGAGTTACAAATCATAATTATGTAAATTTTAATGGTTTAAAATAATAATGGCATAATATTAGTGATAATAATTTATTCTTAATTTAGGTTACAAATTTATTTAAATGGTAACAAAAATAAATTAATATAAAATTCATAATTTACTTGTCATATGCACCAATAAAAAAAAAATATATATATATGGCAAATTTATATCACATGGTAAAACTTATAATGTTTTAAGCTTGTTATATATATATATATATATATATACACACACACATATATATATATATATGTGTGTGTGTGTATATATATATATATATATATATTAGATTCTCTCTACACATGGAAAATTATTGAGTTCTCCCTGAAATAGAGCACTGGTCTCACAATCAGACGGAGTCCATCTCCCCTGTTGAGCACTATTATTATTAAGAGCCTCAAATTAAGCTTATTTACTTCCTTTTCAACAAAGATAGCCGTTCACACGACATCATGATTTAAACGACAAAATTTCTTTTATTTTTTATTTTTTAATAGTAAAAAAAGATAACACTTTATAGAAAAATTATAAATTATACAATAAGCGTAAATTTTATCTTTAACATTTTTTATTAAATTGATAATAATTATTTATAATTTAAGAAAGTCGAATATAAAATCTAGCACTTTTCACTTATTTAAATAAGATGAAAAAATAACTAAATAACATCTGATTAGTATATGTTTATGTAATGATCCTTTAAAAAAGATGAGCTTTATATTATAATTTTTTTTTTTAATTTCAAACTTCTGTGTTTTTACTGTTTATGACGCGTTATGGGCTACAAAGGAAGTATTACCCTATTCATGATGCAGTTATAAATTTATATTTTTGCTTCTTCAATGAACATACATGCTTAATTAGATGTATTTCCCCATCAAATTGAATATAATTGAAAGAACTTTTTTAAAATCATAAGATTATAAGTTTTGAGTTACAATTAAAATCAAATTAAATAAAATAAATAACACAGTTTAATGCACTATTTATTACTTTTCCTTTGTTGATTTTTAAAATATTTTTAATCTTGAAATAATTTAGAAATGTATATAATAAACCAAAGATAATAATCATATGATGTATTAAAAGGTTAAAACAAATTTAATTATTGGAATTTATGATTAAAAATAAAAAAAAAAAACTCATTGATTAAGGCATATATTGGGATCAAATTATCAATGGTAATTTACAATTTAATCCCTAAATTAATAACTTAATTTTTATAGCTTAAAAAAATGAGTTTTTTATCCTCAAAAATTTTATTTTATTGTATTAAATAGTCATTCTATTAATTTTTTTATTAAAAATTTATAAAATATTTAAAATATTTTTTATTTCCAATTAAATTTTCTATTTCATGTCATCTACTTCTATGCAACTAAAACAAAAAAGTCAATAAAAAATTATTTATAATTTTAACCGAACCCATAAAGTCAAATAATAAATCAAGATTGAAAATCAATTAATCGTTTATAATCTCAAATAAGGCAATTAAACCCAAAAAAAAAAATAATAATTTCCACTTAAGTTGAAATAGAGATCAAAGAATTAATCAATATGAAAAATGAAAAAATCATTTATAATCTCAAATAATTAAAAAAAAAACTCCGAAAAAAATTTGATTGCTTATATAATCTCAAATAATTATTTTTTCATCAATTTCATCTTTCCTCTTTCTTCTCTGATCTCCCAGCAATCTCCATTTCATCTTCAAATAGACTCATGAACTCTTCTTTAACAGTCCTGCTCAAAGAAATCTCAATAAATTACAAGCACTCCTGTAAGAGCCAATTACACATGCCAATTACATCAAGATGAGGGTTTCTCTGAAGATAAAATTAAAAAAAAAAAAAAAAAAAAAAAAGACATATGGGTTTATTAACTTAGTAAATTACATCCACCAATCCATGGTAAAAGTTGTCTTTTCCTCCTTGGAATCTGATGAACTCACCATCGAGGAGTATAATCTCCTCTCCATCGTTGGTCTTCATTGGTGATCTTCGTCGTCGCCGCTCCTTCGTCCGGTTTACCGGTAAGTTTGATTTCAGGTTTTTTTTTTTTTTTTTTAACCCTCTTTCTCTTCTCTCACTGTCTCTTTCTCTGAGTCTTTGTTAGATTTTCGTTGTTTGCTGTTCGTGGATGAAACGCCCCTATAAGAAAAATTGATTTTATAGACTACCAAATGTAGCTGCGGAATCATAAATTTTAGTCGCTAATTATAATTAGCTATTAAATCACATGGCCACTAAAAGTTTTCTCATTATTTTTTTAAAAGTAAAATAGTTACTAATTAGCTATTAAATTATAATAGTCGTTTATTAAAAAAATACAGTCGCTAAATATAAAAAATGACAACTAAGATGATTTTTATTGCACAATTTGCTACTAAATATTAGTCGCTAATTAACTACTACTAGCATATAGTCTCTAATTTTCATTTTTCTAAAATAATTATCCAAATTTTTCATTTTTTAATTTATTTAATTTATTGTCTTTTTAATACATATTATTTTATTTTTTATTAATTATCTTTTTAATACATTAATTTTCTTTGAATTAATTGTCCTTTCAATAATAATAATAATAATAATATGATAAAAGGAGAAAATGACAATAATAATAATAAATTATAATAGAAAAGAGAGAGAGGGAAATAGCCAAAAAAAAGTGATAAAATAAAAAATGAAAGAGAAAAATGATATAGAAAAAATAAAGAAGAGAGAAGAAGAAAATATTAATGATAACAAAGAAAATAAATGAAGAAATAAAATGAGAAGAAGAACAAATGAAAAAAAAATTAAAGAAATAAATTAAGTAGAAAATAAGAAAGAAAAATGATGAAAAATAAAGAAGATAAAAACGTGAATAAAAGAAAAAACAAAAAAAGAGAAAAAAATGATAGGAGAGAAAAAGGGTTTGTATAAAAATTTAGATTTAGTGATATAAGAATTTGTTGCTAATTGAGTGAATTTTTTTGAAATTAGCAATAAAATATTTCGTCGCTAATTTATTAAATAATCAATAAAAATAAAAAAAAAATAAATTTCATCTTATAAAATAAACAGGAAACTAAAAAAATTTGGTAGCAAATTAAAAGTCAAATTTAGCTACTAGCGCCTATCAATATTAGTAGTTAAATCAAATTCTAAATAATGCGCACTATCACTTTTTCTTTTCCCTCTAAAATTTAATCTCAAATTAGCGACTATATTGTTTTAATCTCTAATTAACAATTAGCTTACGATTAAATTTTAGTAGTTACATATAGCATCATTGTTTTGTAGTACTTTTAATGACTATTTAGTCATCTAATAATCGTTAAAGTATAATATTTTATCAATTGCCTTAATATAATCTCTAATAAGGTATTCTACAAGCGTAATATCTAATTTTAATAGCTAATATGTGACTTTTTTATAGTGCCCAGTCAACATTTGAGTTTCACTCTTAGGCCTTTACCTTAAGAGGGTTTCTCAATGGAATTTCTATGTTTTTATTTTTTTTATTTGTTGTTTGTAATTTTAATTTCTTAATTTATCTTTGTGAACATAGCAGGGGGATCAAAATTAATTTGTTTAGCTTTAATAACTCATTTCTCAAACTGTAAGAATTAAATAATTAATTTAACCAAATTTAAGGAATTAAGTAGTAGATTATCAAACTATTAATTACCACGGGCGGGCGTGGCCCATGGTCAATGGTACATTAATCGAGTGTTAAAAGAAATCTGCTTACAAAACAAGATTATAAGATTAAGATGACCAATAAAAACTGACCATCTGTCACGCTCAACTGATTACCGCTTCTCTCTGTAGTAGCACCTCTTGGCCAACTGAGTTGAAAAAAAAAAAGGAAAAAAAGGCAGCTGATTGCCGCTTGAAGGTGAAGATATCAATTGAAACCCATAACACGAAAGAAAAACCAAACCAAAGCCACCGAGAAAGAGAGGGAGATGTCAACTCTGATCGCAGTTGCCGAAGATGAACGACGGCAACCTCTTCTCCACCATAATACTTCACCTTCCAATTCCAATGGACACCAACAAGAGATCGCACCTTCCTTATCATCTAACGAAACAGAAGTACCGCCGCCGCCGCTACCTAATCAACGTCTCGTATCTCTTGACGTCTTTCGTGGACTCACAGTCGCGGTACTGTTCCTTAGTACCTTAATTCAATGATAAGTTAAAGTTAATTTGGAAGTAATTTTAGTGTGCCGGGTGCAAGTTGAAATTAGAGAAATTAGAGGCGAATGTGCTGTGTTAATCACAGTGATTGTGAATTATATTGAACGTTGAATTTTTAGATTATGTGTTCTTGTAATCTCAAAATGTTTACATTGTTTAGTTCCAAGCTGATTTTTTTTTTCAAAATTGAATTCAGGAATAAAGACTGAAACCATTCATAGATTTGTTTGATTATTTTTTTTCCCTCATCGGCCATCCGTTCATAACAATGCACCTCCTATTTTTTTGTTCTTATCTTTTCATTCTGATTTAATTTATTGCAGCTCATGATTTTAGTTGATGATGCTGGAGGAGCTTTTCCTTCTATTAATCATTCCCCATGGTTTGGTGTGACACTAGCAGATTTCGTGATGCCATTTTTCCTCTTTAGTGTCGGTGTTTCTATCGGTCTGGTATTTAAGGTGAGGAAATTTCTCAATCATGAGTTGAACTTGTGATTCAAGTGTGTTTTTGAAGTTACATATTCTGGTCAACTTATTAATGCTTCTTCAAGATTTTCGTTAATTTTCCTTTTTGTGCATGAGATGAGAGAGGGATTTCTTTGTGAAATTTTGCTTGGAAGTTTATTTAATTATAGCTTCATTTCTACACGCAACAAAAGGAGAAAATTTCAGTAATTGACAAACAAACCTCCTTTTAAACCTAGTAATGTGCATTTGTTTTGCTTATGATATGTTAAATGTAACCATACTTTTTTGTAAACTTTAGTTTTAGCTCTTATTTCCTTGGGTATAGGCATTTAATTTTCTTAAGTCAGTTAAGGGTGTGTATGAGAGTGAAGAGTCTTTAGTGCCATAGTTTAGGTCTATTTAGCACTGAAAAATAATAATTTAGAAAATGCTGGTGATATGATATGAAACCAGTGCTGGATTATAACTATTTATATATTTGAGATTCTTTGCTGCTAGTCAATTAATTTTCTTCAGTCATGATACATGATTCTGTGCAGAAAATATCTAACAAATCCATAGCAACAAAGAAAGTCATGCTGAGGACAATTAAACTATTTCTTCTGGGTTTGTTGTTGCAAGGTAGGTTGCTACCTGCTCTGTTTTAATCATGATTTTCTACCATTACAGACTGAGTGACTAACTTAAAATTTCTTTGTTCTTTATTGGTCTATTTTTACAATCTCGATGATTATACTTTCAGATTATAGTGTAATAAATAGGTGTCTAAATTAAAATATCTTCTGTCTGCATTATGGATGCCTGCTTGCTCGTTTTGATTGTTGGAGTTGATTATGTATTTTCACTTGTTGGCATTTGCTAATAAAAGTTGGCTCTATGTCTCTTTTTTGAATTTATGAAGGTGGGTATTTCCATGGGCGTAACCATTTAACATATGGGGTCGATGTGGGCAAGATACGTTGGATGGGTGTACTACAGGTAACATTCTTAAACAATCAGTTTCATTAAATTTATTATTTTTATTGGCAGATTTTGTTCTTGGGTATTCACTGCTTTGCAAGTTGTTGGGTCTTCATATTCTCTTGATGCTGGTGCTCATTTCTCTTATCTTTTTTACTCGAGTCCTCGACTAGTAAAGGTACCACATATGTAGTGGGTTTAGACTCTTTAGATGTGGGTATGTTTTGTGCATATTTTAAGCAGATGTGTATTTGTGGAAAATGTTCAGATTTACTCAATTTAAATACCTTTTGGAATGATGAAGATAGGTCAATGGGTTTCAAGAGATTAATTGTCAACCTGGGCAAGTTATGTGCACATTACCTAATGGCTAAATCATGCTTGGATAGGAGAGTGCTTTGATTCGCATAGAACTTCATCTGACTTGAATATTTACAGTTCTGCATGGAATCATTCCATTATATGACTGAAATCCATTCAATTGGTTTGATCCAATAAGTTTCCTTCTATGTTTGACAAATTTAGATGTGAACTACAACTTCAGATATTTGCTCTCATATATTTACTAAGTCAACATGCATTTTATGATTTTCAGAGGATTTCAATTGGATATCTGTTTGCCTCATTGTCAGAGATCTGGCTTGTGGACCACATCATGGTTGACTCACCTCTGGCTTTTGTAAAGAAATACTATGTTCAGTGGTTAGTCCTGTTAATAATAATTCATGCCACTTCAAATACTTTTGCAGATCACATGCAATTTCACGGTATGACAGGGGCTAATTTAATAGGCGTTTGGAATATTTGTGTTTTATATTAGGGTTGGAATCAAATGAACAAGTACTTCATTTCACTTGTTGATGCTATAAAATTTATTTGCAAAGTGAATTCTACAAAAAAATGTAAATGAATGTGCCAATTTAAATTCAATACAATCGTAAGACATTTTATTAATATCATTAGCAAAATAAAGATATCTTTTTTTTTTTAGTGAATTTATAAAAATATCTTTAATTTTGAGTTATATGAGATGATGAAGTAATATTTCCATGTGTTTAACTTTTGAAAGCATATAACTTTTGCTTTATTTTGCAGGATGGTTTGTTTCTTACTGTGCTTATCATACATGTGCTTGTTGTATGGTCTTTATGTTCCAAACTGGGAATTTGAAGCTCCAAGCATGAATCTGTCTGGTTATGGATCTGGTACCCAAACTGTGAGTTGAATCATATAATTTTTGCACTCACTGAAAATATTCTATCAAATGTCAAATCCACATTATCCATCATGAAACATTTGGACTAACAGTACAGATATTGACACATTACTATTTCTTTCTTTCTTCCTTTTTTTTTTTTATCATATAATTTGATGTTCTGACAAGATAACATATTAAAGTCAATTTGCATTCTTGAGAAGAACTTTATGATGCAAGATTAATTTAACTCATTGGCAAAAAAAAAAAAAAAAAAAGATCGAGAGAGAGAGATATTAATTTACCTGCCAAATATACAATAATAATTAAATAGTAACATAAATGTTTAGAGACCATTTGTAAACTAAAGTAATACCAGAAATGAGTAATGAATGTAGAGAGGTTTCCTATAGTGTCCCTAATTTTTTCTTCAACCAAATTCTTGCTTGTAGAAACTTCAATTCTACTCTTTCCCTCCCTCTCTGTCTTTCACTTGGTACTCTTTCTATTTTGTGGAATTTAAACCAATATATATGATTTCTAGGTGATTTGTGAAGTGAGGGGAAGCCTTGAACCACCTTGTAATGCAGTTGGCCTGATTGATGGATTCTTTCTTGGTGAACATCATCTATATCAGCGTCCTGTGTACAGAAGAACAAAGGTGATTCCCTGGATTACACTCTAGCAGTTGCTTTTTTATTTTATAAAGGATCTCAACCTTAATTGTTCTCACTTGTCACAGCAATGTAGTGTTAACTCTCCTGACTATGGACCTATGCCACCAAATTCTCCTGCATGGTGTAAGGCACCATTTGATCCTGAGGGCATTTTAAGGTCAGCATTGTCTTTGTTTCCTCCTCCTGTTCTACTTCAACACTGCCTTTCCTTCACTATTTATTAACCAGTATCTGCTTAGTTACCAAATTTTTGACTAATAATTGAGAAGGAATCTGAAAGTGAAATTTAAGGATGAGAACCGCATGCATATCTAGTTTATGGATTACATGCTCGTGGTTGTGAAAGCCTGTTAGGCGCTTATAAAATGCTGAATAAATGTTTGCATAAGACTACTTTGCTCAAATGGCGTGTCAGAAACCTCATTTTCTGTCAAACTGAATAACTTTTTAGTGTCAGTTTATAATTTGAAACTGTTTATCTTTTAGGTATTTGAATATGAGTACTAAATTCTTCTGCTGAACAAAAATCTCCAGTTCCTTGATGGCTGCTGTTACATGTTTTTTGGGGTTGCATTTTGGGCATATACTTGCTCATTTTAAGGTATGGTGCTTCCTGCCATTAGGAATATGTGCTCTTTCACAGGCTAATTGTTTTATGTTCTGTTATCATATGACATGCTCATACATCAGACTTGATGCAGCAAATTGATGGATTCTGTTGATGATAAATATTATACTCATTTGCACAGGACCACATGGAGAGGGTGCTTTTGTGGTCATTGTCTTCTTTCTCTTTGCTGATAACTGGATATATTTTGAGACTGCTTGGTAATTACATATTAGAATAATCTATTGCACATTGCAATTTCTTGAGGAGATCTGTTTCCTTCTAATAATGTTTGTGAATATTGCAGGTATTCCCCTTTCTAAACCACTTTATACATTGAGCTATATGTGTATCACAACAGGAGCGTCAGGCTTGCTTTTAACCATTATATTTTATGTTGTAAGTTTATTGTTCTACTAATACATTTTTTTGAGTGGGTGTACATTTATAGATGGAGGTTATCATTCAACTATCTAGATTCCTTGTTAACAAACATATGATGTTGAATTGACCAATAATATTTGTTTATTATGAAGCATTTGGAGAGGAGCATTGATACCATGGGTGGGCTTTTTTTCATAACTTTGTAGGCTAAATGTAACATAGGCAGTTCATTCTGATTTACAGGCTATTTTTAATCAGCTCAAGCCTCTGCTGAGCTCTTTACCAATCTTCAAAAATACCTGGATAAAATTCATGGAACTTCATTTCCCAAGATTAGTGGAGTTATAATACTTTTAACTGAAGTCTTCTCATATATTTTTAATGGCTTACTACCGACAAAAGTAGGTTGGCTTGAATTTTCTGTTTCTGACTTGTAAGCACCTTTTCCACTTCAATTTCCATGAGAATTGCTAAATTTGATTCCTGATACAAAACAGATGAACTGTAAGTGTTTTCTTGATGCAGACCAAATTAACAGTGTGGCAAAACAACTGTTACCCTAAATTGTTATGGACGTCATTATTTATATTAGAGATGCTTTTCTACCTTTTCCTGGACAAGATGCTTATTAGGCTGCTTTAACTCCAGGCTTAAATACATTAATGAAAGGCAGTCCATGATGTAGTGCTAGTTTAATGGAACAAATTCTATACATGTTTTACCTTGCAAATGAGATTATTAAATCAAAAGCAAGAACTCAGATGCCAGTTTGTCAAGTGAGTTTTGATGATTGAAATGCCTGTTAATCTGCCATGCCCAATTCTCAAAGGTATTATGTTAATTTCTGTTAGGTAGCCCATGGACCCAAGGAAAAGGAAGGGCAGAGGTTAAACATCAATAATTAAACATCAATAATCCTGGCTTAGCAACTAGAGTTGGAAATTTTGTGGGGGAGAAAAAAACTGTAGATGTTAGGTAGTTAAAACTGCAACTTGACAGCAGTATAATAGTTTATTTGGATTTCTCTTTTGAAATGATACTAATTAATACTTTGCCTGTTATGATCGTTTTGGAAAGAATAGGGACTGGCATTATAGATACCTCGACAGCTGTGAAAAATGTGTCTTTCTATTCTAACCATATGTGGTGCAGGTTGATGTGAAGCATCTTCAAAAGCCCATGGTGATACTTCAATGGATGGGAATGAATGCACTCATCATTTATGCTTTGGCTGCCTGTGACCTTTTCCCAGCAGCCCTGCAAGGTTTCTATTGGCATTCACCTGAAAACAACTTGGTAAGGCCTTTATTCTCCCTTTGACTGCTAGTTCCTATAGTCATTATTTTGTCACTTCCACAAAAAAATAAAAAATAAAAAATAAAAAATAAAAAATCAATTATATTCATCATTTCATCAATTATGGGGAGATGTTAGTAAATTTATTTTAGGTAAACAAGCCTTGTTATGTGCTGACATAGAACGTCATTGTTTAGCTTTACACTGAAGGTGACAGCAAGATAACAAAATGAGCTGTTACTGAGTTTATAGATTGACTTGACCAAATATGACTCTCAGGTTGATGGCATAGAATTGCTGTTTCGGGGCATACTTCATTCCAAGAGGTGGGGCAAGCTAGCTTTTGTAATTGTGGAAATCTTGTTTTGGGGACTAGTTGCTGGTTTCCTACACATGAAAGGCATATATCTTAGACTGTAAAAGCCCGGTAAATAAACATGGTCATTTTGAATTACAGCAGCTTTTATTGGGCATATTTAGACGCTTGTACATGTTTGTCATGTGAATAATTCCATTTAATCGGATCCATCTGCATTGTAAGGTCTTCATCTAGATAATTTTTTAATGGAATGTTATATTACACTTGCACAGCAAAGGATAATGCTGCAAGAACCTCAGAACCTTGAAACCCAAATGCAGTTGGGGTTTGTTCTATGGTCCGGTCTCTGGTACTTGGAGAAGTAAAGTCTCTAAAGCTTTCGTGCGATCTAAAATTTTGATCAAATGGGGAAACTAACAGTTGCCAAGAGCCCAAGACACTCGAGATTTAACTACAAGTAACCAGTCTCTTTTCGGATTCAGCTGGAATCGTGGCTGGCTAAAAAGGTGCTTGATATAGAGAATAATTTTTTGATTGTTTCCATATCAAGTCATTCCCTTAAGCTGGAAGTACGGTAACATGACAAAAAGAAAATCCAATGGATTGTCGTGTTCCTAAATCGTTGTGGGATACGGAGAAGGGCGTAAAAAAATAAATTTAGAGATTATTGAAAAAAAAATTAACGGCATAATTTTTTTTTATTTAAAAAAAAAAAAGTAATACATACTAGGCATAAACTGTGAACAAATAGGAGAGAGAATAACCTAAAATTTTGATTTAAAATTTAGTGTATAAAAAAATAGTTATACTACCACATGTTAGCACATAAGAACTTTTCTATCAAACGATTTCCACGCTGAAAAAGGAAGTTATGCTTTGATTAAGGGATACGTGCGCCCACTATTTACTATACTCGACTTCTTTTCACGAGCGAAAACTCTAGTTCACTCAGATTCAGGGAGATTGTACGTTGAACTCTCATGTTTGTTTTTATTTATATTGAATTATAATATTTGATATAATTATTAATTTAATATTTGACACACTTGTCATTAATATAAAAAATTATTTGATATATATAATTGTTAATTTCATACCTAATACATTTGTAATTATTATTTATATTGTATATGATATAATATTTCTTAAAAAATTCTTTTGTACAAACTAAAAACAGTCTTGAAAAAAAAAACACTTCAGACATAATCAATCACCTTTTAATACACAACTGGCAGTTTATTTTTTACCCATTTGGTGAAAAATTAGAATGGTTTTTTTTTAACAAATCAACCTACATCTAAAAGACAAAAGGGAAAAGAAATTGTCTTTCACCCACCTGGTGAAAAATTTTGAATGGTGATTAACAATTTAAACTACATCTAAAAAGAGAAAAAGGGGAAAAAAAAGTGGTATTAGTATCCAAAGATAAATTCTTGTCTTTGCTAAAAGGATCAAGAGATAAAAAGAAAAGAGCAATTAAACTGAGAATAATAGCTGTGCAGATCAAAGAATGCTACTTTAGTATGAAGTTCCTATCAAATTAACTTGTTGTTTAATAAAAGATTAGTAGCATATATGGGGTTCTCTTTTCGGCCATAGACCACTTTGCTAGCTTCAGATTCCACCACCAAATCCCTCTCTCAATGTGAACTCAAAAAGATTTATATTCACTCCAACAATAATCTAGCCATACATAACCTTTCACCCCCGCTAGTAGATCTCATATAATACTTCAAATCATCGAGGGAGCGACAGAGAGATGGCCACCGAGAAAGACAATGTTGAGGTAGACACTTGCAATGACAGCAACCAAGAAAATTCAACGGAATCGTTACCTCAAAGCAAGGGATTGAGTACACCTAGTTTTGGAAAAGCACTTGCACATAGAGCACTCTATGGTTCTGGTTCAAGCAGCAGCCGCAGAGCTGGAAGTGGAAGCAAAAAGGTTAGAAACAATAATGATGTTACAACATTACCTAGTAGGCTAAGCAAGGTTTCGTTGGCCGATGAAGCCAAAAAAGTAGGAACAGATTAGCTAGTTTGGTTAATTTTTAGCTATAAAATTAATATCATGTTAATTTGTTTAATGAAACATTGTATTATTATCACATTAATTATGTTATATTATTATTTTTGTTTAATTGCTAGAGTTTTTTAGATGGACGGTGGCGATTGCTAGAGGGCTTGTGAGGTTTCATATATAGAATTTTTTGGTGGTTCCATGAGTATGAAACATATACATACACATAACCACTTGTCTTAGTCTAGAACGTGGCTACGCATCTGCCTTGAACCATTAAACGATATCATTTGGTAGTTGAACCGTAGTTTGTTTTCATCAAATCTCGTTAAATGAAAGACAAATCTTTTTTTTAAGAAGGGTAAAATGTAAAACACCAGAGCATTTGTAAAGGAGATAGAAACATGGTGATTTGTTGGTTAGCATTGGTCGGCAAAATATTCTTTGATCATTCTCCATTCTTGTAATGAAAACGAACTTTTCGATTTTAATATTGAATATTAGAATGGTAAGTAAAATAAGAGATCTGTCAACAAAAAGGAAATGCAGGACAGGCGTAGACCTCTTTCATGGGCGGAGTCTCACAAGTCGGAAAATAGCAAATTTTTTAAACTTCAAGCCTTTAATTTTCTCCACAAATTGAAACTTGAGGCTTGACCCACCAACAGTTTTCAGACTGGTGACACAACACATTCCTGATGTCAATGCGTGACAATAGACGTCATAGGAGCCGCATATGGGCTGGACTTGGTTTCAAAGTTCAGGCTTTGTATAAAGAATTGCTTTAAAAGACCCATTTAACGAAGGGTATGGTCTCTTCAATTACGTAAATTGTACCATGGATTTGTATCTATATTGCAAGATACACATGTATGATATTTATTAAATAAAAATGTACGATTTTATATACGATTTTTCTTTAAAGTGTTTTACTCTTTTCTTTTTCACTTTTTTTATTATTTTATTTTTTTAAAGTATTCAATATTTTAAAGCACTATAAATAGATCACAAAATTTTTTAAATTAAATGCTAATTATTTTTTTATTTCAATTCTTGGAATTAAAAAATAAAAATTAATTTTTGTTTTTCCCATCTAATAATTGTTATAATTTTAATTAAATATATTTAAATAATTATAAAAAAAATTATTATAAAATGTTTAATAACTCAAGTTATTGGAGCAAATATATTAAATTTTGTTTATTTGTTTTTTCTGGTACATTGATATTGAATTTGAGATACATTACTATTATATTCTAAGTACATTGGTATTTAATTAAAAATATATTTTATCATTAATTGATAATTTAAAAATAATATATATGCAATTTAACACCAATATATATACTTTTAAGTAATAATATATATGTAGTTAAATTATAATGTATTTCTAATACAAAATTAATGTGCATATGTTATCATAATATTTTTATCGTTAATATTATAATTGAAAATATATTTTATCATTAACTGACAGCTTAAAAATAATATACATACAACTCAACACCAATGTATATGCTTTTAAGTCATAATATACTAGCAGTTGAAGAGCCATGTACATATAGTTAAATTATATCTTTAGTACAAGACTAATGTATACAAACTAATTATTATCAGAATATTTTTATTATTAATATTGTAATTGAAAATATATTTTATCATTAGCTGACAGTTCAAAAGTAATGTATATGCAATTTAACACTAATATACATGCATTTTAAGTAATGATACACATGTAGTTAGATAGTCATGTACATATAATTAAATTACAATGTATCTATAGTAAAAGACTAATATTTACAAATTAATTATTATCAGAATATTTTTTTTATCATTAATATTATAATTAAAGATATATTTTATCATTAACTGACAGTTCAAAAGTAATGTATATATAATTCAACACTAATATAACTGCATTTTAAGCAACAATATACCTATTAATTTAAAATATATATATATATATATATATATAAAATAATTTAATTTATATATTTAATTATAAATTATATATTTATTAGAATTATAATAATTATTAGATGGGAGAAACAAAAATAATTTATATATTTAATTATAACAATTCAATTTTAAGTATTGAAATAAATAAAAAATAGCATTTACAATTAAGAAAAAAAAATGGTGAAAAAAAAAAAAAAAAAAAAAAAGCAAAAACACGCTAGCTAACTGAATTGTTGAAAAAATCGCACATCTTTGTTTTGATAAATCTCTCACACATGTATTATGGATACGGTTAGTGATATATTATGGACACAGGTCTCTTATATGCCAATTATTTCAATTACGTAGCAAATTCTCGCTACTCTTAACCTAATTAATTTCAAATTACTTTTTAGTACTTGAATTTATTGCATATTTCTATTTGAGTGCTTTTTCTCTATACTGTATACGAGAAAAAAATAAAATAATTATTATTTAATATATAATTAATTATATTTAATTTAAATAAGAAAATAAATTCAATTAAAATAGAGACAAGATAACATAATTATCATTTAATATATGTTTAATTTAATTTGAGTAAGAAAAAATTATTATAATTTCAAGTGTTTGTTATTTAATTAGCATAACGAGTTATATATATATATATATATATATATATATATATATATATATATATATATATATATATATATATATATATATATATATATATATATATATATATATATATATATATATATATATATATATATATATATAACTGTTTGTACAAGTTTATAATTAAACTCATTGTAAGAAAATTCTAAATTACTTTTGGTGTTGTCACGACCCATCTTTGAGCCTTGACTGTCATAGGGTATAAGGAGATGTAAGGTCACCTAAACCCGTAAAACAACCTATAACTTATGAGCTGTTACTATCACGTTATCCTTAACCCAAGATCATAGCCATAATTCTTATTTCTTATTACCGATTATTGTGTTAATTACCTATGTAATAGTTATTTATTATTTAAATTCATTTTCATGCTTATCGCTTTTGAACTCCATTTTCCAGTGATTTAATTGCAACTCAAGTGAGTGTTACTTATGTATCTGAATTGTAATAAGGTAATATTCAACCACACATACTAGTAGTATTCTAAGTTATACCATTATTACAGACTTTAACAAAACATGGAGCTCTAGAATGAAACCTCTAAAATACAATATAATATGTACATTATGATACCAAAACTAGCAATGCAACTTCCAAACGATTACGTAGAACTTGGAATTTACCTTGCCGAACTATCAACTGGTCTTGAAAATAAATAACAACTATGAGATGGGATAAAACTCAGTGAGTACAAAATAATACTATATAGAGTAAACAAATGGTATGTGATTTAATGATGATTTTTTATAGCAATAGAATAAAATGAATCAAGAGTTATTCTTATGGAATACTCTTCCATATATAATAAATATTGTATTTTTAGCAGAATATTTCTGTAATACCCAAGGTCTCCATAGCTCATCAGAGTTATAATAATACCATAAAATATAAATTTTGGGTATAGTATCAATGACATAATGATAGGATGACAGAAACTCTTGTTGATGCTAAATGCTTGAGTGTGTACACTTATGAGATAGGAATATTTATTGTATGTTTTATTGAATTAATTTTAGACAATATGGCTTAGTTTAGGCTTAATATGATATGGGAAGGTAAGATTTAAAATGCCAAGTGAAAGGGAAAGGAAAAAGTTACGAAAAAATTTTAAGTTCGGGAAACGTTTTCGGGTGAGCTTGTTAATGGGCTTTTAGACTCAAAGCCCAAGCCCATAGAGTGGCCGGCCCTAAGGCCTCAAATGTTGGTGGAATATGACTAAAGAATGGTTAGAACAAGTTAATTAGGGGTTAGGATGAGAAAGGAATTAGGTTAGCCATATTTGTTGACTTATGCCAACTTTACACCTAAGCTTTCTACTTTTCCATCACCATGATTAGGTTCACTTTGGTGATGATGGTGTTCATTATTTTGATGCTTAGTCACCATACACCTAAGGGCCATCTCAACCATCCATCTTGATCAATCTTAGCCCTCCATTTCAAGTAAAAATATGACCATTGATTTTGTGTGATCAAATCACCACCATTGATTTTATTTGTATATAAAATGAAATTATGTTAAACCATTTCATTTGTAACCTACACCAAAAAATTTCACCCTCACCAAAGACTAAAATCCTCCCAACTTGTTCTTCAACTTAGAGCTAAATTTGGAGCATTTCAAGGTGAGATTTATTGCTTAAGTGATTCCTTTCTTTCCTTAACCTAATTATGATAAATTGTTGGCAATTATTCCTTTTCTTTTGATTTCTATAATTGGATTTTGGTGGAATGATTTGAAGAGGAGTTAGTTTGGCATGTTAAGTGATGAAATATGAGAATTGGGGTTAAGGATTTGGGGTTTAATAGGTGAATAATAACAAGGGAAGCATGAAAGATCAATGAAGAGAAATTTGCATAAGGTTCGGCCAAACTAGAAATTTTAGGGGAAGTGTCCAAAATTTTTTTTAACAATATCTAAGGTTAATTGGGATGTTGAAAAGTGGTTTAAAAATGTAAAATTTGAATTTAGAGATTTTATTCAAAAATTGAAATTTTTGAAGGCATAATGCATGATATAAGGAAAGTATGTAATGTGAAGTGTAGTTTGATGTTTGATTGTTATGGTAGGCTTTGCATAACATTAATTTTATCTTGGCAAGGTCAATTTGAGATTTGATTGAGTAATTTTGGGTTTTCCCCAAATCATCCCAATTTGGTAAAGTTAGGGTTTATGAGAATTGGAAGAGGATAGTTTCAATGGGTGAATGAATGTTGATTGTTTAAGCATTAGTTTGATAAACAAAAAAATTTAATTAAGGAATTAGGAAGGAAAAGGAACCTAATTGTTTTAATGAAAGGATTTGGACAACATGGGATTTTGAAATAAAATGATTAAATAATTAATGTGTTTATGTATGTTATTGTTTAATGTATTGGAATGTGTTTGGTGATTAGTAGTAGGAAGTTAATGTTAAGTTGAGTTAGAATGAGATTAGCAAGTTAAAGGAGTAGGAATTAATGTATGATTATTTGGGTGTATTTGTAGAATCGAAAGGTAAAGGCATTGCTCGGGATACCGAGGAGCCTTGTTATACTCTGCGTTAGAACTACCAATATAGGAGCAAAGGAGCAAGAGGTGAGTACCTAATAATATTACATTTCTTGTGCTTTAAATATAAGCCTAAATGTTGGATTACTTTCCTAATTAAAATGCATTGCAATTCTTTGGCATGCATGATATGCTTTACCAATTATTGAATTAAATATCTCTTATGGCACTTGGCCAAATGAGCCTTATTGCTTCATTTCCTAATATGATCAATGATGAGAAATTTGATTATTTATTGCTATATTATCCATTGAAGTATTTCATGGATGGAAAGGAAAAATGTTTTAATGATATCGTGGCAAGCAGAATACCCCTCTGATGTGGGGCAATACATCAGACATTGTGCACAATGGTAATGAACCTGCGGATAGGGTAAAGAGTATCCGAACCCTAGCTGGGAAGGGTTTATGGCCCCCAGTACGTGCGACCCGATCAGTTGTACGTGTGACTGAAATGGGAGTGAGCAAGGCGTAAGCCGCCACTCAAGTGATAATGATAATGTGGGAAACACACCGTTTCCATAAAGGAAATATTCTGCTAAAAATGCAATAATTACTGTATATGGAAAACTATTCCATAAGAATGATTTTTATTCGTTTCACTTCATTGCTATAAGAAATTATCACTAAACCACCTATCACTTGCTTACTTTATACAGTTTTACTATGTACTCACTGAGCTTTGTCTCACCCCATAGTTGTTATTTATTTCAGGATCAGTTGACGGTTTGGCAAGGTAAATTCCAAGTTCTGCATCTCCGCTTGGAAATTGCGTTGCTGATTTTGGGTATCGTCATGTATATATTTTGTTATAAATTTTGGAGGTTTCACTCTAGAGCTCCATGTTTTGTTAAAAGTCTGTAATAATGGTATAACTTAGAGTATCATTAATATGTGTGGTTGGGCATTATCTTACTATATCCAGATGTATGATTAACACTCACTTAAGTTGAAATTGAAATATTAGAAAATGGAGTTCAAAAGAGATAATTTGAAAATAAATTTAGATGTTGAATGACTATTACATGGGAATTATGGCTACGATCTTGGGTTAAGGGTAATGTAATGGTAATAGTTTATGAGTTATAGGTTGTTCTACGGGTTTAGGTGACCTTATGTCTCCCTATGCCCTAGGACAGTCGCGGCTCAAAGATGGGTCGTGACAAAGGTGGTATCAGAGCGAAGATTTGAGTCTTTTGCCTATTTTTAGGTATAAGTTAAAACATGGAGCATAGGATTCATTGTCGTCAGTAAAGTATCCCGTTACGTTAGATCCGCGTCAACATTATATATTAAGTTATCCTCTTTCTGTGATATCTGTGGAATTTTATATGTTGTTATTATATGATATTCATAAGTCGTGAAATATTGCTTATACTTGGTAATGTGTAGATGTCGGGGGTCCGCAACCCTGTTGAGGAGAGAGATGTATCTGATGCAGCCTCAGTTACTTATCCTGATTCAGAAGACACTGATCCAGAGGAGGATCCTGATCCTGTTTGGGTAGTTAGGATGAAGACTAAGAATGAAGAGATTATGAGAGAGCTTCATATGTTGCGGAATGAAGTGTTTAGCCTGAGGAGGACAGTGAGGAGCTTGAAGTGGGAGCTGGCAAGGATTAGCAATAGGTGTAGGAACCCAGGGGCAAGACCGATTTTACCTCTTAGAGATTTGATGCCGGGATTTCCCGAGCATCTGTGTGCTGCATGTGGAAGATTCGACCACTCTGAGGAGAGATGTCCGGTGAGGAGACGTTTGCTGTCCTCATCTATGATGTCTACGGCCCGTAGGCAAGTAGGACCAGGAGAGGAAGAGGCCTCTAATGATCAGAGGGAATCTGAGGAATAGGGGATAGATTATGGGTAGGTAGACCATGATCACATTTTGGGTATAGTATGCTTTATGTGTATAAAAAAAAATGTTAGGAATGATCTAAACTTAGGATAACTAAAAGAAAGCTACAGCTATGTAGTACTTGTACATATGTGTGTATGTTTATAGAACTAAGAAATAATAATAAAGGTGTTGTAATGTTTATATAAAAATGGTTATTATGTGATAATGATTTTGCTCTGTGAATTATATGCAATGGCCAAATAATATGTGTATGAATGATGGGATAATGTGAGTAAAGTGAACTGATGATTAATGTGTATATATAGTTTATGTGTATCTTGAATATCAAGATTTTGAAGGGTGAATGACGCTATGCATGTTATTTTGGCATAGATGTTGCCCTACAGGATCGCTCAGCCAGAGGGACAAGGATCCCAGGAAGCTGATAGCCTCATTCCAAATGCAGCATCTGATGCTGCGTCTGTTCAGAATATTGATCAGGAATCCTCCCGATCGAGGCAGAGTATCGCGAGTAGTGGAAGACCAAGACCACCAGAGAATATGGAAGCATTACGACAAGAATGTGAAGCGATGAGGCAGGAACTTTTGAACTTGAGGCGACAACATCAGGAAGTTCCACCACTACCTATAGTGCCACCTGCACCACAAGAGGAGGATGCACCTCCCATTTTACCACGAGCACCACGTAGAGTGAGGAGATGAATGCTACCAGAGGAAGGAGTTACGGTGCATGATCTGAAGAAATTCAAACCGCCAGAATTTTCAGGGGAAGAAGGAGAGGATCCCCAGAAATTTTTGGAGGAGATGGACAAAATAGCTCAGAGGATGACGTGCTCTGACGAGAAATTGATCGAGTTAATAGGAGTACAACTTCAAAGTGAAGCATGGAGTTGGTTTCAAAGAAACATAGAAGAGCGGTTGTATGGAGATGATCCACCTACCTGGGAAGAGTTCAAACGAGAATTGATGAATGAATTTCTGTCTGAAGGCGAGAGACAGAATCGGGCACTTCAGTTTGAACAATTGAAGCAGAGGCCCGGGATGACAGTCTCGGAGTATGCTCGGGAGTTTAAAAGGTTAAGCAAGTATGCCACTCACATTGTACCAACTGAAGCGAGTAGAGTTGATCGATTTTGTCGAGGATTGGTAGCTCCGTTATACCATGTGTTGGTGGCTACTGAATTTCCCACCATGGCCAAGCTGATTGACAAGGCTAAGCTTATGGAGGCGAGGCATAAGGCAGAGAGAGCAGAACGA
Organism: Reutealis trisperma; assembly: GCA_947687605.1. Classification (NCBI taxonomy): domain Eukaryota; kingdom Viridiplantae; phylum Streptophyta; class Magnoliopsida; order Malpighiales; family Euphorbiaceae; genus Reutealis; species Reutealis trisperma. Next base: position 6,769,512 of record CANTUT010000033.1, on the reverse strand, counting down.
ATGGAAAGGGATCAAAAACAGAAGACTAATAAGAAGGGGCAAGGAAGTCAGCAGCGAGGTAATTCTAGTCAGAATAGAGGCTGGGAGCAGACCTTAACTGTTTCCACCCCGTATCAATCACGAGGAAGTGGGCAGAATCAGTTTCGGACTGGTGGTAATTCGGTGACGTCTACGCCGGATAATGCAAGTAACTTTCGATCCGGACAGCAGAGTCAATTTAATTCCATATGTACCTGGTGTGGAAGACTACATAAGGGGGAGTGTAGAAGAGCCTCGGGAGCATGTCTGAAATGCGGTCAGACAGGGCATTTTATTAAGGATTGTCCACAGATGGCCAATCCAAGGACAGTGACAGCAGTGTCACAACCTACTGGCCAGATGTATAGACCTGAAAACCCCAATCAAAGAGGACGAGGAAGAGGAGTGGGTCAACCCTTGAACGAGGCCAAAGCCACAGAAGGCAGGGGTCGAGGGAGAATATACGCTCTCAATCAGCAAGAAGCAGGAACTTCTAATAATGTTGTCACAGGTACTGTCTCTGTTCAGTCAGTAAGTGCTAATTGTTTGTTTGATTCGGGTGCGACGCACTCTTTTGTTTCACCATATTTTGCTAGAAGGTTAGGAAGAGATAAGGAAGTTATGCATGAACCTTTGATCATAAGCACTCCATTAGAAGATAAGGTGACAGTAGATCGAATGTATGCAGATTGTGTGGTTGAAATTGAAGGTAGAAAACTTCCTGTGAATTTAATTGAGCTAGAGATGTTAGGATTTGATGTTATATTAGGTATGGATTGGTTATCCCAGCATAATGCTAGAATAGATTGTCGGGGTAAAGGAATTGATTTTAAGGGAGAATATGGGCAGAAGTTTAGATTTCAGGGGAATCGGAGTGATTTGTCTATAAGTCTTATTTCGGCTATGGGAGTAAAAAGGATGTTAAGGAAGGGATGTCAAGCATATCTAGCACAGGTAGTGGATGTTAATAAGGAAAATAGTGATCTTAAGAAGATACCTATCGTAGAAGATTTTTCCGATGTCTTTCCTGAGGAGTTGCCAGGGATACCCCCAGATAGAGAAATTGAGTTTTCGATTGAGCTTCTACCTGGAACTCAACCGATATCAATACCGCCCTACCGGATGGCACCTTTAGAGTTAAAGGAATTGAAAGTTCAGTTGTAAGATTTACTTGATAAGGGCTTCATTAGACCGAGTAGTTCTCCGTGGGGCGCTCCAGTCTTGTTTGTCAAAAAGAAGGATGGATCTCTTAGATTGTGTATTGACTATAGGCAGTTGAATAGGGTGACTGTGAAGAATAAATATCCTTTACCAAGGATTGATGATTTATTCGACCAGTTACAAGGGGCTAAGTACTTCTCGAAAATTGATTTACGATCAGGATATCATCAGCTAAAGATTCAAGGGGAGGATGTTTGTAAGACTGCATTCAGAACAAGATATGGTCATTATGAATTCACTGTGTTGCCGTTTGGATTGACCAATGCCCCAGCAACTTTCATGGACCTGATGAATCGAGTATTCAAACCTTTCTTGGATAAGTTTGTAATCGTGTTTATTGACGATATCTTGATCTACTCAAAGAGTAAGGAGGATCACGAAAAACAGTTAAGAATGGTGTTACAGACTCTAAGGGAACATAAGCTTTATGCCAAGTTGTCAAAGTGTGACTTTTGGCTGGAACAAGTATGTTTCCTTGGACATGTGGTGAGTAAGGAAGGAATTAAGGTAGACCCTAAGAAGGTGGAAGCGATAACAAATTGGCCTCGACCCACAATAGTTACGGAGGTGAGGAGTTTCTTGGGATTAGCAGGTTACTACCGCCGATTCATAAAAGACTTCTCCAAGATAGCGGCACCATTAACAAAGCTTACTAGGAAGCAAGTTAAGTATAAGTGGGATGAAACTTGCGAAGACAGTTTCCAAAAGCTTAAGGATTTCTTGATTTCAGCTCCAGTATTAGCCTTACCTGATGGGAATGAAGGTTTTGCTATATACTGTGATGCCTCAAGAGTTGGCTTAGGGTGTGTATTAATGCAGAATGGGAAGGTTATTGCCTATGCATCTAGGCAATTGAGGAGACATGAGGTGAACTACCCTACTCATGATCTAGAAATGGCAGCGGTAGTCTTTGCTTTAAAAATATGGAGACATTATTTATATAGGGAAAAGTGCGAGATCTATACTGATCATAAGAGCCTTCAGTATATTTTAAAGCAAAGGGATTTAAATCTGAGACAACGGCGATGGGTAGAATTATTTAAGGATTATGATTGTCAAATCTTTTATCACCCTGGTAAAGCCAATGTTGTTGCAGATGCTCTTAGTAGAAAATCTATGGGTAGCCTTTCTCACATAGAGGGACGAAGGAGACCGGTGGTGAGAGAGGTGAAGCGGATGTTTGATAAAGGCTTGCGATTGGAGGTAAGTGACTCACAAGTATTGTTAGCTTACTTCCAAGTAAAGCTGAAGCTTATTGATGAAATCAAGACTTTCCAAAGTCAAGATCCTCATTTGGTAAAGATCAAGGAAGATTTACAAAAGGGGCAAGCTCCAGAGTTCAAGGTGGAAGAAGATGTTATGAAATGTGGCAATCGGCTTTGTGTGCCGAATGTAGAAGGTCTGAGAGAGAAAATTTTGAAGGAAGCGCACCAGACCCTTTATAGTGTACACCCGGGTGCCACCAAAATGTATCACGACGTAAAAGGTTCATATTGGTGGCCAGGATTAAAGAAGGACGTGGCGAATTTTGTTGCCTCTTGTCTTACCTGTCAGCAAGTGAAGTTCGAACATCAACGACCTTCTGGATTACTTCAGGAGATAAAATTGCCAGAATGGAAGTGGGAACATGTTACCATGGATTTTGTAGTGGGATTACCCAAGACGATGAAAGGTTATGACTCCATCTGGGTCATTGTGGACCGATTGACAAAGTCGGCACACTTTATCGAAGTAAAGACCACGTATACAGCAGTTGATTATGCTCGTATTTATGTGGATAACATAGTAAAATTGCATGGAGTTCCACTTTCAATTATTTCGGATCGAGGTACTCAATTTACTTCGAGATTTTGGCAACGACTACAAGAGGCATTGGGAACACAACTCGACTTCAGCACCGCTTTCCATCCGCAGACTGATGGGCAGTCTGAGAGGACAATTCAGATATTGGAGGATATGCTTCGCATGTGTGTTATGGACTTTGGAGGTGGCTGGGATAAGCACCTTTCGCTTGTTGAATTTGCATACAATAATAGTTATCATTCTTCTATAGGAATGGCACCTTACGAAGCATTGTACGGTAGAAAGTGTCGATCCCCAATCTGTTGGATGGAGGTTGGTGATAAATATTTGGAAGCCCCTGATATGGTAAAAGAAGCCACGGAAAAGGTAAAGATTATCCGGGAGAGATTAAAAACTGCTTTTAGTCGTCATAAGAGCTATGCCGATCTTCAGAGGAAGGATATTCAGTTTGCCGTGGGGGACCATGTATTCTTGAAAGTTTCACCAATGAAGGGAGTAATAAGATTTGGCAAGAAGGGAAAGCTATCTCCTCGATTTGTTGGACCTTTCGAGATTCTCGGTAGAGTCGGAGAAGTTTCATATAAGTTAGCACTACCACCTGCATTGGAACATGTACATCCAGTGTTTCATGTGTCGATGTTGAGAAAGTATGTATCTGATCCATCGCACATATTGCAACCCCAACATATTGAGATTGACAGAGACCTTTCTTATGAAGAAGTTCCAATTGCCATCCTGGATCGACAAATAAAGAAGCTGAGAAACAAAGAAGTACCAACAGTAAAAGTCCAATGGCGTAACCACGATGTAGAGGAATGCACATGGGAAAGCGAGAATGATATGCTACAACGGTACCCGCATTTGTTCAATATTGGGTAAGTTTTAAAATTCGTGGACGAATTTTTTTTAAGGGGGGTAGAATGTAATACCCAAGGTCTCCATAGCTCATCAGAGTTATAATAATACCATAAAATATAAATTTTGGGTATAGTATCAATGACATAATGATAGGATGACAGAAACTCTTGTTGATGCTAAATGCTTGAGTGTGTACACTTATGAGATAGGAATATTTATTGTATGTTTTATTGAATTAATTTTAGGCAATATGGCTTAGTTTAGGCTTAATATGATATGGGAAGGTAAGATTTAAAATGCCAAGTGAAAGGGAAAGGAAAAAGTTACGAAAAAATTTTAAGTTCGGGAAACGTTTTCGGGTGAGCTTGTTAATGGGCTTTTGGACTCAAAGCCCAAGCCCATAGAGTGGCCGGCCCTAAGGCCTCAAATGTTGGTGGAATATGACTAAAGAATGGTTAGAACAAGTTAATTAGGGGTTAGGATGAGAAAGGAATTAGGTTAGCCATATTTGTTGACTTATGCCAACTTTACACCTAAGCTTTCTACTTTTCCATCACCATGATTAGGTTCACTTTGGTGATGATGGTGTTCATTATTTTGATGTTTAGTCACCATACACCTAAGGGCCATCTCAACCATCCATCTTGATCAATCTTAGCCCTCCATTTCAAGTAAAAATATGACCATTGATTTTGTGTGATCAAATCACCACCATTGATTTTATTTGTATATAAAATGAAATTATGTTAAACCATTTCATTTGTAACCTACACCAAAAAATTTCACCCTCACCAAAGACTAAAATCCTCCCAACTTGTTCTTCAACTTAGAGCTAAATTTGGAGCATTTCAAGGTGAGATTTATTGCTTAAGTGATTCCTTTCTTTCCTTAACCTAAGTATGATAAATTGTTGGCAATTATTCCTTTTCTTTTGATTTCTATAATTGGATTTTGGTGGAATGATTTGAAGAGGAGTTAGTTTGGCATGTTAAGTGATGAAATATGAGAATTGGGGTTAAGGATTTGGGGTTTAATAGGTGAATAATAACAAGGGAAGCATGAAAGATCAATGAAGAGAAATTTGCATAAGGTTCGGCCAAACTAGAAATTTTAGGGGAAGTGTCCAAAATTTTTTTTAACAATATCTAAGGTTAATTGGGATGTTGAAAAGTGGTTTAAAAATGTAAAATTTGAATTTAGAGATTTTATTCAAAAATTGAAATTTTTGAAGGCATAATGCATGATATAAGGAAAGTATGTAATGTGAAGTGTAGTTTGATGTTTGATTGTTATGGTAGGCTTTGCATAACATTAATTTTATCTTGGCAAGGTCAATTTGAGATTTGATTGAGTAATTTTGGGTTTTCCCCAAATCATCCCAATTTGGTAAAGTTAGGGTTTATGAGAATTGGAAGAGGATAGTTTCAATGGGTGAATGAATGTTGATTGTTTAAGCATTAGTTTGATAAACAAAAAAATTTAATTAAGGAATTAGGAAGGAAAAGGAACCTAATTGTTTTAATGAAAGGATTTGGACAACATGGGATTTTGAAATAAAATGATTAAATAATTAATGTGTTTATGTATGTTATTGTTTAATGTATTGGAATGTGTTTGGTGATTAGTAGTAGGAAGTTAATGTTAAGTTGAGTTAGAATGAGATTAGCAAGTTAAAGGAGTAGGAATTAATGTATGATTATTTGGGTGTATTTGTAGAATCGAAAGGTAAAGGCATTGCTCGGGATACCGAGGAGCCTTGTTATACTCTGCGTTAGAACTACCAATATAGGAGCAAAGGAGCAAGAGGTGAGTACCTAATAATATTACATTTCTTGTGCTTTAAATATAAGCCTAAATGTTGGATTACTTTCCTAATTAAAATGCATTGCAATTCTTTGGCATGCATGATATGCTTTACCAATTATTGAATTAAATATCTCTTATGGCACTTGGCCAAATGAGCCTTATTGCTTCATTTCCTAATATGATCAATGATGAGAAATTTGATTATTTATTGCTATATTATCCATTGAAGTATTTCATGGATGGAAAGGAAAAATGTTTTAATGATATCGTGGCAAGCAGAATACCCCTCTGATGTGGGGCAATACATCAGACATTGTGCACAATGGTAATGAACCTGCGGATAGGGTAAAGAGTATCCGAACCCTAGCTGGGAAGGGTTTATGGCCCCCAGTACGTGCGACCCGATCAGTTGTACGTGTGACTGAAATGGGAGTGAGCAAGGCGTAAGCCGCCACTCAAGTGATAATGATAATGTGGGAAACACACCGTTTCCATAAAGGAAATATTCTGCTAAAAATGCAATAATTACTATATATGGAAAACTATTCCATAAGAATGATTTTTATTCGTTTCACTTCATTGCTATAAGAAATTATCACTAAACCACCTATCACTTGCTTACTTTATACAGTTTTACTATGTACTCACTGAGCTTTGTCTCACCCCATAGTTGTTATTTATTTCAGGATCAGTTGACGGTTTGGCAAGGTAAATTCCAAGTTCTGCATCTCCGCTTGGAAATTGCGTTGCTGATTTTGGGTATCGTCATGTATATATTTTGTTATAAATTTTGGAGGTTTCACTCTAGAGCTCCATGTTTTATTAAAAGTCTGTAATAATGGTATAACTTAGAGTATCATTAATATGTGTGGTTGGGCATTATCTTACTATATCCAGATGTATGATTAACACTCACTTAAGTTGAAATTGAAATATTAGAAAATGGAGTTCAAAAGAGATAATTTGAAAATAAATTTAGATGTTGAATGACTATTACATGGGAATTATGGCTACGATCTTGGGTTAAGGGTAATGTAATGGTAATAGTTTATGAGTTATAGGTTGTTCTACGGGTTTAGGTGACCTTATGTCTCCCTATGCCCTAGGACAGTCGCGGCTCAAAGATGGGTCGTGACAATTTCCTTTCTTGGAAACAGTGTGTTTCCCCCATAATCAATCGAGTGGCGGCATACGCCTTACTCACTCCCTCATTCCTAGTCACACGTACAACTGATCAGGCCGTACGTATTGGGGACCTTAAACCCTTCCCAGCTAAGGTTCAGATAATTTTTACCCTATCCGCGGGTTCATTACCATTGTGCACAAGGTTTGATGTATTGCCCCACATCAAAGGGGTATTCTGCTTATCATGATATCATTATAACATTTTATTTCTCTATCAATGAAATGATTCAATGGATAATATACTAATAAATAATCAAGTTCCTATTATTGATCATGTTATGAGATAAAGTAATGAGGTTCATTTGGCCAAGTGCTATAAAGGATATTTGATTCAATAATCGGTAAAACATATCATGCATGCCAAAGAATTGCAATGCATTTTAATTAGAGAAAGTGATTCAACATTTATGCTTATATTTAAAGCACAAGTAATATAATATTATTAGATACTCACCTCTTGCTCTTTAGCTCCTATACTAATAGTCCTAACGTAGATTATAACGAGACTTCTCGGTATCTCGAGCAATGCCTTTGCCTTTGCCTTTTGATTCTACAAATATACCCAAACAATCGTATATTAATTTCTACTCCTTCAACTTGTTAATCTAATTCTAAACTCAACTTAACATCAACTTCCTACTATTAATCACCAAAACACATTCCAATACATTAAACAATAGCATACTTAAACACATTAATTATTTAATCACTTTATTCCAAAATCCCATGTTGTCCAAATTCTTTCACCAAAACAATTAGGTTCTTTTTCTTTCCTAATTCCTTAATTAAATCCTATATTCATCAATAGAAACCAATGCAATTAATTTTCTAACATTTAGGGGAATTAACAAAACTCAAAAATCGAAATCTCTAATTTGGTATATCCCAATTAGAGTTGAAAAATCATTTTCATCAACCACATTTCAAATTGACTTCATAAATATCAAATTGAATTAATTACAAGCTTATTTAACCAATTAATCTTAAAAATTCAAGTTTAAATCTTGAAACTCCCAATGTAACTCAAAACTCTAAGATTTAGGAAAAATTATCAAATTCATTTTCAAACTTCAAATTAAACATGGATTTATCAAATTAATACTCAAACAATCAACATCCATACACCAATTGAAATTAATATCTTTCAATTCCCATAAATCCTAACTTTACCAAATTGGGATGATTTGAGGAAAACCCAAAATTTCTCAATCAAATCTCAAATTGATCTTTCAAAGATGAAATTAATGTCATACAAAGCCTACAACAACAATCAAACATCAAAATACACCTCACATTATATACTTCCCTTATATCATGCATTATGCCTTCAAGAATTTCAATTTTTGAATAACATCTCTAAATTCAAATTTTACATTTTTAAACCAGTTTTCAACATCCCAAATAACCTTAGATAGTATTAAAAAAAATTTTGGACACTTCCCCTAAAAATCCTAGTTTGGCCGAACTCTATCTAAAATTCCTTCTCATTGATTTTTCATGCTTCCCTTGTTATTATTCCCCTATTAAACCCCAAATCCTTAACCCCCATTCTCATATTTCATCATTTAACATGCCAAACTAACTCTTTTTCAAATCATTCCACCAAAATCCAATTATAGAAATTAAAAGAAAATGAGTAATTGTTAACAATCTATCACCCTTAGGCTAAGAAAAGAAAGGAATCACTTAAATAATAAATCTCACCTTGAAATGCTCCAAATTTAGCTCTAGGTTGAAGAACAAGTTGAGAGGCTTTTAGTCTTTGGTGAGGGTGAAATTTTTGGTGTAGGTTACAAATGAAATGGTTTAACACATTTTCACTTTATATACAAATAGAATCAATGGTAGTGATTTAATCCTACAAGATCAATGGTCACATTTTTTATTAAGATGGAGGGCTAAGATTGATCAAGGTGGATGGTTAAGATGGCTCTTAGGTGTATGGTGACTAAGCATCATAATAATGAATCCCATCATCGCCAAAATGAACATAGACATGGTGATAGAAAAGTAGAAAGCTTAGGTGTTAAAGTTGACATAAGTCAACAAAGGTGACTAATCTAACTCCTTCTTACCCTAACTCTTTATTAACTTGTTCTAACCCTAATTTGATCAAGCTCCACCAAAATTAGAGGCCTTAGGGCCGGCCACTCCATGGGCTTGGGCTTTGAGTCCAAAAGCCCATCAACAAGCCCACCCGAGTACGTTTCCCGAACTTAAAAATTTTTCGTAACTTTTTCCCTTCCCTTTCACTTGGCATTTTAAATCTTGCCTTCCCATATCATAATAAGTTTAAACTAAGCCATATTGTCTAAAATTAATTCAATAAAACATACAATAAATATTCATATTTCATAAAAATATACACTCAAACACTTAGCACTAATAAGAGTTTCTTTCATCCTATCACTATGTCATTGATACTATACTCATAAAATTTATATTTTATGGTATTATTATAACTCTGATGAGCTATGGAAACCTTGGGTATTATAGTTATGATTATATTTTCATACACTAAACTAATTATTGATTGGTATTTTAAAATTTTATTACAAGTGTGCCTAGTATAAAGATACCGATATCCTTTTTATATTTATGTGTAATTTTCCTATTAGATTTGGTGTGCACTTACAGATAAGTCTTTTCCCACACAATGAAAACACTATATTTACTATGTAAACAAATTTTTTAAAATGTTATCATCAATGTTTTTAAAACTGAATCGGATAATAAATTGGTTTCCTTACTGGTTCACAGTTCAATCGGAATGATTGGTCTAGTTCAATAGTCTTATCATCTTTTTTTATTTTTTAATTTTTTATATCAAAACGACATCGTTTTGCAATATTCGATTTTTAAAATTTTAGATCGGACTAATAGCCAATTCTTGATTTAACTAGTCCAACCAATTGATCCGGCCCGATTTTTAATAATACTAGTTATTGTGCCTTAAAATTTTTATTCATTGAGTTTCAATAAGAGATAATTCTTTCCCTTTTGCAAATGAATATAAAATTTGAGGTTTTCTGATGAAAATTCCAAACCTCTACTATTGACTAGAGCACCATGTTCTTGCTTTATATTCCATGAAAAACAATAAAAGGCAATTGACAATAAATTCAATAGTTTTTGATAGTTTAGTCCTAATAATGTCACAAGTTGAGGTTAGCTGGAGTTGGTGGGTAAAGCCAAATTGTTTCAAATGTGCCATGATTTAATCACTATGTGTCCTATTCACAATGCATGCCTCTAAACGTAAACTCTAAACCCACTTAGATATATGTGTGTGGATTGTTATAGGCTTACAAAATCAATTCCTGTCTGAATTTTGTTGTATAGATATATATCACTGTTAGAAATTCTAATAAATAAAGCACATCCACTCATTGTACACATTCACTTTTAAGCACACACTCGGTAAGAGTTATTCAGATGGATCAGAATTTAGAACTGATCATACATATATTCAAAGAGCCAGGGGACAAGGGCCCTATATTCAAACTACTTATTGTACTGATGTATCCACACAAATTACATCATTTGCGGAGTTGGGTTTCATGGATAGATATATATGTTATCTACCTCCTTACATCACAACTTACCACTAGAGAGAATAATATGGATAATAAGTCATTATTGCTAACGAAATGTGAGCTCCCACCACCTCTCTGAAATATTGTCTACCATCAAGTTTTAATTAATAATCAACGTATAACTGGATAATTTATTTATCATTGTAAATAAAGTCAAAATAGTTAGAGTAAGTTTTACATATATTAAGTGCATATATCTGTTTTAACGTGATAATACCACATTCAATAAAAAAAAAGATATTAATATCTTTTTATTGAGTAAAAAAAAAGCATGTATAAATCATATTAATTAAATATTTTTTTCGTTCATTTATTTGAGTATATATACTTAAGATAAGTTGAGAGATAAGTTACCTTATTAATATCATAAAAGCAATAAAGAGATGATTTCATTCTAGTGTTGAATGGTTTTCAAGAGTATAATTTTCCCATAACTAATAACATATTCATCCCATTATTAAGCTAACAATAAATATGTTATATTCATGTTAAATTTATGAATAATACAATTATTTAATATTATAAAATTATAAACTCGAATCACAATCACAATTAAAATCATAGCTAACGTGCATATTTGTTTTGGCTAGCTAGCATGTATGACGTTAATATATATATATATATATATATATCTTAAATCTTATCTTGAATACATTATTTGCATAGCCAAAGACTGTTATTTAAGAGAAATATGCACTAATTAAAAACAATAACCAGTAATTAAGAGTGCGCACGTACGTTTGACCTTATTCTGCAGAGATCAATTAATAGCCATTCGTAAAAGTCTTGAGGCAACTTCATAACAAAGGCTTTGTGCAGGGTCCTTTCAAAGATTCTGCATTATCTTGTGATGTTGCACAGTAATAATGAAAGCGACATCCACAGTAAACTGATTTGATAGATTATTATCCCACATCTTTAACTTAATAGCTTATTATTATGTATATAATACACATTAGATTTTTTTTTAGCTAATTTTTTAAAATGAGTTTTACCTAAATTAATTTGGTATGATATAGAGCTTCAATCATATCCTTATTATACACTTATGCCTCTAGTATCTGTCATGTGGATCGCTTATTGCTAAATTTTAAATTTCACATATGCTTCCTAATACGAACTTAATATTTAATCATCTCATGTGCTAATTGGATCTAATACATGTCAAGGGTAATGTTAAGAATTATCTCACATCGCTAACTTAATTACTTGTTATAGTATATATAATGTAGATTGGACACTTCTTTCTTTGAATTAACTTTTGAAAATGAATTTTACTCTTGTTATAGTATATATAATGTAAATTGGACACTCCTTTCTTTAAATTAACTTTTGAAAATGAGTTTTACTTAAATTCTTTTGATAGATTAAATTCATGAAAGTTTTTGGAAGATTCCTTGTCACGCCCCAAACCCGATAGCACGTGACCGGCACTAAGATACAGGAAATGCACGTGGCTACCAGTGCCCGTAGTAAGCCTAACTCAAAACATATAACAAAAAACCCAAAACTGAAAGGGCTATGGGCCCAAATAAGATAAGCAGATCCAAATAAAACACAACATAATTAAAATCTTATTGGGCCAACAACTCATTTATTCCATATATCTCAAAAAGTAATAAATTACAAAAAGATTTTGCTTAACAACATATTACAACTGAATATTAAACAATATACAAGTACAAAGTATAACATTTCTAGAGCTATATTTACTATTATACATATATTATGTACATTTCTGAATACTCATCAATACAAACTACCGCTGAAGAGAAATTGACAATCTACTCAATTACAATTCTTTCACACGCTCATTTCCTGATCTGAAAACAATGAAAATGAACAGGAATGAGCGTTCGACTCAGTAAATGATACCAACTAATATATTAAACTGGTATCCTACAGATAGATTCTAATGCACATGTTATGCACCATGTCATAGAGACAGGCAAATCATATAATCAAGTAGGGATGGGGTATGGTTCACAGTACCACACTAATACTCAATACTCAACATGGGAAGCCGATCCCCCTACCCTGACTCTCTGAATCTAATAATCTATCTCTTATATCCAATGGGCCCGGCCGCCACTGGTCTATACCACGCAGCCCTAACCCTACTAACAGCAGCCCTGACAATGAGCAGGCCTGGCCAGCATCCATCAGTCATAACTCATCTTCTAAATCTCAACAGAATTATAATCGTAATCATAACAAATCCATAATCCCAGGTGGTACTGTATCCTTCCGACCTCCATCCATCAATCACAATACAATACAACACAGCATACAACATATTTAGTTATCATTCACAGTCACATGTTACATGCTTATATATGCAGTAGTAGTGCATAGTATACATATATATATACACATAGAAATGCAAATGTAAATGAGAACAGGATAATACATCAGTGAGTATCACTCACCTAACTGATGACGCTTTCGACTGGCTTCCCTTGGAAGTGCAGCCTTGGAACCAGGAAGATGCCAAATATCGACCCCTCGCAACAATGAACATTATCAAGATAAGAATCACACTGAACCCAAAGACAGACTCGACAATCTAACAATTACTCTAAAGACTGCTAAACATAGAATGACTTATTTAACAACTGAAACACAAGGGTTTCGGGTTAACTTCACAATTTCGATTATACGGATGTCGAGGATCGCATCGGAACGTCGAAACAGAATCACTGGACTGCCCCACTCGCCGCCGCTGCTGGTGGCGGATCTAGGGAAGCTCCACACCTGCAGGTTCACCTCGAAGCCAGGATCACAGAAATGGTCACCACTTGCCGTCACTCGCCCTCTTGCTGCCGGAAAATGCCTCCAAATATTCGGATTTCATTTTTTGATCTCCTCCTCCGGTGATCCTCAGGGGGTAAGGTAGGTACCAAAATGAAGCTCTCATCCTCAGGAGTTGAACGAGACCGACCTTGCTTGGTTTGGCTGCCAGAATCGGCCGGAAACTCAAATTGAAGTTGCGGTGGCCGAACTCCTTCTTTGTGCGATTGCTCCGCCGTCTGTCAGCCGATCAACGATCCACCACCTCCCTTGGGGTCGCCGGACGACCCTCTACCCAGCGGTGGTGGCGGTGCAACCCACCGCCGGACGGGTGGTGGTGCACTCCACCACAGCCTCTCTCCTCTCTCTCCGCTCCCGTCTCTGCCTCCCTTCCTCTCTCTCCTGTTTCTCTTATTTCCTTTTCCCCCACATGGCCAGCTTCTATTCCCTCATTCTATTCTCTTTTCTTTTCCCTTCTTTTTCTTCTCTTTTTTTTTCTTAACACCCATATATATATATATATATATATATATATATACATACTAATATACATATATAATATAAATATAATACTACACATATATATATACAAATTGATAAAAAATAATAATAATAACAATAACACTAACAATAATAATAATAATAACAACAATATTAACTCATAGTTATATATAATAATAATAATAATAATAATAATAATAAGAATAAGAATAAGAATAATTTATAATATACATATTAATTATAATAATTTATAACATAAACTTATATATATAGATGTATAACAATAATACTATAGTCGGTAATAATAGTTCAATTAATAAAATTTATTTGTAATAATAGTAATTATAACGGAAATCCAAACATCCGATAAAATACTATAATTAAACTTATAAGATTAATTAATACCTTTATTAATACTCAAATATCAAAATACAATTTCTCCAAAATCCATATTAACATTTTCATAATAATATACATATACAATACTTAAATAAAATTACCATTAATAATACATATTCAGATAGTATGAATATTTATAATTTAGTAAAATATAATTCCAATTATTACTTTAATAAGGACAATAATAAAATAATACGTTTCCGTATCAAAAATATAATTTTATAAAATAAATAGAAATTCAGGGTGTTTCATTCCATAATTACGTTTCTAATGTCAATGCTTCCTATGACTAGTTTATTTAAAAATAAAGTAATTTATTTTATTTATGAAAAAATAATTTTTTTTTATGAAAAATCACAATTTTTTTTATATTTTTTATAAATTAAACTATTTTTTAGTAATTTTTTTAGTTGCAAAAAAAAAACTTTAGTTTTACGATAATATGATTTATTTTTTATAAAAAATAATTTTAAGAAAAGAAAAATAATTTTGTTATTAAGAAAAAATAACTTTTTTAAAAAAAAATCATAATCTTCTTATATTTTTCATAAATTAGATTTTTTTTTTATAAACTTTATAGGTATGTAAATTTAAAACACTAACTTAATCATTTTAGCATTTCTCTTTTTAATTAGTAAAATGTAATAGCAGATTAACTTTATTATAATACTTTAAATATTTTAATTATATTTATTATTTGTCACTACCTTATTATTGATCATAAAAAATAAAATTTTATACTTTATTTAAAACAAAATAATCTAAAAATTTATTTATACAATATCTTTTATAAGAAGATTGTATTTTTTTAAAAGATTATTATTTTTTTCATACTTACAAAATTATTATTTCTTGTAAAATTATTATTTTGTATAAAATAAATCATATTTTCCTAAAATTAAAATTTTTTCTCAATCAAGTAGAATTGCTAAAAAATAATTTAATTTATAAAAAAAATATAAATAAAATTATGATTTTTCATAAAAATTATTTTTTTATAAATAAAGTAGGTTATTTTATTTTTAAACAAGTAATAATAGAAAACAACTAAGATGACATTGTTAGGCAAAGCTCTTAAAGCCAACCAAAATTTAGTGCCATATTTTTTTTCCTTTTTCATTTAACTGTAATTTTTTTGAAACGGGTAAAAAGGAAGATAATAGGTAGGAGTAAAACATTTTGTCTTTATTAAAAGATTTGCGAAATTATTAAAAGATTTGTTCATCGCAAGTAGGGATGGTAATGGGTTGGGAAATTTCCATTTTTATGGGGATTTGCCTCGAACGGGGCGGGAATTCCCTAATTTTTATCTCTATGGAGATGGAGATGAGAGATATTTCTTTCCCATTAGTGGGGATGGGGCGGGATGGGGAGTGTATTCCCCATCCCACGGGGATCTCCGTCTCCATCCCCGTAGGGACTCGATATTATATTTACATAATTATTCTTAATATTAAAATATATATTACTTGATTAGCTTTATACATATATATTAGAGTTTCTAATTTTGTTACTTATTCTTTATAATTCTTTCACATCATGATAATTTTAAAGAATTTTATATTGGATTGATTTATCTTTTTATATTTTGTATGTCTGAATTTATTAATATTTTTTATATTAATTTATTCTTATTTTTCAGCATTTATGAATTATATATATATATATATATATATATATATATATATATATATATATATATATATATATATATATATATATATATATATATATATATATTACTTATTAATATATATAGTACATATACTAATAAGTTTTAATTTAAATATATTGGAATCAGTTTAAGCATAATTAAAATCTAAATTTTAAATTTCTATACATTATATTTTACTATCTAAAAGTATATAAAATTTAAAAGAGATAAAATAAAATAAAATTTTTAAGTGAGAAACGGGGATTCCCGTGAAAATGGGGATCCTCACAGGGATGGGGATGGGGAGTAAATAGTCCTCGAATGTGAGATGGGGACGGGGATGGGGATTCCTTACTGAGATGGGAATGGGGATGGGGGATGGTACCCTGCTCCCGCCCCGCCCTACTGTCATCCCTAATCACAAGCCTACTTTTGCACAAATACCGTTAAGTTTTTTTTTTTTATTCGATGAAAAAATTATTCACACTAAAATTAAGTGTTTCGTCGTTAAATAAAAAAATCTTTTATAATCTCAAATTCAAATAAATAAATAAAAGAAATATACTTTCTTATCAATTAGATTAATTCTTATGCTGCGTTAAGAAAGAGAGAAAAAAAAATGAAGAATAGAAAAAGTTTTGGAAAAATGGGGAGGAGAAAGGGTTTTTTCATTATTTAGAAAATGAGGGAAGGGTGTGGAAAATAGAAATGGTTTTTTTCGACCCACTAAAAAATATTTTTCCCATTTTTTAAGTAAACTGGTAGGGGAAGAGTTTTGCATATTAAAATTTTCATATTAAATCATGTACTGTGATTTGCATCTAACCCATTGGCATTTGGCAATAAGAAAACAAACCACACTTGAAATCTATTTGCCCTTTTTGTGTAAATGGTCGCTAAGCACTCCTCGGTACGAATTACATAAAACACTCCAAACATAATAATTTTCTTTTTTTCTGAAAAATTCGTAGATGGACCATATATAATTTATCAAAGTTTTTGTGAAAGTTTTTGTAAAAGGCAACATAAAACTAAACAGCTGGAAGTCTATACACATGGAAAGAAACAAAGAATAACCCTAAATGGACCTATATACATGGAAAGAAAGAAAGAATAACTCTAAATGGACCCATATCAAGTGTACTTGGGTACTTTGATATCCCATACCATAGTAGAAAACCATTCATTAATTCACACAGACATCTTTTCTTTTCACTGTCTCATCCTTATAGCCAATACTTTAAAGTTTAAAGTTTAAAGTTGGGTAAAACCAATCTCTTTCTCTTTCTTTCTCAAATCTAGCCAATGTGATCATTCTGGGAGAGATTAAATAAATTGCAACAATATTGTATGGCCAATTGGCTACTCAATGATTTTCTCTGGCTGCCGGAATCTAACCAAGGAGCGGAATGATGATTTGACACCATAAAGCAAATGGTAGGGACTCTTTAGGCATCTGATCATCAGAATTTTGTGAATTATTGGACAGCGTATTATCACGAGATAACTAGGAGCCACCAAGCATAGGCATACCTTTGATAATGAATTAATGGTGGAAAATTTTCATTACATTCTTTTTTAACATTGATATGAGGAAATCCAACCTCAGTCAATTATCCAAGTCATATATACATGTGTATTTAGATTATATCTAAAGAATCACTAAGTATAAGATAAAACAATTCAATTATATTTTTTGTAAGGAGAAATCAAAGTTAAATCAAATGCCTAGATTGTATATACATGTAATACTTATACAAACGTTGAAAATTTATACAGTCATGAAAGAATCAATTTCAAAAATTAACTATTGATGTTGAAAAAAATAATTATACATAAACTCATTCAAAATCTTAAATTTAATAATACGGGATCTATTATCACATCATATTTTTCATTTCGTTCTTTTTTATTCTTTGTAATACTATATTATATATGAGTGTGCACAACTCACTTATTTTGCCAAGGATATTTCATGCTCAACTCATTTATTAACCAAAATCAAAATTAAAATTTGAAATTGACTCATTTAATATGATTAAGTTGAATCGAGATTAAAAAACTAACTTGTTTAGTTTGAAATAGTCCATTTCCATATTAATCAGTTAACATAATTAATTTATTATGATATCATATTAAATATTTAATATATATTTGAGACTCAAAATTTTTGTAGTTAATAGATATATAATACTCTTAATAGCTTAGCTTGATTAGTATAAACCATCAAACCAAATTCTTTTTGTTAACAGAAGTAAATAAATTTGGAAATAACAAATTTATATAAATGGTTTTAAGATGTCCAACTGACCACAGTGAATGGTAATTTTCAATTGAAGAAGCTGCTTCTGCTGCTTTGGATTTATATTAGCAAATGTCAAATCGAACGTGGATTTCTTTTTTGGCGAAAGAATCGAACATGGATTATGGGAGACACTGTGATCATCTGGAAAAAAAAAAAAAAAAAAGAAAAAGAAAAAGAAAACAAAAAACCTCCACAAAGGGGTGATGGATCCGAGTCTGTCCATGCGCACTCTAGTGGCCGACACTTTATCTTGTCCATGGATAATCTAATTTCAAATACGGACGAGATGTGCAAACACGTGTCAGTTGCTGGTCACATTAATATGTGTTATATATATTCTAATAAAAAATCTATACAATTTAATATTTTTATTTTTATTTTAATTAATGTGTCATTATCTTATTTATTAAATTTTTTTAAATAAATTATATAAAATATTTTTTAATATAATAATATCACATTAATTAAAATAAAAAATTAAAATTAAAATATTATATTATATAACATTATTATATACTAATACCAATATTATATTAGTATGCGAAGTACATCAAATAATTCAATCTATCAATTACCTTTCTTTTTCATCACTCACAATTTTTTTTTTTTTTCAAAAAAGGTCGCGTGTCATATTCATGATAGTCTCTGATCTCCACTACACAAACTTCTAATTAAATTTCTATCTTCAATCAAGTCCCCTGTTATCAGAACAAGATAGACTCGCCAATCGGATTTAATGGAATTATAATCCATAAAGTAATAAATTAATTAAAAATTAAATTAAATAAATAAATCAAACCATTCATGTTAAACTACTTTTGAATCTCTGATTTTTTATCACATCTCCTAAAGTTAAAAAATCATATTATAAAATTTAATTTAATTAAATTAAATTTTTTTGTTTTATATAAATTTAATTTTAGTAGATAATTTTTAAATCTTTAATTACATAATTGTTAAAAATATATAACTTTATTATTAAAACCTATGATTAAACCTTTATTTTTAATTTACATGGCTCAATTTTCGATTTGATTCTAGTAACACTGCACTTTTTTAGTTCAATATATTAAGCAACATTAATATGGAAGTTGAAATTATTTTTAATTTTAAAATTCTAAGATTATTATTAAAACTTATTTAATTATTTAATAAAATTATTCAATATCTATATTTCATTCTTATTTCATATTTAAAAAAAATATGATGTATCTTATAAACCTATATAAAGAGACCAACCAAAAAGCTTATTATAGAATATAATTTTTGTTAACATTTTATATTTTTGTTGTACATTGGACATATTTTAGAAGAAAATGTTATGTCATAATTGAAATTTTATTTCACAAGTTACGTGCTTGGTGGAAGCTATATATATATATAAGAAATAAATATTCATTGAATGATAAGATAGAATAGCTTCAAACATATAAAACATTACAATATTATAATTTCTATGAGCAATATCAAAATAAACTAAAAAAAAAAAATTATAATAGCAAATAAATAATATTTTTCTAATTCATCCATTTTAACTTTTACAGAATAATTGGAGTTTAATTTTTGTTCTGGCAATTTGTGTTTCGGTACTGTTACTACCATTTTCAACGCAAGAATTAAACGCAATTTTTTTTTTTTTATATATAAGACTGTCTTAATTTTTTTTAAGTATTAAAAAAAAAGATTTAAATATAAATTTATTATTTAAGTCATATATATTCTAAGTTTCTAACTTTAGACTATGTCTAAATGTATCTAACCTCCTTTAAAAAAAAAAAAATGTCTGCCTTGAATTTTTTTTTTTTTTGAAATAATGTCTGCCGTGGATGTTTATAGTACTGACGAAACATGCGAATTTTTATAAGAAGAAACGGCATAGAGACGTGGGAATTTTCCTTTTTGGATAGGGAGAGTTTGAGCTTAGAACCACCGCGTGCCATTGCTTTTCAGCCTAACCTCCCATACTAGCTCTCCTTTATGTGCCACGCCAATTTATACGAAGTTGTTATTAGACCGGACAACCTTAAAACTAGCACGTGCATTGTAAATTATGGTAACGGAAACCGGATAACTTTCAAAAAAATTATTCATTATTTTTTTTTAAATATTTTAAAATATTTATCTACTTTAAAAATAAATATAAATATTTATTTATTTTATTCTTATTTATTGAAAAATAGAGTATTTATATATTTTTAAAATTAATAAAAATATAGTAATAAATGAATATAAATAACGATATAAATGAAAAAATATAATAAAATTTATGAATTGTCAAACAATTAATAATATTTTTTTAAACTGTATGAAAAAGAAAATAAATAATTTTTTTATGATTAAGAAAATATTTTTTTAAATAATTAAATATACTTTAAAAATATATTTATCCGCATAACCTATTAGGAAATACAGTACTAATTTGATAATAAACCTAAATTTGAATCTATTTTTTCAATGCTTAAAAAAATATACACTCCAAAAAATATTAACTCCCCACTTTACATAATATCTTTCTCCCTAAGTGATGAAATGATCAATAATGATGTGCAATACATTTAAAAACGTTAATTTCAATTTTCTTTTATTATTTTTAATTTATAAATAAATTCAATAAATATCTTCTAATATATATATATATATATATATATATATATATATATATATATATATATATAATTTTTAAGTATATGATTTTTATATTTATTAAATAATTTTATATCTTTCAATTGTAATAGTATAAATATTAAAATAACATGTGTTTAAATTTATATACTAATATAAAATATATATCTTTTTGTTTTAAAAAAAATTTATAATTAATAGTAATTAATACCATTATAACTTGTAAAATTATAAGGGTAAAGTGAAAAAATAGAGTAGAGTGTATTTAATCCCTCTTTTTAAAAAAAAAAAAAAAAAAAAAAAAAAAAAAAAGAAAAGAAAGAAAAAGAAAAATGGAACTTCAATTAAACTCTAATATCAAACCTTATCAATTTCAACATTCTTTTTTATCTTTAAAAAGATAGCTATCCAACCATGTTGGATGGGAAATTTCTTTTGGCCAAAGGAAAGGGAATACAAATGAAACAATTTTCTACTTACATCATTAACACATGAAATCTACTGTCGTTAATGTTATAGACAGTATTAGTCTAAAAACAAATTGTCATTGATAACATTATTACTCTTACGATTAAATTAAAGAAGTCTCTCTACCTCCCTATAAATGTTACATGAATGTAAATGCTCTCTTATTGCATCACATAATAAGTGGACTGTCCTTCACTTGAAATGGCAGAAAGCTCAGCTCCATCTCAACAAGCCCGTCAAAAGCCAGCGGCGGCTGCCTCAGCAGTGAAACTATTCGGTTTCCCACTAAAAGAACAAGATGAAATCCAAAGTAAAACAGAAAATTATGTAGAAATAAGGAAATTCGAATGTCATTTTTGCCGGAGAGCCTTTGCCAATTCACAAGCATTAGGAGGACATCAAAATGCACATAAAAGAGAGCGGCAAAGAGCAAGGAGAGCCCAATACCATTGTGATCGGCGATTGCTTACAGCTGCTCCAGTTCTGAGCTCACATGCTGTGAAATCAACATCACCATCTTCAATAATTATTTCTCCTGAAGGTGTAGCTGCTAAATTTAGGCCACAAGCACAAAGGTATAATAATAATAATAATAACAATAATAATTGTTTGTCGTCTAAGGCTCCTTTGCTGCTTCCAACAACTCCTCAAATTTATGTTGCTGCAATGCCATCATTTGTGCAATTTCCTGTTAATTTGAGGTCTGATCACGAGGATGTAGGGATTGATCTTTGTCTTAAACTTACTCCCTCTGTCTAGTCTAATACATTAATCGTAGTTGAATCATGTTAATTATTAGTTAATTACTACATCTTTGCAATTTTCCTTTTGTTGGAAATGCTAATTTTTCGGTGACTTTGATCCATGTTTATTAATTTATTCAGTTCAGAATTTCTCCATTGAGCGTGTTCTAATTTTCAGTGCTACATTCACATATATAGTTGCTGATGATGCAATGTACAATGAACTTCATAACTTATTTCTCTTTGGAAAATGTATAAACAGCCATAAAAATAAAAAAATGATATATACACATTTTAAAATCATGATAATGTTGAAGAAGCATTATATCCCTAACTTTATAACTTCTGCATGCATATTTTGAAAAATATTTTCAATTAATTACTTAATTTACACCTTGATTTTATTCACAGCATCTTTATCGAAAAGTAATTTAAATCCTAAAATCATGTTCCTTCAAAATTTTTTATATATCCAAAAAAAAATTAATACTATAAGTTACACATTTGATAAGGTATGCCAACAAATTAATCTTTATTATTAAAGAGAAGATACAGAAGATGAAGCCTCATAGCTAATTTAAGGGAGAAGGAATACAAGAAACCTAATCAAATATAATTAATTAATGGGTTTTTGGATTTTGATTTGGTAATTTACCAAATTTATTAAGGACAGAGGTGTTCATTATTTGGTTTGAACTATCAAATCAAACCATATTGAATTGTATTAAGTGATTTGATGTGGTTTACTTTTCTAAATGATTTAGTTTGATTTGAATTTTTTTTTAAAATAAGTGGTTTGATTTGGTTTGATGATAACTAAAACGGGTTTAAAACCGTTTAAACCATTTCAATATATAAAGTTAGTTATTTTTCTAACACTTTATCTACTCTAATTTTCAATTATATTAATTTTTTATTTTTTACGACAAATTTTTCTTTCATTCATTCTTCAGGAATCCCACTATTTACATGTTAATTAATTACTTTTAGGATTTGGTATTTATTGTTGACCTGCCATATTCTTGTGGCTACCAAGTACAGATCATTGTTAATCATCAAAGTATTTTTTTTTTTAATTATCAATTGAAATTATATTTTTATATTTTAAACAACTAAATTGATCAAATAATTTTATAAATTGAATCAAATTATTTTATTACCGTCCGATTTAATTTGATTTTTATAGAAAATAATTTAATTTGATTTGCAAATTCTTCGTACCATCATTTTTAGTTTAATTTGACATATATATATATATATTAAATCGCATTAAACTAGACCAGGCACGCCCTAATTATGGGTTAAATTTGCTGACGTCATAATCCAACCACATGTATAAAAATTGCCATGACTCATGTGACAGGAAAGCATCTTGATTCTTTGAAATGCAGACGTAATTAAGCTGTTTGTCACAGAATTAATTATATTTTAACAGATAAAAAAGGACTAATTAATTAAAGCAGCATCATATTCAAGGGAAACACGGGAAAGCATTTCCCCTACAAAAAGATCCGCCAACACCAAAGGCTGTCCACTTCCCTAAAACATTACCTTCCAGCTAAACAATTACCAGTTTATTTTCTTTTAATATTTCTTAAAATATTTCTTCGAGTACTGAGACCAGAGAAACTCCAACACAAATTTGCCAAAAAAAAAAAAGATATTTATATTTCGGCTAAAAGCCCAAAAGCCTAAGCAAAACCCTCTCTCTGTTTGCTTTATTCCACAATAACTGCGATTTTCTTTTTATTTCCCTCTAATGCCCTCCGCCAGTTCCAAAGCGTCACATTATAAACCCTAAAAATTTCTCTACAAATTTCCTTTTCTCTCGCTCTCTGTATTCTACAAGAGATGGACTCGTACGGTCCAAGGTCTTACGGCAGTGACAGGAGATTCAAGATTGTAAGCGGGAAGAGTTTTGGAGATAGTAACCAGATCTACGCTACTCGGCCGCAATCTCCCGATCCGCCGTCGATTCCGCCTCGTGCAATCAGACAGAGTCGGACGGCGTCAACGCCCTGGGGTTTTAGCACTCCAGATATGAAAAGAAAGAAGAGGATCGCCAAGTACAAAGTACTTAAAGTCGAGGCTTCTTTGAAGAGTAAGTTGCGTTGGATCAAGAACAAGTGCTCCCAGATCATCCATGGATACTAGCACCAATTTGACGGTTCTGATAAATACACGTGGGTGGGGTTCTATTTCGAGTGGTCCCAGGTGCATATGTGGCAGCTTCCTATTCTACTTCAGGAAATGGTAAGCTTTGTTCGGATTGGAGATTAAGATTTTTTCTTTTTTTTTTTCGGTGGGTGAATCTTTTTCTTTTTTTTTTTTTTAATGTTGATAGACATTTTAGTAGTTAATAATTTTTATTTTCCTCAGTGAAGTGCCCCTTGATTAATTTATGAGTTTTTTATGTTTCGGAAAAAAGGACGATTTATTAATAAAATTAAAAATATTAAAAATAAATTATTATAAGTAAATATTATTTAAATATATAATTTATAAATATTATAGTATATGGTTATTTCGATAATTTTGTAGACACAAAAATTTTGCTATTCTACTTTATTAAATTTGCATCTTTTATATGTATAAATAACTTTATGCTTGGTTTGCGGATAATTTTTTAAAAAATAAATTTTTTTATTTGCATTTAATATTATAAAAAAATAATAATATCTAAATTCTATTTACTTAATTTCTTTTAATGAAAAATAGATAAGTGAATTATATTTATTTTAATTAAAATAATTTAATTTTCTTTATTTATTATAAAAAATTATATTTCTCCTAAATTCAAGGATAAGGATGTATCATATTTTCTGAATTTTTTTTTTTAATAATAACTACTAAATAAATCAAAATTTTTCACTTTTCAAAAAATTTTTGTTTCCTTAACTTATTTATGTTGCATCAAATAATTCCTTCATTTTCAACCTATGAAACTTAGAAAAATAAGTAAATTGGAAAAGGAAATATTATTTTTAAATATAGAATCGGGGGAAACACTAATTGCCCCAATTGCCCAATTGAAAGCTGACCAGCCGTAGCACGGTAAAGTTTGGATGTAAATCAATGTGTTATGGATTCGCCTCTGGGCCTGGCCCAAGAGTTTACAAAAATCTAACTCAGCCATTTTAGCTGGTAGGTAGGCAATTGGTTTGCAGGCCATTTTTCTTTTATTTTCGGTCTCAGAATTCCAAACCTAGTTTTATAATCCGGAAATAAGAGAGATACAGATATTATATGATTCCCCCTTTTTTTTTGGAAAAAAAGAGTTGTGTAAAAAGTCGTAAAAAAGTACTCTTATACAGAAGCTAATTATTGTGCTGATTGGTTGGCTCACTTTGGTAGCACCCTTGAGTATGGTATTCATTGGCAGGAAGGTCCTCTTTATGATATCCATGTATGGCTGCTTCATGATGTGTGTGGGGTTTCTTACCCAAAATATTGTGTAACTTGGTTGTTTATCTTCTTTTTCAAAGAAAAATATAACTTCCTTAAGTTGAAGAATCGCGGTATTGTAATTGTTTTCAAACTTTGAGAGGTCTCAATTTTGGGTGCAGCTGAAAATCAAATTAATAATAATAATAGTTGTTCTATGAATGGTGTCTAATGTTGAAGCTTTTCCCTTATTTTTCTAACCATTTGTTATACTTAAAAATGGATATTATTTTAAAATAAATTTAAATTATTATAATATAAAAACATCTAAGAAATTTTAAATTCTACCTATTAAAAATTTATATTAAAATTTATTTTTCATTTTTATTTAAAAGCTAAATAAACATTGGAAACCCTTTTTTTTTTTTGGGTAGCAAGAAAGACCTTTAAAAGCTAAACACTAAACCGGGCACATCCTCAGCAAAGCAACACTAATGAGAATAATCATACTCAGTAAAGAATTGAGTTTTCAACTAAATAAATAGTTTTGATAGTCTCGTGTTGACGTGAATTTTAAAACTTTGAATTTATATTTTGAAATTCCACTAGAGAGTTTAGATTCCCAGTGCTCAGACGTTGCTGCGCTACCTCTGTGTTCTAGCCAGCATGTCTTGAATTGAGATACTTGCGATTAGTGTACAGAGCACATTGGCATATGTTTTTTTCAAAGTCTCGATTAAACCTTTTAAATTGTTAAAACCTATAAATTAAACAAAATTAAACACAATTTTTAACATTTCACAAATTGATAGAAGCTATCATTTGTGACTCCATTTTTTTGACTTTTTAATCCTATGTATACTAAAAAAGAAATTTTAATTAATTAAAAAATCTCCCTCACCATCACCATCTCTCTTAACCTCTTCCTCTTCGTCTCTGTCTCTTTGCTAGATCACAAACTTAACTTGTGAAATCATATTTATTTTGATCTTTGCATTTAATTTAACTTCCGTAAGAGCCTATAAAAAATTATAAAAACCCTCTTCAGCAATTAGATTCTTACAAACTCTATAAGAAAAAGTGAAAGGCAAAAATGTGATGTTGATATCAACCGACGAGTGAAAATTTATTTGTACTCTTTTGTTATTTCTTTTAATTGGATTTTCTCTATTATTTCTTGGTCTTTAATGGAGAGTTGGGTCTTATCAGAATGTGGATTAAAGCCTCTACGTCAATTATTCCCTATTCACAGAACTAGGTTTTATTTGGCCATCTCAAATGATTTTAATTAATTGAAGGGAGAAATAATATGACCGTGCTATGTATTTCATGCAAATAAGGCTGACTACGCCACAAGGGCATTACAAAAATGGAAACAAGTGGTAATTGGTATTTGCAGGTTTTGTTAAAAATTTATTGGAAAGACGTCTATTTCTTTTTTTATTTTTTCCCTTTTTATCAAAACTTGGGGAAATCGGCAGGTTAGTGCATGTATTTGTTACACTTGCAAATGATGTCGGTAGTAATCATTTATGGGCAAAAATAAATGCCTTATTGAAATTTTGTGAATACAAAATCTTTAATCTATATACTTACTCAGTCTTATTAGTGTCATGATTTATCACTGCCAAGAGCACACCACTAAATGCAGTAAGTCTTGATGGCTCTTCATCCTGTCTCTCTCTCTCTATATATATATTTATAATTGAACATTTAAATTTGCTTTTCAGCAGTTTTTGTTGCGGGAAATGAATCAATTTTAGTATATTTCTTGTCATCTTGTTTTTGGTTACCTAAGTCGCTGACAATCATCAAAGAAGAGAGGACCATAAAATGATTGTTTGAATTTGTGAGGGTGAGGTTGGGAAAGATTTTTTAATTAATTAAATGGTTTTTTTAGTCTACCTAGGATTTAAAAGTTAAAAAATATATATATATATATATTCTCATAAACGGCAACTCCTATCAGTATGTGGGCTATTAAAAATTGTGTCCAATTTAAAAATTTTGACAATTTAAAAAGTTTAATTGAGATTTCAAAAAAAGAAAGGTACTAATGGGCTCTATGAACTAAACGTTTGCATTAAAATTGATCTTTAACCCGTCTTGAATTTGTCTAACCACCTGCTGGGTTTTAGCTGGACTGTCTAACTCTACAAAAAGTTATGTATGCCCACTCTTTCATGCAAGTGACAAACCAGTCAAACCAACCCATTACCCAGCCCTGATAAGTTTAAAATTCCTAATCCCAATTTAATTGGGATTTAAATTTTGGAGATTAAATGATTAATTTTTGATTTCTTAGATGCCTATTACTCCCTTAAGAAATTATTAAATGTTCTATCAAAAAGAAGAAGAAGAAGAAATTATTAAATGTATAAAATCATTAATATACAATGCGGAGAAATATATGGATATTACAAAGAAAAAAAAAATCATCTCACAGAAATAAGAACGTAAACTTATCTAATCAACAATTTAATTGTTCATTCACCTAATATCTAAATGTATTAGGTGAGACTATATAGTGAAAAGCGTAGGAATTATTAATAATGCTGGCTTTCTCTTTTATAACCCCACAGCACCAGTGCTTCAATCAAGTTTTCCAGAGATTATTAATTATTTGAACTTTCTGTTGCATTACTTCCCTAAATTTTATGTTATTATATTTGCATTTCACATATAGCATTAATATTTTGAAGACAAAAAAAAAATTAACTAATATATTAATTTAGGAGAAATGTTAAATGTTACTAATTAAACATGAAGACAATATTGCAATTAAACTCCATAATTATATATTACATTTAGCCCAAAAGAAAATCAACAATATAGGATCATGCACAAAAGAAAGTCATAAACACATTATGATAATGGTGGTGAAGAGACCAAATAAATATCCATTTTTACTTCACCAGTTGGAACTTGGAAGAGATTGGATGAGTTGGGATAAGATCCAATATGCAATTTAACTAATATATACAATAAAATTGATCTTGAATATGAAATTGGAGAAGAGTGGTCCTGATGAGAAAATTTGTTAATTTTCATATGCGTTATGAGTTAATTTCTGTGAATCTAATGAGAACGAAGAAGATGAATATATAGATATAACATAATCATGTAATGGAGAAACATAAATAAAAATATTTCTTTTCTTTATTACATCAAAATCTGCATCCATATACAAAATGCAACTAAACTTGAAACAAAATTGAAAATTAAAACTTGGATCCTTTTTTTTTTTTTGATACGTAAATAAAAATAATTTAACGCACGACATAACCAAAAAAGAAACCCTAAATCAAAACCACGGAAACTTGAATATTAAATAATAATCAATAAAAAAAACGCATAATTAATAATCGTCATTAATTAGTAATCGTCAGCGTCATGTTGAAGCCTCATTTGTTGATAAAATTTAGCAATAAACAACTCAGCTTTAACATCTATCATTTCATCTCCACCGTCGAAACCATTGTCTTGATCATCATGATTAATGTCCTGCTCCTTATCAAGGTCCTGAAGATTGACTGCCGATGCATATTGGCTCATAGTATCAGACGTGGTGCTTAGGTGAGTTGGAGACATAGGTGGCGTGAAAACCTCCAAATTTTCAACAACAGCAGCCGTAGCCGGAGAGGTGATCCGTGGTGGTGATCCGACGTCGTTTTGCAAATGCAAAGGACGCATGGAGCAAACAATCTTTTTCCACATGGAAGTCCCAGTGGGACGAGTGGATTTTTTCTTTTGCGATTTGTTAAGATCTAGCATTAACATTGCCAGCTTAATCATGTGTAAAGGACCATGCCTTTTCTTGCTCTTCTTTTGATCAACATTATTATTACCTTTCTTTTTGCTTTTGCTTACACTGACCGGAGAATCAAGAATGGCCAACTTTGATTTTTTCAGGGTTAGCGGTTCATCGATAACTGTGATATTTGATGAGCTGCGTTCCATCAAATTTAGGTCTCTTTTGTGGTGGTTTTCGTGATTTAATTAATTTAATTAATTTATCTTTTTTTTTTTTTTTTTTTTCAAAAGCTCTCTCCGTCCTGCGAATAGCTTCCGCAGGAGAGAGAGAGAGGAGGAGAGAAAGGGAGAAACTTGAGGAGACAAGGAAGGAGGAGGTGTATATATAATCAAGACTACAAAAAATATAATTACTATTAAATTTATTACCGAAAACTAAATTTACCAAAAATATAAAAGAAAGTATATTCTGAGTCTTTTGTTTGAATGAGCATATGCTATTAGCTAATTCCAAATTGGTTTCTAAAAGGGATTTCTTTTCTTTTCTTTTCCTTTTTTAATTATATTTAAATTAGGATTCACTATTATACAGTGGAGGAGCCACATTATAAAAAATGTGGTGACGTGGCTACACAATAATATTCAAGAATCCTATTAATTTATATAAATTTTACATAGTCGCTCATTAAAATTTTTAAAGTGATCTCATTTAAATTGTTAAATATTGTATAATTTCATTAAAATATTTTTAAACTCTCGAATTTTTATAAATTTTAGATTTTACTACGATTAAAATATATATATTGCATCGCACTCAAAATGTACTTGATTTTTATTTTTCAAACCTAAATATCTAAATATTTTTATATGTTATTTGTATTTTAACTTTTCTCATTTTTCAAATTATATTGTGATCTATTAAAATTATTAACATATCCATTATTTTTGCTTATTTTAATTTTAAATAATAATATATTTATTTAAAATACCACAATAAATTTATAAAATTATTTTTAAAAATTCGTATCTTTGCTTTTTGTATATCTATTACTTTGTACAATTAATAATATATATTTCTAAATAAATTTTAGTTTATACAAAAACAATATAAATTTGAAGTTTATAATAATTTATACTAAACAAATTTTAGTGTTATGTAACCCCACTGAACAAAATTTATGGCGCTGCCACTACTCTTACATCCTAATAATTTTGAATAATTTTAATATCACCAAATCAAAACTCATTAAAATTATATGTAAAAAAGCCAAAAATATAAAGCAAATTTCAAGACCAATTTCATTTTTTCATTAAAAAAATGAATGCAAATAATGTGAATGATTTTTAGCTTTTTCTCTTCTTCTTCCTTTTCCGTATATTGGGATGCATGGGAGGTTAATCTAATGCAGTTTTAAACCTATATTGCTTTCAATACAAGCAACAAAACCAACTTAAGGAAAAAAAAAACAACTTAATTGGGCTTTTGGTTTCTAAAGTATAGCAATTGAATGACATGTGGCCGTATAGCAATTAACGTACAATTAATCAGCCACACATATGGAAACTTATTATGGACTAATACTAATACCATTTGCAAAATTTCAATTGTAAATTGTATGTTTGTGTCATCAACCATCTAATTTGGTCATCAATCTTAAATTAACTTCGTTTCTTTATTTTACTTTCAATTGCTATTGTATAAGTTTCCCTTTTTTTTCCCCCAAAAAATATTAAAGTTGACGAAAATTTTTATATAAACTGAGTTTACTATATTATTAATAAGCTAAATTAATAAAAACATAACACGTCAATTAATAATATCAAATTATATATAGATTATTACATTATTAATTTATATAATTTATTTATATTGGATTAATTTATGAATAATTTGACATCACTAATTAACTTATCATATCTATATTAATTTAGTCTATAAATAATATAATATATTCAATCTATCGAAAAATTTTTCCAACATTGTTTTCAACAGCATATATATTTCAATTGAGAATTAGGATTTAATACTGACAGTCAATGATTAGTGGCTAAATGTGAGCGGACATAGACTAACGAGGCAACAAGCAGTAAGTAAAGGCTGGCCAAAAGCCCAAAATTATGAGCGGTGATTTGTAAAAAGTAAATGCTTACTGGCACCAAAACAAATAAATAAAGAATTTGATTGATTTAGCATTAGAGCATATGACTCTAAAGAAAACAAATAAATAAAGAATTTAATTGATTTAGCCTTAGAGTAAATAACTCTAAAGAGTGGAGTTCAAATAAAATAAATTAATAAAATTGATATAAAATTTAAAAAAAAATAAATTATATAAGTAGTATTATTGAAATAGATATGAAAATTAATAATTCTGAAAATCACTGAATCATTCTCCAATGAATAAATAGATAAAGGTTAACCGCTAATTATTTATCAAACACTCTCTACGATTTAATATTTTGAGTGTGTATTAGTTCAAATAAAAACATTTATGTAGTTGAGTGTCTTTAACGTTGACAGCTAACTCTTAAAAATTAACCAAATGGATATTCAATCTCATGCACTCTAATTTGAGAGTTTTTTTTTTTTTTTAAATTCAAGTCTAATTAATTAACACTGATTAAATGTCTAATTGTATATTTATCTTTTACATGTTCATATCACTTAGTATATTTAGTGTGGATTCAATAACTTGTTGTGAATTAGGAAATAGAAGTGCAAATGAAACTAGGGTGAGGAGATGGCATTACTTTTTGTAATTAGTACTAATTAAAATTTACGAAAATACCATGCATAATATGTTTTAATTTTTATTTTTGTAATTAGTCGATATATAATAAATTTATCTCATATATATTTTATATTAAAATTCAAAATTATCAAAAGAAATAATATTTAAATTTAATAAAAATTAATGTATATTAAAATATTTTAGGAAAATAAAAAATATAATTAACTAAAATTAAACAAATTACAATCTTAATCTAATTAGCTAAGATTAAGACTTTGAAGACGTTTTGGTCTCAAATTCAAATTCTACCAATGTACAAGTGTTTGTGCGATTTAAGCATTGGTTTGCAAATATATTTGATCGTTGTCTACCACTTGTAAATTGATTGTTTGTTTGGTCTGTTAGTTGTGAATTGTAAATACAATTAATATTGGATTCTATTTCTGGGAAAGAAAAAAAATGAAGTTATGCTGTGTTGGATTTTATCTTTTTCTTTGGGTAAGAGTTTTGGCAGTTGGCAGGAGACGACGTGGGAACGGTATTTTAGGCAAAGAAATTGGGTACACGGACACAGTTTTCATAAGCAAAAGCCAAGAGGCAGTAGCAATTAATTTGTGACCGCAAGTTTTTGTGATTAGTTATTAACTCATTATTTAGCGGTCAATCAACAACTTTTTTCCATCTAATAAGCAAACGAATATTTGGCAGAAAAAAAAAATAATCAAAGAAGGATTCTTTCATATTGAAACTAATATGATAAATTATATTCAAACATTCTCAACGGGTAAATACAAAATAAACACCATAATACCAACTTCAATATCAAAATCAATTTATTATGATTCATCACCCAAAAAACACGCCTCCATCAAATTAGTGTCGCCAAATTAAAATGTTGGCATTGGGCATGGCCAGCCACAATTTTAAACCTAATTCGTGCTAGCCTGATGCTAGTCTTTCTCTTTTTTTTTTTTTTTTTTTTTTTTTTTAAATTTAGCTTCAATACATCGTACCTCAAATTCGATATCTCGATTTTAAAAATAATTATAATATTCTCTTCGTCAAAAAAAAATTATCCATTATCTTAAGATGTAGTATTTGTGTCTTTTAAAAATTAATGAAAAATACAGTAATAAATAAGTAAAAATATAAGTGAAAAAATATAATACTAAAATTTATGAATTAGTAAAAAATTAATAATATTTTCTTAAACTGTGTGAAAAAAATAAAAGTGGATAATCTATTTCAAATGGAGGCAGTACTAAAAAATTAGAGATGACAAAATCTTATTTGCCCCAACCCAATAGGAAATCCTCGCCTCCCGTAATGGAGCAAGGATAAAATTGAGCCTTCCCTCCCCAATTGCATAAAATTATATATATATATATATATATATATATATATATATATATATATATATATATATATATCATTGTGATTATATTATTATTTTTTAAATGTTAATTAATAATATATAAAATTCAACATAAATATTTATAATATTTTGTCAAAATATATAAATTATAAAGTTTCAACATCAATAAAATTATAAAAATATAAATAGGGATCATCGTCCCCATCTTGAACCCTTGCCCAACCATTCATGGGGTAGAGATAAAAATCTCAAAATCTGCCCTATCCCGCCTCATTGTCATTCCTATATAGAACTAAAACTTACTAATTTTCTTATTTTTTTTAATGCTTATGTATGACATATTATTAAAAAAAAATGTATCATCTATATAATAATTTATATTATTAGATGTACACCAAAACATAATCTAATGATAAGTACATGTATAATTTGAGCAATAAATCTAATTTCTATTTCTTTCTCTCCATGTTAAAAAAAAGCTAGTTAATAATCTATACTATATTACTAGAGGTTAACACTTTTAAATCCTAATTAACCTCACATTTTATCTTATATAATAATTTATAATTAATATAAAAAATTAATTGTTCCCTTGTTGTTATACTAGACATAATGATAATAAAAATTAATAATATGCCAAAATATGGAAGTCTTGTTTTACAATAAGAAATAATGTGGAATTACGAAACAGCATGTACATATATAATTTGTAATTGAAATCCTGCAGCATATGCCCCTCTCCGTTGTTATAATAATTCATAACCTATGTGCTTAGAAAGGACTTGTCCACGACTGCAATCTAATATATATATATATAAAACAAATTTAAAATATTTTAAAATTTGACACGTAGTATATATTTACCATGTGTTTGATTTTTATTAGTTTACGTGATAAGAATAAATTAATTAATAATATTAAAATTTACTAATAATTAGTTTTTATTATGGTAAATTAATATTAAAACTAAAATGAATATAATTATGGTCATTATAAATTGAATTAATATATGAAATATTAAATTAATATATTTGTTAGTTTTAACCACATAGCATATATTTGCCATGTGTATATATTTTATTGGTCCTATATAAAATAAGCCTTAAAAATAATTAATATTACTTAATGGAATTTGTAACTTAAATCATTATGACAATTAAATATATTATAAATATAATTATGATATGTAACCTAAATAAAATTAAATTTTTTTAATTTTATCATAATTTAAAAGAATATGTTACATAAATTATCAATTTAAAACATATATATATATATATATATATATATATATATATATATATATATATATATATATATATATATATATATATATATATAATTGTAACTCATAAATAATTTTAATAATCATAATGACTACTAAATATATTTAAAAAATATATAATTATGAGCTGTAACCTACAAAATTTTTATTTTTATTTTTCAATTAATACAACTATTATTAATTAATGAGATTTGTAACCTAAATTATATATATATATATATATATATATATATATATATATATATATATATATATATATATATATATATATATATATATATATATATATATATATATATATATATATATATAGATTTTATACTTTTTCAAATGTTAAAATATCAATAGTAAAATGTGTACTTATATTAAAAAGAAAATTAAAATATTATTACAAAATATATCATTAAAATAATAATTTTCAATTAAATATTTTGATGTTTAGTTATATTTATTTATTTTTATATTTATGTAAATTTTCTTTTTAATACTTCTTAATTTTTTTAAATATATTAGTGAAATTGATAAAAAAAATTATATCATATAGTATAATATTATAATATTCATCTCATAATTTATTTTGTTTATTTCATATTTCAAATTAAAATGATATTTTTTTTTAGGTGGATTAATTAGAATTAAGTATACCATTTTTTTTTACTTTACTATACAAGACTATTGATTATTTTACTTATATTTATAATTTTTTTAATTATGGAATTGAGATATTTAAAATTAAAATTTATAATTAATTTAATAAAATAATATATTAAAAATATTAAATAGCTTCGTGCAAAACACAGGCATTATCCATATATATATATATATATATATATATATATATATTCTGGTTTTAAAATTCTTGAAGTTTTTTATTAGTTGTTGTAAAAACAACATGATTACTGTCAAAATTGCATGTAATTGTATACTACATAACTTTTCTTTTATTTTGCAGTAAAGTGATATTAATACTGATTACAGATTAATTTTCACATATAGTGTATCATATACGCTAAGACTCATCTAGGAGATTTATAAATGAGAAATAAAATTATATAATTATATAACAAAGAAAACTAAATAATACATATATCTATTCATAAATGATATAATAAAGATAATTAGAATGGGATGGAAGAGAGGTTCCAGCTGGTGATTGCTTTGCGTAAGTTGTTAATTTACTTGTGAATGTTTGTTTTCTCATATCAGCTTCACTTCACCTTCGGATGCACACAAAACGCACACAATTTGGAAGCTGCAATGTGGAAGGCTGGGAGCCAAAGATATCATTATCAAACAATTATTCTTTTTGGCTGGAAATTAGTTTTTTGTAGGGTCCATGAAGGCCTTCAATTTTCAATTGGTCCATCCTCCCTAGTCCTATATAGCACACAGCCACCTACTTCACTCCATTAACTGTGTGATTGTTTACGTGAAAATCTTTTTCTTTTCTTTTCTATTTATTTTTTTGAACAGCTTTGCTAAAATTCAGCCGTTTCATTTAAAAAAAAAAGGGCAAAAGTTTCAAACCCAAATTATAATTCCTTATGAATCCCGGAATTGCTGCCTCCTACCGCATTACTTGCTTGTGCTGGATATTCTGATCACATGGACATGGATTTATAATAAATCTATTGGAATTTCCCTTTTTCTTTTAAGAAAAAAATGACAGCTATATCAACAAGTTTTATTCAATTCTTTTGTTTCCTCATTTTGAGGGTTATTGGGATATTATATTTTTGTTCTTTAAATTATAAACGCTGAATAATTTTTCTTTTTTTTTTTTTGCCAAAGTCAATGAAGATTTCATTGAACATAAACACCGAATAATTATTAATAACATTTTAATTCTCAATATTTCAAAAAAAATAATAATAATTCTCAATTAGGTTTTATCCTAAATAAAAAAAATCAAATTTTCACATTGGAATTTCTTCTTTTTATAAAGTTATTCACATTATGAATGACCATGCTAACATGTAGAAAGGCGGAACCAGAAATTTTAATTATCTTGAGCTGTTCTATAAATTTTAATTATCACTTAATAAAATTGATTATATAGTTTGATTAAATTTTGCAAAAAAAATTAATAAAATTTACAAATAAATTTTAAATTAAATAAGTGAATATTATAAAAGTCAATAAAATTAAAGAATTCAAATTACAAAAAAAAAAAAAAATTCTTGCTCTCTTTTTTTATTTTTCATTTGCACTACGCGAAAATTATTAAAATAAAAATTAAACACAAATAAATTCAAACTGGACAATTATCAAATCAATTAATTATCTCTTACACTCATCTCCACCAATATTAATCTGAGTCAATGAGTCAGGTCTACCAATTATACATACATTTCTCCTCAATTTCATCAAACCAAGTAAATATATATATTCTCTAATCTACCACCATAGCTCCAGTGTGGTTTTGCCCTTGAACATGCATTATATTATATTATATGATTTCATCTATAATTTTCAATAGTGATAATAACAATGAAAAAAATAATTACATATAATTCGAGCCATCAATATTCTTATTTCTGAGTGGTATCCAAGTCATTTCATGCACCATATTATTAATTATTAATGTCGTTACGTTCTTGCATTGACCTCATCAGGTTGTTATAACAATCCCAAGTCTCTCTTGTTGCTACAATTAAATATATATTTTAAAAAATTAATTTTACTCTTAACTATTTTATAAAGAAAAAAAATAGATTTGTCATTTTCTTAAATATTGGTTGTACATTCACATTCTGATTTAAAAATTAAGCACACACTAATGTTAACGTTTTTGAATATATGATTAATTAACGTTAGTACAGCTCCAAAACACGGTTTATCAAAATTAATTAAATCATTTAGTAATAATTAACAATTTTATAATTGACCATTCAAAGCACAAACCAAGGCAAATATCTCTCTGTTAATTTCGCATCTTTTAGGCTCCGTTTGTTTATTTGTATTTTCCTACGTTTAATATTTAGAACACTTTAAAAAATTAATTTGTGAAAATTATTTTTTTTTCAATAAAAAATTAAGCTAAAAAAAGAGAAGTCATTTTTTTTAAATTTTAATAATTTATTATAATAAAAGAAAAATATATAAATATAAATTTATTAATTTACTGATCATCAATGCTCACTATAAACCATTGATAATTATTGTCTGCTTTCGATAACTGACAATCACTGCCGATTTCCATCGATAACCAAATTTAAAATTTTTATGTATTTTTCACACATTCAATAATAAATTTTAAAAATATAAAATTCTTATAAATTTAAATATATTTGTAGTTTTATAAGTTAAAATTTTTAATTTTTTAATTGATTTTTAATATTATAACTAAATAATAAAAATGAATTTTTTAGAAAATATTTTTTCTTGAAAAATATTTTTCAAAAGCAAATTATTTTCTGCAAAATAAATAGAGCTTAAATAAAATAAAATAAAAGAGGTAAAGCTTTCTCTATTTTCTGTTGCTTTAGCTTAGGACGCTTTCCAGGAAGCACAAAGCGCATCAATGAGCAAGCGTTTACTTGTACGAAGTCGTTAGACATAAACTTTTAGTATTTCTTTTCTTTTAGAGAAAAAAACAAAAACACAGCATCAGTGTTGCGCTGAGTTCATGTTAGATGGGAGTCCCTTTCGCTGCAACAATCAATTGTTTCTTTCTAGAATGCTTTTCTGTCAAATGCCCAAAATACCCTTTTCTATTTAGAGGACCCAACACATTAAACACTAGTTATGTGTCCTTGGCATTTATTTAAATGTGAGAGAAAAATTAAAAGAAAACATTATTCATTTTGTAACTTTTAGCAGCAAATTATTAGGGGAAAAAATCAAAAATTAAATTTTAAAGTTTTTAATAAGTACTCTTATTTTTAAGAAAATTATGAAGATCATAAATAGAAAAGAGATATCTATATTAATTACTTAATGTTTACAAAAAAAAAAAATTCAGGCAACCTGTAACTAAAAATACATGAGAAATTGAGAATATCTTTTTTTTAGTGATTAATTTTTTTTTTATTAAGGATTACAAAACAAATCAAATACATAAAGAAATTTTTTATATAATCAATGAAATATATGTATTTAAAATTTTAAATAATATTTTAAATTAAAATTTTCATTCTGACTGTAGATTTTAACTCATAATTTTATAATTTTGAAAATAATTTCAATCCCACTTAAATAAAGATGCATTGCTTGTAAAATTTTTTATTCAAAAATAAAGTTAAAAAACTAGAGGACAAAAAAGGGATATCTCAAGAAGATAGGGTTATATTTGGGATAAGAAAAAAAGCTACAGCTAGTACAGCCCGCGTACAGCCGTGTCCCAATTGGGCTCCACCGCCCACAGTTCACATTTTCTACACCAAACAACTTTTCGTTGGGATTTCGAAGAAAAGAAAAAAAAAAAAAAAGAATACTCTTTTCTAAGAAAGCCGCGTTAGCAAGATCAAACGCATAAATATAAATACCATTTCACTCTTTGATCCTACAAACTATCACCACCCCCAAAAAACAAAGTGCTTCTGCTTTTGCTACTACTAAGAAAAGATCCAAAAATGACAAGAGAAAACAGTGATGTTAGTCGGAGAGCATGGAACCTCCTGCGTCTAGCATTGTTGTGGACAAGAAAAGGTGGTGTTTTTAAGAGACGTTTAATGGTGGAACTACGAGTTTTGCCTAAGTTTCTTAGAAGTTTAGTGCAAAATACAACTTCTCATAGCCAAATTCATTATGGAGAGCGCCAGCTTTCTTTTGATAAGACTCCCATTTTTCATTTCAAGATGCACCGGCCATCCTCCATGAGATTCATTATCCCTTGCATTACTCGGCCAATTGATTTCGATTACGATTTCGATCAAGTTAGTGATGATCAAGATGCTGGAGATTATGAAGGAAGGAGGAGTTTCTTGAGAAATGGAGATGAGGATCAGGAAGAATTTGAGGAGAGAATTCCAGAGGAAGAAAAAGGGATTGATTTGAGAGCTGAGGAATTCATTGCTAAATTCTACGAGCAAATGAAACTTCAAAGACAAATCTCTTATTTGCAACACAATGAAATGCTAAGCAGAGGCACAAACTGATTATTTCGTGTCATGCTACTGATTTTTTGCATATTAAAATCTGCTTTTTTCCCCTTCTATATTATACTTGTAAAAGAGGTTTGCGGCATTTTGTAAATACCGGAAAGCTTCCATTGAGTTCAATAAATTCTTAAAATCATGACGAGGAAATCTAGCACATTTGCTTAAAATCCAAGTTAAAGGGCAAATACACCATTAGATTTGTACTTCATTGTTGTGAATCGTTGCTGTTGAGCAAAGCAGGCTTATGTTACTCACCGCAACAGAGAAACTTTAGACTTTTTAACGCACGTTGAAGCAAAATGTTAACATATACTGCAAATGAGTCAAACCGTTTGCAAGTAATTTAATATTTAGATTGATAAAAATTTATTTGTATTATATTTATTTTATATATAAGGTAAGTTTGACTCTTAATTCAAAATTCAATTAATAAATAAATTAAATTTGAGCAAAACAAAACTCGGCTAAATTAAATTTATAAACAATTCGATTAATAGTCTTGCAAATAAACTCATTTATAATATATTAATCTATTATTTTTTATTTATATTTTGTAATTATGTAATTAATAATGATATATATACATACAATTAATTTTACTAATATTATATCTTGCAATTTTATCAAATAGTTGAAAATAATTTAAAAAAAAAAAGAAGAATTTATAATAATAATAATAATAACAATAATTATTATTATTATTACTATTTTAACATTTCAAAAAATATATTTTAACCCTCTAATTTTTTTTAGCAATTCAATTTGACCTATTACTTTTTATATTATTTTAAATATGATTTTTAAATTCAATTCAAACTTGATCTCAAAACAAGCTGAATTTAAATACAATTTTTAAACTCAAGCTCAAACTTAAAAAAAAAAAAAAAATTCGAGTCAAGTCTAAATAAACTAATGCCTAGCTCGACTCATTTACAATCCTATATATAAGAATCTCAATACTGCTATTCATTAATTTTAGACGTTTCACTCATCTTTTGAATTTGCTTGAGAAAAAAATTCAGATTTTTATATCTATTTAAAATCACAAACCTATCATTAAACCCTTTTTATATTTGATCTCAAAATATGATCATTTACTCTGTATACATGCACTCTTCTTGAAAATGCAGATCAAATAGAAATCTTGGAATAAAATTAGAATCCTACTTTGTGTTCAGTACCACAATCCTACATTTTGATGATAAATTGATAAATCTGCAATACACTCACATTCATTCATGTGAAAATGAAATCTTAATTCCAATAATAATATTAAAAAGTGTGATTCAGCTATATTTAAATTATCAAAAAACATTTAAATATCTTGAAATAAAATGTCTAAATACCTTTCACTTCATTCTCATTCTATTTTTAGGTTTAAACGAATCGGCTCAAGTTATTCTTCCCAGTACAGCCTATTCCACGTGTTTAAGCAAGCATATCCTATATCAAAACAAACTACCCACATACTATAAATCTTCTGATTCTGATGTATAAGGATAAGCCATGTAATTTATCCAGGAAGCATATGCCATCTTTTCCTCCATAGAAAGTTGTGTCACATTATCCTACACTAAGCAAAGCAAATGGCTTTGCAAAGCAAGTACAAACAATATATCACCGCCTAAAAAGCCTCTTTGGCTGCAAACAGAAAATCCTACAAAGTACATTAGTAACAAAAAGGAAATAGGGCAAGGCACAAGGTTACCTGACCCAGCCTAGTCCCGTTTGCGTCAATGCTGTGCTGCTAGACACCCTCATGTTGGGTTTAATATAGCATCACTGTTACAATATGAATGGTAACAACCCAATACCTTGTACCTACAGGAACAGAGGCCATTTGGTTGATATCAAGCAGCAGAAGTAACGTATTCATATTTATATACTAGTGTACGTTTGAGAATCATGTATGGTATGACTCGTATAGGTCAGTAAAGGAACTGCCACTGCCAACCAAATCTGACAATTCAGCAACCAGAGAGGAAACCACAGTTCGAAGATAAATGAACCACAAAGCAAGTAAAAACTTCTTAAACCTAACAAGTTCTTCAATCTAATCCCTTCCTCAAAATTTTCCTCTTTCTCGTGAGAAAGAACCACCTCTTAAGCTGGGCTTTGAAGCTTCAAGCAAATCAAACCCCATTCTGGCGACCATTAAGATATGCTTCCAACTGTCCTGATGCTGCCAATATAAAACCTAAACAGCAAATGCCAAAATTATAACTCTAAAAATACCCAAATTCAATAAAATCAATAATTTATTTGCATGAACATAGCATTTGCAGAGAGCACAATTCTACTCATTTTCTATCAACAACATTAAAGCCTTCCAGAAGAGGACCTTTACAGTTTCTCTCTGTAAACATGGATAACTTTCATATTAGACCAGCAATAAAGTAATTACATGATAAGATTTATGAAATAGAAAAGTTAAATAAATATAGTCAATAATTGTAGAAGCAAGCAATCATGAATGTATCACTCGGAACTGTACAAGTTAGAATGTATAACTCAAAATAATTGGAAGTTGAGTATTTGTTTTTATTGCTATTACGCACTACTATTTTTCTCAATCAAAACCCTTTGGTACGCTTGATTCATTTTGGAATTCTGAAAGAATGCAATTCTTAAAAAATGATTCCATTTTGTGGTTTACTTTATAAGAAATCCAGATTTTAAAAAAATATTTTTATATTCAAACAACATGAATTTATATTGAAATTATTATTTTTAAATATAGTTGTAAATATAATTAACAAATTCTATTTAGTTATTTAAAAAATAAATTTGAAATAGGATTCTTTAAACTAGGACATCTATTTCCAAGGCGAACCAAGCATGCCCTTCATGCTTCTGTTCTGTCCAAGGACAAATCAGCATTCCCAATCTGCATACCAGGACACTAATTCAGGCTATTGGTGAGAAAAGTTCAATTAATGATCATAAGTACCTAAAAATAGAGGGGAGGGTCTTCGGGGACGCGATTTGAACTCTGGATGAAATTGTACACCAATATAAAAAGGATGGCTTGGAAGCTCTAAAATCTGTGAAACAAAAGAAAGGAGTGAAGCTTAAAATTTTCAATAGCATTTCTAATTAAAAAAATTAATTCTCTCCTCAGCAGAAAGAAGAGCAGCTGAAGCCAAAGTAAGCTTGAACACGTCAGAAATGGTCAGTTACAAAAGAGAAAAAAAAAAAAAAGGAACAAAATAAAGAAATCAAATGGATAGAAAATAAACCTCCATCCTCTTTCCTGTTTCATCCTTCCCAACAAACTTTAAGCCTCTTTCTTCTAGAACTCCGGTTACCTCTGGGTTTACCTACAGCATATAATGCAAAAAAATATCAGACTATTCTTACCATAAGACATCATGTTGGTTGAGTAGTTTTCTTCCACCTTGTTCAAATCTTGCAACTAACCTCATATCTATGCCGATGCCGTTCATCTACGAATTGAGAATTACCATACCTAACAATTAAAAGCAATTAAATTAAGTGAAAGCAAATATCAAAATAGTCAGACAAAAATGGGCAGTTCATTCCATCCATCACGTCAGCAGCCTCAAATAAACATATGGCTGCAGGTAACAGGCTGCTCATCAATAAAATGACCAGGAAAGAGAAAACCAAACTTATTTTATCAATCAATTTGTCATCATGCCTTTGGCTTCATGTATACAAATTGGAATCAAACTGTATTTTTTTTTTTTTTTTAAGACAAGGCAGTTTCATGTGCATTTGAAATTCATGAGGTAAAAACAAA
Organism: Reutealis trisperma; assembly: GCA_947687605.1. Lineage (NCBI taxonomy): Eukaryota > Viridiplantae > Streptophyta > Magnoliopsida > Malpighiales > Euphorbiaceae > Reutealis > Reutealis trisperma. The sequence goes on along the minus strand of CANTUT010000033.1, from coordinate 6,726,149 downwards.
TCACATACAGTTTGGAGGTAATACAATCAGGGGTCTGGAATAGTGTCCTCCGAGTTCCTAATCTCATTGTGCTTCCCATATGTGTAGTTGAACCCTGCATTTGATGTAACAGTAAAAAGTAAATGCCATACGTATGTTTAAATAGTTAGTAGCAGTACAGTTACAGTGGATTCCTACCTCAGGCATGAACATTACAACACGATCAGATGTTTGGGCATCGAATTCCTCACTATTTGCTCTTTCCAAACCCAAAACCTAAAACAAACAATTAGAAAAGGCTGCACGGCTGTAAATAGAACATTTCTTCTTTTTCGTTTTTAAAATCACTTACAGATCTAGCAAACTCAATCACAGAGATCTGCATGCCCAAGCAAATCCCGAGATAAGGTACATTGTTCTCTCTGGCATACTTGGCAGCCAGTATCATTCCCCTCACCCCACGATCTCCAAACCCACCTGGCACTAAGACACATGCTGCATTCTGCAAATTAGGATTTTGTCAAAAACATAAATAATAGGAGAAAATTGAGGAGAAAAAAAATTTAGTCTTAACAGTCCCAACCCCCTTTTCCTTTTTATTTCTATTAAGAACTAAATCTTTTTGCTACTCACAACAACCAGCAATATAGGCAGAGATTTAAATCAAAATAAAATAAATAAGTGGGTGAAGAGAAAGCGAGAATTCCAACAATCATGCACGTAGTGAGATGAAGTCTGAAAACAGCAAAATTTGGAAGCTAATCCAAAACCCTATTATGGTGTTTCATTTTCTCCCCTTTCTCCAATCTATTGGGAAAACCATTAAACCTATACAACACAATGGGGAGAACGCCTTCATTCCTAATTCCCTTCCAACCTCACCCAGCAATATCTCCTTATCCAAAAATAAAAAGTTGTAGCTTGTCATTATCAATTTACTTTATAGTACATTAAAAAAAAAATAATGAAATGATTACAACTGAACATCAAACTTATGGTATTGATGCTGAAATGCAAACATCAGACAACAATAAAAGGGTTGCAAGCAACAACATTGATATCATTATCTTCAAACTCAAGTGTGGGAAAGCAAACAAATTAAAAGAAAAATATAGCACCAAAGAGAATCATGGTGTTCTTAACATAAGGATGTCTGGGAAAGGCCAACGTCTTTAGGAAAACAATATATGCATGTAGGAGCTAAAAATACAGGGACAACACAAGAAAAGGTATCATTACTAGAGTTTTAAAGTCTACCTTTAAAGTCTCCCAAGCAGCAGCATGAGCTTCTGGTGTCTGTTTAAGATAGAAAAATGTTAATAGAGGGCAGACTTTTCATAAATATACGTAAGAGGAGTCTATGTGCAATTAGCAAGGATTCAATACTGATTTTGCACTATCATCTTCAAGATCTGAAGCTGCAATCCAATCAATTGACGGCTTCAATGAACATGCAATACAAGCATGCAGAAGAGCCTGCAAGCAGGACACAGCATGATAAGAAGAAGAGGTTAGCAAAATGCTGTCTATATTTTGAGCAACCAAACATGTCTGTTCATGTAAGTTTCAGCTCAGCAAGCCAATCTTGAAAAATAAATATGGGATCAATAATTGATTGACACATGCTATTATGCTAAAAAATAAAACCTAGTTCTTATGTAAGATATTAACAGAATGTCATTGAGATGTGTATAGCACATCATTGATTCACTTCAAAATCATGTAGATCATACATGACAGACAATGTTACACTGACAAAAAACTAATACTTCTATCCACTGTGTAAAGAGAAGGCCTTTAAGTAATTGTTCAAAACTGGAAATGCTCCTCTTCTCTATTGGCATTCAATATCTACAAGGACATTAATCTTCAAAACAATCATAATTGGTGAAATGACAAATCATACTGAGATTCAATTGCCTATTACATTGTGCCTGTTTCTTTCTCAGACTAAAACACCAAGATAAAAGATAACAAACCTTCATAACAGATAGATACGAATCTGTCAGGCCAACATACTTTCCAACCATCGCAATCCTCACCTGCACATGTTAGTTTCATCTTGTCAAAGGAATGAAAAAGAATTTGTCAAACAGAGAGTTACAAGCTAACAGATAAGAATTCTTACAGAATTGGTGAGGTTATCATAAGTCTCAGCCATCTTGGTCCAATCTTGTAAATCAGGAGGCGTTGCAATGCTGAAATAGAACATTATGACAAGTTAGCTACAATGATCAGATTTCCTGAACTCAAAATCTCACTCATAGTTAATAGCAAATTTTGCTTTACAAAGTGGCCAACAAGTTCAATGGTTAGGTGTTCTCTCAAAATCATTAATCATAATATAATTAATGTGTTGTCACAAAGTCCCCATTAATATAAAAGGTAAAAAGAAAAGGACAATCAATTAAAAAGTGGTTCAATTCAGCTAGAATCAAATTTACAAATAGCTTCATTCCATTAGCCAAAAACTTTGAATAGGCTACGGTTGATTAGAGCCATAAGAGTATAATTTTGTATAAGCCTTAGACGTCAAAAAAAAAATTAAAAGAAAAACTAACCTGAGTAAGTTAAGCTGATTTAGGATTGCATGATGAGCATTTTGGCTCTAAACAATGAAAACACATCAAAGTCAATTAAAACAAATATATTTAAACTTTAAAAAAATCTGAAATTATTAAGCTCCAGATAACCAAAGAACTGATATATAACCTACCCTGAGTAATAAAGGGACATGCCAAATGTTAGGAACATCATGGATATTGAGAATATTAGCAGCCTGTGGAGATTACAAAGAGATGTATGACATTCTCAATTAATGGACACACACACACCACTAGAAAGGCTACAAAGCAAAGCTCATCAAGATTACCGGAACATGACAAAACTGAGAAAGTTTCTCCTTCGTATTTTCTAACAATGGCTGCACATAATTAGCAAAATTTAGTTGATGCCTTAAACTGTCAAATGTAAACTTAAAGTATATATTAGTAAAACCAAAGATGCCAATGTCATGATAATGCCTTAATGACATTCATGTTCTAGAATCTAGAAGAGATATACAAGGACTTCAAAATGTTCCTTGTGGAAAATGAGGTACAACTTGGGTAACACAAATAATGCAACTACACAATCATCAAAGAAGAATGGCCACACATCTATAAGATAATCAGTCTTTATTACTTTCAGGATATTTCTTAAGACACAATAGTACACCCTACACACAGGAACTAAAATGACAAAGCTGATACCAGGTCTCTAGAATAAAGTGTTCATGCAATTCTCAGTGACATATACTGCAAATTACTGAAAGACTCTTTGGCTAAAGTATTCCAATCATTCATCCTCTTGCAAAAACATAGGTATCATGCAGTGGTGGCATACCTGTGCAGACCGACATGCCAGTAGATGAGGAGTCAAGCCTAATGCTCTCAATTCACGGACACTGTGTTGTGTAGGCTTAGTTTTCTGCATGCAAAGCAAGCAGTCATGAACATTAAAATGGCATAATAATCAAACAACTGAATTCCAACATGAGGAACTAAAAGTCATAATGCAAATTTCACAAGAATTAAGCAGAATGTATTGAACATTACCTGCTCTCCAACAACACCTAGCACAGGTATCAGGCTCACATGAATAAGACAGAAGTTATCATGTCCTGCAAAGGGAAATTAGCCTGAGAAATTATTACAGCATATCATGAATTACTATTCATAAACATTCACAAGTACATGAGATAAGAAATATTTTATTCTCAAACATTTATTTCCGTTAGCTTCCAGAGGGAACCAAATTATCCCCTCCCTGGAGTAATCAACTAATTGGTTCACTTAAATTATATATAGCCATAATACAGGATTTTAAATGCATCAATCATCTATAGCCATGCAAATAAATCACAAGTATAACAGAATGCAAAATCAAACAAAAGTCAACCAAACCAAAATTCTTGAAAAGTGTCTAGCCAAACACTTAAATTAAATAGTTCCTAGGACTTCTTCTAGGGGTCTCCCCAACATAGAGAGCATTAACAATACCAGAGAAGATACAACAAAGAGTGTAACCTTACCAACTGAAAATGACAATTGACGCAAAGCTTCAATGAATGGCATTGATTCAATGTCACCTACAGGAGAAAGACAAAGCACAAATTATTCCTTCATATGAAATCAAGCAGATGTAGGATTTTAAATGCATCAATCTATCTTTTTTCCACAGTGCTCTCACCTACAGTTCCTCCCAATTCTATCACACACACGTCCGCAGGGCCCTCCTTTCCATCCACAGGAATAACAGCAACCGATTCAATCCAATTCTTAATGGCATCAGTGATGTGTGGAACCACCTGGAATTTACTCATTCAGTTACCACTACTCCCCACATGCAAATAAAATAAGATAATTCATTTATATATCAAGAAACAAAATCTAGTTAGCCAAAAAGCATCACCTGAACAGTCTTTCCAAGATAATCACCTCTTCTCTCCTTCTCAATTACAGACTGATTAAAAAAATAAAATAAAATAATCAATTACTCATAATACATAACACAGAACCTGAAACATTTGCATCTACTTAATATGTTCAAGTACCTGAAATATCTTTCCAGTGGTAATGTTGTTATCCTTTGTAAGTGTCACATCTAGGAACCGCTCGTAGTTACCCAAATCCAAATCAACCTTTTAAGATAAACCAAGGTATAATATAAACCTGTTAATGTATTGTTTAGTGAATCATTCCCTTGCCAGAAAAGTTACATATGCACAAGCAACAAAAAATTAATAATATATAGGGCCTGTAAGAGAAAAAAGAAATCCACAGAAATGAAGCTATATAAATATAGGAAGAGAAAAGAAAATGTGTAAGGGCTAAACCTCTCCACCATCATCAAGAACAAAAACCTCCCCATGCTCAAAAGGGGACATGGTACCAGCATCAGTATTCAGGTAAGGATCTGCAAGGTATATGCAGAAATTGGAATAAAAAACGTAATTGCTCTGAGATGATAACTAAAATTATTCAGTTGTTTCAATAACACAGAAGAAACCAGTAAAAAAATGAGTAACACAGAACTGTTATTATGTTCCAAAACTAAAAATTCAAATATCAAACGAGCAATATTAATTAATAAAATTAAACAGGACAAAATTAGCAATTAAATATTCAAATCAATCATTCCTCAAGCAATACACGTTAATAAAACCAACAAAAAGCCAATACAGAATAGAAAAACCAAACGGAAAGATCAAACGAAGCAAAAGCCAAAATAGGAATAGACAAAAAGCTACAAGCAAATAAAAACTAATTAGAAAACCTATTTTGATGGAGGTGACTCGAAGGCCACAAGCTTTAAGAACAACGCCTATACTACTGGCAGTGACGCCCTTGCCAAGGCCACTGACGACTCCTCCTGTCACAAGCACGTACTTCATTATTGTTTCTATGCGGCTTTGGCTTTGGTTTTTATGACGGTTGCCTTGTGTCTCTGTATGTAGGCAAAGTGTTTGGATAAATGTCTGAGCGGGAAAGCTAAGCTTGCACAATTTGCTTATTGCAAGCTTGCTTTCGAATCTTAATACACCTATGAGGGGAGAACGGACTGCGCTGAAGCGCTTGCTAACAAGGTATTTATACATTCTTTTATTTCTTTATTTGTTGCCCCTTAAAAATTTTCGCGTTTCCTTAAATTTGGTCAAATTGCTTGTTATCACGTATATATGTTTAAATGCGTTAACAAGTGAAAAGAACTTTGGCAAAAAAAAATAAGTGAAAAGACAAAAAGCCACTTCACTATCTCATATCATATCATAAGGGTGAAGGACAAGACTTTATGGTTGTTATTATTATTATTATTATTTATGTAATTGACAAATTTCAATCTAAGTATTTAACAGTGATTGGAAAATTGAAAACATCAAAATAGGTTTCTTGATTGTGACCATTTTATTTTACATTTAATTAGTTTTATGTGTGATGGCAAGTTTGCTGTGGATGGTATATAATTAAAGTTAAAACCACTTATTTCCCTATTATTAATATAAATCTGTCGAATGGTTTATGCATTCTAGCTTTAGAGAAGCCATAACTATGGTGGAATGTATTTTTATAATTTTAAATGTATTTTTAAACTAAAAATATTCTTTTAAATAATATTAAAAGATAAGTTTGAAATTATTGTGCAATTATTTTAAAATGTTTATGATTATAACATGTCCAAGTTGTTTGGAAAATAGTTTTTGCTTCATATTTAATATAAATGAATTTGAAGTATATAATTTATTTGTGAACAATAAAATATCACTTAATTATATCTAATTATGGTAGTATTTAGTAAAATTAAAAATTAAGTGCCAAAAATTTAAGTACTGAATAAAATAAGTAATATAATTTTAAATTATAAAAATATTTAAATATTTAATCACTTATTGTATTAAATATAAATTTTAAGTTAAAAAATTTTAATTTATCATTTTAAGTAATTTTTAACTTAATTGGGACAATTTAAAGCAATCTAAAATAATTTAAGTGTTAAAAATTTTAATTTTAAGTGTTAAATGATATTATCAAACACCTCCTAATAATTTCTTACAATTAAATTCACAGGAGAAAACTAAACATTTTCTTTTCTATCCAATATAAAAATTCCAAATTTCAAATTAATTATATAAAATTTATTTATATCAAACTAAAGTAGTCTATTTTCTTTAATCAACATTCTCAACCTAATATTTTCTTTTTTTAATAATGGTTCAAACAAAAAAAAAATCCTAAATGGTATGGTACCAGTACATTCCTATATAGAATTTAAATAAAATTTGTGTAAAGAATAAAAGTGTCTTCTAAGTTTTAATTAATAATTTTCAGCACATGAACCTTTCGATGCCCCTTTGGCCTTTCCTGAGGCAGCTACTTAAATTCCTCCATGAATATGCCTTTTAATATTTTATTATTATTAGGGTAAAATATTATTTAACCACTAAAATTTATCTTAAATAATGATTTAATCATTACAATTTGAAAAAGCTATATTTTAGTTCTTGAAATTTAATTCTATTATATTAAATTGTCATTCTATCCATATTTTTAATAATTTCCCACCAAAAACTTAAAAAGAAAAATAAAAAATATATAATGCCTACAATTCCCTTTTATAAACACATACGATGCAAATTACATAGAATTCAAAATTCTAAATCCCCTGTGACAGAAAAAAATTGTTTGCCTCATTAATTTTGAGCAAGGTTTAACATTTGACCTCATCAGCTCATCATCTAATAACCCAAAGAAGCACCTTAATTGAATAGGTCACAAACATTTATGAGGATTCAATGTGTATGACTTAATCTTATCAATATAAAATTTGAACAAAAATCTAAATAACTATTAGATAAAAGTTAATCAATCGAATAATATTAATACATATAATCATATGTCCCTGAGTGAGTCATTTTATCAAATGTCTAAAGTGCAATAAATTAAACAAGCGAAACAAAAAGATCATGATTTAGAAATTAATATTTATAATACTAAAGATATTTATAATACCAGTAATTTTATAATACTAACAAGACGCACCAAGCAAAAAATGGTTTTGCTTTGTTTATTTTTATTCTAGTAGTTTTTCCTTAATGGTTTTTCGTATTAATGGTTTTGCTATGGGTTTGAAATAGTTGGAATTATTATTTTTTTTCGTTCCTAATTTAGAATGCTAATGAGATTGATTTGATGTTGGAATATGGTGAATGGTTTGATTTTTAATTTTGTTGATTGGGTTCAATATGTAGATAGAGAAATAGTAATTTTTGGGTTTAATTTAATTTGAATAGGAGATATAGTTGAAATAAAAAATTTAATTGAAAATAAAAGATATTTTAAACTGTTTATAAAATTTTAACAAAAAAATAATAAAAATGACCATTTAATGTTAAAGAATCAAATCTTATAAATTAAAGAGTAATTTTTTTAAATTATAAAAATGAAATTATTATTTAAAATAAAATTCAAGGGGTCAACAGTACTTTATCCTCTCCTCCCTCCCTCTCGTTATTATTATTATTCGAATGCTTGATTTATTCCTACTACAACTAACCACATATTTTTGTGATGCTTAAAATTAAATTATAGAATTAGGTATCCAAAAAGCGAAGTTTTGGATGGTTTCTCCACCGTAGCATTGGAAAAGACAACCATAAAGTATTCATATTCTTATGATTTCTTTTCCAAACGCGAAGAGCACACGAAATGCGACTTTTTAATGTAATGATATGCTGCGAAGATTCTCTCAAAAATCAGACAGCTATAAAATAAAATTCCAAAAATGTTCTCATGATAAGATCCCTGTCTAATGCATTTGGTATTTATTTTTTGTGACAATTTAGAATATGAATTTGACCTTGGTGAGATTGACATCTTAGCACTCCCTTCTCACTATTAAATTACAATGTGAGATTTTGTATTTATCTTGTGTTAGTAAACTAATGATAAAAACAAAATCTAAACTTTTGCTTCTAGATTTTAACTAGTTTTTTTTTTTTTAATTATCAGCAGCAAGTTTGAAAATTCATGAAACAAAATAAAATAAGATGAGTTTAAATAATCATATAAAGGTTTTACTTTATCAACCATATTAAGCTGTAGATTTATTTATTTGTAGGTCGAATTTAAATTTAAAAATAATAAAATTTTTTAAATATTTGATCTATCTTATTTATAAATTTTTTTATAAATTAAGGCTCACGGATTAGCTCACTAACATATATATATATAGTAGTCAACTAGATGCCAAATAGCCAATGTCAAATGGACAAAGAAATAATATGACATAGATTATCAAATTACAAATTTACCCTTGCTTGACACCCACCCTGCCACCCATAAAGTAGGGATGGCAATGGAGCAGGGTGGGGGCGGGGCAGGGTGGGGGCGGGGTACTATCTTTCATCTCTATCTCTATTTTAGCGAGAAATCCCCATCCCCGTTCTAAAAATTTTATTTTATTTTATCTCCTCTTAATTTTATATATTTTTAGATAGTTAAATATAATATATAGTAATTTAAAATTTAAATTTTAATTATACTTAAATTAATTCCAATATATTTAGATTAAAACTTTTTAGTGTATATATATATATATATATATATATAATTCATAAATAATAGCTGAAAAATTAAGAATAAATTAATATAAAAAATATTAATAAATTCAGACATACAAAGTATGAAGAAATGAATCAATCAAATCTAAAATTTTTCAAAATTATCATGATGTGAAAAAATTATAAATAATGAGCTACAAAATTCGAAACTCTAATATATATGTATAAAACTAATCAAATAATATATATTTTAATATTAAGAATAATTATGTAAATATATTATCGAATCCCCACGAAGCGGGGATGGGGATCCCTGTGGAGTGGGGAATACACTCCTTATCTCGACTCCATCCTCACCTCATCCCCGTTCCCATTAAGGTAAAAATCGAGAAATCCCTGCCCCATTCGGAGCAAATCCCAATGAAAAATGAAAATTTCCCACCCCTTGCCATTCCCGCCATAAAGCATCCCTGCTTCACTGTTAATAAGGGCAAGCCAAGCCTCAAAACTTTTTGAATTTGAAACACCGAAAAAGAGCCGTTGGAGTAGAAAGGGAGAGAGAGATGGTGGAAAGTGAAAACAAGTTTGGTAGTTTAGTACATTCATCATGGGCAAATGAGGGAGAGAAAGAAGAGGAGGCAGAAGCTCAAGCTCGATTGCGGCAAAAAAAAAGCAGAAACAAAACCCATTTGCATCTGCCTGACCCAGAGAAGTTGTTCTCCAAAAGAAAGGAATTGACTGGAGAAAACTCGACCTCCATCTTCAACAAAAATACCCAATATAGAACATTGAAGAACAGGGGAGCCAGTTCAATAAAAATACCCAGTCCATGGCGAAAAGCAGAAACTTGCAAAATCCAGGAAGAAAAATCGATGGGAATGGGCAGAATATGATGGGTTCATTGCTGGGAAGACTTCTTGTACAAGATAAAATGCATTCAACTCCTAGTGGGTCCATCATACAGCAGAGATGGAAGCACTGCACCTCGTACAAGACCGGAGCTGCCTCTCAAGAGGAAAATTGCAGAGAGATCAAAAGATCTGTTACTAAAGAAAAGTGGCAAGAACTCCGGACGGGATACTAAACAACCAAGGAAATAAATGTGAAACTAAGAGAATCAGCAAATGACAGATCGAACACTGGAATTCTCGCCGCAATTTCGTTTTCAGTTTTCTGGTTTTATAAGTTGTAACACTTACAAGAAATAACACTGTTAATTATCATAACTATACACTCTAGATCCATCAATTCTTTGGGATCGATTACTGTACTTTTCAGTTGATGAAAATTTAACTTGAGATGGAAAAGGAACTCCCGCATTTTATTGGCTTTTTAGTTGCTTATCACAAGACTTGACAAAAGCAATTGATGGTACAACATTCACTGGCGGTGAAAAGGAAAAATTCAGAACCTGCAATTTTTCCAACTTTTGAAGTCGGTTTATTTCTCTGAGGCAACGTTACAAATTTGGCTTCAGCTTTGAAGGCAAAGATATCCATAAACCAAAACCAATATATAGCATTCAAGTGACAGAGATGAAAAAAGCCAGAGCTCGCTGTATTTTTCATTTCAGGAAACACATTCAAAAGAAATGGGTCAGATTTGCATGTTTTATTGATAGCTCACTCCTTCACCCTTTACAACTTCACCAATGTGATAGGCTTTATAATGTCCATCATCGAGTATTCTTTTCGAGGCTTCCTCAGTTAAGACTAGAACCATGCCAATGCCCATGTTAAAAGTGCGTCTCATCTCAGCATCTTCTATTCTTCCAGCCTGATGCAAAAAATGAGCAGGAAATAGAAAATTTAAATTGTAAAATGTTCTCACAAGCCAGGCAGAGCCTATAAGCTATGCCTTTTTATAAGCCTCATCCATAAATGTGCGAATATCATTCCAAAAATAAACGTAACAAACACCAAAACTGTATTAATAGGATCTTACAGTTTACTACAAGAAGTAAACGCATACTAAACTGTATGACAACAAGAAGTACAATTACAGACTCTTGCAAGTTCCTATGAGGTGAGTCTGGAATGGCAATTGAAACATGTTTTAACCAATATAATAATCAAGGATGCCATGTTAGATACAATTACCTCTTGGATCCATCTGAAGATAGCTGGGACTTCCCACGAGTTCTTATAGATAAGAGCTCCAAGGCCTTCTGGAAAAACTCGAGGTATATTATCTGTAAAACCACCTCCAGTTATGTGGGCTATGCCCTTGACACCTCCCTTGCTAAGTATGTCAAGCACCTATTTGGAAAATAAAATAATAAATTTAGAAGTAACCTAGAGTATAATCTGTACGATAACACTAACCATAATAAATGTGAAATAAGTAAAGCTCACACATAACCTGTTTGACATATATGACAGTTGGGGCCATAAGAGCTTCCCCTAATGTAAATCCTCCACTGGGAAGTTGATCCTTCAATGAAAGGCCACTTCGACCCAGAACCCTGTAAATACATGCATTTATCTGTTGAAGATCATACTTTATGGAAGTCATAGTGCAGTAAAAATTCATCTAAAGCATAATATATTTATAACATATGGAGAAAAAAATAAGAATTCTCTTAACCAACACCAACCTTCTGACAAGAGAGAAACCATTAGAATGCACTCCACTGGAAGGCAACCCAATGAGAACATCCCCAGCCACAATGTTTTTTCCATCAATAACTGAGTCCTTCTTAACAATACCAACCGCAAAACCACTGAGATCATACTCACCATCTGCATAGAAATCTGGCATCTCGGCAGTCTGAAAGGAATGTATGTCATAGAAAATTCTGTGAGTTTTGGTAGTAATTCTAAGTACATATATGGAAAGGAAGGGGAGAACAATACTAGCTTTTAATATTGGGAAATTTCACTGTTAAGTCTTACAAAATGTAGGTCTGTTAAACAGACTACAGGAACATTGCAAAATCAATTACTTAATATGCTTTGATGTTAAATAAAAATAAAAAAAGAAAAAAAAAATAATCACCATTTTCTATTTGCATAAGTAACCACAGGTTAATCTCAATTGCTTTTAGTAATCAAAGTAATGAATTGATTTATGACTATCCATATCTAACAGGTTCAGTGATACATAGAACCATTGACACTGAAGCAGCGAAGAGCACACAACTAATATTTTCATAATACCTCTCCCCCTAAAAGAGTGCAGTCAGATTGTTGGCAACCATCAACAATGCCTTTTATAACCTAAATTGTAAGAGAAAAAGAAATTAGTTACAGGTTGCTTTACAGATGTAACAATTATGAAACCCAAACAAATCAAAAGCACTATCTATACCTTTTCAGCAAGGTCAACATCAAGGCGGCTTGTAGCAAAGTAATCAAGGAAAAATAGAGGTTTTGCACCAGAAGTAACAATATCATTGACGCTCATAGCAACCTGTAACGGAAATGCATAAGGAAGCAAAGCACTAGTAGGGAAACACACATAACAACGTTCAGCTCAAAATGTTACCAGGTCAATCCCAATAGTTTCATGAATTCCAGTTTCAAATGCAAGTTTCAGTTTAGTTCCTACACCATCTGTGCCCGCAACAAGGTACGAATCACCTGTTTGTTTGCGAGAATATAATCAGCTAAATGAAAAAACCGCAATGACCAACAAAGACCACAATATAGAAAACAGTCAAATAATCTAAAAAGTATCTTCATGTAGAGAATGAACACCAGCAATTAATCTCATCCTCGCCATAGTCTCCAAGTTCCCTAACTGATTACTTATAATTGTTTTGGCCAAAATTTTCCCAGATAATTTATCAAACTGGGATTACCTATAAAAACCCCGTTCTGAAAAGCGTTAATACAACTGGAAATAATATGTTATCTATGAAAATCCCAGGACAGCAAAGATAGAATTCTTGAAACCTTTAAGAGAAGCAAACAAAGGGAATTTCAACTAAACTACTGAAGTATATTTTATAGTGACTAAAGCATTGTACAATTGTTAGACTAGCTATAACCACAGTTCACCAGCCACAATAAAGAATCGAAAACGAAAAATCACAGATTACCAAGAGGGAATAGGCCACCAAATCCTCCAATTCCAGGGGCCATCTTTGCAATTCTCCTAACAAGCTCAGACCCAGCATCTATATCCACACCGGCATCCTTATAAGTGAGCCCTCCAGCACCTTCTGCGCTTTTATTGTGATTTTCCTTGGACATGGAAAATACGTTGCTCTTGCTTGTGGCGGCCGCAGATAGAAGCGGAAATCTATAGGATAAACGATGAAACGAGGAGGAGCTCCGTGTAAGAGGTCGAGTGGCTTTGGGTTTAATAGTAGAGGGTCTGGTCGACGCTGCGAAAACACGCGATAGCTCTGTGTTTGCCGCGAGGGCCGTTGTCATCGCAACCAAACGAGTGAGAATCGCCGAAAGTGCAAGTGAGAGTGAGCAGAGGCAGTGGGGCGGGAATGGGTAAAGCAGCTGAGAGTCTGAGACTTTAGAGAGTTAGGGCCTCAATTGGATTTTTGACCGGATTGACTATTGAAGCACCGTATACCGATGTTCTCGGCAACTGTATAAATTTTATTACCGTATATAGTATACATATGTATAAATATTTTTGAAAAGAAATTTTACAAATTTTACAAATTTTGGCCACATTTTACATTATCAATGATAAATTTAATCTAAATTTATAAATTTTATAAAATTTTTTATTTAAAATCTCATATCAACTTAATAAATTATATATTTAAAATTTCATATCAAGTGAAGCCTTAATAAATTATATATTTAAAAAAATAACATTATCGTAAAAACAATAGTCATGACAAATAAAAGGATAGCATATTTTTTAGTTCTGCCTGGATGCATTTACGCCGATTTAATATTTATTTTATTTTTCAATTTTTCGTATGCTTCCTTATAATTTCATTTGATGTTGAAGGCTTATAAAATATAATTTATTTCTTTAAAATTAAAATTATTTAGAATTTAAAAAATCAATAATCGAAAACTCAAAATTACTTAAATACCCCTGTATGCACGTGTGTAAAGACCTGTTTAATTATCCTTCTCCTTCAGAAGAGACAACAAGAGGTCTGAGTGGTAACTTGCAAGCGAACCCTCTGTTACAAAGCTCCTGCTTTTTTTCGCTTTTCCTCGTATCGTATCCAACACCACAGGAACACAACGTTTAACGGTCCTGATTTCGACATTAGATTACGATTATTTTTCTGGTATAGCAAGAACAAGAAGAAATTGATTTTCATTTAATCAAATGATAAACTAAAATGGGCTCCGATTCGAACTCAACACCGGCATCAACGGCGTCGCCCAATGGGAAGCGAAGTAGAGATCCTGAGGACGAGGTCTATCTCGACAATCTCCATTCTCATAAGCGTTACCTAAGCGAGGTTTGTCCTTTTCTCTCTTTTCTTTTGAATTTAAAAATTCTAAATTTTCTATTTTTACTGATTTTCTTCTATATTTTATGAACCTCATTTTCATTTCTCAATGTTTTTGGCTGATGAGTCTTAATGGGGCACTTTTCTCGAAACTAGTACTGGGTTTTCTTTAAATGTCGTCTCTTTGTTTGTTTGTTGAATTTTTTTACTTTAATTTTGACTCTTGGTGAATTTTTTTTTCTTATAGAGACAGAATTTTGTTGTTTTGTTTTTCATTATTTATCAATTAAGTAAGAAAAGGAAGTTTCTTTATCCAATTAAGTAAGAGATTTAATTACCATGTTTATATTGTTTATATATATTTGCATTTAGGTCCTTAATATTTTATAAAATTTGTTTCTTTTCTGCAGATAATGGCGTCTAGTTTGAATGGCTTGACAGTTGGAGACCCACTTTCTGAAAATCTTATGGAATCTCCAGCAAGGTCTGAAAGCATGTTCTATGCCAGGTGAATTCTTGGTTTACGCTTGACAAAAACTTCATGCATTTTGCATTGAAACTTTGTGTACCACTTCTCTTATGTTGGAAGTTTGTTCTAATAGTTAGTGAATCATGCAATGTACTTGGATTAATTGATGGCTTCATATTTCATGGAAATGTTTGGAGGGATCACTGGAAAATAAATAGTACTTTGTTGTGTTATAGTTTCATTTTTGGAGTATGGTTTGGGTTTGAATGGTGGATTATCCTATCAATCAATGAGATTGATGTAGAGCACTTGGATTGTTAATATTCCTCTAAAGTGGTTAGCAGACTGGAGGCTGTATTTGTATTCCTCCCTATAATGAAAGGAATCAAATCAGCTTTTAATCACAATGTGTGGATATTAATTTGTTTATCTGGGTTTGCTCTAATCCATGTTTAATAACCATGACGCAGTAGAGCTTTTAACGAGTTAACCACTTGCATTATCACCATAGGTCTTAAGATAAGGTTTGCAGTGAACCACTAGAACCATAGAAGTTTGCAGGTCATTTGTGGTTGCTTTAAATCACAACGGTACTTCAAGTGACATGAGAGCTTCAAAAGAATGGTTAATAGTAGGGAAATGATACCTTTTAGGCAAGAGTGTTCAACACTTATGGGGAAGCTTCCATCCTTAATGCGGTCATGTTGTGGTGTAGCACAAGCAAAACAAAGTTTGTGGGATCAGTTGCTCATTTATGCACTTCTGGACCTCAATTATAGCACCAGGTGTTAATTCTTCTTCATTTTTGCCTTTAGGTTAGTTTTGAGTAAGCCTTACAAGCTTTCGATAGTTCTGAAACCTCACTAACTCCAGCCCATTGACATCCACTGTCTAACTTCTGTATATCATCCTAATCTGCTCATAAGTTGTGGTGTATCTGGGTAGATGTAGGTTCACAAGTTGGATACCATCTGAAATACAAGTTTGCTTTATTGGGGAGAAGAGAAAGTGTTGCTTTGTTCTGTTACTTCTGGTACTTTCCTCGCACTGGTTAACAGCCCCTGCCAAAACTCCATTTAATGATTGAATTTAGCTGCTAGCAAAAACGATTTCACGTTATGCTTTTACAGTCTATATTAACTTCATTTAATTTTACAGATTTGAAGAAAGGATCACATTTTCATCTCACAAACTAAGAGTACATTTCCTATGATTTTTGAGTGACCAAAACCTTTTCTTTTGGTTCCACATGAATTGGGAACAAAAAGATTTTGGAGAAAATTGAGAAGACAGAGATTGCCATTTGAAGTTCTATTTCTCTAAAAATATTATGTTGCAAAGATCTCTTTATCTGTTTATTTAGTGTGGGCTCACTCGTACATGCGCACAGTTTTCTATCATAACTTTGGCAGGCACTGATTGTAAGCATGACTTCATATTCTTTTAGGTAGGAATGTTTGTTCCAAAGAGGTTTCTTGGCCTTAAATTGTACAATAGCATTGGTAAATACTTTGATGTCTTTTTTTTTTTTTTTGTACTTTGAAAGGTTCATCTTTTTGTTTGCTTCTCATCCTTGTTATGTTTCCTTAAATTTATCATGTCAGGGATGAGATGTCCTTGCAATATTCACCAATGTCAGAAGACTCAGATGAGTCCAGATTTTGTGAGACCCCTGTAAATACTTGCTCATCCCAACCTGACAGTCTGCCTACAAGTCCAGTTTCTCCCTATAGGTACCAAAGACCATTTGGTGGATTCTCTTCTGCTCCTTCTACCAGCTCATATCCAGCATATGGCTGCACTGTCACCAGTACCACTTGTTCACAACCTCGGCAACGAGGCTCTGATTCTGAAGGTCGGTTCCCATCATCACCTAGTGATATTTGCCACTCAGCTGACTTGAGGAGGGCTGCACTCTTGCGCTCTGTGCAGATGAGGACACAGCCTCCTGGATCATCATCCTTTGAATTGCCTTATGGTTCAGGCCAGGAGCCTGTATCTAACATAGAAGCTGAAGAGCGGCCATGCTCATATATGAAGTCCTTAGTTGATGACAGAGATTATCAAATTGAGGAGTGTTCTTCAATGAGTGCTTCAGAACCCAGATTTAATGATGGAAAGCCGTGCAGAGTGTTGAATATGAATATAAAAGAGGATGAAACTGGGGGTTAAACACTTCTTGAATCAGCATATGAAACTGACTCTGACCAAATCTTGTAAGATTTCTGTAGCCCGCAGCAGTTCAAGTAATTAGTTGCCCTAACAGATTTCATTTTTTATTGAATTCAACAATATTTGTGAGTTTTGGTATCAGGTTTTTCTCTATTAAACGGAGAAAGTCTGTGTTTGGCATACTAGATGGTCTTAATACCATCTCATGCACCCAAAAGGAGGATTTTATGGATCAAACCATGCATTGTCACCTGCCTTGTCTGTCTTATTTGACCAAAGTTTGGGTTAGTGATCTTGTAAATGAGCAATATATATAGTATAATGTTATATTTCTCTCGTTTGGTTATCTAACATAGTCAAGGTTTTGACAGCAAAATTATGCGGTGATGTAAAGTAATTTAGCATTCAACATTTGATATATATTTAGCTGCCTTGTTTTTCTGTTTGATCCTTTCTCTCAACTCTCTGTAATCGATGTAATAGATTTGAGATTCTGATGAAAGGCAAGATTTGTCAGATGATGTGTGAGTGTGTGTGTTTTTAACTAATACGAATATGTTTATTCAGTGTCCGCCTTTAGTGGTGTTTTCCATCTCTATTGTTTCTTTTTGGGCTATTTGCATTGCATTCCACCCATTAGTTTTTGCACCTTGACTTATAAAATTAAATGACTGCTTTTTTATAGGTTTCATTTCTCCAGCTGGTCAACAATCCCAATTTCATTTTCATCACGTTTAACTAACATGAGAAGCGAGACTGCTAATCAAGAATGATGTTCCTCGTCGCATTTATATTAAATGATTAGCTTTTTCAAACTGCCAGATAAATTACCAAATTTTCTGCTATGTCATTGAGTAGTCTACTCAATAAGTTGACCCCATCTCAAGACTAGAGCCAAAACCTGGAGAAATTGTTCAATTGTACGGGAAACATCTCATAGCAGGCGATACGAGGAATTATTAACTCAAAACAAGAGCAATATGTCTAAATTTCATCTCAAAAATTGAATCTTCCATCGTTCTAAACAAAAGCACAGACATAAAGGTATGCATATAAAAGAAATCCACTAGGCTAGTTGAGGTTCTCAAAATGGTTTTTAGTACAACATGTGCCAGAGGAAGCCTTGCTACATGAATTTCAAAGCAAGCATTTGATGGTAGCAGAGTAGCCATGGGGGAAACCAAATCCCAGAAAACTGGAAGATGATAAGATCTATGAAATCAAGCAAATGTTGATAAGATATTCTTCTTGAGGGTGAATTCATCGGCCTTCGCTGGGCTGATTGACTGTACCATCGGTCATGGAAAGAAACAAGAAAAAAGACAATGCAATCAATCAGTAACTACATATTAAACTCACATTTGCTTGTAATAATGTTCTGATCATAACCTCAATGCCCAACATAATAAAAATAATATATCTCAAAATGTTGGAAGGATAACTATTTAACTCAAATATGCTTCAACTAAGAGAATTTGATTCATTAATGTTACCTTGTCAAGCATGCGCTGCAGCCGCTCAATTTCATTCTTGGCATAGTCAGAACCTTTTGCCATACAGTTCTTAGCAGCTTTCAAGTAAATCTTTCCATACCTAAACAACAGGAAATTGATACGGTTATATCCTAGGTTCACTAGATATTAATAAATAACAAAGGTCAAAAGCACAAAATCTATTATAACTTTGAACGATATTTTTTAAAAATTCTTAGACAGAATAAGAATCAGTAGAAAGGAAGCAACATTATTCAATTCAAAAATTAAGCAGAATGGCCCATGCAATTAAGTACCTTTGAGTGGAACCCTTGAGTTTCTCAACTTCCTCCTCTATTCGAGAAAACACTGCTTTCTTTTCACCATCGCTAGCAGCTACAAACTCTTTCACCAAGGCATCCAAAGATTCAACTATACCAGCCTATCAATAAAAGATTGAATAATTTAAGTAAACAAAAATAAAAATTTGAACTTGCAACTTTTAATGCAGTAACTAACTTTTAAGGTAAGCTGTCCTTTTCCATCACGACTGGTCCCAGACTTATCATTAATGAAACTGACAAAGTCTTCCAAGTCTCTACCGCCCTCATATTCTTCCCCAGCTTTGTTGCCTTTAGGAAAGAATTTTAGCGTAGGGTACCCACTAACTCCAAACCTGCACACAACATAGACCTTTAACATTGATTCTGGCAGACTACTAATGTTGAGAACCCTTCACATTTGATGAATGAACTCATAAATTACATTTACCCTTACTTTTCAGCTATATCCTTATATTTGTCAGCATCAATGTTGGCAATCACTACATCTCCTTCTGATTTAAATGCTGTAGCTACCTTTTCATACGTCTGCCAATACAAAACAAGAGTCCAGGTCATTGCTCGTGTGAGAAAGGCCCGAAAACCCACACTACACAAGTATAATAATTATCAAACTATGATGTGCTGTGAGGAAGAAGAAACGGGTGTATCACATACAGGAGCAAGATTTTTGCAATGGCCACACCTGGAAGAAGCACAATTTGAAAATCAATTCACAAAATAAACCACCGAAATTGAGATAAAACAAGAATTGAGAAATAATTTATAAGCTGCCAGCGGCTATGAGTACTTCGGAATATGAGAATTACTGCTATATAAAAGGGCAAATGCGCTTACCATGGTGCATAAAACTCAACCAGAACATCTTTGTTTTCATCCAAGACAACCTCATCAAAATTATCAGCTGTCAGCACCACTACATTCGATGGGACTGCAGCTATCTTTACATTGGTCCCTGTAAATAAAATATTGGATTAGAAGTTCTAACTTTTTTCTTCCCATTATACAAGCTTTTGTGAAGAGAAAACAGAAGTCAGCAACAGTGCCTAAAACCAAACAAGGGCATGAAATTGGAACCTAGCATAGAGGCAACGGAAAATAGCCCTTTGGATTGAAATCCTCTGAAGCACTACTGGCCAAGCATCACAACCAAACAGAATGGATACATCATGCAGTTGAGAAACAGAAGAAGCAAAAGGAAATTTTACTCCATTATACTAAGAAGAAAAAGAACAAGCCACATACTACCACATTTTGACTGTGTTACAGCCAAGTCATTCCATGTCTAAACAATGAATTTTTTACAGTGATCAGAAACAAATAAACATGCCCACGGAGTATGAAATCTTTAGTTAACCAACAGATGTAAAGCAACTTTACAAGAATATTACCTCCTTCATTATTCACAAACTCAGCAAGGGATTCTACAGTACGTGGCCCTTCATACCTATGAATACCACAAAATCACTTATCATGTATTCAATACAGATATAAAGAAAGCCAATAAATTTTGGAGCATTCCCATATTCTATGAGCTATTTTGCAGTTTAGTGATTCTCACTTTTTAGGTTCCAGAGATCCTTTAGGGAACCATTGAATTGTTGGGTATCCCGAAACCCCATATTTACTGCATAAGCTCTTATGCTCATCACAGTCCACCTATATAAACCAAGAACGTGCCATATTAGTATATTTCACAACAAAGTAACATATGATACCAATGTTTATGTGAGCACTCACAAAAAAATAAAATAAAATCGACATGATTCCATCACAAATAGCCTAGTAGCTTACCTTTCCAATCAAAACAGATTTTGCCTTCTTAAAGCTTGTTCCAAGTTTCTCGTACTCGGGAGCAAGCTTTTTACAGTGACCACACCTGTCAATTCCAAAATAGCATCAGCGCAGTCTATGGTAATAAGGAACTTCATTGTATACTAGAATCCTTAAATTGCAAAGCCCAAGACACAAACTGAGACAATACATTACAGAGATGTTCGACTAAAGAGACAATAAAAATGACGTTGCTCAAATCTTACTAAAAAAATGTCCAAACAGCGATCACTATGATTCCGTTTCTATTTCTAAATCAAATACATAGTAGCTAAAAAGTTTCGAATCATAATTAGCAAGCTTGAACAGATCTATTCTATAGGTCAACAATACCAAGAATCTATAGCTATTTACACCAAAATTAGAACCAAGATTTCTCAAGAGTAATGGATCAAAATGTTACCAAGGAGCATAGAATTCGACGAGAGCGCCTCTATCTTGACCAACCTCCTTCTCGAAGTTATCTTCTGTTAGCACAACGACGTCGTCTGCTAAAGCTGATACGGCCAACAAGGCCAAGGTACCTAAAGCTACCCAGATCTGCTTGTACTTCTCCATTACTTTCTTTGTTGCTTTCTCTTTTTCTTTTTTTCTCAGCTTAAAATGAACAAAAAGTCGGATTTCCAGACGAGATGAGAGATGTTAAGAGGAACGACACCTCAAGTCTTTACCGTGGTCTCTACCGTCGATTTGCTTATGCGGCATAATTTGATTTGTTAGAAATCGTAAGTTTGGTGGACCCATCTGACTTTTACACGCTGAATTTTTGTTCGTTTTGGTCTTGCAAACTCAGCGACGTGTTATGATGACGTGGCGATCTATAAGAGGTTCCATTTCATATTATTTGTGTCTGGGCTGGGCCATTGAATGAAACTTAAGAAGCCGAACTGGGGTTGTGAGCTTTGTGATCAGTTTTGGAAATGGGCCCAATTCAAACCACGATATTGTTAAGAAATTACTACAGAAATGCCTAAAAATAATATCAAATTTATAAATATGCCTTTACTTTATAAATCTAACTTTTAGATGTTGTGCTTTATATTTATTATTTTTATATGCTCTAACTATACAAAATACGCTGCAACTATTTAAAGCTGAAACATGTTGAACATAGCATATATCACATAAAAAGTTGCTACATATTTAATCACATTACTTTCTCTTCTCCCTACTGTTTAATTTCTAACTAAAAACCACTATAAATATTCCATCTTTTAATTAACCAATATATGTATATGCTTAAAAAATTAAGCAATTAAAATTTTTTTTTTGTTTTGCAGATAAAAATTATTATTTTCAGGTACTTTGATAAACCCATATAAATAAAATAAATCATCTACAATAATAGACTCATTAGTATTGTGAAAATTAATTAATGCTTTTCCCACTTAATTAATCCCAATAGAATTGAAATAATTTATTAGTAGTCAATACCAAAGGACAACCTAATTATCAAATTATTCTATCATCTTTATGAAATTATAGTATTTAAGAAATATTAATACTAAAATACGCAAAAATCAACGATCAACCTGTAATCAACTACTCCTTCCATTCTAAAAAAATAACCATTAAGAAAAAATCACCATTTTATTTTTAAGATAGTAATAAGTTTATCACAATTTGTCAAAAAATTCCTATTAATTGCAATATAAATTAGGAAAACTTCTCTCATACTTGAGAAATGGAAAGGTAAATTAGTCATTTTACCTTTTTTTTTATTGAATTGTTAAATGGCTACTTATTTATGAACAAAACTAACTTTTTTAATAATCACTTTTTTCAGAATAAAAAAAATATAAAATATCAACAACAAATCAACATATGAACAATAAAAAAAAATCAATATTTTAGCAATACTAATGCTAAAATATACAAAAACCATCAATTAACCTATAATCAACATACAATTAATGTGTTATCAATCAACAATCACCGACAAATCAACCTCTTATTAATAAAAACACAATCCAATAAATATTAAATGCTAATGCTATAAAATTCATATCAAATGAGCAATATAAATGATATGTAACATGTGTATCTAGAGTTATACCCAATAGACATGTCCAAGTGGGTATTTTTTCAAATCTTGAATATTGATATGTGGTGATTAATTAGTAATATGTGTAATTAAAATTATGCCACCAATTGACACATGTCCAAATGAATATTGTTCAAAGTTTGAATATTTGATATGTGGTCATTAATTATATAATTTTTAATTAACATAATTTCTAATTATTCTAATGTGCAAGTCAACACATGTAACTAGAGTTATGTCCAATCGACACATATTCAAATGAATATTTTTCAAAGTTTGAATTTTTGACATGCGATAATTAATTAGATCATTTTTAATTATTATAATGTGTAAATAAAAAAATTAAAATAAAAATAAAATAGACCAAACATATACCATAAATTTTAAAAGCCAGCGTATTAAAATAAAACATTTAAAAAAATGGGTGCATAGCATAATTTCCTCTATTATTAACTAGGCTCGAACTTAGCCCATATCCAATGCTAAAGGCCAGAGTTTTGATGGATCCATAAAACCAAGACATTTTAAAGAAAATATTACAGAGGCGCATTGGGCCCTTAGGAAAGTGAAATACCAAGAGAAACTCGAACAATTTTTATCCTACTCTATAGCCCATGAACGATGAAAAGTTAAAACAAGAAAGAAAATGGAATTTTTTTTATTAATGGAACTTCACATTGAATAATGGATAGGATTAATGGCAGATAAATAAATTAAAAAATTTTAGGATTTGATTGTAAAAACTAAAACTAATTTTTTTAAGATTTTAATAGTTGTTGGTTTGCGTTTTGTAAATTTTGATCATACTTTTTTATTTAATTTGTATTTTTAAAAAAATTATCATATACAAATTATTATTATTGTTTTATTAAATTTAAATATTACTTTATGATAATTTTGAATATTTATATAAAAATATATGGACCAACTAAAAATTCAAAAGGATAAAAAATATTGATCTATAAAATTAAAATCTAAAAAATATAATGATCGTATGAAAAAAATTGATAAGATGTTTTCATATAAATTTAGTTTTTAAAAAAGTTTAGAGATGGCAAAATATTTTTGAAGTAATTTTTGAACTTAGTTTTTTATTATGTATAAAAATAAATTACTGTATTATTATCCCTTATTCAATTCATAACTAAGGCATTTACACCGAAGAAGAAGTAATGTAGCAGAGGTTGAAGAAGGTTTGATCGTTGACGGGTCCTTCTCCGGGGAGGCAGCGGCAGCTATAGCAACGGTCGCGTCTCTTGAAGCTAGCCAAAGAGTAAGGCACCATATCAATAATCTATTGTTTTGTTTGTATTATCTTATAGTAAAGAGTAATATGATCAAGAGATTGCTCATTGCAGAAATCACATGGCCTTTATAAAGTATGAAACTTTTTGGACCATCTGTTTGCATGTGGCATTGTAAATATTCAAACCTCCAGCGAAAACCAAGAACACTTGCTTAGGGGCAGAATTAAAATATAAAACTTGGACAGGCTAAATAAATATAAAGTGAGGATATAAATGAAAGTAAACATAAAATAAGAGAGTACATTTACAATGTAAAGAATTTTTGGGGGAGCCATTGCTATATTTTTTAAAGAATTAAATAAAATTTTTTCTTTATATGACGCCAAAGCTCTATCTTATTCCTTCCCTATACTTGCTATTATGTACTTGTGCTTGGTTAAATTAAAAAAAAAAAAAATCAGAAGTTTTTATTTCATTTTATTTGGAAAAAGAGACGGTAAAAAGTAAAAACCACACCACAGGCAAACCACAAGAAAAAATAATTCCACATAATTTAAGATGATAAAGAAAGTAGAATTTAAAAGAGTAATTATTAATCTTCAATAGGGATGGTAACGGGTGGATATAGGGAGGATTTTCTATTATCAGTACCCCCACTAACATTATTTTTATACCCGTTGCGCCACCTGCATATATCCATTTACTTTTTTTTTATTTTTATTTATTTTTTTTAAAAATTAATTATATAATTTAATTTAATTTTCACATAAAAATAAGCTATAAATTAAAAATAATATATTAAATATATATAATATTTAAAAATTAAAAAATATACATATAATATATATAATAGAGTCGGATTTGGAGCATGTTATATCATTATCCGCTTTGCCTTAAATATGACTCAAATTTTAAATTTTAAATTCGTCTCTTATCACTTAATAAACAAGGCAGGTATGTTGTCACTAATTCTTCAATAAAAAGGACGAGAGTAGAGAAGAGAGAAAATTGTGTAAAATATACTATTAATGAAAATTTTATTTTTAAATTGAGAATAAATTATTAAAATTTTATTAGAAATTTAGTATTCAATTTTATGGAATAAATAAATATTTATAGATTATAAAATATAAATAGTTAATTTATATATATATAAGTATGTCATATTATTAATAATGAAGGCTACAGAAATCAAATATATTTTTAAGCAGGCCATTAACATAGTAAAGCTGAAGGAGTAACAAAAGCAAAAGGGTAAATTATTATTTCATCCTAAGGTTTTGACCCGAAACATAATCAGATCCCTTGGTTTTTAAAAACCAATTAAAATATCCTTGTATTTTAAACCCGTTAACTACAAAGTCTTTCTATCTATATTTTTTGAAAATTTCTATTAAGGAAGTATGAAAAGACCAAAAAGGGCACTTGTGAAGACAAATGAGTAACAGATAGGCAAAAATTATACAAACCCATGAAAATTAGTTGGATCATAGTGGGATTCGCTTAGCTAGTGTAAGCAGTAACTACTTTAGCAAGAGCTGCTGCTAGTCAAGGAAGAGAAGGGCTTGTTTGCAAGACAAATGCCATAGATGGTAGCAAAGCAAGGAAAGAAGGAAGAACTCGTTAGGCAAGAAAGGACTTTTCACTCTGTTGAAGCGATGTAATAGAAGATGCAGACTTCGGGTATTAAAATGAGTGAAGTTCCTATTATGAAATGTTAAGCCATTTCGAGTAGATGTCAGCATTTCCTAAAGAAAGCAATTATAGTAACAGTAGGAGTAGCACTCAGTGCGTCGATAAGTTCCATACCTTCTTGATAGAGTCAATTGCTTTATTCGACTTTCATTAAGACTGCATTGGTGTTAAGTGTATTGAGGCTCAAGAACTTTTTGCGTTAACACTTTGCCCAAAGGTGCTTATCTTACTTTTTGAAGATAGATTTGTGTTTATTGTTGATCATCTTTTTTTGTGTGGGATTTGCTTTGATAAGCCACCACCCAATAGAACTTAGCCATGTGAAGACTGAAAAGGATCGTGTGCAAGAGAGAATACCACAATAAAATGTTTCTCTGATGATTTGTTGAGTTTGAATGTTAATCGAATATTGCACACAATGTGTTTGATGAAATGTGTTAAGTGAAAAATTGCCCTTTTTTTATAATTAGTTGGTGAACTTGTATTTTGATTTGTTAATGCATATGGCTCTACTTGAAAATTACACTTTTCATTTCAAATATCTTGATGAGAATGGTGTAATTAACCACAATTGACTCAATTAATTTAGCTTTTTACGATGAACATAGCAGCAATTTTAGGTAGGTGTCAAAGAATGACAAGGAAAAAAAAGAGGAAAATAGTGGATAGGCTTTAGTTGTAGGTTATATATACTAAAGAAGGGTAATTTCAGTATTAAGAAACTTATTTTATAATAAAATATTAATTTGAGGGTTGATTAACGGAAATTTTCAAAAAATATGAATGGAAGAATTTTGTAATTAAAGAGTTTAAAATACAAGAATATTTTAATTGATTTTTAAAAATAGAGAGATCTTTTCATATTTTTTATTAAAATCTATGGACGAAATAATAATTTATTCAAAGCAAACTAGAGAAACTCCCCACATTATTATAGACGTATTAATTCTCGAGTATGAAGTGTGCAGGGACATGATGGCAATAGTCTTCTAAGATTTTCAAAAAGTCTTTAATATATATTAATAGGTGACCTAAACTTTTTGAAAAAATAAATATCGCTTCAATAAATTTTTCAAAAATAATTTATGTCACTCTCACAAAATTAAGGGCTTGATATGTGCGTGGAGCAAACGTGGAGAAAATAGCTACAGCAAGCCAACAAATATGTCCACAGAAACGGGACGGTAATGGACCCGCCAACCTAAATTTTGAGTTTTGTTGGTCCGAATGAAAAATTTAAGAATCAATTTGACTTTCGATCCTAACTAATTTAGGTTATGTGGCACTTTTCAAGACAACCTATCATGTGAAGCCAACTTAATTAGGATTTATTTGGTAAAAAAATAAAAAAAACTTAATTATGATTTGAATTTGACTATATCGGATTCGGTTCATAAATTATTGACTCATCATACTGCTAATTTATAACTTGCCATAACTAATTATCTCATACTGCTACTATTTATAAATTTTTGTTAATTGCTGTCTACAATTTTATTTCCATTGTTAAATAATAATTTTAATATTTGACATGATTTGTGATTATATTACTATACATTCTTGTATTGAATTTTTTTAAACAAGTTTTTTTTTTATATTTATTTTAAACCGATTATACAAATTGATTCATTTAAATGAATCATATTCAACTAATTTGACTTTCTATATTATACATCTTATATGGCATAAATTTTTTTAAGATGATAAATACAAATTGTTAACTTTATTATAATTGAAGATTTGAATCCATAATTTTTTGTTAAATTTAATTTTAATTTGAGATTTTTCAATTTTACATATAATTAAAATATTATTAAATCAAATATTTGTTGATTATAATTTGACGCATTTAAAGAAAAATCCAAATTCAATAGTATTTATAGCTTTGTGATTGATGCGAAACATGTTAACCATACAATAGTTGACTCAATTGACAACGGCCAGCCCAAAGATAGTACCTTTAACATCTACATGTATTGAAAAAATGTATATTTTGTTGGAAAAAATATCCCACCTAAGTTCACACTCTTTTTTTCAATGTTAATCTAAATATGAAAACTCCGTGTTAAAGCCTATGAGTTTATAAATGTCAAAATTCATTATGTTTAGACATAAAATTTTTATATTATATTAAATTATATAGATATTGATAGAATTTATTTGTATAAAATTAATTGGTTTATATTAAGTTTAATACTCACACACTAAGTATTTTAAAGATGTATAGTTGATCTTTAAAAAAAAGAAAATTACATTTAATACAAAGATTATAATGCTGGCAAGTTGCATCCTATTTTAGGGCAAATTAAGCATTTGACATGTGAGAGTTATGAGCATATAATGATACATTTATGTGGTTGGAAACTAGAAGAAGTGGTCATTTCCATCACCAAAAAGCATCCCATGGTGGCGAATTCAGAATCCTACATAGTCTAGAGAATGCTAAATCTACACAGTACACACCCTTGTAGCTGACAGGTTTCATTAAATTAATATCTACCTCCTTACCCTACTTGACGACACTGCATTAATACTGCTGCTAAGTAATTGGTTCTCCATTATTACTTTTTTTTTTTTTTTCTTCTTCTTCCTTTTTGAAACGAAGCCTCCAATAATTTTAAATTCATACAATTTTTCGTACCTCTCATTAAATTCACCGAAGGACAGATAAAACTATTAAAATTGTAATTTCATTTATTTTCTATATATTACTTTTAAAAATTTAAATTCAATCTTAAAGTTCAACTAACAAGTGGTATTATTGAATACCGAATTAATATTGATATAAGCTAGCTAATTAGTTAAGACTTTTATATCATATCAATAATTCAAATTCAATCTTAAAATTAAAGTGTTAAAATTAAAGAACTTAACGTATTATAAAACTCTTTATATTATTATTTATTTTTAATGTGAGATAATTTCTCTAATCATTACAAACACACACATTTCATTTATTCTCATTTCCCATTTCAAAATAAATCAAATAAAACTTTATAGTACGTATATGTATTTTTATTTTTATAAGAATATAAAATTATAAATTATATAAAACAATGCAGGCGTACCAATCAATTTTTTATTCAATAATATTAAAAATATCTCTCAAACTATAAAATTATAATTTCAAATCATAATTAAACCCAATTAATAAAAAAAGAAAAAGAATATAAGCCACAATCTGAATTCTCAACTTTACCTATAAAATAAATATTCAATCACTAGTAACTAGCCTAATAATGTAAATATTAGTTTGAAGATAAACTTAATATATATATATATATATATATATATATATATATATAAACTTGTCCCAACAAGTCTAGGCAATCCGCTAAATTGATTCGACAGAATATCCACAAGTCCACTTCAGGGAATCTCTCGCAAATTGATATTGAAAATCTCTCTATTTCAGAAGACGAAACAACGCCGACAACATCTTTGCTATTCGAGCGTATTTAGCTAATTGTTTATTTGATTATGTATTATGTTCATTAAATATTAATTTCAACATCAAAATCACCCCCAATAACAAGAATTGTGTATGTGTCCATTATAAAATCCAGAGAAATAAAGAAAGTTATATGGTGATTAATTGGCCATGCCTCTGGTACAGTTTATCAGCCTTCTTCTCTGATACAGTTTCAATCTGATGTCTTAATTCGATTGGCCTCTATGCTATCACATTAATATCGCAGAAACATCATGGTCACCAGCATTCACCAAGTAGGGCAAGTACCATTCTCTTAATAGTACCAATTATTAGTCAATAGTGAAGGCATTGTCTTTGTACGTTGTGCACCTTTTTTGGACCGTCCATTTATATTTACTATATTTTTTAGGAGTGAATTATTATTTTTTAATTAATACAGAGTATTTTTTGGCAGACAAAGGATTAAAAAAAATTATTATTTGATTCTTAAATTTTAAAATTTAATTTAATTTATAAAAAAAATATTTTTTAAAAAATTAACTAATTATTCTCTTAATTTTCAATCCTTCAAAATATTTATTCAGTCCAATCATTATTTTTACTTTTTCATAATAAAAATAAAATAAAATACAATTTACCCCAAAATACACTATTCCTGCCCAGCAAACCACCATCGTCCACTTCTTCATTGTCTCTGATCTACGCTTCCAATAGCTGGAAAAAGTGAAGAAGTAGGAACAGAGGAAAAGATGAAAAGCAAGCCCACTTAGCAGGCAGCCACAAATGTATAATTCACTAATATCTATTAAAATACATGGAACCGTATATATATAGCCTTATAAATAAGCAAATATTGAAATCCATTAATACAAAATCAATTCAGTTGTATTAAGTATATCATCCACTGACTTATAAATCATTTATACATTTTTATTATCATTCGATATAAGATTTATTTTCTAATACACTCCCTCAAGAGCAACCAGACTTGGCACCATCTTTTTTTCAGTTTTGGTCTGGACTGACACAATTATCAGTCTAACAAACAAGGGGCTTGAACATGTATCACTTGATCCAGTCCGTTTTTGTATAAAATTTTGATGTCATATTAAAATCTATGAATCCATACATATATCGGTTTATAAGAGAATAGATGTTGTTATCTATTTACACAAAACTAATTGTCTTGTATTAAGTCCACACCTACTAATTGAGAATGGTTATATCATCTTATTAGTACTAGAGAGTTGGTGAATTTTGAAAATTTTTCTCTTTAATCAACAGTGGTATTTCAGAGAGTGGGCAGAGCAGGGATCAAGAAAACAAAAAATGGTAAAAAAAAAAAAAAAAAGAGAGAGAGAACTGAGGAACTGGGTTTTGGAGGAAAATGTTGAAGGTGGTAAAGCAATGGAAGAAGCCGTGCAAAAGAAGGGGTCGACAAGTCCTGAAACTTATTGAGAATGCTGGGTCCTTAAAAGCTGTAGAGTAAGCAAGTGGGTTCTTGTGGTTTGCAAGGCTTAATTGGTTATACGATTTCCTGTTCATGCTGTATACTGGTTCTTTGACTAGCTTCAATTAGTTGGGTTTTCTTGTGGGTTTAGAACGTGATTTACTCTTGGTTAAAAGTGTGGAATTTGTTTGTTAAAAATTTGCGACAAAATAAAATTAAGTTTGAGAATTTAGAAAGTAAATTTTTTATTTATTTTCTATATTGAGTTAATGGGGAAGAGAAAAAAAAAAAAAAAGGTTGAAGTTTAAATATAAATTTAATTATAAGTGAGGAGAATGAGTAGTATTTTAGTCTTTACATGTATTTTTAATGAAAAAATAATAGAAGAATTAATTTGTTAACATAATTAAATTTTAGAGATTAATCAATTAGATTTTTAAAAATAAAGACTGCTTCTTTAATTAAGTCAAATTTTTAAAAAATTGGTAAAGAACATAATGATTTTGTTGACTCTACATTCAAATGATTGAGAACAAGATTCATTGCATATATGGTCAATTTCTGAATTACACATGTAAGTAATTATGGTGGTATTTAATATTCTAATTAAACACTTAATTATTTTAATTTATTTAATAATATTTATTTTAAAATTTTTAACTAAATTAAAAATTATTACTTTTAATTCAAAATTATGTGAAATATAATAAATGGTAAGATTTTTAAATATTTTTATAATTTAAAAATATTAAATAATCTAAATTATTTAGCACTTAAAATTTATTATTTAAATTTTCAGCACTTCACTGTTATTTTTTTTAATTATTCAATTTAAAGTGAAAAATGGATCCAACAGGCACTTTTCAATTTTTAAAAATTTAATTCATTTTAATTTTAAATTTTAATGAATTACTAAATTTCGGTTTATTTAATTTTTATCAGCAGAAAAATCAAAACAACTTAATCAAATTTATATTTGTATATTAATAAAAATATTTTTATGCATTTTGGTAATTTTTATTTTTATTTCAATTTAGTTAGAATGTTTTCCAAATTTAATTTGCTTTTATTTCACTTTTTATAAATTTTTATTATTTTTATTTTACTCAATTTTATACTGAATCGAAATATTCATCCTACTAAATTGAGCTATAATTAAATCGAAGTGAATGGAAACTCACTTCTACCGATTGAACGATAATTCGAATATGCTTATAGCATGTATATGTCAGGTCAGAGTCAAAAGATACAATTCATGCAGATTTTAGCCATACTCGAGCATGAGATGGCCCCATATAAAAAACATGCTGGCTCCTCTATAATGGGTACGAATCTGAATCCTTCATGCATGGCTGCAGAAGTCGGTGAAGGAATTAATATGATAATGGCCTTTTCTCTGCTATTAAAGTGAGACCCTCTATAGTGTTTTTTTTTTTTTTGGGCCATTAAAACCTCCGGTAGATCAAAAACAAAATAATAAAGTGAGACCAGCTACCTACACTAATTTTTCACATAATTGTGCCAAAGAGATGTCTGCTTATTGTGCCAGTATGGAAATACCTCTCTCAAACACACACACACATATATAAAGATTCAATATAAAAAATTATGTACGAGTATAAAAATATATTAGAATCTTTCTATTGAATAAATTAATAAAAATATATATATGAAATTTTAAAATTTTAATAAGTAATTGATTTGATGTGTAGAAAGATATTTAAATTTTCTGTTGAATATCAGAAATAACAAATGATATCAATAATTGATTCAATAGATCTTATTTTTAAAAGTTAAAAGAAAACTTATTTTTATGCATGCTATGAGTATTTAACCCATAACTTTTAGATAAAAACAATTCCAAATCACCATCCATTTGATTCGTACATTATATTTTAGTCATTCTCACCATAATTTAATTTTATAATTATAAAAATAAAAAAATTAATAATATTATTCTCTTTTATATATATATATATATATATATATATATATATATATATATATACACTTTAAATTTAATTTTTGTTGGATCTCAATTGAACATATTGATCCGTGATTTTTTTATCCTCGCAGATTTTAAGATAGGCCAAATTTGAATACTATGCTTAGACTATAATAATTAAGAAATTATGTGGACGTGTAATTATAGAAAGCACTTGTTGAATTTGTTTCCAACTTGAGAATGGAAGATCAATGATGAGAAACAGGTGAATCATTTTCCTAATAAATCTATGCATCTTTGCAATATATGTAATAATGAAATATGTAATATAATAAAATAAAAGTAGTTTCTAATTTTTTTTCAACAAAAATAATGATAATTATCATTAATTTAAAGGATAATACATATCTATTAAAATATAATATTCAAATACACATGTACTAAATATTATCATTAATTATTAGTTTGAAATTCCTACATAATCTGATTGCGCCCTAACTGCGCCTTGTAGAGCACAACTCCAACATTGAAGCCCATATCTAAACTAAAAAGAAAAATATCATATATAAATCTCACGACAACTATTATACTTTCGGTGCTTGAAAAACACCCAATAACACCATACCTATAGTCAAGGCTAAAGCTAAAATTCAGCCCTCACTAATCATAAAAAAATAAAAATAAATAAAAAAAATCTGTTACAGGCGAGTGAACTCAGCATCACTAACCCTGATCGAAACTACATATTAACTAGATCTTAAGACCAACCTTTGATGGTGGCACTCAAAAAAAAAAAAAAAAAAAACTAACATCTATAAAATGAAAGGAGACAGAAAAATAGGGACGAGGGGTGCTACCGGCGGCATAGCCACTAGCAACAACCCCTCAAAGAAATATGAGCAAAAAGGCTAAATTGAAATTATTATCCTTAAATTTTGCCTTATAATCATTATTATCCCTCAATTTCAATTTATTGCTTTAAAAACCCTAACTATTAATCTAATTATAACCGTTATCCTTTATTCAATTTTCCGGTCATCTATTTGTTAGAAAGTTCACACGGAATCCTAATCACTATTTTAAACAATATTTTACGCGGATCTAGGATGCCACGTTGGATCTCTCAAATCCATCATTTTCTCCACGCGCTAGTTGAATTTACAAAAATACACTCTTTTCTCTATCACCTCTCTCCGCAAATCTCTTTACTTACTTTGATGATAGTCTAATGGATTCCATTAATTTCAGCCTAAATTGTTGATATTCTCTTCTTCTCCTTTAGCTCCTATTGCATTCTATCTTGAATGGGGAAAAAATCTCTAAGAGGATCAAGGAAAAACTTCTGAAAAAATCTCTAAGAGGATCAAGGAAAAACTCTTCAAACCATTTGACTTTGTACTGAGTGTTTGATTGGTGATGCTGCTAAGAACTAGGTCTCCATGAGCTCTATCAGCACAATCTGCGGTTAGTATCTTAAAAGAAAATTTAGATCTGGTTTTGGTTTAATGTATTTTTTCAAATATGGGTATTGGATCTCTTTGGTTGAACTCGAGATTTTCTAGATGTAATCTCACATTTAGATCTCGGTTTGTTTGGGATCTAAGAAGCCCATGTCAGATTGATAAGAGGATTATAAATTAATTTAAGTAGGTTGAATTTGAGTTTGGTTCTATTTGCGTGTATAATATGATGTATTTATTGCATTGATTAAGCAAGAGGAAATCAATTTTTTTTTATCTTATTTGTTAAAATGCTTCTTTTGGGTTTTTGTTAATGTTGTATTCCTCTCAAAGATTTTTTTCTGGCTCCATACTTCCTATACAATAAAATTCAATCAAAACCCATTATTGAGTTTCAAAAATCAAGATCAAATCAGACAATGAAATGAAGAACAAAAAAGAAATGTATCTTGAAAAGCGAGATTGGTATGAATACAATCTATTTGGTTAACAAAATCAAAATCAACCCTTTCAATTTTCTTAGAAGAAACTCATCTTTTCACTGTTCTTCTCTTCCGTCCAACAATCCCAATCTTCTTCTTCTTGGATTATAAACAAACACATCCCTTTGGTCTTGAAGCACAAGCTCCCATTTTTTCTCTAGAAAATTATCAGAGCTTCTTCAATATATTCATAGTGTAAATAGAAATAAATAAAGAAATTAATAATTTAGGATGAAATTAATAGAATCAATTATAATATCATCAAATTGAGTTGAGAGATTCATTGCAAAAAAAAAAAATTGAGTTAAGAGATTTGCAGAGAGAGAGAGAGGGGGAGAGGGAGAGAGAGAGAGAGAGAGAGAGGATGGTGATGGATTTGAGAGGAGCCAACATGTCATCTTTGATTTGTGTAAAAAACTATTTAAAAATGGTGATTAGGATTCACATGGACCCTCCAGTAAGCAAATGACCGGAAAATTGAAACGGGGACATCGGCTGCAACTAAATTAATATTTAGGAATTTTAAAGTAATAAATTAAAATTGAGAGATAATAATGTATTATGAGATAAAATTTAAGTATAATGATTGCAATTTAGCCAGCAAAAGACGGATAGAGACTTTACAGAGAGAAGACTTTATGGAGTTGATTTGAAATCTATATTAGTTTTCAATAATTTAAAGGTGATGTGTACTTTTCATTCAATTTATGCAATTATTGACTTTAAAATTAGAACTCAAATTACAATTAAAATTAAATTTATTTTTTAATGAATTTTTATTCCGATTAATTAATTATTTTATATATAATAAATTTTAAATTTTTATAAAAATTATATATATATATATAAATATAATGAAAATCAATTATTTCAAAAAATATACATTTTATTTACCTTTTATTTTATTCCATAAAGCAAATAATTTTTTTAGGTTCAGCTTTATTTATGTTAAGGGGTATCTATAAAGAATGTTGTCAAAGCACGTCCCTACTGAATAATTAAAGATTCATTTAATTTACGGATTCATAACTCTTATAATTAGTTTGAATTATAAATTTAATTAAATCATATGATTACTTATCTTAAATTTTATTAGATATAAAAATTTTAATCTATAATCTTAAATAATTTTATTTTTGTAATCCTATATTTGGTTAGATAGATTAATAAATGAAATTAAAAGTGAGATTATTTTAAAAAATAAAATGTTATAAATAATAAAATTAGTAATTTCACTTAATAAAGATAACTAAAAACATGAAGAGTTTGGGTTTTAAATAACAACTATATATCCCATTGATTAGTTAAATCTTTGAGATTATTAAGTTTAACTTGAATTATATGTATCAAATATAATGCTTTTTATAATATTACTATCTAATTAAGTAATTTCATGTATCAAACTGACTATAAATTATAATATATATTTACTCCCACTAAATTATTCTTTTTGTCCATAAAATTAGAAATATATTCCTATTACATTCATATGTACATAAATTTTTTTTACGGATCCGCCGACGTATGCGGCGGTTGTCTGGCGGACTCTGGCCTGTGCTATAGCATTTCATACAGTCAGTATTGTTTCTTTATAATTGGTCTTAATTGAATTCAAGGTCATCAATCAATTTGCTTGACTAAATAAATAAATTGATCTTCACATATTAAAAAGAAGAGGATGTGTAAGATTTTAATCTTAAATATTAGTCGTATAAAAAAATGTTATTTTTCTCTCATGTTGTGTAAAATATCGTTTTTAGACGTATCCTTCTTAGATTGTTCCAATCCAGCCTTTTACATAATATTCCAAACAATTTTCTTTTATTTTATAACTGAATATTATATATATATATATATATATACACGTGCGCGAGTTAAATACAAAACACACCCATTTCAATTTCTTTTATGGAAAAATCCATGTTGAATGTAAAAATTCCATCTCTAACAATTTTTTTAATAGTATTTTGAAGTTTAATGACTACTATTTTTTTTTTCTTTTTCAAAACATTAATAACTACTTTAATTTCACATTTCTACAAAAGACAACAAACAGAAGATACGAGGTCCGGTGCAACAATAGCTAACCATACTCTTAAGTACAGAGACATTGCCCCAACTACCTGACCTTGTTTTTTTTTTTTTTTTGGCAAAGATCATCCCTGTTATATTGAGAAAAGCCATAAAATTAAAGAAAAAAAAAATTAAAGAAGCCAAGTAAGAAAGGGATTTTGGTTGCTATAGCAGCCCATCTCTTGTTCTTCCTGAATTTGATAATCTCTCTCCCATAAGGAACAAGATAACCTATTTTCCACATTCATATTCTCTTGTTGGATAAAATCTTCCCAGCTCCAATCATCAAAATTACCATCACTATTTATCTCAGATTCTCTCTCCATGTTAATTAAGGTTACATCATCCAGCAACTCATTTGGGATAATATCATCATCATCGAAAAGAGGAATTTCTTCATCAGACCCTAATTGCTCATATGCTCCCGATGATGTAGTTATTTTTTCACCTTCTCTCTCACCACTACACCCATTAGGCCATTTACTTTTTACCTCACTTGAATCCAAAATTAACCCTTCTCTTTTTTCTTGACATGGACTAAAGATCTCAGGTTCCAATTGCTCCTTTTCTTCATCAACACATGAATTCAAATGCATAGACTCCTTGTTGGTATTAGACAAGGTCTCTTTCTCTAGAACAGGTGTCTCTGGCATTGGTACATTATTATTATTAGTAGTAATTGGGTGGTGTTTGTTATTCTTTATTGCCCATCTAATTGTTTTAGGTTGCTTATTGGTTGCATTGCCATTGCCCAATTTGTCCTTGGCTTTATCAATTATGAGTGGCAGACTCCTTTCATTTCCAAGTCTTCTAAAGATGAGAACTTTTCTACTCAAATGAGAATTCCAGTAGTTCTTTATCTCGTTGTCTGTTCTTCCTGGTAAGTGGCTGGCTATCAAAGACCATCTGCAAAAATCGAGCATTAGTATTATATAAAAATTAAAACAATTAAATTATTTTCCCACATATATAAAAATTAATATAGGTGGGAGATTATAAATTCAAATCTTCATTTGAAGAAAATTAACATATAGACGCCAGCTTTTAAGGAACTCCAAAAAGAAGTGGATCCCTAATTGTGTTCACTAAAAGCATTCACATGTATCATAAAAATAATTAGTTAGTACATCCAAAATTCTTACAGCACAGATGTACTCTCCAATTTTCAATAATTTTTTTTAAAGAATAATATTTAATTATATATTAAAGCAGTTAATAATAGATGAGTTTAAAGTAAAATTTAAATAAGAAAGAGAAGAAATTTAAATATATTATTATAGTTACTGCTAAATAATTTTATAAGTTAATCAATAAATTTTTGATTTAGTAATAGTAGAATTATCTCTAAAACTGAAAAATTTCGAGTTCAAATTTTAGTCAAAGTTAAATTTAAAAATAACAGTAATAATGATTGCTATATCGATATTCTATAGTCAAGCAAGGGAATCGACATATTCTTATCATCATACTATCACATTAATTAATTAATTAATATCGTTGGACCATTTTGCATAAATGTTACAAATATTAGATACATATTTCTCTTTATGGATTTAAAGTTCAATCCTATTTCTTTCTGAAAAAGGAAAATTGAAAATTTCATGTTCTGGAACATAAAGAAAAAAAATGCAAATTAATTTATAAGAAATAACTACTTTTATTTATTTATATAAACTTTTTTTTTTTTGCAAAAATTATAAAACTAGGATTAGTGAATAAAAAAGAAATTGTATACAATAATATAATTCATCCACAAATTTAATTATTAATAATTAAAAATGTATGAATTTTTACTTCAATATTATTAGAATTATATTTAAAATACAAAAATATGGAGGTTAAGTGAAAGTTAGAGTTAAATTTATTTTAAAAAAATATTAAATGAATTTCTATATGGAGTAAGTTCAAAAGCATAATGATGCAAAAGTAGGCTCATCAGCCCACAGCAGAAAAAGCTCACACATATAAATGCCATCACAATCTCATCACCAAGCTGCAGCATGCAGGTTAGTGCATTTGCTGAATGGTTTGGTAATCATTATTATCATAAGAATAATTTTATATTGATTAATTATAAAAAAATAAAATTTTCCAATCTTAATAATTAGTCTTTAAAATTAAATTTTTTAAATTATATTAAAAATTTAATATAGTATCAAAATTTAATCGATTTTTATATCATTTTATATTTTATTTTAATTCATATTAGGATTTTAATTTCTTATTCGTTAAAAGTTTTTTTTTAAATTTCTTACTTGTTGAGAGTTTTTTCAATTGTCTTATCCATGTAGGATTCATCTAATTGTCACTTGAGAGGCCTATAAAAAATATAATTCCACATTGATTAATTACAAATATATTAAGTGATTAATATAAAAATAAATTACCCAATCTAGTTTTTAATATTGATTTTCTTTAATTTATATTAAAATTTTAATACTTATCATTGCTCATTAATTTCATCTTTAATAATAATCTATAAAGAATTAAAAAGTTAATATATAATAATAAAGACTAAAAGTGTAAACAGATATAAAGGCAACAAAAAGTTTCAAGCGCACATTTTATTCATATTTATTACTAGCCGCAGGGTAGTGTTTTATGCGCATTTTAATTATATATTTTAATTTAACCTTTTTTTTAAAATATTTGAATAATATGTAAATTATTTTTTTATTAAATTTAAATAATACATTTTTCTGATTTTAAATATTAATATAAAAAAAATATATGAGTCAATATAAATTGGAAAAAGGTCTACCGTCTTTATGTGTGTGTGTGTGTTCATGTTAAAAAAGAAAGAAAGTGAAATTGAAACTAACCTATTTCCCAAAGAGGCATGTAGCTTGAAAATAATTTCTTCCTCTTGAGGAGATATATTTCCTCTTTTCAAGTCAGCTCTCAAGTAGTTAATCCACCTCAATCTGCAACTCTTCCCACACCTTAATAACCCTTTTAAAACCATTGAAATAAAAGAGAAAAGAAAGGTAATCAATGCTATGCTAATGTTTAAATTAAATATAAAACGTACATTTGCATTGTTCTTTTAAGAAAGTGAAAAATTAATCAAAATCCAAAATGCACACCAAATATATATAATTTAGTTATAAATTTATATGCGACTTAATAATAGACTTAATTATGTTCGAATTTATCTTTGAATAATTAAAAAAAAAATTATAAATTCAAAGTAAATATCATACTTTTAATTCGTATATTCATTATCTAATATATATATATACCAGCACTTTTAGGCAAAGACCTCCATGAACCTTCCCCATTAGCTTGAATATATTTTATCAGTTTCTCATCTTCCTCGGCCGTCCACCGCCCTTTCTTCAGCCCCACCTTTTCACAACACGGTGCCCTTCCCATTTTCTATACTCTCACTCTAACCCTTAGAGGGAGAGAGAGAAAGAGAAAGTCAATGAAACTTTGTCGTTTTATAATATTTGAGACAAGTAGCAGCTTCCTGTGTGACTGACCTAACGTAAAATGAATACTGGTACGAATGTATATAAAGACAGCCTTTTGTCGGGACCCTTCATTGCCTATGTGGCTGTTGACTGCCCATGTGGCTATGATTGCGCCACGTGTTTCTAAAGAAACGACACAGTCGTGGCATCTCTACGGTCTAGAGCTCCTGATGGAGCATGCATCTCCCACGTTTACGTACTTCTCCCACAGAGAACTCTTCCTCTTTAATAACATAAAAAAAATAATAATAATAAATTAACTCTTGTAATATCATTTTGTTATTCAAAAAATTGCAATAATAGTGCTTAATTAGTTTTCTTTTCTGTTTTTACTTTTTGTGCATCAATTAACATTGAATAGATTGCTAAATTAAGCTAATATGTTCTTTAATTTTATAAATACTCATAATTAAATTTTTATACGAGTATCTCTATTCATATTAATTATAATAAAAATAATTTATTATTAAATTATTCACAACCTAAGTCATGAGTGTAAATACAAAATGATTCATGAATTAAATAAATCAAATTTCATCCAACTCACACTCGATTCATTTATTAAACAAATTTAAAAATTACATATCAATCTGATTTAATTTAACAAACGAATTAAAATAATTTTTTATAAAATTAAATTTCAAATAATTTGTAAACAGATAATCTCATTTGTATACCTTAATATATATGATATTTTTATCCTGTTTGATTTGTTGTTATAAAAGATATCAATATCTTGAAAATATTAATTTAAATTATTTTTAATGTGAATCTTAAATATTTTGGTTATAATAATAAATTCTTAAAATAATTATTAATCATGAGCAAAATTTCTATTGACACACTCAATTATGATAAGAGTGTCAATAGAAACTTTAATATCAATCTTATACTCTCGTATCCTATTTCAATAATTTTGAATTTTTATTTTAAAAGTTTTAAATTATACTCCATTTTTATTATTGAAAAATAAATTAAACAAGTAATTTATTAATATACCCTCATTTAATATATATTTTATCAACAAATTTTATTAAATATAGGAATAGAAAAATAATTGAAGGGTAGAATAAGAAAGGAATTGATAAAATTAATCATATCATCATATTAATTATTTTTTAATTTATGTGAAAAAAAAATAATGAGATTATTAAAATACTAAGGTGAGAGTATATTTTACTAATTGGGGGCTCAGTGAATCCGGCTCAACCCATGACTGCTAACTGCCAAATAATTAAAAAACCTCTTAAACGCAGGTTTGCTATTTGAGATCTATTAACTAACAAAAACAATATGAACTCGAGCTTAAAAAAATTGAAGTTAAATTTATTAAAAAATATTT
Source organism: Reutealis trisperma (assembly GCA_947687605.1). Classification (NCBI taxonomy): domain Eukaryota; kingdom Viridiplantae; phylum Streptophyta; class Magnoliopsida; order Malpighiales; family Euphorbiaceae; genus Reutealis; species Reutealis trisperma. The sequence continues at coordinate 6,684,756 of CANTUT010000033.1, read as the reverse complement.
TTATTTTATGATTCATTGTAAAAAAAAATTATTTGTAAAAAAAAAAATTATTCACTTAAAAAGGATGGTTATTACATGTTTCATCACTTAAAAAAAAAAAAATCTCTTTCCTTTTTCTTTATTTAAATCTAATTGGAATTTGAAATTTTTTAACTCTAAATATTACTCTAAAAATATTAATTTTCCAGCATTAGACTTAAATTTCTCCTACTATTAAGATATATATATATATATATATATATATATATATATATATATATATATATATATATATATATATATATATATATATATATATAAATGTAAAAATATAAGAATGTATGAAGTAAAAAATAATATTAGTATCTTTTCATAAAAAAAAAAAGAATATAAAATTTATAATAGTTAAAATATTTAATCAGTTATTAATTTTTAGATTTATAAAATTATGATTTACTCGAAATTTTTCCATCAATTTAATTTTAAAGGGAGAAACGGAAATCTAAGAAATGGTGGAAAAGAGGGATAAATTGGATGAAATAGTAATTCCACTTATTGGGATTTGGGACCACTTATTTTTCACTTTAGAGGCACGTGCCTCTTTTTTTTTTTTTATCACATTTTCTTTTCAAGTATATATATATATATATATTAGTAATAGACTTTAATATTTTTTTTATCCTAATTAAGAAATTATATCTAAATTATTCAATCAAATATAGCCATTTAATTTAATTATTCGTATATTTGTTGCTAATAATTAATAGTTATTAGTTAATATTTGATTATTATTAAGTTTTTAAGTAAATTATTATTTAATATGCTTAATGACTATTAAAAATAAATATTAATATTTATTTTTTATTTAAATATTTATTAAAACAATTAAGAAAAAACTAAGAGCCATAAGTCAATAAATTTTGTCAAAGACCCGTGTAAACCTACTTATATTATTATATTTACAGTACTCGTATCATATAATGACTTTTGCGCTAAAATCAAACAAGATATAGTATTTAAAAAAAAAACCAACAAAATCTTTATTTACTTTTCTAGAATAAGCATAGTACAAACAACACTTCTAAAATATGATATGTGTTATGATATATTATAAGATTTGATTGATATCTTTTCATATATATGAATATTTTAGTTTTTATATTAGTATTGATTATATTTTCCTTATTGAAAAAACTTTCTATTTCTTGTATTTTCCTTATTGGAAAAGTTTCCTATTTCTTTCTCTTCTGTACTCTATATAAAGGGCCTAATACTATTGAATGGAACAACTAAAAAAACTATTCTCTTCTCTATATTCTTTGTTCATATTATTCTCTATTTTATTTATAACACGTTATCAGCACGAATCGTTCTACAATATTGTTCATAATTTTAGATAGCTTGTACTTTACTATAACCCAGCTAAGGCGAAAATTTTGAAGAAATAAAATTCAAGATTTATGGTAAACAATTTTTATCTAATTAATTACTATTATTATTAATATTTATGTATCAAATATTTTTTTTAAGAAAAAAAAAACTAAATCATTTTTTTTAAGAAATCGTTTGAACATATTAGACTAATTAATTTGAAGAAATCATTTTTTTTCTTCTCTCTTACAATCATTTATTTCAAATCATTTTTTTTTTAGATTTATAAAGATTTGAGATACTATTTAATGATTAATCAATTAAATTATAGTTCTTGAAAAACTAGCATTATATTTTAAATACTAGTTTCTGAAGAACTAGTATTATTTATAGTTCCTAAAGAACTAATTAAATAAATAACTAAGTTATGAGTTTCTAGAGAATTAGTATTATATTTTAAATTCTAGTTCCTGAAGAACTAGTATTATTTATAATTCCTGAAGAACTAATTAAATAAATAACTAAGCTATGAGTTCCTGAAGAACTAATAATAATTACAGTTCCTGAAAAACTGATATTCCCTATAGTTCTTGAAAAATTGGTATTCTTTACAGTTTTTGAAAAACTGATATTCTCTACAGTTCCTGAAAAACTGATATTCTATATAGTTTCTGAAAAACTAATTAAAGTAAATAAATTCATTAAATAATCATTAAATGTTCCTGAAGAACTAAATGCATTGTCTACAAGTTTTTAAAAAACTGATTTTATATTAGACAATGTTAATTGATGGGTCTCGATATCATGAGTAAGAATTATTTATATTAGTGTCACTCATTCGAGTAATCAAATAAATAAAATAGACATCCTTGAAAAATTGATATTTTATGTTCCTGAATAACTAATAAATTTGATTTAAACTACACGCATTGAATAAATTGGATATCAATAAAATACCTGCGTATGGCCATAATATTAAGGTAAACCCTTTTGCTTTAATTTTTCTGTTTTGGGTGTTTTATTGTTGTTTATATGTATTGAAATGATGGGTATGGCTTATTTGATTTACCAACCAAATTGCAACTTTTAATTGGTTATCAATTATAACAACACATTTTATGCATAGTTTTAAAGTTATGGCTTATAATTTTTTTTTTGCATAAAATCCGACCCTAAATTATTCATTTATTGATTGATTGACTTGCTTTATGGGAAAATGGTGATCTTGCGTTCATTTTAATAGGTTTATTTGATTGATTAAATTGAGATTGATTCTACTAGTATATATATTATTATATATTATTCGGTCTTAGCATCTTAACTCAAAATTTATTTTATGGACAATACATGTCTCATACATATATATATATATATATATATATATATATATATATATATATATATATATATATATATATATATATATATATATATATATATATATATATATCTATATATATATATATATATATATCTATATATATATATATATTTGTTAGTTGAGTAGCCTACAAAAAAAAGTTGTGTGTGTTATATATGTTTTGAATTTACTTATGTCAATGTGTATTAGATATGAAAACAATTAGAGATTTAAATGTGAGATGAGATTAATATAAATTATATAAGTAACATGGTTTTGTTAATTTGTGAATTGATGAATTTATTTCCGGATTGCATACATTGTTGGATTTATGTTGGTATAGAGAAGTATAATTAGTACTTACCTTTTCTTGGTAGGATAAATTATGAATTTAATATTTATTAAAATTAAAATTAATTTATTTTCTGATTAATCTATTTAGATATATTTTAAATATATACAAATTAAGTTATTTAAATAAAGTGAATTAAAGTTTGGTTGATAATTTTTATATGCTCTTGAATTCAATGAAAATAATTTTTAACGTGAGTTGTTGATAATGAAATGCATTTAGATGCTAGCAAAAGCAAAAGCTATTATCTACTTAAACCTCATTTAAGTGATAATTTAAAGGTTGAATATCTTACTATTAATGATTTTTATATTTTCTAGAAGAGCTTTAAAAATAGATATAATCACTTGAAACATGTGGTACTACCATAAACTCAATATGATTGATTAAATTTATACCTACAAGACTTGAAGTCTATTTGATAATATAATTCAACCATGTTTAAAATTACATCATAACTGAAATTGTGTGGTAATAAAGTTACATGCTCCTGTAGTAGCAATATAAAAAGTGAAAATTTACAAATATTATTTTTCTAGTAGTTGCAAAGAATAATTGTTAATAAAAAATATCAAACAATACCCACTAGTACAACTGTATTCCCTGAAGTGAATACTATAAATCATTTGGTAGATAATGAGAATTCTGAAGAATAATTGCTAACGAGAAATCATCAAATAATGTCCACTAGTACAACTGTATTCCCTGAAGTGAATACTATAAATCATTTGATAAATCATGAGATTCTGAAACAGAAACCGCCTATATAGAGGATACAACTCAATTCAATATTGATGATTTTATATAAACTCCTTGAAGGAGTAATTTGTAAGGATTTTATAAGTTGTGTATTATAATGAGTTATTTAATTACTGTTTTATCTCTAGTATACATACACAATATATTGCGTTAAACTTGCAGTACAAGTATTGAACTTATAGTTCAACAATTAAAAGTTTGGCATGAATGCCATTGTGTACATCATATATACTCTCCCTTGAAACTTGTATAAGGACATGAGTCATAAATTTTTTCTAAGCCATGAATATATTAAATCTATCTCAGTGTGCGATAATGGATCCACAAAAGAAACTATGAATTTATTTTGATGAGGCATATTTTTCGACATTAAGGAGAGAAAAAGCACCTATAGTGCTAAAGAATGTCGAGAAATTTATTAGAAGGAAAACCCTTTAAATAATTTTGGTTCATATACAAGTTAGAGTGAACCAGAAGTTCACAAAATAATACAGTTGCAATAAATTGCAACTTAACTGCCAAATGCATTTATAGATGCTAAAAGAGTGACAAAGTCTCATATTACAGCTGCTAATACCCTAGCGAGGGTTGTGATTCAAATTGCAAATAGAAAATCAATCAATCTCACTATACGCCAGAAGCGTGGATAGTAAATTGGAACTAAAGACAAAAATTCACAGAAAAGAAAAGCAGCGCCACTCATAAAATCTCCTGAAGAGAAACCTCCTGAATAGGAAGATCTCAGTCAAAGAGCTATAGCTAATTATAAGACACAGATTGAGACAACGGAACAATTAGATCCTCCAGATATGGCTTCTGGAGTTGATGACCATATAAATGAAAACTATGAGATCTTAATTATTTTGTGATATAAGAAAGAGTTGATAGAAATTTAATTATCGTCGACGATGAATTTGTCTCAACAGTATAACTGAGAAAAATAATTACAAGAGAAAATATGGATCCATAATCTATAAGTATAACTGAATATTAGCATAAACATGATTGATCATCATGGAATGAGGTAATTAAAATAGAGTTAGACTCGTTCTATCATTGATTATGAGAAAAATAATTCTCTTATTATGGAAATGATAATGTTCTGATACTTAATTAACATGGCAGTTAATGAAAGGTTTATTGTATGCCTTATGAAAGTAATAAGAGTCCCAGAAGGACTAAGTATATCATAAATGAATATACATTAAACATGTGACATATATTTCATCAAATTGCAAAAATCTATGTATGGATTAAAACAATATAGACATGTGGTATGATTGTTTGAGTAAATTCTTATTGAAAGAAAGATATGTAAATAATACATTATGTCCATTTGTATTCATAAAAGACCATAAAATGGTATATGTTATAATTGCAGTATAAGTTGATTTAAATATCAATGTGACTCCTAATGAACTCAAATAAGTATGTACATGTTTGAAAAATGAGTTTGAGATAAAAAAATTTAAAGGAAATAAAATTTTGTATCGGCCTGCAGACCGATTATTAAGGAGTCCTAATACACCAGTATACTTATGTGGAAAAGATATTTAAGCAATTTTTGCATGGATAAATCTTTTCCCTCAAGCACATCAATAGGTAGTCCGCTCACTAAAAGTGAAGAGAGACCCTTTTAGACCTAAAGAGCTGTTTGGTCTTGAAATACCATATATAAGTGCTATAGGGCACTATTGTGTCTTGTAAATTGCATCAAGTTTGATATTGCATTTGCAAAAAAAATTCCTAACTAGGTATAGCTTTGCACCTACAAAAAGATATTAAAATGGTGTAAAAAGTTATCTTCAATATACTATTAATATTATAATTCATATTTGAAATTGGTTTACATGCGAATATTGGTTATTTGCTTAGTCTCTATGATGGTAGATTTTAGACTGGCTATGTATTCACTTATAGTGGTACTGCAATTTTATAAATATTTTTATGATCCTGAAGTATCTCACTAAAAAATACTCCCATTGTATTTTAAGAATGATGCAATTTGTATTACACAAATTAAAGGTGGTTATATTAAGAGTAACGAAGTAGACATAAACTTCACACAAATTCTTGTATATACATAAGCTCCATAAGAGATATCCACCAAATTCGCTTGAGTGACAATTTAATAGACTTATATACTAAGTTTTTACCTAATGTGGTATTTAAACGGCATCATTTCATTAATTAGTATACGTCGTGTTAAAATCTGTCATCATCAGGGGGAGCGAATTAGTATATGATTGTACTCTTTTTCCTTAGTCAAGTTTTTATCCCACAGGGTTTTCTTGGACAAAGGTTTTAACGAGATAATTTGTGTAATGAAAAAAATAGCGCATGAAATATACTCTTTTCTTTAGATATGTTTTTTCCCACTGGGTTTTCTAATAAGGTTTTTAACGAATTATATTCATAGCGCAAGTAATATCCTAAATGAGTATTACAAATAAATTATTATATGTGGATATTACTTAAATATCATTAAGTATACAATTTAACAACTTGGCAAATTTTTTTACAAAGACACTCCGTACAATCACATTTGAAAAGTTAGTCAACAAAATTAGCATTCGTCAGCTAAGAGATATTTGATAGAAATCATATTTTCATGAGAGGGAGATTTTAATACACTGTACTATTTTTTCCTTACCCTAGGTTTTGTCCCATTGGGTTTTCCTGACAAAGTTTTTAATGAGACAGTGTTATGGTGCAAATTCCTATAAGAATAATGTACTCTTTTTCCTTCACTAAAATTTTTTTTCCCACAGGATTTTTTCTTAGTAAGGTTTTAACGAGGCATATTCTTTGTAAAAGACATCAAGGGAAGTGTTATGATATATTATAAGATTTGATTGATGTCTTTTCATATACATGAATATTATAGTTTCCATATTAGTATTGATTGTATTTTTCTTATTGGAAAAATTTCATATTTCTTGTATTTTCCTTATTGGAAAAGATTTCTATTTCTTTCTCTTTTGTACTCTATATAAATGGCCTAATACTATTGAATGGAATAACTAGAAAAACTATTATCTTCTTTATATTTTTTATTCATGTTATTTTCCATTTTATTTATAACAATATGGATGTTTTTGCATCTTATTGGACGTATACCCTTGCCTCGTTATGTATACATGATGTTGTCCATGACTCATCTTTGCCGCGTTATATGAAAATGACATAATTAAATAATTCAGCAAAATTAAATATTTCAATGTAAGGCAGGCTATGATATTTTGGATGTCTTCTACAATTTCAAAAAATATGTCTCAATCTCCCGTCCTTTTATATAAATATTATTTAATTAATATGAAATTCAGTAAATTTAATAAATTCAAAATGCAAATCAATGATTTGTTGTTAAATATAAATAAATTATCATCAAAATCTAATAAATTAAGAAATTAAGTTAAATTTACTTTAATAGGTTTTAGTGAATTTAAGTTAACTAGTTTTTGCCAAACATATTTCGCACTTTAATTCTCCTTAAGACCTATTGTAATATAACTCAAAAAAATAAAGTGTTGAATAAAATTGATATTTAAATAAATTTTAATGTTACATTTAACTAATTAATTGTAATTAATCAATTTATAAGCTATTTGATATTGTGTCGACAATAAGCAACCAAATAACATACCAACAACTATCCATAATTCTTTGCAAATTAAAATTTTTAAAATTGAGAAAATTGAGTGTTTAAAAAACTTTACAAATAAAATATTTAAATATAATTTAAGTAATATACGAGATACACATAACATAAAAATTCTAAAATTTTCATTTAATAAATACATATTTTGATCTATATGTAAAAGAATAAAAGTTTGATTAAGTTTGAAAATTTATGGAGCTGAGTATTTTGAAGTTTAACTTTAATAAGATAATTTATTTAAATAAATGAAATTCGAGGTCAATTCAATTAAAATCGAGTTAATTTTAAGTACACAATTAATGTCTCTATAAAATAAAGTGGTACTAAATAATCAATCGAGTTATTTAATTTAATTTTTTATTAACGTGTTTCACACGTGGCACATTATAATTATACATATACTTAGTTAATTGATTATTAAGAATTATAATTTGAATAAAAATATAAATTATAAAATTCTGATTAACATAGTAAATTTGGAAAAAGAATTTGGAAAAGACTAAAATTATTTAGAAATTAATAAACTAACTTTTAAAAATAGGAATATATATATTTTTTTTGCAAATATTATATATTTTATCTCAATGGTACATCATAATTATATATATGAATATTATGACATTCTAGCTTCTATTACAGCATAAGCATCTATTTACTTTTTCTTTTTACATAAATTTTAATTATAATTAAGGTTAAAAATTTGCTATTGTTGTTGCATTGTTTATATATATATATATATATATATATATATATATATATATATATATATATATATATATATATATGGCTTGAATTACTCATGGTCAAATGTTCTTATTTGTTGTTTGTTAATTATAACTTTTTTAGTGATAGGAACAATAGGATTTTAATTAAGATAAAATTTTAATGTGCAAATTTTTACTAATATTATCAATAAATTAAATATTTTATTAATTTTTTTTCATTTTTAAGTTAGTATATGAGTTAATTTTTTTTATTATCATCTTATTCTAATCAATATATTTTTATTATAATTAAATTATATATTAGTTAATTAATTATTGTTATCTAAGGTCAAATTAGTAAATACCTATATTGATACAATTTAAATAAATAATTGGTATGCGATAATAAAGAGGCCTTTAAATAAATTTGTTTTCCCATTCTTCCATGCTTAAATGAATATGTTAACTAATCTAGTATAACAAGATATAAAAGCCTCTTATTAAATTTGTTTGTCCACTCTCTTATTCTCATTGTGAGTTTTTAATAATTTAACTCGTTAGCATAATTTTTAGTTTGTAATATTTTTAATTGAATCCATCAATTTTTATTTAAATTAAATATAATTAGATAATTATATTATTTAATTAATAAATGCTGATATTGCTTATCATAAATGTACAATTAGAAAATATTTATAAATGTGTTTATCCCATTTCCATATATTTATATATAGTATAAATAGTTTAGTAGACTTTTAGATTTTAAATTTTAATAAATTTAAAATTTTAATATTTAAAATGCGAGCTCTTTATTGGAGAAGCTATAAACCGTTACTGGCTCTCCTTAGAGCTGGCTATGCTGCAAAAGAAAGTTGAAATATTTTAATGTTAATGCTGCTCTTTCGAAGATTACAGAAAGAGCCTGAAGCCAATATTGGACGCAAAGCAATCATAAATATTGGAAATTAATGGGTTGGGATGATGGAGATTGAAGGGAGTAAATTTTGATGGGAACTGGCATTTCCTTTTGGTTTACTGTGCATTAATGTTTGCAAGAGTGTCAAAGGTGTTATTACAATTGCCATTTTTGCTGGAACTAATATTCAATTCAGACTTGAGCATTTGTCGACTGGCAGATCTATCCCAAATGATCAATTGTTTGCGATGCAAAACTTAATGCATATAGTATCCTCAAAAAAATAATTAAAAAAAATTAATGCATATATTCTTTCTGTTTGGTTGTGAAGTTATTTAATGAAATATTTATTTTTGTTTAAATATTTTCAATCAAAAAAGGAAAAAAAAAACTGTTTGCAAAACTAATTTAATATGTAAGTAGTGTTTTAAAAATTAGAGCAGACTAGTCAATTCAAGCAGTGCAATCGAGAACTATTGGTCAATTTGATTCATTTATTGAAAAATCAAAATTTCTATTAAATTGTTATTTGACTTGGTTGTGATTTATTTTAATTAATTTTTAGTCGTTTTTAACCCGTCAGACCTTTATTAATAAGAATCATTTATAAAATTACAATAAAAAAAAATAAAATTTTTTTTATCTAATCAATTCAATTGATCTGACCATTGAATTGTGAATCGATAATCTGACCAACTCGATTACCGATTTGATTTTAAAAACACTGATGCTAACTGTAAGCAACATGCCCAGCCACAGCTTTCAAGGGTTTATTTTGAATGGTTTGATATTTTAAAATGGATATGGGCTCATTTCTGGGTTATAGCCCATTCCTTAAAATGGATGTGGCTGTTAAACTTTTTCGACAATGTTTTTTTGGGCTTTGTGTTTAGTAAGTCTCTGAGATTCAAATGGTTTGAGTTGGGTTGATCCATTATGAAGGCCGTTTAACTAAACTTATCCGACGTCGTTTAAATAAGTAATACACTGCTATTGCCCATAAAAAAATTGATTACCTACGTGGCTTACACTGATTGGCTAGGACAACATAAAGCGTGCGGTGATTGGTTGGTTTCAACAAGAACACGTTGCATAAGGCAGTCGCTGGTCAAGTCATCGGTGCCTTGCATTTTGGTGCTTAACTGCACGGCCATAACCAGTTTCAAGGTCTCTGCTCTGTTCCCAAACCCCAATTTAGAAGAAGTCCAGAAGAAAGTAACAAACAATAGAGAGAGTGTGTGTATCATTTCAAAAAGAAACTCGAAAACTGTGACTAGGAGTGGCCCGAAAGATCTAATTGCAAAGCCTTTTAGGTTTTGAGATTTGGAGAGATCCAATTCTCTCCTTGTTTTAATCTTCAATGGCGCTTCTTCGACTATCAAAGCTGTTGTTTCTATTATGCGCTTTGTCATACGCACTTTGCACCATTGCAGGGTATGGCATTTTCATCTTCTTTAATGCATTTATTTATTTATTTATTTTCATTTTTATTTACATATTATTATTAGTTTTAGTATTAATAATAAATATGAATGAATCAGGAAGAGCTATTATGATATATTGCAAGTGCCAAGAGGCGCATCGGATGATCAGATCAAGAGAGCGTATAGAAAGTTGGCTTTGAAGTATCATCCTGATAAGAATCCTGGAAATGAAGAGGCTAATAAGCGATTTGCTGAGATTAACAATGGTAATATAATAATAATAATAATAATAATAATAATAATAATAATACTCAATTTCCGTGTTATGATTAATAATGATTATCATGAGTTGATTATTGATTATGGTTAATTATCGTTATTATTAGCGTATGAGGTGTTATCGGATAACGAGAAGAGGAATATTTATGATAAGTATGGAGAGGAAGGGATTAAGCAGCATATGGCTAGTGGAGGGCGAGGTGGAGGAATGGGGATGAATATTAATGATCTTTTCAGAGAGTAAGTTGTTTATATTCTGCTTCTTCTGTTCTTTACTGTTTTTTTTATTTATTTTAATTTTTTTGAAAATTAGATGGTTTAATTGATGCATGTCCAACTGAACAGCAACCGTTATATTCTTTATAGAATTGGGATTGTTGGTAGCTTTAGATTTAATGGATGGACTGATTCTTATAATTCTGAAAAAAATGAAAACAAATATAAGGATAAGACGTCAAGGGTTTATCGATAAGATAATGTGGTTTGTTAATCTCTATAATCTTATAGCCTATGTTGGTTAGCTATTATTATCCTCAGTCTAGGTAACGTCCTTCTAAGTGCAAAAAAATTGTACATAGCATTATGGGTCTCTATATTATGATTAAATGTGTATCTTTGGACGTATGTGGGTCTTTCATTGCATATAAAAGTTTCCATTCCCCATTTTGAACATTGCATAATCCAACAAAATGGTTTTTCTAGTTTCTTTGGTGGAGGAGGTCAAATGGAGGAGGAAGAGAGAATCATAAAAGGTGATGATGTAATTGTCGAATTGGATGCAACACTAGAAGACTTGTACATGGGCGGCTCACTGAAGGTGAGAATCATTATACTGTTATTGAAAATTCTTGTTATATAAGCTGAATATTATGCACATTGTCAAGGCTTGTAGGCCCCTCCTTGGTGTAATAGACAACATTTGTTGTAGCTTTTCTTATGGGAACATTTGTCATAAACACTAATAACCAAACCGCATAAACACTAATAACCAAACCCCCCCACTTTCTAGCAATAGGAAAACTGAAATGAAAGAAAAAGTAATTTACTCAATTGGAAGTAGGAAAACTTTAGCTGTGAACAAATTATCATCTTGGACGGTCTAAAGATTTGTTGAGTCGAGCAACAAACCTTAAAAAGGGCATCCCTATTTCGTGTGCCTCCCCACTCTGCTAGGAGTTGAGGAAGAGTCATCTATTGAATATACACTTGCCCTTGCTATTTTACTAAGAGATTGTTTCACAACTTGAGTTCATGAATTTTTTCACGAAGCAGCAAACTTACCATTGTTCCAAGGCTAGCTGTTGTTTATGTAGCTAGATGTTAGCTGTGAATTAAAACAGCTTATTCTGAGAGGTGTCAGACAGTCGATCTTTATAGTATTAGGAATCAAGGATAGCTAGGAGGAGCCAATTCTTAAGTCAAAAGCCATTTCAGTTGTGCAGTTTTGCTATTGCTCGATATATCTTTTACATTGGAGGGGATACCTGCTGTTCTTTTGTATATTTTATTACGTGACATGAGGGAAAATAGGAAAGTCATTTACTATGGAGATTTTGGTTTGGTTTGTTGATAAGTATTATCTGTCATGTGGATTTCCAGGTTTGGAGGGAGAAAAATGTCATAAAGCCAGCCCCTGGTAAAAGACGCTGTAACTGCAGAAATGAAGTCTATCATAAGCAAATTGGTCCAGGGATGTTTCAGCAGATGACAGAGCAGGTATATATACCATGGCCTGTACAAACTTGTTGAAAATCTGTGTTCTTCTCTGTTTATTTCATCATAATATAAAAGGAAAAATAACAATGGAAATCCATAATTTATTGCCAACAATTTCTTGCCTTCTTGAAAGTCTCAGCATTCTTTCATTTGCAGCGGCAGTGCAAGAATATTGACTGTTGGTTTGTTTTATTGCCATAATCGTGTCAACCACAATTACTCTGAAGACCACTTCTTTCTAGATTTATTATATTCTCTATTATTTCTTTCAGGTCTGTGAGCAATGCCAAAATGTTAGATATGAACGGGAGGGATATTCTCTCACAGTTGATATAGAGAAAGGCATGCAAGATGGACAAGTAAGCTTTCATTCCCCTCTAGTTTAACATGCTTAAATATCACATTGTGATTTTTTTTTTCTTTTTTAGCATTTCTCATTGTATGCACATGAAAATTTCTATCCCTTCTTTGTTTTTTCCATTTCAATTACCTGTCTAATGCTAAAACCAATTCCTTTTATCTTCTGTGGGGGAGTCCTTTGGTGTCTAATGGTACAAAGTTTCTCAATTTTGAAATGTATGTGATGGAAGTGTAATCAAAATGTCCAGCCATAACTTTCAAGGGTTACTGTTAGTGGTTTGATATTTTATCTTCTATTTTGGCTTCATTTTAGGAGTATTCTGACCTTTTGTCTGCTTGACTGTCTGGAGTGCTTTGGATTATTTCTATGACTACCCTCTCCTAAGGAATGCTGATAAGCATTCAAAATCCATAGCTGTTGTTTGAAACATTGTCTTATCAAACATGTGATATGTGCCCTATGCTTTATTCTTTTCCAAGCATAAAAATGTCTGTTACTGGGGAAAACTTTGCAGATGGAATTTTTTTCCCCTAAAGTGAATTTCACATTCACAGATTGTTGTTACCGTTTCAAAGTTTTATGAGAAACTCTTCTGCCACTTTGGGTGGGAGATCACAACTTTAATCATCAGGTGCTTTGGAAAATACTGTCACCATAATTTTTCTTAAACAGTTATTATTTGGTGTCAAATAATGGAATTTGAAAGTTGAAACTATGGGGCTTCTGCTAGATGTCGTGTAGCCTAATGTTTTCACTGGAAGCATTCACAGGATAGAAGATATAACTATTATCTTTGCAGATTTTAAAATAATGTTCCTATGCATGTTGCAGGAGGTAGTTTTCTATGAGGATGGCGAGCCAATAATAGATGGGGAACCTGGAGATTTGAAGGTTAGTCTTTAATAACTACTTTAGATAGTGCTATTTGTTTCTAGTGTTTTTTTTTTTTTTTTTTGGGGGTACTAATGCAAATATTATTCGTCACACTTCTGGCAGTTCCGGATCCGTACAGCACCTCATGACCGCTTCAGAAGGGAAGGCAATGACTTGCACGCAACTGTGACCATAACACTGGTAATTTTAATGCACATGACACCTCTCTAGCACCTCCTTTTTCATTTTTGGCGTGTAAATATTGCAAGAGAAACTCAATTCTTCAGAGAGTTGATTTCCTGGACAAAATATTTGTTAGGTTCAAGCACTTGTTGGTTTTGAGAAGACTATCAAACACCTTGACGAACATCTAGTCGACATTGGCACAAAGGTCAGTGTGGAAGACATTCTTCTATAGCTTTTCTGTAATATTTACTTTAATATATGATTTGATGAACCATTAAGGTATAACAGCAATAACTTGCGTAAAAATATGTCCAGAAAATCACTAAACCCAAGGAAGTTAGAAAGTTCAAAGGGGAAGGAATGCCATTGCATTATAGCACAAAGAAAGGCGATCTTTATGTCACGTACGAGGTTCTGTTCCCCGCATCACTAAACGAGGACCAAAAGATAAAGATCAAAGCAATTCTTGGCTAGAGTATGATAGAATTAAATTCTTTTCTTGGGTTCTAAAAATGTTCCCATTGTAACATTAGGTTATATAGAAATCCAGGAAGCTGTTGAGGCTTTTGTTTTGTTTCTTTGTTCGAGTAGTTGAGTACAAATTAATGGAACTCCCTTTTGCCTACTTGAGTTATATAATCTTGTTTTTCTTTTAAGGGAACTGCTAATCACTGTACTTACGTGCAATAGAAACTGAAATCAACAAGTAACCCGATTTTGGTATTTTCTGGGTGGTATTCTGATCTCTTTAATTTTTGAAGTCTATAGTTAAATTGTATATAAAATTCTCAGGAGAATTCTGTTGATCCAGATGCTGCTGAAAACTGGACAACTGATCACGCTACCTACTGTGTAAATCCTTTAAACATATGAAGAAAATGCATCCTTTTGACTAGCATTCCCATTCAAGTTAAATTTACAGAAATTTAGCTTCCCTACCTACAACTAGATTTGGTATTGCTACCTTCCCAAACAGGGCTTGCCTTTGAAATATGCAGAGCAGAAAATTACTTGCCCTCAATCTTTAAGCATGATTTGCAGAATGAGAAGAAAAAACAGTCATTTCAAATATCTAGGAGAATAGGACTTCGGTCATATAAAAGTTTTAATGACCTTGAATTAATTCTGGCATATGTTGCCTTCATACTAAGAATTTTAATTAAAAAAACAAAAAAAAAAAAAAAAAAAAAAAAAAAAGAGAGAGAGGCATAAAAAGAAAATATAAAAATTGTAACTATATAGTTCACCTGGTTTCATTATTTACATAATGGCCAACTAAAAAGTGCAATCTAAGGATAAGTAACACAAAATTGCAATTTAATATTCTCCATGTCATTCGATTGATGCTAGTTTCTCCTCATCCACTTCAAAAGCCTTCCTTGCTTGTTTCAGTTCCTCTTGCATAGATAGAAGTTCTGTACAGCGGTTAAGTTTTGGCAGGTCCTGCAAAGACAGATATGAATTTGTTAGTTTGGGAGCAAGACTACAATTGTGTGCATACATCTTTCAAGCAAAAAAAAAGCATGAATTTGGAAGGTGATAAATGCAAAATGTCTAAGCAGTTGAAATGTATTTATTGGAACACCAGAATTTCAAATCCTTCTCCATGAACAGTCATCAGCACTCTTTCGCATTACCACTGTTGGGAACAAATTGGATTGACTTGTCTTCATGATAGATATGACATGGCTAGTGTAAATGATGTATAAGAGGGTGATGGTTTAGCTAGCATCCATTGATCCAACAAGGTTTGGTTAATGTATGATTCCCAAAACTTTTTCCCCTTACCACCTCCTTTGCACACCAAATATAGACGATGTTAACTTATTTGTAGTATAACATAGGTAACTATCAGCATGTATAGTCAACAACTCACCAATTTAGAAGGTAAAATAGGGAGAATATATGGAATTTGGCGAAAATTTCTATAACATGAATGATAAAAGATATTCAGCGGTCAAAATACCTTACGAATTAGGTACAGAAAATCCTCAACCGATAGCTTTCCCCTCTTTGATCCTATATCTTGGGCTTTATGCGCCTGCAAAAAGGTAACAGACAGATACAGCATCTATCATGCTGTCTTGCTTAAATTGTGTCATACTTACTACTTAAAAGACTGCTTACCAGATCTGTGACATACTCCACTACAATATCCTCCACAAGTGCCACAGTTTCTGGAAGAGGCTGATTATGCAGCACAAGAAATTCATTAGCATATTGAAAGTAAACCCAACAACCTAATATGCAGAAACTAGCAACAATTACACTGACATGTTTAATGGAGATAATAAGAGAGATTCTTGTGAGTTATAGGAAATATAATAGAGGGAAAAGACAGATGCTTATCTGATGACGGTACTGTGGGGTACAAGCAAGAAATATCCGTGGATATTACCATGATTCTTGCAACCATATTAACTTAACAAAGATTACAAATAAAAAGATACTTATATGACAATGATTTTAAAATTCAATTCCCATGAGATCTCAGAAAAAAACTTGGCCAGATACTTAAACCAAGCTTGATTTGATTGTTGTTAATTTAGCTTCAATAATAATAAATTACCACTTACATTAGGATCGTCTCCAAAGCCATACATCATGTGCTGCACTGCAGTATCCAATATGTTGAAAAAAAAAAAATTAATACAAAATTCATGAGCAAATATGCATAGAAAAATTTATTAATTTACTTACAATCTTTCTGAAAGACGCCTCGCTTTCGCTTAAATGAAGTTTCAGATGGTTGTGAGGTTCCAATTTTTGACTTTGATGAATGTCCTGCAGATAAGTTGCTCATCTTCTATGCCTAATTATCACAGGAATTAATTTATCGTCACCAGCAAATCAAACGCACAAAACCTTTCCTATCTCTCTCTAGGGCATCATCTATAATTATTAATGAAATAAATTAAGAAACCTATAAAAGCCGGTGATACATACCTTGAAATCGACGGTGATTGGTCGAGGAGTGAAGAGTCCAACGATTACCGTCGGAAGAGTGAAGATATCAGCGGCGACCGATTGAGGAAACCGCCTAGCGGAGAATGAGGAGATCAACTCACGAGAAGAAGAGTCTAGAGGTGAGTTGTTAACAAGCCAAACGACAGCGTCGTTTTCTCAGTACAATCATCGGGTCGGTTTATTTGAGTTAACCAACTAAAACATGAACCCAACCAAAAATTTTATCATTCGCTTAAACTAGTGGAATGGGCCGAGCTGGGCTGGCCCATAGTCTCCGTGCAAGTATTATTAATATTAACTCTTTCAAAAAAATTATCCATTATCTCTTTTTAAAATGTTTCAAAATATTTATCCACTCTAAAATTAGTTATAAGTATTTGTTATTTTTATTTTTATTAATTAAAAGGTATATATTCTGAAAATTAATAATAAATGCAGTAATAAATGAGTATATACAATGATATAAATAAAAAAATATAATAAAATTTATGAGTTGACAAGTAATTAATGATTTTTTTTAAATTGTATTAAAAAATAAAGTAGACAATCTTTTTAAAACAGGTATAATAGTAAATAAAATTTAAAAAATTAGGGGAATGCTTAATTTGGGACCCGTAGTTTTCTCAAATGCTCAATTGGCAGCCTAAAATTTTTTTTCACCTAATTAGAGACTTGAACTTGCAATTTAGTACAATTTGAGACTTGGCTGTTAAGTATTACTAATAGCGGTTAAGTGAGACCCACTTCATTTTTTTTAAATATTAAAATTAAAAAAATTATATTTTTAAATAGTAAAAATATTAAAATTAAAATAAAAACTAAAATTGGAAAAAAAAAATATGAGTTTCATGGAAACCTAGATCTCAAATCTGCAACAACAAGATAAGGCTTTAACCAAATCAACTAACATAATCATAAAAAACAAGAGATACGCATCACAGTTTACACAATAAAACAAGAAAAGAATAAAAAAAAAAATTGCAAGATACAATACAAAAATAAAATCAGTTCATTATCTTCTAAAAAAAATAGATTTATATCTCAAAACCAATTCACTTGTTTATGCAAATTTAGATTTCAATAAAACCCATATTTTTTTAATTTTTTAGAGCAAAAAAATATTTTTTTGATTTTAGTTTTTAAATTTAAATTTTATTATTTAAAATATTTTTTTAATTTTAATATTTAAAACATATGAAGTAAATTTCACTTAATTGCGTTAATGATTATTAACGGTCATGCCTTAAATTGAACTAAATTGCAAGTCAAGACTTTTAATTAAATGAAAAAATTTTTAAAGCCTCCAATTGAGCATTTGGAAAAAGTACAAGTCCAAAATTGGACATTAGCCCAAAAATTAATATAATACTAGTAAATTTAGACACTTAAACTTTGGCAAAAAAAAAAAGACACTTAATGGATACAATTAATTAATAAATTACAAAACAGTTCAAAAAAAAATAAATACAAAAATTCATTACTTTTATCACACTTTTGTAAAATGACTCGATTTTGTAATAAGTTGAATGATAATAGTCATGTATGAGATGAATTTCGATTTATTTATATTGAATTTGTTCAAATTTAAAATTGAGAATTTCAGTGTAATCAAAATCCAATTAGAAAACTATAGTATAGAATCAAAAACAAATGATTTAAATAATTATTTAATTTTCTTTTTACAAAATATATAATTTTTTTTACATTAATATATCACAAATAATATCCAATAAATAAAATCAAGTTACATTACACCAAAAAGTGCAATGAACATTGAACATAAGATTAAGAGGTCTAAATTATGTGTGAGTAAATAATCGGTTAGATTTAAAATTAAATTAAGCTGAAAAATTAAAGAAATCAAATATTTATTTTATTTAAATTGAATCAAATTCGAATTTTATATAAAATCAAATCAAACTGAAAAATTCAATTCTGTTTATATATATATATTAAAATTTCAATTAAATTCAGTTCAAAACAAATTTTTTAATAAAATTAAACCAAATTAATTTAATTTATTATTTTAAAAATTAAATCCAATCGAAATATTTAAAAATTAAATTGAATCAAATTAAATCAATTAATTCAATTTAATTTTTTAATTTTAATCTAATTTTGCTCACTTCTAAATCCATTATTACAAAGGACCAAATAACAATAGAGGAAATTACACCCCCCACCCATTTTTATATTTTATTTACATTTTTATACTACTTTTCGAATTCTTACTTTTTTGTCATTTGTATTTTTTTGTTTTTACGCTTTTTACATTTTTATGTTTATTTTTTTATCTTTTTCTTTGTTAAAGCTTTGATATTACTAATAGTAGGCAGATTTTTTTCACATGATATGATGTGAATTCAATAAATAATTGACACTTGTCCATTGGATAATAATAATTAATTAGCCTTTTTATTCCTAGACTTTTTGATTAGCATTAAAAGCCGATATTGTTTATGTTTTCTTATCTATATCCATTGTACAAATACTTGTTTTATATCCATACGCATATATAAGGAAAAAAAATATTGTATAGGTATTATTGATTAATTTCTTAATAAAAAGTGTTAATTATATTTTTAATTCTTTGATTCACATGATAAATTTGGCCTAATAAAGTGTAAATCAAATTTTAAATCACTCTAAAATTGTTCCTTTAATTTAACTATGTTTATAAATAAAGAAGCACATAAATTTTTTATATATTAATATGTATTATATCAATGCATCTAAAAACATATTTATTTTTTTGCCATTAATATGAAATATTTGGATATTTATGGAGCCTAATTTGTGGAATTTATATGTATGTAATTATTTTTTTATGAAATCTATGATCATAGGTTATCCATGTGTTATAATGTAGTTTTTTGCATGGAAGTTAAGTGACACCTAAGCTGAATAAAGTAGCAATCCAATATTGAATAACATGTGCAGACTTTTTGTGTCCACATATATATGTAGAGAGTGTAAAAGATCAAAATAACTAAAATAAATTTGGATTCTTTAAAATACTATAAAATTGCTTCTTTAGAAGCAACTGATAATTTCTATTTAAATTTATTTATTTATTTTTAGTAGTGTTTAAAATTACTCTTAAAATGCTTAAAAAAAGTATTTAGTAAAACTAAAAATTTATTGATATTTTTTAATTATGAAAACGACTTTAGGTTCATTGAACCAAAATTTATTGGTACTTTTTGACGTTTTAAATACTAAAAATTAGATAGCATTGATTTTCTCATTAATTGAATTTTCTTTTACTTTTTCCACTTTTAGATACTCATAGTTTATATGTTTGGTTTATTTTATTTATATATTTGGTTGGTATTTGAGTTAAAAAAAAAGATTTTAAAATCTAAATAGGTAAATTTGAGTAAGAATAACATTATTAAAAAAAAGGGTTAATGGTGTTAAGTCTTCAATAAAGAGGAAAGTATCTATTTATTGTCTATATTTATGATATACCTAAAATATACTCGTTTCATACTTGAAATAAACAAAAAATATACTCATTATATATTGTTAACTATGAATTTTGAAAATTATTTATTATTTTTAGTGTAATTTTTTATCTAATAAGTACTTGACATATTCCCTTTATATACTTTATATTCATGTAATATTCAATATCCAAATTTTTTTGAAAATATATATCAAATCAAAAGAGCCAATAAATTATAGGAATAAACTTATATAGTTTAAACATTATTTTATTGAATTTGTTTACAGTTTAATCTTAATTTTGATGATGATTCTCATTATATATATATAAAAAAAAAAGAAAATAAAATAAAAGAAAATAATGATGATTATGCTTTTTCAAATAAGAAAAAAGTTAAGGTTGTTAAGTTTTCAAAGAAGATGAAAGCATATAGTTATAGTATATATTTAAGATATACCTATAATATACTCATTATATATTTAAAATATACCTAAAATATACTCATTATATACTATTTACTATGAATTCTGAATTTAGTTTTTTATTTTTTTATTTTTTATATCATAATTTTTGTAGTCTACACAATAAAAGTGAATATTTTTTTTTAATTTTTAGTATATGTTTAGTATATTTTGTTTTTATTTTTGTTTTTTTTTATTTGGACATTAGAACAATTAAAAATTATCTAATTAATCACCACATGTCGAATATTCAAATTTTGAAAAATATGTATTTGAACATGTGTCAATTGGACATAATTCTAATTACACATGTTGATTTGCATATTAGAATAATTAGAAATTACATTAATTAAAAATTATATAATTAATGACCACATGTCAAAGATTAAAGTTTTGAAAAATACTCATTTTAACATGTGCCAATTGGTAGTATAACTCTAATTACATATGTTACTAATTATCTAATTAATCACCATATGTAAAAAATTTAAACTTAAAAATACTTGTTTGGACATGTGTCTATTGTGTATAACCCTAGTTACATATGTATTACTCAATTGATATGGATTTTACAACATTAGTATTTTATATTTATTAGGTTGTGTTTTGATTAATCAGAAGTTGATTTGTTATTGATTATAGGTTGATTGTTAGTTGATAACATGTTACTTGCAGGTTAATTATAAGTTGATTGTTATTTTTTGCATATTTTAGCATTAATATTGCTAAAATACTAGTTATTTTTGGTTGATCATATGGTTATTTATAGTTAATTACATGTTGATTGTTGTTTTATTTCTATATTGTATAGAGGAAGGGAAAAAATGGAATTTAAATCACAATATGTAGAAATGAGTAAGAATTGTATTATCATATACTTTTATATATATTTAAAATATACATATCATATACTCTTTACTGTATATTATTAAAAATATTTCTTTTTTTTATAAATTAAAATACGATATTAACATTTTTTGAAATAATTTTCAACTTATAAATTATTGTTTTGTTAATACTAAAACTAATTTTCTTTTTCACATTTCAATTTTAATTTTTAATTTTTTCCTTTTTTTAATTTATTCTTCAATTTACAAAATAAACTCTCACACAATTTAAAATCATATAAAAATTAAAAAAAGGGTTCAAATCAATAAACAAAATTTAAAATTAAAATCTTATAAAATTTTATTTCTTTGAACAATAAATAAAATATTTTAACAAAAATATTCATATAATTATTTTGACTATCTATTTTTTTACTTATATTTTAAGTCTAAAATTTTTAAATTATTTAAAATTCTCCAATTTTCAAGTTATAATTTATCTTTTAAATTAATAATATTGATTTGATATAAAATGGACAAGTGAGAATGAAACTAATTTTTTTTTAATTTTTATTTTTTAAATATTTTTTTTTCCAATCAAGCACAACTTTTCAAAAAAAAAAATAAATAAATAAAGACAAATATAAAGCTAACTCATTAAATAAGGTATATAAATACGTATCGTGATCAAACTAAATAATTTTATACATGTTTTGTTGAAAAGTAACAAATAACACATGCTTCTACCCTCATTTTGATGAAAAGCATGAAAAAGTTAAGATAAAAAATATGAACATATTTTTGTAAGTTTTTAGAACGTGAGGTATATTTATAAAATAGCTTGGTTTTTTAGCCAATTGTGTAAAAATCCCATAACAATACTCCTGGCGTATACAGCCCATTATTACAAAGGAGTTGCATGGTCTTAAACAAAAAGAAAGACCAGCCTTAATTGATACAAGTACACAGCCCAATAACTACTGGCGGTACCTAACAAGTCTACAACTGTGAATGGAACGATGAGACCGTTCCTATAGTTCAATCCAAAGTCCCAACTCCCAACTACTGAAGTTACACCCAAATGATATATATATATATATATATATAGAGAGAGAGAGAGAGAGAGAGAGATTAATTTAGAGCACTATCAGCTAGGTCCCCCTTTCATCAGTTTATGAAGTCCAGCTGTTGGCCATGCAAGAACAGATTTTCCAAGGGTTTTTTCGAGTAGAGCTTAGCCAAAAAATCAGCACACTTGTTTGCTGTTCTTGTAACATGCCGAAGAGAAACACCCCAACTCATCTGTAGCAGCTTCCGGATATTAGCCACCAAAAATCTCTGAGTAATCGTGTTTACCGATTTAAAAAAGGTGTGAGGCCCATAAGTCATTAACACTTTAAAGCCCAAAGATAATCAGAGATCTGTAAGTCCAAATGGCAAAAAAGTAAGGATTTTTAGGTTCACTGTTCCCTGTAAATATCTTCCCAATTTCTCTTTAAAATTTGATTTTCGTGATCGCTGATTGACCGCGATGATCGATCTATAAATCACCAATACATCTTGATTGTATCATATCCCTAAATTTAAACCTATATATCTCCATTTCTATATTAACTTTTATTGTATTTATTCACTTCTAGGCCATTTCATATTTGTTTGCTCTTTATGTTATATTGAAAATATTAAAAATAGTCATTATTTGGCCACTGTTTCTTTAAAAAAGTGCATGTGATTTTGTTGATTTTATAAAAAGTAATAAAAAATTGTTATTATATCTATTAAATCCCAAAAATTTTAAAAAAATTGTCATGTTAATATAATAGTACAATTCTCAAATTTGGCCAGTATTTAAACAGAAATCAATTTTAAAATAATTTAAAGATGTTAGTTGCGTGGATCAATACATTTTTCGCATCAAACAAGTTGGAATTATAGTTGGATTGAGAAAAAACTTAAAAACTGCCAGAGAATCAATCTCCACCTGAACATTACGAATGCCATGATCCCAGGCCACATTCAAACCGTGAAAAGGCCCCATAACTCCACCATTTCTACATTGTAAATATCAATATTTTGAGTGAAGCCCGTAACCCATTTGCCTTAATCATCTCTGACAATACCCACCAGCACCAGCAATTTTCCATCCTATCTAACACAAGAAACAGCACCCATCCAAATGGTTTATAAACTTAAATTGGAGCGCGGGTTCTTATTTCTCGTTATGGAACATAATAATTGGCGACGGCTTAGGTTTTGAGGTCACATCCCTAGCTATAGCGTAAATATCTCACTTTTAGTTAAATTAGTACTTGAAAAGAATCTCATTCTCAATAATAATAATAAAATGTGATATAACAAAATTGCAAAAATGAATTTTTTTTTTTCATATAAAACAACGAAGTTTGAAGTTTGGAGCATGTATGTCTAAATTTTGAAGATAACTTCTTAATATTATTAATTTATTTATAAGTCAGGCATGAGTTGGAAAAATATTACATTTATAAATTTTTTCTTTAATTGCAATTCACGAATAGCGAAAAGGTCTAGAATTCTAGTATACATATAGAGAGAGGGAGGGTCGCTTGCTGGTGAAAATGGATCTAAACAAGGGCATTAATTATTCTTTTTTTAAATAAATTCAGTATGTCAGGGGTGGCGTACCCTAGACTTAGACGTTGCATTGCCGAACTTGGGACCTCAACTCCCGCTTCTAACGATAAATAAATAAATAAATATACATATATAGTTGAAGATATTAAAAATTATAGATAATTATTAAATAATACTCATACCGTCTCATAATAATAATTTTTTTATTTGTTTTAAATTATAGTATGTTTTTCTTTTAATATAGTAATTAATTTATTAATTTTTTAATATATTTTTATTTGTTAAAATATAAATCTCATATTAATTAAACATAATATATTGAATAGACTTATATATAATTGAGTCATCCAATTTCAATAACTGGACTTTGAAGTTGACACTTCCAATATTATATAAGTTCCAACATTTGTAACATAATTTGAGGTTAACACTCTCAATAGTATATAAGCTTCAATATTTGTAGCATGATATCAGAGCGAAAAATAATTTTCATCCTTGATACATCATAATTTAGGCTGAGATCCTGCGATGGGCTTTTAAATTTGTTTTTTCAACTAGGTTTTATAAAAAAGTTATCTTGGCCAAGTTATTATTCAAGGGAACTATTAAAATATAAATCCTATATGGATTAATTATAAGGTGCATAATGAGTTTATATATAATTAAGTATTTCAATCTTAATAACTAACTTATAAGATTGACATTTCTAAAACTATATAACCTTTAATATTTATAACATATTTAATATGCATATTGATCAACATGAGTCATTTAATTTAAAAAAATATTATGAGTTATTTAATTTTAATAAAGGGATGTAGTAAAAAAAATATTAGTACAATTTATTAATTTAATTATATTTTTTTAATATATGTGAAAATTAAAGTAGGTTTATTTTTATAAGATTGAGGGAATAATAATAATAATAAAAAAGTTAAAAATCTAATTGAACAAAGAGAACAATTTAATATTGTTGAGGTTGGAATAGTGCTCCTACTTCTAAAATAATCATATCGCTGCTAGAATAAGAAACCATTTATTACTTTTTAACACATATTAATCTCCATTCGATAATCTTCCTATGTAAAAAACTCTAGCCGTTTCTTTTTTTTCTTATAATTTTCTTTTAAGTTTTATTTATTAAATCATCATCAATCATTTATTTTGATTGACGGTATTTTTAATATTTTTATTAGATTTGATGTGAATAATTTTATCGATACTATTGTTGTCATATTCATTATCGGCTTCACTCATTAATTCTCTACTATCATTCGATACTGCTTCTGCTCAATCTTATTTTGTGTCTCTTTACGTCCGCTTTTACATCATTGTATCTATTTTTATCATATGTTTATAAGTGGATTTGTGCTTATGATTGTTAAGATGATACTTTTTATTTTGTTATTTTATATTATATTATATTATATTTTTTTATATTGTAAGTTTTGTTATGTTCTTATTTATCGGAAGTTGTTTTTTATTATGAGTTTGGTGCTATATTTATACACTGATGGGTTTCAAATACTTGCAAATAGGATAATAAATTATCACATTATTTTATTATTATAGTTGCAGTTTTTTAAAACTGATTATATGTCAGTTATTAGTTCTATTGAATATTTACATTATACGAATCAATTAATTATATATCATATTATTTTTTATTGAAATTTGTATTTAAACATTTATAATTAATGAAATTTAAATTTATTTAATATGAAATCTCCATTCCAATACTTCTATGAATAATTACTAATAAATCATAAATTGGCCTTTTCACTCAAGCAGTTGCATTATAAACCGTTGTTCTGTTTAATTTTAATTATAAAACATTTTGGAGCTAATTGGGATAAGACAGACAGGTGTCAGCAGTAGAAAGCGGACGTAAATGCTTATTATACGGAGACGTGTAAAGCCACATCTCCTGTGTAACTGGAAGGAAGGAGATGTCCAAAATGGAGAGTTTCATGGACACGTCACTTGCTGATTACTATTGATTGCCAATTGCCATCTTATTATGTTTTGCAGTTCAACTGCATTTTCTGACGTGGCAATCTCTAGAAATATCCTGTACAACTGTAAAAACAAACTCGATCAAATTCAGTCTATTTGGCCAAAAAAAAAAAATTCAGTCTGGATCGTGGGTCCCAATCAACACACACGCTTTCGTACATGATCGTGCAGGCTACAACACGTCCCTTACGCAGGGAATCATAATCAAGAGCTCCATGGGCGCGAGCCCCGGAAAAGGAACTGTACACTTGCACGACATTAAACCGACGTCGTTTGGGAAAAAAAAAAGAAAAAAACTCCCGTTTACTAATGTCCACGCTGAAAAGGAAAAAGGCACTTACAAAAAAATTAATTAATTATAAAAAAATCAAGGGAAAATTTGAAAAATAAAACTGGGCTGGTGTTTTTGGGTGAGAAAAAAAGGGTTAAAAAGGGTGTGAATTTGGGAATGGAAAGGTTGGTGACCCGTTTGGTTTATAAAACGCCCATTTCAAAGCCTTTCTTGCTCTCTCATCAATTGTCCATAAAAGGGAGTGAGATTTTCGATTTTTATTGAACAAGGACAAGAAACAAGACGACAACGTGAAAATTCAAAGATTGCGGGTGCACGTAAACGCCTTAAACATCGGAGTTTCAAGCTAGTCTTTTTTCCTCCAATTTCTTTATATATATATATAGATATAAAGAGAAATAAAAAAGAAGAAGAACAAAGGAACAAATTAAGAAAGAAACGTAGGAGAATCGCTCCAGGAAAACAATGGATAGTCTTTGTTTAAAAACAGGAATCCAGGGTATAGCTCCTTCGATCTCCGTTAGTGGGGCTTTAGAGATTCGGGCAAATGCATCGCAGGTGAGTACGGTTGGGAAGGAGAAATCGACGGTGGCTGCAGCGCCGCCTCAGAAAGCGGCTTCAAGGTTCTCTTTTAGATACCCTTTGCAGTCTTTCTGGCCGGGAGGAGGTCAAAGTAATAAGAGGTATAATGGGATGGCTATAGACGATGCTGTTTTGGTCGATAATGGAGAGACTAGGACCGGTACTGGGGATGACACCGAGAACCGAAGAACAATTTGCTCATCTGAGAGACAAAATGGGAGCTGGGTAATGAAGATTTTGCATGTTAGGTCCCTCTGGAAGGAAGAGGAGGGACAGAGGAGAAGCGGTGGTGAAGAGTCGAATAAAGAAGGTGATGTTGATGTGGTTAATGATGTCGTTACTAACGAGAAGGAGGAGTGTGATGTTTGTGGAGTTGAGGATAATGACGAAAAAGAAATTGAATTTGATAGGGATTCGTTTTCAAAGTTGCTAAGGAAGGTGTCATTAGCAGAAGCCAAGCTTTATGCACAAATGTCGTATCTTGGAAACTTGGCTTATTCCATACCCAAGGTCAAGGTATCGAATTTTTTCCTAGTTTCTTTTTTGGTTTTCATTTTTCATTTCTTTGATGTTTTTGCTGGACTGGGTAAATTTTTGTGATTATGGAGGGACTAGGGAGGTTTTGGATTTCATTGATGTGTTTTTTCGTTCTTGGATTCAGCAATGCGTGGTAAAATTTCTTCTTTCTTGCTTAGACGGTCATTAAATCAATCTTCATTTGTGTGGGATAGGTTGAATTATATAGTTTAGTGAAGCAGAGTTGAATTGAGTTGAAGTAGATTGAATCACATAGCTCGTTCTTTTGAGATTTGCAGGTCTTCTGTTTTTTTTTTTTTTTTTTTCCCTGTGCCTTCATCGGATGGAGTATTGGGAAAATTTCTGGTTTGGGACCATTTGTATTACAGCATTAATGTACATGCATCCTCTAATTCTTGAATCTTTTATCCCTTTACTGATACGCTAACAATGCACATAAGATGCCTCAACTAGTAGGATGAATGTCACATTAGGCAAGTTTTTGTTTTAGGAGACATCTGCAAATTTTGATAGAAATCTACTATCTGTTTTTGCAAGATTTTTTTTTTCCTGATAATTTGTCATTGTAACTGTTGAATATCCAGTTTATGAAGCTTGCGACTTGACAAGGGATAAAAGAAATTATCTCAAGAAGCATATTCTATGTTTTTGTTGTCTTTACATAATTAATTTTTTAATCAATATTCTGCATGTTCCTTTATGAGTTGAAAAATTAGTTAATTCTAACTGCATTCTAGATAATTCAAGGTCAATGAACTTTTCTCCTTTTGGTAAATTCAGGCAGGAAATCTCTTAAAATATCGTGGCCTCCAGTTTGTGACCTCATCGATAGATAAAAGGGAATTGGCAATGAAATCAGAGAAAATTCAGCCGTCAGCTACTGATCAAGAAGCAGACAAAGGGCTGTTGAAGGAGGAGGTAGAAGGCATGGAGCAGAAAAATATCAGACATCGCATAAGTGCCTCTACTGCTTATCAGATAGCTGCTTCTGCTGCTTCTTATCTGCACTCTCATACTAAAAGCATACTTCCATTCAAATCCTCAAAAGCCGAGGCTGGTAAAGATTTGCCTGAAGGAGACCATGGGGGCAATGAAAATGTGAATACGATGAACTCGGAGGTGGCTTCCTTCATGGCAACTACTGACTCAGTGACAGCTGTGGTTGCTGCAAAGGAGGAATTAAAGCAGGCTGTTGCAGATGATTTGAGTTCAACACATTCCTCACCATGTGAATGGTTTATATGTGATGATGATCAGGGTACAAGATTCTTTGTGATTCAGGTAAGCTATCAATTGATATTTTAAAGAATTTCTTAGTAGTGTAAATTATTGAATGTCATTCTTGGTGTGAGGTAATTTGGAATTAGCATACATCTCCATATAAACAATCCTGTGTATTCTGTCATTCTTAGAGCATGTATGAGTTTTATGTTTCATAGCCACTCATTATTGCCACTGGAGGAATGATGGGGGCGCTCATGAAAAATGAAGCTTTTTTATTGTTCATTACTCTTATTGTCTGTATATTCTGTCATTCTTAGTTTATGTCATGTTTCTGTTGTACAGGGATCTGAGTCACTTTCATCTTGGCAAGCAAATCTCCTTTTTGAGCCTGTTCAATTTGAGGTAAACTCATTTTCTAGTTACCGAGTTCTTGCTCACTTTTTTCAAATTATAGGTTAAGGAGTTTAGAATGTGATGTATTATTACGGAAATATTCAATGGTGTTTTGTACATAGAATTATCTTGCAAAAGATTAAAGAGAAGCTTCAATTGAAGAATGCTGTCATTCATGCATGATAGCAAACATAGATAATTTTATTTGTCTTCTCATTCCAGGGATTGGATGTGTTTGTGCATAGAGGTATTTATGAGGCTGCAAAAGGTATGTATGAACAGATGTTGCCTGAAGTACGTGCTCATCTGAAATCCTGTGGCAGACCTGCAACCTTCCGTTTCACGGGGCATTCTCTTGGTGGGAGCTTGTCTCTACTTGTAAATCTCATGTTGCTAATAAGAGGGGAAGTGCCAGCCTCATCCTTACTTCCTGTAATAACATTTGGTGCGCCGTCAATTATGTGTGGTGGTGACTATCTCCTTCACAAGCTTGGATTGCCCCGAAGTCATGTTCAGGGAATTGCAATGCATAGAGACATCGTGCCCCGAGCCTTCTCTTGTAATTATCCTAATCATGTTGCAGAGCTTCTGAAGGCTGTTAATGGGAGCTTCAGGAATCATCCTTGTCTTAATAACCAGGTAAACTTCGCTCTTTTAAATGAAACATGAATTTTATGGGAGTTTTTTCTATGAAATATCAACTTAAATGTGCATGCTTTGTTACTACAGAAGCTACTCTATGCTCCAATGGGGGAGCTTCTAATTCTGCAACCAGATGAGAAATTCTCACCTCGCCATCATCTGCTTCCGTCAGGCAGCGGTCTATATTTTTTAAGCTGTCCATTATCTGACTCTGATGATGCAGAAAAGCTGCTCCGGGCTGCACAGACTGTGTTCTTAAACTCACCGCACCCACTAGAGATTCTAAGTGACCGGTCAGCATATGGTTCTGAAGGAACCATTCAAAGGGATCACGATATGAATTCCTACTTAAAATCTGTGCGCAGTGTGATTCGCCAAGAGCTAAACCTCATAAGAAAAACCAGGAGAGAGCATCGGCGCAAGTTCTGGTGGTCACTTCTGTCACCACGTGGAATCAGTGGTGGTATCATTAGGGAGAGGCATGTTGTATCAATCAAAATAGGCCAAGCTCAATTCAATTTCTCCAGCGTCTTACAGACAGGGAGAGAATCCTTGAAACGGTTCAGCAGGCTTGTTGCCTCACAACACATGCATTTGCTACTGGTTCTATTGTTCCCCGCAAGATTCTTACTCGTGGGAGCATATAGCTTTATCAATTTCCGTTAATTATCTTATTAATTCGGGTAAGTTGCATGTCTGTCTTGGAATATTGTACAGGTTGCAGGCACATGGCCAGCGAGATTGATCATTATTCGTCGGATTATTCTTTATTCATTTTTTTAAAAGTGGGAAAAAAAGAAGGAAAGATTCAAATTTTCTTTAGTCCTGATAGGATTTGTAAAACGTTGAAATGTTATTCAGAGAAAAACCAGAAGCCAATATTGATTGATAGAAATGTGAAAATTCTTGTGGCAATAGGAAAATTCTTGTCAGTTTCTTTTCATTGGCCAAAACAATGGATACAAAAAAAAAAAATCTTAATTGATTAAATTTATCGTCCCTTATTGATTTGCATGAGAATATTGTTATGAGGATGTTAAAATTGAGGTTTTAAAGATTTTTGCTTTGATTGAATTGGGACCTGCAAGATTGGTTCTATTAGGCTCTGTCAAAATTCAAGAATAGATTTGAAAGCGAGATTTGGCGTGAATGCCATAAACACGAAATTTGTGTGTGTATATATGATATGTGGATTCTACTTACTAAACTAACAAAATATCAAAATTCTCCATGGTATCACTATCAAAATCAGTTCATTAATAATTGAGCTGTAATTAAATAAATTATGTACAAAGCAATCTAACACTTCCAAAATATCACTGGAACTGTATCCCAGTTTCTGTTAATCTAAACTTTAGCAGGTAAAATTGAAGTTATTTAAGAATGCTCCGAATTCATTTGTCCGTTGAAATCCAAGAGAAAATTTAAATTAAAAGAAACAAGTCGGAACATGCATTGTAGATTTCATTATGTGGTCTTCAAATTTAAGCACGTGGAAATTCACATGTAGGACAAAAGCGGCATAGACAAGCCACGAGGCTAAAAAGTCCTGGTCTGCGAAAGAGTGCAAAAGTGGCTCATTTGGAGACAAACTGGGTCTGTCCCCAGTCCAGAATGGCTGTGCTCTTTGTGCCTATCCATCCAACGAGGAATTGGCAATAGTCAGCCTGATACTCATATCATGTCATGATTCATGAACAATTTGGATCGGGTTGGGTTGGGTCGCTAGACTTTACCCTTGGTTAAATCAGCGTTTATCGTTTTCATTTCATGTCATCTTCTGGATTTGTTTGGAATCTAATTGTTGCTTCGAAGTGTTTAACAGTCTTAGATTTTGCCTTTCGGTTGGGTTGAAATTTTCGGATGGTGGCGATTTGCGAGGTATAGAAGTTGGAGGTGGACGGCAAAAACTTCTTTTTTTTTTTTTTGCCAAGTGGCAAAAACTTCTTGAATGCGACGTTGTAGTTGGTTAGTGCTATTAATAGGGCGGAGCATCTTGTTGGAAAGTTCAAAGGGGTAAGATACGAAACCATGAGATGATTTTTAGGCTTATGGTGGGGGTGCACTTGTGGGGTTTATTTAACAAATACCTGTTTTTCCTCTTCTATTTATTTACAAGTGAATTTCACATTAACATAGAAAAATAATATATTAATATTTTTATTTAGTACATCAAATTTGTTGAATAATTTTCTTCCTTTTCATACTTCATAATATGAAGCATTTTTTTTTTTGAATTACAGACTTAGAAGTTTACTATGGACGATGGAACAATGAACATAGCCTAGTAACACGTTTGATTGGAACAATTCCAACAACTTCATTAAATTCGATTTTTGTTATTTTTTGGCAAGTCTAAAAATATTGGACCCAATGTGCCACCAACTCTATAGCAATAATTTTGACAATTAATAGTAAAATTCAATCCATCCCAATAAAAAATTCAATCCCATCTTGAATCTTACAAAAAATTTCAGTTTCATTCATTAATAGAGTGGCGACGAGAATAAGTCTCCCTACCCTAACTTCACAAGATTAATACATATGTTATTACAATTTCATATTACATATAAATAAAAAATTATTAATTTTTTTAAATTATATTATTAATGTTTAATTATATTATTATTTTTAAATATTAATTAATAATATATAAAATTTAACGTAAGTATGTACAATATTTTGTAAAAGTATATAAATTATGAAATTTTAACATTAATAAAATTATAAAAATATAAATAAAGATTTTTATCTTATCCGAATCATATTTATTCTGCTATGCTTTTGCCCTAACACTTCCTAAAGAGAGCTCGAGAATTTCAAAAACTGTTTCACCCTCCTCTTGCCACTCCCAATTTTTGGTGATCCTCAATCCTATAGGCCTCAGTTGTTATTAACGCCACGGCCCTGGTGAACATCGCAAATCTGCCTGCGCTGCCGTACATAAGAAAGGCATTTTTTCCCCGACCTTCTATGTGGGTTGATTTTGGACAAAATTTTACGCCCAATTGGTTGAGGTTGGGCCAGGCTCGGACAAATAAAAACAAAACTCTTGGCCAGACCCTCCCCTCTAGCAGGTACGTTTTACACCCAATGCTTGGCCCTCAGATGGCTTCTGGAAAGGGAGGCAAATCATTCCGTGCACCCAGTCCCAACCTCACACACACACACACATGGAATTTAAGTAAATTTCTTCCCCCATAAATTCAGCTAGATTCCATATATTTGTGAGAACATGATTGGCCGTACACTGAATAATTTCCTGGAAAAAAATTACCCAATTCTCAAGATATCTTTCAAATCCCGTCCACTGATTACTTGACAAAAATCACAAGTTAACCAATGTTCTGCTCATGATTAAGGCAAAATAAACAGGCCTTACTGCATAGCTTTAGGTACTATATGCCCTTCTATATCCCAGCCCTAGCCGCATCAGTAATACAATTCCTGATTCTGCTCCAGCTTGAATCCGTCAATAGATTTCAAAAACTTTTTAAAAAGTGTCAATCTCAGATTTCTTCGTCCACAGTAACAACTTGAAACAATATATGCCGCAAGTAAAATTGTACTACTATATACTTGGGAAAATCTACTCTTTCCACACTGACATGTCATGCAGAAACATAAATTTCATGTGTCGTTGGCAGATTGAAAGATTATCATGCTCTCCTAATATTGTGCTAAAAGCATCAGAACGAGCAAAGGAATTTCTATGATGAAACCAAAGGGGCCTTAGATCATGACAACTGGGATGCTTGTTTCAACATATACAGCACCTGTTAAATTTATATGGTACCAGAGCCAAATGGGGAAACGTGCATGTAAATCCGTGAACTTTTATTGCAAAGTATGCGAACTTCATAAACTTAATACATTGTTCAAGATACATAGCTTGGCCTGGAAGAATTAGAAAATATCCACGAGAAAGCACTTATGTCTGAGTCTAATCAACTTAACACATTGTTCATTGAACATTCTTGGCATGAAGTTTAAGTTACAGATTCATCTTCCCTGCTAAGTACCATGAGTGCATAGCAAGGCTGCCAAAAGACATAATATTAGCAAGGGATGAAAAACCATGAATCATGCCGAATTTCTTGTTCATGGCAGCAAGCTTTGGATTAGCCTTTGCAACTTCCTCATTCTTTGACCACCCAATTTCACTGCCAATGTTCTCCTCACGCTCCACCTTGTGCCTTTGCCTCATCATCTAAATCACCAAATAAATTCAAAATTCACAAGTTAATGGTAAATGCATAAATAAACTATGACATCATCAACTTAGAAACAGCCCAAGAGAAACAACAAGAGAATCACAGTATTCTTGGGATGATTATTTCTAATTGGAAGAACTATCATTGGCTGAACTTAACGCCAGCAGTTATCTCTGACAAGTGCTTGGTTATGGTCCTAATAAACAAAGATGGCAGTTGAGAACATAGAACCATAAAGGATATTATTATTATTATTATTTTTTTAAATCGTGATGCAATGTTTGGAACCTAGAGTACACAGATTTCAAGTCCACAGGCTCCAATTCAAAGATTTGACAGCGATGTATCAAGATTTTCAACGTCTTGCAACAATAAGTCTAGACTTGAAAATATTCAATTTCTATTCCCTCAATTTTCTCAACAACCAATCAAAGGTAGGTTCAACTACAAAAATTATGATCAATTGGAATTCTGCATTTCTAAAGCGGTAAATGAATTGTATTGGAACTGAATTCTGACAATACACCATTAACACAGCAGACAATATAAATTTTTGAAACAAAATTTGGAATTCACAGACCGCAAGAGTTATACCTCAATAGTCATGGGTGTAAAGACAAACAAGTTGGCAAGATTGAAAGCCAACGAAGAGAGCAAGAAACCTAGCTGGTACTTCTCTGTAGTGGATGCTGATTTCCATGGATGCAGATAACCAAATGATACCACAGATGTTGCACAACATACCCCCACCAACCAAAAATATGCAGGAAACATCTTGCTTTGTAGATTACCAAACTGATGCCTAGGTAGATTCCTGAAATCCATACAAATTTATTGTTTCTCAATGATCATTCTTGACAAATTAAACTTAAACATAGAACCCACCTTTTCTCACTAAAAAAATGTAAAGGGGAAAATAGGAAACAAAACAATCATTCTACATCTAACTAAATATGAAACTGGTGAAGATTTCATTTGTAAGGAAACCAAACAAAATTCATGGGGTCCAATTTTTTACTGATTCTCCAAATTCAAGAAACTAAACATATGCTAAAGACAATGAACCAAATTTCATTTCATAAAACTATCAAATCATGGAAAAGTTCAATATAACCAATTAGTCAATTAAACTTGATTGACAAGCTAAACATGGGGCGAATTGGAAAGGGTGAGAGAGGGACTTACTTGAACATGATGATTCCACCGATGAAGGTGACCCAAAGAGCGGCACCAAAAGCAGTGGAAAAGCAAAGGAGGTGAGCCAATTTCAAGTAAGTCGATAACTGACTGATGGACTTCGATCCAAATGTTTCCGGAGAAAATATCACTCCAATGGCTAAGAAAGCCGCGGCAGCCAGAAACCGAGTTAGCCAACCCATCTCTCTCTCCCTCGTCGAACTGTGGTAGCCGATGAAGGTCTAAGAGAAAAGGAATCGGTCGGTAGGTACAGTTTTTATGAAGCACTGATTAAGGATTTCTACAATCCTTTAATTATTTTACATGGCCAATAAAAGGAGGCCTCGCTAGATGATATATATATATATATATGTATATATATATATTTATATGTGCGTGTGCGTGTGCGTGTGAGTCACATATCAATTTTTCAATACTATACTAAATTCGCGGTATAATCATATTTAAATATTATACATGTATATTGAATATTAGTTAGTCTTAGTCACTTTCGTATATTTAATTTAAGTTATTTTGATTTTTTTTGTCTAATACCTTTTTAATTATTTCCATTTACTTGGCAAATAAAACAAAATTATTTTTTTAGTCCATCAAGAATATTCTTGAATGTATCAATTTAATTTATGCCCCAAATGAAATTAAATTTTCTCTTTGAGCTTATTAATGTGTATTCTTAATTAGTATATTAGTTTACCTATTTAGGGTAATTAGCGATATATTTATAATTAATTTATTTTTTTAGGATATCTCAATATTCTTATTTTATAATATTTGTTTTGTATAAATATATCAGTTTATTCTATACTAAAAGAACATAATATGAGATATAACAATAAATAATTATTCATTATATTATATTTCTTTTTCTTTCTTTTAAGTTGGTATAAGAGCCTATATTTTAAAATTTTATTTTGCTTGAGTTTCTCGATTTACCAGTTTTGATAATGTTAAAAAAAAAAGTATAATGATCAAGTTTTTCTTCCGCAAATTATTATTTATCATTTTTCTCATCAATGGTTTTATTTTCTAAAAAAATCACATTTTTATTAAAAATTATATCATTCAATCTTCTGTTTGCTCCATATTTTATTGTTGGCTATTTTTTTATTTTAACCTTACTAAACTTTATATTTTAATTTTCTTCTATTAGCCTCTTATTCTTGGCTTATTTATTGATTCATTTTTTTTTCCTTTGGCCATGTGAAAAGATCAATTTCATGTTCAATTATAGTGTCATTTTTCATTTTATTTTATGACACTTGTCTTCTTATCTTTTCACTTTGTTAGCATCTTATTTATGCATTTGATTCAAATTGATTATTTGAGATTTTGAATATTATAGTGTCTTATGACACTTATACCCCTTATTTTGTTATTTTATTTGCTCGTTGCTTAAGCGTTTGTTTCAAAATAGTTCTTGGAGATTTTGGACGTTGTACTCTCAATTTTTGGGTCATATTGACATAATTTTGATCTCATTATCAGTTTCAAATGAGTACTTATACGCATATATTTTACATTTGGAGCAATTCGCCAATATTATATTTCAATATCATTGAATTTTTCATGAAACTGATATTATGTCAATATTTATTAAGATGACTATTTCTCTTTGCCATTGAAATATTTTTGAAAATGTTTACATACACTATTCTCCTAATAGGTTTTCAAGAGTCATTATACAAATTCAAAATTGTTTCAAAATAACACTCTTAAGTTTGAGAGGGGTGTTAATGTATATTCCTAATTAGTATATTCCTAATTAGTATATTAACCTACTTTTTTAGAATATCTCAATATTCTTATTTTATAATATTTATTTTGTATAAATATATCAATTTATTATATACTAAATGAACACAATATAACATATAACAATAAATAATTTTTCATTATATTATATATATATTTTTTTATTTTAAGTGAGCTAATTAAAAGACAGACTTCAATATTTCATATATACATTTAGAGAAATTACCTCTTGGATATTAGCTTCAGCTCTAAAAATAAAACTTTCATCAATAAAAAAAGAATAAATTACTTTATCAATCATACTATTTTCTTTAATTCAAAATCCTTATTGTTGAGCCCCTTTGAACATGCTCAACTACCAATGACAATTTCTTTTCACGTGAGAAATGAGGTGATACAATAGCAACGAAACCACCAAACCCAGCTCCCACACTTCTTGGAAACTTCTAGGCCCAGGCCTTTTTTTTGGTTAATCCAGTGTTAACTGATAATAATAAATTAAATTGGCAATATATAGCTAGCTAGATAGTTATATGAATAACATAACATGTTATTTATTAAAAAAAATAAATAAAAATTAGGTAAATAAAAAATGAAAATTTCATCAATTATTATAAAAAATAAAAATTTCTCTTAAAAAAACTAACTGAGCCCATTAAGCTTTGTTGCGTCTTAGACCCATTATGTCTAGTTTGGGCTTGAATATGTAACTTGGGCTCAATTTGGACCAAGTCCACATCGCCTAGATTAGGCAGTAATTAGATTTGCCAACTCAAGCGCGAACACGTGTCCAACCACGTGGAGGCAGGGCATGGCCTGACCGCCGATCTGCATTGCAAATTTCCATCTCCCGCCAGGGCCCAAAAATTAAAATCGAAAAATGAACAAATAATTCCCTCTCACTTTAGTTATACGAAACAGGACCTCTCCATTTTTCTCTCTTTCAGTTCACATTCCAAAAAAAAAAAAAAAAAAAAAGGTTTCTCTTTTTCATTTCACATCAAAATCTCATTTCCCCTAATCTTATACTCTTTTAAGCTGAATTCAACTCAATTCAGTTCAATGATGGAAACCAATTCTCCTTCCAAAACGTTTTCCGGTGTCCGTTTCGTTCTCTTTGGTTTCGATTCCGTTCGCGAACGCGATGTCTCTTCTCTCTCTCTCTCTCTATTTCTATTTCTGTTTGGATTCGTCAAATTTCAGTGGATTAACGGCGCCTATTATTGATTATTGAAATTTGTAGGTTCGAGCCAAGCTTCTTAGTGGCGGCGGAGTCGATGCTGGTCAGTACAGCCAAATTTGTACGCATGTGATTGTAGATAAGATTGTTCATGTAAGTCTTAATCACGTCTTATCTTTAATTGCAAATTGATTCCAGTGTTTAAACATAATTTTGTGCTCTTTCTTCTTCTAATTCTTTTAGTAATCAGGAAATGCACATTTTTGTAAATGTTCTCATATTCTGTAGGACGATCCTCTATGTGTTGCTGCAAGAAATGATGGGAAGACACTGGTCACGGCATTATGGGTTGACCATAGTTATGATATTGGATTGCCTATAGATGCCACTTCTGTGAGTTTTCTCTATTAGGGTTTTTGTTTTTTCATTCTTATACAATTTTTGTGCACTTATTGAATTGTTGTTGCTTTCTAGAATTTTAGTTTGTCCTCCTACTTGTGTGTGCATACAGTTAGGCGCTTATGATTTTATTTATTTGTGTGTAGATTATGTATAGACCCCTTAGAGATTTGAATGGAATTTCGGGTGCCAAAGGTTTAATTATGTGTTTAACTGGATACCAACGACAAGATCGAGATGACATTATGGTATGCCCAATGCCCTGCTCATTTTTCTTCTGTTACTGCTTTCATGACTTGTTACTAGAGCTATTGAGGATGACTCGTGACTTTTTTCATGTGATTATATGATGTTATAGCTGAGTTTGTTATCTTTCACAGGTGATGGTTCGGTTGATGGGTGCACAATTTTCTAAGCCATTGGTAGCGAACAAAGTTACTCATCTCATATGCTATAAATTTGAAGGTGCGATTTTGATATTCTCATTGCCAAAGCCTGTTCAGAATCATCTAGAATTTGTGGTTTTTAATGCATATGTTAAGTACTTCCTCCTTCTCTGATGTTCATCTGCTTTTATTTAATACTTGCCTACACTTAACCTGGCAGTATAGATAGTTTTGATTTTCTTTAACAACTCCAAATTTTGTCTTTGTTTTTATTATAGCGCTAGCAGGCGTTCATTAAGTCATATGATGTCCTGTTCTCCTATATGGTTTTATTGATTTTGTTTTGCAAATTTTGTTTGCATCCATTTTAGTTTTTCTGTGGTGAGGGCAAGATTTTAATCTGCTAAAGTGGTTTTTTCCTTGCACCCAGTAAAATTGATAGAGCAAACATGTTTCTCGATCATTAACTCTTCTTCTTCTTCACATTTCTGCCAAATTTGTTATTATGTTAAATGCTAATAATCATAACTATATCATTTGTGTTTTTTAACCCCTTGTATGTCATTTTGTTGCAATGTGGGTGCCTGGCTAAATTGGACAGTAATAGATTTTTTTTTTTAAAACAAAAAAAAACCATTCCAACAACTCTATACAGGTGAGAAGTATGAGCTTGCCAATAAATTGAAGAGAATAAAGCTTGTTAATCACCGCTGGTTGGAAGATTGGTAAGTTGTCCTTTTGTTCTACTGTGTTTTGAAGTAATTATGTATTATGAAGTACTCAGTGTTTCATAAAATGAACTTTCCTTCTTCCGCAGCTTAAGGGATTGGGAACTTCTTCCAGAAGATAATTATAGCAAGAGGTGAGATGTTTGAATTTGTTAGTTTAGTATTGTTTTTGCTGAAAATGAGATGAAACAGTTTTTATTTCATGGGGGTGGGTAGGATTGAATAATATGGCATCATGACATGTTATGATGGATTATGTATTTGAGCAATAGTTAACATGATAAATTTAACAAGTTTATCTCACTCTTAGAACAATTAAACAGTCCACATCAAAAGTGGGGACGCTTGATTACAGTACCCAAGCTTATGGTGTTTGAACTATATGATGGCATGTCTGATACGAACAAATTAGTTTAGAGGCACTTTCATGTTTTAGTTTTGGATAGGTTCTTTCAGTAGAGAATCTGAGAACGATAGGTAGAGATTGAGGGTATGATTCTTTGTTCCTGTTATGGACGTTACTTAAACTTTTACCTGCAACCACACTATCTCATGATGATGAACTTGTACCAACTACCAAGTGACTGGATGATCCTATAGGTTTACCAGGATTTTTAGTTCTATGCTAATTTAGTAGTTCAAGAAATTTTAAATTTTTACTGAATACATGTACCAATAGACATTGTAGAAATCTCATGGAATATTCGAGTGCCATAAGTTTTCTAATATTTGATCACTAAGCTAATGTTGTTATTATCTCTGTACATTTGTCTCCTATAAGAATAAAACAAATGCTTACTTCTCACACTTTTGCTATAGTGGCTATGAGTTGGAGATGATGGAAGCTGAAGCAAAGGATTCTGAGGAGGATGCTGAGGACACCACTGTGAAGCAATCAAGTCGTGAAATGGCAAATACAACTTCTAGATTGAAAATTGGAACTCCTGAGCCTTGTCAACTACTGAAATCAACTGGGGAACTGCCAAAAATGCTACATAATTTAAGTGAGCCTGAAGGTCTGCCAAGTGCTGGGAATGTGAAGGACATGTATTTAACTCCTGGGAGAAAGAATAGAGCTGATCATGCATCAGGCTTTGATAGTAATTGTGTTTCTAAGGTGTCTGCCCGTCTTGTTTCTAATACTTTCAACGATGCTACTTCTGTTGGGCTATCTGATCCTCAAGAGAGAACTCCAAAGTCTACTAAAGGGGGTAGTGACTTGGAATCTATTTCTATAAGTGCTGAAAAGCCTCGTTCTGATGCGAAGTTTAGTGCACTAAGTTACACAAGGGAAACCCCACGGAAGTCCCCATCATCTCTTTTCTCAAAAGAGTTGGGCAACATTAGAGGCTCTGCTAAAGTTCAATTAGGTGAATCCATTAATACGCCTTCTGCCAAAATGGAATACGCTAAGGACTTAAATGGATCTGCTGCTTCTGAATATCCTCCAAAGGGAAGTGAACTACTTTATGAAGAAGCATCAAGCATTAAAAAGCAAAAGATAGACGTTTCATGTTCTAACACAAAATCCCAGAATACATGTCATGATGCACAAGCAAGTGTGAGAGGAAGTCCATTGGTAAGTTGCAACCAAGGATTGGAAGTAGAACCAGCATCTTTGTTAGATGGTCAGTGTAAGATTAATAACTACTCACCCATTGGGAATCAGGATCACTCTGGGGATGATATAGTTAGTCTTGAGCCTGCACAAAAGTCGCATACTAATGCTTCAACAGGAAAATCATCAAAATTCAAGAAGAAACCATCCGCACAAGGTCCGCTGTTATTTGAAAATGCAGCCTCGGAGACTGAACAAAATGAGAGTTACAATAAAACTACACCACAAACATCCTTCAAGGGATTGAGAATGTCAAGTTTGGCTGGAAAGCCTGAAGCTAAAGATTTTGGAGGTGAAAAGTCTGAACATTTGGTTGCAGGAGCTGGGTTATATCAGCATCAAGATAAACAGGTTCCATCTCCCTGTAAAAGAAAATCAGAGACAGAGAAATCTCAGACAATTGCTAATTTGGAAGAGATTCGGGAAGGAAATAGAAATTTAATTATGAAGCAAGGGAGGACAAAGATGATGGCCAAGAAGACTTTGGGTTCTAGACCAAAATTGAAAAGTAATGCCAACCAAAAAGGATCTATTTATTTAAATACTGCTGCTGCTCAAATTGATCCCTCAC
Source organism: Reutealis trisperma (assembly GCA_947687605.1). Classification (NCBI taxonomy): domain Eukaryota; kingdom Viridiplantae; phylum Streptophyta; class Magnoliopsida; order Malpighiales; family Euphorbiaceae; genus Reutealis; species Reutealis trisperma. Next base: position 6,642,771 of record CANTUT010000033.1, on the reverse strand, counting down.
CAAGTCTGTCTGGACAGAGGGAAGATCATGAGAAGATCTGCAATGCCAATGAGCTTGAAACATCGCCTGAAACTTTCAATGATTCTGCATTAAAGGAAGTGGGGAAAAATAATTGCTCGAAGTCTGGATATGATATGGAGATGCAGACTAATCTTATGGATGATGAAACTGAGGCTCCAGATGATAAAGATGTACTTCATGAAGAGAAGAATGATGCTGCTGGTCGCATGGAAGATAGTGCAAAGGAAGAGAAGAATGCAGCTCAACTCCAACAGAAAGGTGAATGCTGTAAAGGAAATAATATGAAAGGGAAAGCAAGTAAAGGGAGAAAGCAGCCATCAGGTAAAACCAAGACAAAGACTAACCCTCCTGTCCTTAAAGAAGCAGAATCTATGAAAGTTTTAGATGGGGAAGAGACTTGTGATGGCAAGAACATTGAGGAAGCTATGGAAAAGGATAAGGGCAAGCCATGTTATGCAAGTGAGACTCAGAGCAGGACTGTAGCCGGGAAAAAATCAGAGAGCCCCATGGAAGCGGAGAAAGAAAACAAGCCCATTGTTGGTGGAGGTAAAAATATAAGACAGGCCAAAGGCAATGTTGGAAAAACAGCTGTCAAATCTGATAAATTGTCCATGAAGACCGAACGGAAGTCTAGGAAAAATAATAGTAGTTATACTCCAGTGACAGAAGTTTCAAAACAAGTGAAAACTGAACCTGTGTGGTTTATATTGAGCGGACATAGGCTACAGAGAAAGGAATTTCAACAAGTTATTAGGCGTTTGAAAGGAAAAGTATGCAGAGATTCTCATCAGTGGTCATACCAGGCAACACACTTTATAGCTCCAGACCCAATTCGTAGGACCGAAAAGTTTTTTGCAGCTGCAGCCTCTGGAAGGTACTTAATTCCCTGCATGGCTATCAGAATTTTGCGCATTAATATTTAGTTTAATTTGTGAAATTGCTATGGGAGCTATTCTCTAGTTTGCTTGTCATGAAAATAATGCTGTCTTCTGTTTGTTTTGCTGAGAAATTTGGAATCACTCGCATCATGGAATATATATGATCTTCAATTGAAATAGACTGATTCCATATTAAACGCAGGTGGATTCTTAACACCGATTACCTAACTGCCTGTAGTCAAGCGGGCAGGTTCTTGGATGAGGAGCCATACGAATGGCATAAGAATGGCCTTAGTGAAGATGGTGCAATTAATTTGGAGGCTCCAAGAAAGTGGCGACTTTTACGGGAGAAAACAGGTCATGGTGCGTTCTATGGCATGCGTATTATCATTTATGGAGAATGCATTGCGCCGCCTTCGGTATGTTTTCTTTTCAAATGTTGTTTACCTGCAGTTTCTCCCTTTACACGTTCCATATGTTCCAGAAACTATGTTAGGATTTTTCGTCTTCCCTCTGCATAATATTTGTTTTGATACATTGTCCTCAACAAACAGGACACTCTCAAACGTGTCGTGAAGGCAGGTGATGGGACCATATTAGCAACTTCTCCTCCTTACACTCGCTTCCTTACTTCTGGGGTTGACTATGCCATTGTTAGCCCTGGCATGCCACGTGTTGATTTGTGGGTGCAAGAGTTTCTAAGACATGAGATACCCTGCGTCGTGGCTGATTATTTGGTGGAGTATGTCTGCAAGCCTGGGTATTCTCTGGAGAGACATGTACTATACAATACTAATGCTTGGGCAGAAAAGTCATATGCAAACTTGTTGAGCAGGGCAGAGGAGATTGTTGAGGAGTTGACACCATCAGATAATTTTAGTAATAACGATATAGCCTGTCAGGGTTGTGGTTCCCGTGATAGAGGAGATGTTATGCTGATATGTGGTGATGAAAGTGGTTCCATGGGTTGTGGAATAGGTATGCACATAGACTGCTGTGACCCTCCTCTTGAAAACATTCCGGAGGAGGATTGGTTTTGTTCGAATTGTAGGGGAGGCAGTAACAGCAACAATTCTCCAAAGAAAAAGAGAAAAGGAACTTCTTGATTGAAGACCAGGTGATTTTTTTTTTTTTTTTTTTTTTTTTTTTTTTTTTTTTTTATGCCTGAGGCCAAATATGTAGAATTTGTTATACTTGGTCCCAGTTGAATGTGATATTTTTGTAAAATTTCCCTCTTAAAAACTAGAAATGTATGGTAACTCTTAACTACCATTTAGTGTTTAACTTCTTATTAGGAAATAATATATGAATTCTCTGAGTAGAGTAACCGAGTAACCTTTAATGAAACAAATCCTTACCCAGTACTTTATCAATAGACAAGAATACAAGTTAGAATCCAGTTTCTAGTGGACTAAGAACTGTAGGGCTTTGACCTGTGTGACTGGGCTCTTTTTAGAAAGCTCAGGCCCAAGCTTTTACAGCAAGGAACATATAGAGTTGACCTACAGAAGTTAATATACATAGGTCAAAGATGGTTATAAAGTGCTTTGAAAATACTTTAAAATACGTAATTACATTGAAAAATTTCGGCTTTAGTTGCTTTTTTTATTAATATATTCCCTTCCAAGTTTTTATAAGCCATAATACACTATATATATATATATTCTATTGGCAGACAACACTGTAATCAACATTTTCATCCTTACCGCAAACCAATAATGTTAATGCCCCATTTATATCGGTACCTCCACAATTTTAAAGCTTGAAAGGAAAATCTATCCACCATATTTGCGTTCACATCTCTCTCTCTCTCTCTCTCTCTCTCTCTCAGTATATGCATATAGCTGTGCTCTAACCAAAAATCTTACAAGTTTTCAATTATAATTCACCAATAAAAAATTATAAAAATGACAAATTCGGCAAATTGCTCATTTAAGTTGTTTCAGTACTTGAGCCTGAAAAAGAAATAAGTGCTTCACAGCTCATAGCAGGAGAAGAAATAAAGAATAATATAAGTACAATTTTTTTCTGACTTGTAACACAATTGTCAGGAAATTTTAAAACCCATTTAGAAATAAATTAGTAAAAAATATACATAAAATTTTAACATATTTGAAAAGTAATAATTTTATAACTAAACATAATTATTTTTAAAATAAAAAAAAATAATTATTTTATTTAATATGTACATTGAGCACACTCATTAAACAAATAGGTAAAAATAACACTAACGTACTCAAATCATAATAAATTATGATAATATGATTTGCATTTGATATAATGTACTCATCACTAATGCAATAAAATCTCCAAGGCAGTCAAAAATCAAAATAATAATGTTAAGTATTATTGTTTGACTTTTTTTTTTTTCCCCCAAGGTAATAATCATCCATTCTGAATTCATATTTACTTGTTGAATTGGGTTTGGACCCTACATTTCCGACATAATGGCAAATCATCATTAAATTAGGAAAAGAAAAAAAAAAAAGAAAGAACTGACCACTAAAAACTCATTTAACCCATAGTTTTGCACTCTTCTTTTTGTGTTTTTATTTGTGAAGAGAATAAATAGTGATAGGCTAATTAATCTGAGCAGAATTTGTCAGATTTGGTGTTATCAAGCATCGTTAACCCATCCAATTTTTTTATAAACAGCTCAAATTACAAATAACAAGGTGAGATGCATATTTAACGTTTGAATTTTTTGAAATGATATGTTTAATAACTCTTTAATTTTTTAATTTTATATATATTTAACATAAAAAATTTTAATCAACAGAACACATGAAATTACGAACATCATAATAAATTAAATCACTAAAAGATTTAATTAGAAAAAAATATTATTCAAATAAAAAAAATAGAGAAATATTTATTAAATTTAACTAAAAAGATATTTAATTTTTTAGTGTGTAAATATGTGTGATTACATATTTTCAAATTTAGATATTTATAGAAATATATATAAAATTAGAAAGTGTAAAAATTAAATAAGTCATTTTAAAAATTTAGAGGGCCACAAAAGTTTTTTTTTTTTTTTTTTTAAATCAGAGATTAAATTATATATCGGACCCAAGTAATTATATATAATATAATTAAACCATTTTTCATGAGAGAGAGAACATGAATATGATAATACTATCACATGGCGCCACTGACATCATCATATCTGGCCGCTACTTCTCCTCTTTTCAATGTTCCCAACATTCAAACATCACGTGTTATTTTCCTTAAACCCTTCTTCTCTACCTTAATCACATTTTCAACCCCTTACTAATCCTCATTCCCCTTTTGCCCACAAAACATTCCTTCCTTTTCAACCAACTAATTATCAAATACACCTTTCATCGTAAAAAAAGATTATCCACTAATTTTTTTAAATATCTCGGAATATTTATTAATTTAAAAAATAGATATGAATATTTATTTATTTATTTTTATTAATTAAAAAGCATAATATTTATATATTTTTAAAATTAATAAAAAAGATAATAATGATGGTATAAGTAAAAAAAAAAAATATATATATATATAATTTTATACATAATTAATAATATTTCTTAAACTGTATTGTAGGTAATTTTTTTAAAACGAAAAAGTACATAATCAGATAAATATTTATTATTGAAGTATTGATTTTATTACAACATTAATAAATGATCATTTTACATCTTGAAATAATTTATAAAAATATACATATTTAGAATTTAATTATATAGCATATTTTCATAGTATAAGGAAAATAAATTTATTTGAATTAAAATTTTAAAAATAAAATATCAAAAGAAGATTTTAGCTTATTATAATAATAATAATATAAATTTATAATTTTTTAAAATATAAATATAAATTTTATCAAATTGTATGTATATTCACTATTATCGAGTACGTTAATACTATCGTAATTTAAATTAATTAAACGAAGTAAATTGTTTATAATAAAAATAAAATAATTATGATGATTTATTTTTTCTATATAAATTTTTAAACTCATGATGTCATAAGTTTAAAGACGATTTTAATATATATTACCAAGTTTAAAATATAAACTCACTATCATTAAAATATTAAAATCAATGATGTAGTTTTAGGAAAAGATTTGTTAGGCTTTTTTGGAGAAAAGCACCGTTTAGGTCTGACCGATTATTATTATTATACTAAAATAGAGAATCAAATTGGCAAAGACCTTTTCTTTCGCCACAAGATAATAAAACTATACATTAAATTAGTAAATGATTATATATAAAATAATAGCATTAGCCTAAATGAAAACAGCGTTACTAAAAATTATTATTATTTTCATGTCAGATGTTGAGAAGTACTAAGAGATAATATAATATATAACCGGCAAATCAAATATCATTTCTTACTTTATAATAAAGCTGTTTTATATAGTTTAAAAAATAAAAAGCCGATCGAAGATACGTAAGAAGAGGTATTTTATGCCCCTAATGACCTACTTCTCCTTCGCAGTTGTATTAATTTTACATAAATTTATAGGGTCATTACTACTGCTATTACTAACAATTATGATAGTAATTAATTAGGAGATTAGAAATTGATGTTGAGATGTCACAATAAATCCATTTATTATCACGTCTATTGTTATGGCATAAAATAAAATACAAGTGTCATCTTAGATAAAACAATTATTAAGTTTAATAGTTCATATTCGGAAAGGATTAAAGCCAAGCAAGAATTTGAAATTCTATTCTGAAATTAATTGTTTGTTTTTTGCAAATTCTAATTTAAAACCAATCTTCATAAGTAATTGATAACTGTTAAATAGGAAAATTTTTGCTTATATAAAATATATAGTTTTATCTCATTTACTAGACTAATAAGATATTTTAATTAATATAATTTTTTTATCTTTTTTTTTAATTTTCCAATGAAAATACATTGATATTTTTTTTTACTATATATATTTTTATATCATTAAATTAATGTATACGAGATTTTGCCCTCTTCAAAACCCATTTAACCATTTCTATCCCATAATTTTGTTTAGTGTAAATGAATTTTTATAGGTTACAAATTTACATTTATTTTTATATGAATAAAATTTATTTGAATTTCATATTATTAATTTTATAAATTTAGTTATATTTTAATTTGATAAATTTTATAAATAAATCGTGAATTAATAAAATTATAATCTAAAATAAATTCAAAAAAAAAATCATCTATAAATGAATTTTTAATGAACTTGATTGAATAAATCAAATTATTTTTATATATTATATTTTTTGAAATGTAAACTTCTGCCTCTAATTGAACAGAGAAATCAAAACTGTTTACATCATTCAAAACAAACCGAGACAAATATGAGGTGGAACTTCTTGCGTGAGAACCCCCTCATTTTTCTAAATAAGTTTTGCCCAATTTGCTAGATGATAAAGCAACCTTATTACAATCACGATTAACATAAACAAAACTAATACTATTGAAAACCAGTAGACTGCCTAATATCATTAAACATCAATGAATTAGGAGCAAGAGAAGGTTCGTTTCCATTCAAAGCCCCTACCACACCAATCGCATCTCATTCAATTGTCACAGAAGCAAAATCACAATCCCAACATATAATATAATTTATATATATATATAAAATGATCTTTACAATAATTTTATAAACTTATTATGTCACTTGAAATAAATATATCCTTATTAGTTATTTAAAGGTTAAATATTGAGTAAAACCAAACGATATATTAACAATTTAAATGTAGTTATGATATAAATTCAAATAAGAAAAAATTTCTAAAATAGTAAAATACACATAATTCTTTAGATATTTGAAATTTTTTTTATGGCCAAAATTAAAAATCAAGAAAAATGAAAAAACATATTAACAATTTGAGGGGCTACAATATATATTTTAATGGGAGTAAAACCTAAATATATAAAAATTTTAAGAGCTTAGAAATGTTTAAAATAAGTCACATGATATTTTGATAATTTTAATAAGATTACTATTTAAAACACATATAAATTAATAGGATTTTTAAAAATTTTAATGAGTCGCTTAATCCCTATGAATATATATATAAATACAGATTTGCATTTTTACTTAATTTTTTAATTTTTAAGATAAATTTTTAAAAATCGAAAATTAATGCATTAAAAAAAATAAAATCATCAAAACATGCGATCCAAGCTCTAAGGAAAATAAAAATAAATAAATAAATAAAAAGAATAAAGAATAAAAAAGGATTGGTGGATGACGAAGTGTAAAGTTTAAAGAAAACAAAGTTGTTGAGTAGCGTGGAAGGATTAAAAACAAGGGACAAAGCCGATTTATCAGCATAAAAAAGGCTCTCAATTCACTTGTAAGGAAAGAAATTAAAAGGCACCATTTTAACAAGTAAAGATACCCACGATTTAAGTGAAACCCAAAACCCAATTAATTTTGCATGAAATATGTAATTATTAAGCAACCTATCGCAGTTATAATTGACACCATTATTATATATTGTTTTTATTCTGCAGCAATGTAATTGATTGTTTGTAAAGAGTAAAAGATCAGAAATTCAATTTCTTATACCTCCTCCTCAATAAAAACAACTAAAAAATGCCCCTTTCAAACATTAATTGCTTTTATGCTGTTCTATATGTATTTAGCAATAACTATTTTCCAGAAAAATTTGAACTCCTTTGTCCTGTTTTGCATGAAAGAAGTAGAAATAGGAATAGTAGAGTAATGATGCCAGCCAAAAATCACAGGCTTTTAATTTTTGCAGAAAACAAATAGCACCTAAAGACATGAACATACATGATTAGGTTTGAGAAGTTGGAAAACTTTAGTAATTTGATAAATTGCCCCCAACAACCCTCTTTGCGGATATGAATCAGAATCATCATTATTGCTCTTCTCTAACCCAGACCCAGTAATTATTTTGTACTGTGTGGTGTAGAAAGTGCAAGAATGGTACAGTATCAGTATTCTACAGTATAGATGCCAATTCCAATACCCAAATGCCCAAAGACCTCCAATTATGGCAAAAGCATACCCTCGAATTGACATCTGCTTTCTAACTCAATTGGTTTTCTCGTATTGAGTGCTTGATTAGACCTTTTCTTTTGTTGCATTAGCCAGACCTGACCTCAAAGAGAAAAAATAAATAAATAAAGAAACCTGACAAACCCTTTTCTCCCTGTAGGGTTTTACAGTTTTTCACCATTAAAAATAGGGTACTTCTCAAAAGAATAAAAAATTAATAAAAAGGGCACTCAAAGCCACAACAAGGAGAGTGTGTGCTCCCAGACCAATGCCAATGCAGCTTAGACAGAGTTTAGTGTGGATAAAGGAAAAACCATAGGCTGGCATTAGTAAAAAAATATAAAATCTAGTGGAATGTCAGATATGTCAGTCCATGGATAAACTAACCAGAAAAAAATTTATAGAACTCTGTGGATAAGACACAATAGAGAAGACAAAACCAGCTTCTCTATCACCTTCCCCTGTACACTCCTGCTATAACAGAGCACCCCAAAGTACCAATCTTTTTAAAACATGACCATTTAGCCACATTTAAGTGAACTCAACGGGAAAGTTAAAATAAAGAACAGTAAATTACTATTTGATCTTTAGATTTTTATTTATAATTCATTCATCTAAATTTTTATATTTTCTGATTAATTTTTATAAAATAATTAAAATATCCATCATTTTCCCTTATATTTTCTCCCCAATGCCTTATTAAAAAAAAAAAGGCCATGCAATTTTAATTTCTTTTTAAATCAAGTGAGAAAATCATTTAATTAAGAAATTGATTTTCCCTTTTTTTAATATCTATTTAACGATTTTTTTGGTTCTAATAGGAATCCACTTGAACGTCCTTGTGCAATGGATATTTCCTTATTAACCAAAAAAAAAAAAAAAAAGGCATATAGAACTGGGTTTAGGCAATTACTCTTTAATTGTGTTCCTCCTCTGCTAATCAAGCAAGGTCTAAAAATAGCAAAACAAAAAACAAAAAAAAATGATCCAGACCCATAAATGGATACTGCAACTCATTTCATATAACCATACATTTTTTACCTCAACAATGAATGGATATCGGCATTTTGTCATCGTCATCATTGCCCTTTAAATTGTCCGATTGTTGGGTTATTGAGTGGCATCGTCGGGTCCATACCGTTGCTATTACCGTTAGCGGTACCCATGAGGATTAACACCCGTTTGGGCTGAGCAGTGTAAGAAGAAAGATGGTACCAACCAATGCTTTTTGGATGATCCCACAAGCGATGACACCAATGACTTGCTAGGGAACAAGTCAAATGGCAGATAAAGAGAGTGAGTGAAAGAGTATGTGTGGATTTATCAGTGGGTGAAAAGGATGATATGTGGGAGAGAGGAGTATTTTAGTATTTAAACTTATTTTCTTTTTATTTTTAATTTTTTAACAGACAAATACAACAATTGAAAGGAAAGATGAAAATATTTGACGAATTAAAAATATAAATATGTAATTATTAATTTTTTAAAATATAAAGATGTTAATGTGAATTTTGCAAAAATTTAAAGATTAAATAGTAATTTATCCAATAAAGAATGACAGGATATAACCCCAAATTTTCGATAAGCAAATGGAAAGTTAAAAAAAATAGAAAATGGGTCCTGGGTACTGAAAATTGGAAAATTCTGTACACGTAGATGTAATAGATGATGAAATTAAGAAAAGATGAAAAAGACAAGGGTGACAAAATTTTCCGGCAGTCTAAAATTATATATTGTGTACAAAATGAACCAGAGATTCTACCGCCGGTAAGATTTCAAAGACATGTTCTTGTTGATTTAGCAGCTCAATGCCTCATATTTCACTGGAATTGGACGGTTAAATCCAACTTGAGATAGTAAATTACCAACTGCAGCAAGGTCCCGGCAAAATACCCCTTGAAAAACTGATGGATTAGAGGTTCCTGAAGATGTTGCCACTTTATTTTCAGTTGTATTGATCCTGTTAGAACCTGATTTCTCCACTGTGGATGGATTTGACTCGAGTTTTGAATTCTGGGTTGTTTGTTGAACTTGAATTGCGGCAACTACTTGTAAAGCAGCAGTCGCTTTCTTCCTCTGTTTCTCTGCTGCCTCCTCATCGATGATTGTAGCCATTACACTTGTGTAACCCTTTTGGAGCAATCTATAAAGCAATAACGAAGACATTTTTGCTCGATCTTTAACTGAATCAAGATCTCTATCATCTGCAAATTCACATCTCTCAACAAAATTTATAGCCTTATCGGGCTTATGCCTTAAACGGAGCAACAAATGAGCTCTCTCTAACTCAGATCTTGAACACCCACGTCTAAGCCCAATTAAAGCATAATAATCAACATTTCCAGTCTCCCCAGAAGCTACCCTCTGTTTCAATTCTTGAATTCTGGTGGCCAATGCACAGAGTTTCCCTGGAATTTCCCTGTATCTCACATTATGTCGCTTCCAGGCAGGGCCAGGAAGTTTCCTATCTCGCAAGATTGAATTGTATAAGAGTTTCAAATGTTCAAGATCATGTAAACAGTCAGGCAAGCAACGGATGGTTTCTAAAAGCGAGGCTCTGGTTTCTAGTGCTTGGATACGCGTAGGGTCAAGAGCTAATGTCTTATTGCAATCCGCAATAGCCTCTGCTATTCTACCCGATGACTTGTATGCAAAAGCTCTGTGCAGATAACATTCTGCCAAGAATCCTTGTGGGGCCCCTCGGCGGCCTTCTACAATCTTGGTAAAGTGTCGGATGGCCTCCGAGTAAAGGCCTGCATCGAGGGCGGCGATTGCGGCAGCACGGCGGCGGAGGAGAAGCTTGATATGGGATAAAAGCTGGGAAATGCTCTCGGATTCGGTCAAATTTCGAGGTGGGGTTGGTGGGGCTGATGAGGTGCTAATATCGCTGGAGATTGGAAAATTGGAAATGGAGAAGCTATCATCGGACCAAGAAATACTTTCACGGCGGAATGCGGCTGTAGAGAGGCGTTTTCCTGTTTGGAGGAGGACCATGGCATCCTCCATTAAACCCAGATGGCAACACGCTTGGCCCAATATCAAATACCTGGCACAATTAAACAGTAAATCCGTCAGCTAAATGGATTTTTCTTTCTTTTTTTTAATGATTGACCGGGGATTTAATGACTTGTTTTGATTAATTTTGGTAATTATCTAAGATCTGACTTTTCCAGTTGAGATATAAGCATAGGATTAGGACTCAACTTTTAGTATATTATTATTAAGGTTGGAGAATAACATAACACGCCTACCAAATATTTTGTGGCCATCTAAATTAGAAACAGTCTAAAGACTAAAAACACAAACATGTGTTTCTTAAAAAATAAAAAGTCAATGAAATTATATTAGCAATTACTAATATAGTTACAAAGGGGGCTAGGAAGAAAAGTCTCAGGACAACCATGGAAAAGCCAAGATTGAAGACCATCAGAGGAGTGGATTATTTGATATATGCAATAGCACAACTAAACCACAATGGTTTTTCAACTTTTGACCTAATATAATCAAAAAATTATATTCAAAAACCAGAGGAATTTCATGTGCTATATTAAAAACAGTGAATTGCAGAACTCCCATAAACAGAAAAAAAAAAAAAAAAAAAAAAAAAAGCCCTTTTTGTGAATTTTTTTTACTTGGAAAAGTTGGAAATCCAATTTCATGGGCACCACCTTATATCTCAAAAGAAATGTTAAAGAAAGGCTGCCTCTGCATTTACTTAAAACCAATATAAACATTTTTACCGATCGAAACAATAAATTATTTGTACCGGAAAATACAACATCAGCAATATAAAAAGACAAAAATGAAATTACCTCCATTGCCCTTCTTTCTCGCAATTTTTACAAAGCCCCGCCATGACTTTCTTCTTCAAATCTGAAACAGAGAAACACTTGAAACTTGGATCCCGGTCCGTTAAGTCCGATGACGAGTTATTAGAAGGCAAAAGCTTGACTCTCTCTCTCGAAAGCTGCTGTGACGACGAAGACGAGTTATCAGAAGAGACCGAACCGGAATCATCATTTCCCATTTTTAGACTGGGAATGTAGTCCTGAAGCATATCGGCGACGTCCTTAAATCTTCTGAGATAAAGCAGAGATCTAGCCTTGAGTTCTAAAGCCACTTCAAAACGAGGAGAGAGAGCCAAAGCCGCGTCTAGGAGGTTCAAAGCTGAAGCAATATCGCTCTGTTCTTGGCTTGCAATCAGATTCCTTGCGTCTTTAATGTACTTATCTACAATCTACACACATCAAAAATCACAAATCATCATGCCAATGCCGCGATTGTAGAATTAAAAAAAAAAATGAGATCAAGAGGTAAAAAAAGAAAAAGATCATTACTCATTAATTAATTAATTAATTATTTACCTTTCGGTTGCTAAGCCACCAGTGTTTCTTTTCAGTACCATTGAGACATGGAGAAGTAGCCATTCTTGTTGTCATTGTTGAAGAAGAATCAACCATTAATTAACCCTTCTCTGTGTCTCTCTATATTTCAAAGCATAGACATTGTTTATTTGAAGCTACTGTAATAAAACGAAGAAGAAGAAGAAGAAGAAGAAGAGAAAAAATATATATTTATATATAGGGAGAGAATATGGTAGAGAGGGAAAATGGGAAGAAAGTGGAGAGTGGAGAGAGTTGATTTAAAATTTGTATAGATTTCTAGTGTAAATAGGGAAGGTTGTGGAGAGAAAACAATGTCCCAAAAAATTAAAACTAAAATTAAAAAAATAAATTGCCAGCTTTGACCTCAGGCTCAGAGAAAGCTTTGATCCTTCAACTTCATAGCTGGCACCACACCATGCCTTCGATTCTCTCTCTCTTCACTATGTGGCCTATACAAGTAGAAGACCATCACCCTAGCTAACCCCACTCCCACCCTATTATATATATATATATATATATTTAGTTTCAAATACAATTTTTATTAATTTTTAGTCACCGGATAAATCCGGTGAATTTAATGATTGTGACCGGATATTGGCGGTGACCCATCACGGGTTCTCGGGTTCAACCACCGGAGAAAAGATGAGACGCCAGCAAATTGTCCCAAAAGTAAAGTAAAGATGGTGTAAGAATACTCTCCAGTTGTTCATTTCCGGTTACTATCAATTCACTTTCTGGTCCTCATGACTAAGGGGTTCAGTAAATACTAAATACTGCTTTTATTGAAGCTGCCAATTTATAAAGCCTACTATGGGATAGGGATGCCAAGCTGGTCGCCCTTCTAAATGATTAGAATTTAATTAATTATTACTCTGTCCGTTGTTTTATTTTTTATTTTTTACAATATCTTTAGTTTTAAAATTTTAAAAAAATATGTATTTTTTTAAATTTTACCTCCATTTATTTATTAAATATTTATATTAATTATTTTTTATATTAAAATAAAAAATATTATAATTTTTTATTTTAAAATTATAATAATTTAGTTTTAAAAATAAATTTTAATAATTTAATAATTTTTTTATTTATATACTAAAATTTTAAACAATAATATTTTAAAACAGGTTAATTATGATTATACTCAAAAGGTAAGTATCAAACCAAATTTCCATTTACTTTTCTTCAATGTTGTTACCTAGTTAATGCAATTGATTTCTATGTTCTTTTATTTTCTTATTATTAGCAATCTTGCTTTTAATGGATAAAATAAATTTCAAGTTATTGTTTGGAAATTCTGTTTTCAATTTTAGTTTAGCTATACATCGATTGGATTCGATTTAATTAATTTAGTACGTATAGGTATTTCTAACTAAATCCATGAAATTGATTTGCAAATATATATCAAAACTAAATAAGGCTGAGTAAATATCCAAATTAATGCTACCAAATGGTTTGGTTGATTAGTTTAAAAGTAAAAACGCTTTTAAAGAAATTAAAAAAAAAAATCCAATTTATGAAATTAAATATTATAATAATATAAAATTACGTATCAAATTTTTGTGTGAACCAACAAATAGATGTAGTTTCTTTTCAAGGACATGAGAAAATTTCACATGATATTAACAAATACCAAATTAACAAAATAAAATGCGCCGTAAATAATTATTGTTAATAGGTTTTTCATTTTCTTACATCATAATTAAATTAAAAATATATAATAAAAAATTAAATAAAAAATTATCTTTGGCATAAATTTTGTCGAGTGAAATTAAATAAAAGTTAATGTTATAAAACCTTAATTTCTAACATAAATAGTGCTGAGTTAATTCATTTTAATTGATTTAAAAAAAAATCTATTTTGTGCATTAATTTTAGAAATGGAATCATAATTAGATGATTTTGATTCTTGAAATAACTATGTAACTTAAAGTAGTTTTTCATTTATATATGCATATATATATAAATTTATAGATTAAAGTAGCATAACAACTTACATTAAGCAAAACCTAAAAGTTGATTTAAAAAAGATGTGGGATATGATTGAGATTAAGGAAAAAGAAGGAGGAGGAATTAGTAAAAAGATAAGAGAAGCACATTTATAGGGGGGAAAGAAAGTGACTCTTCTCTCGTAAGGCACAGGAATCATGCTTTTCCTTTTGAGGGTTTGCTTTGCTTTTCATTTCACCCACATTGATTAATGAAGGCACATGAATATGGATAGCAGCCCAGATGGGTTTGTCTTAAAGCCTCTATCTAACTTCCCTTTCTCTTGTCCCCACTTAGCCCCTCCTTGCCACCTCATCTCTCGTTTTTTGCCTCCACGTGGCATCGCTTCATTGCGGGTCCCATTTATACAAATGGACTTCTGGCATGTCCAGATCAGCTTGTGGTTTTGGACAATGCTCCTGTCTTGTACTTCTGTGTTGGCACCTATAATATTTATAATTATTATCATTGTATGCTATGCACACATTATATGATAAAATGATATATGGTGTTTCCAATAATGATCAATTTTGTATATGGCTAAGAAAAAATAAAGCAATCATTTTTTTTTATTTTTTAAATATAATTTTATACAGCTAGTGCTACTCATTGCTTGCAGATAATTTCATTTTCAAATTATTTTGTCTAATTTTTTATTATATTTGAATTCATTGTCATCACTCTTTTTTCATACAATTTTTTATGAATGATTAAAAAAATTAACATAATTTTTAATATCAAAATTGAACTTTACAGTTTTAAAATTATCTCTCAATATATGCGAAAATAATTTCAATTTAACAATCTCATCATTATTTTTCTAATCATATAAGAAAATCATCAATCTTATCGGCGTTCGCTAATCAAATGAATTAATCTTACCTTCATCATATTTTCCACCTTAATCCACGGAAGATGCTGTATTAAGGCTGCAATTATAGCTTCACATTTGTTTATGCAAAGGATAACTAAATCATAATGATGACAAGGGTAGTCTTTAATCTTTATTTGTTGGGATGTTTGGTGAGAAATAACGGTCAGATGGAATTTCACCCATATATAACTAAACGAGCCTAAAAAATTCATGGTTTACAGAAAAATTATATCATTTAATGATTTTTTTTATTTAATTTAAAAGGAACATGTAATTTTTTTTCCTTTATATATATATAATAGATAAATAATATACTAATTTTTCTCTCATAATCAATATAAAATTTATTTGGCAAAAAATAATCAAGATAAAATTTAATTCAATTTTTTCGGTCTCCCTAAGATATTTCTAAGTTTTGTTCAACACTAATTTCTTTCGATATACTATCAGGTACCAAGACGAGAACCTCTCTCAAATTTTTTTTTTTTTTGGCATTCGTACAATAATACTAATAAATTAACAGATCAATTTTTACATATATTGCTATAATCATATGACCTTGAATATGATAAACCAGATTCAAACTTATTAATTTTTTTATTTAATATATATGTTACATTGATTTTTTATTTTAAAACTTTAATATTGGCACCAAATTTTCTATAAAATTTTATAATTCTTATATATAGAAGGGGAAAAAAAAAAAAGACAAACTAGTATCAGAAAATTAACTAACTTCTGAATAATAATAAATTTCTTCTCCTGCGTCGACCATTGAGGACCTACAAATATTACTTGGGTTGTTGCTCCTGTTCCCATAAGTTAGGGACCATTGGACCCCATGGACGAGTCAGGGTCTACACTGTAACATAGTTGCAGCTCTTGTACAGCTAAGCATTCCAAGCTGTACAAATAAAGTGGGTCCATATATTCTGATAAAGACAGACCAATTTTTAGGTGGAGGTCATCAATTGATGAAGCTATTTTCTTACATACTATATTTTAAGGACTCCTTAATTACAGTTTTATTTGTTGGACCCACAAGAAAAAAAAATTTAAATAGAACATCTTTAAAGAGTTGAAAATTTGTATATTAAATTTTAAATATTAAATAAAATAAGTGATATAATTTATAAATTATAAAAATATTTAAAAAATTAATGATTTATTGTATTTAGTGCAAATTTTAAGTTAAAAATTTGATTTATATTTTAAATTATTTTTAACTTAATTTATATTTTTAAGACAAGTATTACTAAATAATTTAAAATAATTAGGTGTTAAAAATTTTAATTTTTAAGCTTTGAATGATTTTATCGAACATTGCTTCAGTCATTAAGAATGGGCCATTTTAATTGATCAAACTTTCCTCTTCATCCTCAATTGTTTTGTCACTTTCAATGGAATTGAATGAAATTGTGAAGAAGGAAATGGAATGTATTAATTGCCTTTGTAGGGCAGGTGTATTCTGGAGTCTTTTCTTGTTTCTTTTATTTTGTAAGAGAAGAAAAGGGCCATCAACTAATTAGATAGGATAGGTTGTCCTTAAAAAAAAAAAAAAATAAATAAATTCCAATTTTAAGGGCACATGGAGAAACTAGTGAACAACAAATCATGCACCCAATAAGAGGGAGTTGTTTGTGTGGATGACACATGCCATGTCTCTTCCCTCATTAGCAGCAAAATTGACTATATTTACATAGGCCAATGAAACAATAAACTTATCAATTATCATATCCCCTTTATTTGAAAGGACAATAGCCCTTATTCTTTGGCGCAGCTTTGATAACACTATAATTGGTGCTGCTTTCTCTCCACATTCTTTTTAGATCCATCTTCTAACTGCCTTTTGTTGTCATTCCTTATATAATTGACTATTATTTATTTATTCCTCATAGGTATGGTTTAGATGGCAACAGTAGCCCTAACAACTAGCAATTAGAGTCTTAATTCTTATTTCAATAAATTATTCATAATTGAGGGGTTTATCTATTGTTTTGGAGGTTGACTTTAAAGAAAGGAAGAAACAAAGAGAAGAATCTAGCTGAGGTGTGAACCTGGAACCCTTGCATAGTCATGGAGTTATGGGTTAAAAAATTTTGTCAATCTAAATTTAATAAGAAATTAAAGAGGTCATTTATAATTCTACTTTTTATCATCATAAACTAAGGTGTTGAAATTAAAGTTGGAGTTTAAAAAACTCGAGCAATGAGTCGAGCGAAATTTGAGTATTACAATACTCAATTTGAATAACTCATGAGTATAATTGAATATTGATATTTTATAATATTTTATATTATATATAATAATTTCTTAATTTTGATTTGAATTCAAGTTCATTTAAACTTTATTTTAATATTATTAAATAAATAAATTTAATTTTTAATAATAATGGAGTTAAGTTAAATTTACATACTTCACTTATTTATTATTTGAATTGAATTCCAACTTGAAATTAAAAAACTTGACCAAATTTGACTCAAAATTATAATTTCAAATTTTATAATGGAGTTGAGTTTGAATTTAACACTTTATTAATTCAATTTGATTTAATTGTACCCTTACGAATAAAAAGAAGAGACGGGAAAGTATAAATGATAAGATAATGAATGAAAAGTTAAAAAAAAAAAAAGAAAAAATAAAAAAGAAACTCTATTTCATAATAAATTCAATACTAATAATAAATAAAAAGTTAGCTAAATATTTTGAATGGTTTATTTATTTTTTGGATTAAACTATAAATAACAAATTTTCGCTATTTACGAATTTCATAATCTCAACATAAATGACTTATCTTTATTCCGATCAAAATAGTAAATTTAATAGAATACATGAAAATTATGATAACACTTAAAAAAAATTTCAATAAGAGCTTGTTGTCTATTTTTTCAAGTTGTCCAAAATTACACTATATTTTTTTTTATAAAATTATTGGAGAATAAGTCTCAATAAACACACCTAAGTATTTCAGCTATTTCAGTCTTTGGAATTACAAAAAAAGTTATATATTTTTTGTGATTACAAAAGTATCAAACTTAAAGCAAGATCCTTATTTAAAGTTACAAAAATAAGTAATTAATCAGAAATCAAAATTACATATACTTTATTTGTGGAATCACTTGAGCCAATCTTAATAACACTAACATAATATAGTAGTAATAATAATAATAATAATAATAATTAATTGATTAGTGATTAAAAATTTAGGTTAATGGCAGACGCTCCCATTATCTAGACATGTTCGTATAAAAGCAGGCAAAATGTGACTCTGAACTCTTAAAGATTCTTTAATTATTATTATTATTATTATTATTTTTATCAAAAACACAAATTTAGATAAGGTTTATAGCTATATTTGTGTTTTTCGCCGGCTTAATAATTGCCTTACCATAAGTGCGTATTAATTATAGATAAGATAATATTTGGTAAAATTTAAAATTAAATATTAAAAATTTAATTATTAAATTTTAAGTGATAAATAAGATAAGTGATATAATTATTTAATAGTAAAAATATTAAAAAAATTAATTACTTATTGTATTCAATTTATATTTTGATTTTTAACTTAATTAAGACTTTTAAAATATATATTATTTAATAATTTAAAATGATTAAGATTTTTAAAGCATATATTATTTAATAATTTAAAATAATTAAGTATTAAAAAATTTAAGTGCTGAATAATATTATTAATTACCACCTAAATCTTATTTATATATTAAATGAATGTATTCATGCAATGTAATATTAATATACTGTAAAATAAAATATATCATTGTTTTTTTAATTATATAATAATTATATTAGTTAAATTTATATCATGAAATAATTTAAAATTATTTAGACTGAAAATAAAAATTTCATAAAATTGATTTTAATTATTTTTAAAAATAAAATAAAAAATTTAATTGGATTGAGTATGAAAAAAAAATGAATACATCAATTGCTTTGAAAGCACAATATCAGAATGTAGCGACAGCACAGACGAATTTTCCAATAAATTATAATTAATTAATCATATATTAAATTTAATAAAATTAATGATTGGTCAATTTTTTAAAAGCCACAGTAAAATTCAGAAAAGGCTCTGAGGGGTGCACGTGTTTATGGATGAAATTTCACGTGGAGATTTGAGAGAGGCCATGTGCAGGGTTTTCTGTCTGAAAGGGTGAGCTAATGCTCTGGTTCGTAAGAGAGAGCTTTAAAATGGCCAACAAGGCCAGCCGAATTAGGGTGGTCTTGGTGTTTCTTTGCTCAAAAGTGTCCTAATCATGCACCTAATATGTAACATGGAGGGAGCGTTTTAATTATGTCATAAAATTAATTAATTAAAAAAATCTTACAGCTTTTAATTATTTATTTATTTTTTTTAAATCTATACTATAATTTTGAACAAATTCTTGTGAATTTGCAAATTAAAAAGTCATTTTCAGTGTTGAATTTGTAGGATCAATTGTTAATAATTTTATGATGGCTCAACAAAAATCCAATGGCAAAAGTGCATTCACATTTATACAAGTTTGAGATATTTTTACTTGATTCAAAAAATATAATTAAATTGTTGTGAATATACAAATTTCAATAAATATTAGGCCCTTGTTTCAAAAATAGAACTATAATTTTGGCAATTTCAGTTTTATTATAAATTTCATGATATATTTGCAATTTATCATTGTCTAAAACGAAAAAAAAAATAATTATATTTGAATTTATTGACATCAAAAATAATAATAATAGATAGCTGATTTTTTTGTTTAAAAAAAATGTACAACGCTTTGTTTTACATTATTGTAGTTGAAATATTATTTATTATTATTACTATTTTTTATGTAATATGTATCATTTGCCTCGCTTATAATTTCAATAAATTTAAATTTTTAATTTCAAATTATATCAATAATAAAATTAAATTTATTTAAAAAAATTATATATATACATATAATTTTTCTTTTTGAAAAGAATAAATTCCGCGTGAGTTAGGGTGCATGAAAGGCGTGATTGGCATAAATAACTTGTCATCGGACGGCTGATTTGCTGAAAATCGTTTAAGAAAGATTTTATAAAAAAATATAAAGAACTTAGTTTGAAGAATCAAAAGTTGGCGTGTCTTACAATGCCATTATTATTATTTTAAAGATAAAACAAAGAAGAAGAAAGTTCTGAAAAGAGCAGGTAACGTTTTAGTGGTTTTGATATTTATATATATATATTTAATGTGAAAAACGCTTAATTATAATTCAATTCATGCATCTAACAGTTAATCAATCTGCTTCTCCCTCCCAACTGCCAAAAAGAGTATAAATAAAACAAACTTAACATCAAATTTTAAATAAATGCCCCTTCCATTTGAAAAATGGGGTATGACTTGGCCCAATATTAACTATATTAGCCGCCTGATTTTGAATGTTTGATAAAGTGGCAAATCAAAGTTTTTTTTTTCCCCTTCACTGTCTTATTTTTTCTCTTAAGAGTGGAAAGACCTGTTTGAAGTTGAGTTTTAAAAAAATACTAATTAATAAAATTTTTAGATTTTTTTAAAATTGTTTTTGCTTTTTTCATAAGCAAATTTAAAAAGTTGTTAAATTAAAAATCTATCAACTAAATAAAAAATTATAAGTGTTTTTTTTTTTTAACTTCTCCAAATGCACCACAAGAGTTGTCAACCTAAATAAAATTTAGGTCAACTATAACCATCATATCATATTATGGATTAATTAATAATAATATAACATATTACTTCAAAAAAATAATAATATAACATATCACAGGTGTTAATTGCAATATATTGTATTTCTAATTTTATGACACAATCATACTTTTTAATGAGTACAAATATACACTACATTCGTTCCTAAATATATGTCTTTCAAAATTTTTACACAATAATTAAGATTGTGCTAAATAATCATTAAATAAATTGTATTACACTTAAATTTCGAATAAATATATAGAAGGTCTTATTGAATGAAAATAAGTTCTAATTGATGTGGACAAAAATAAATAAAGGTATAAATTAAAAAAAATTAATGTACATTAAGAAAAGGAAAACGTCAAGTAATATGAAACAAAATTAAACTTTCAAAACGTTATCTATTAAGGAACAAAAAGAGTAATAAAAGATAATTTTAAATGATACTATTGCATTTGACACAATAAAAATAATTACGTAATTTTTTGATATAACTTATTATGTGGTCAATGACAATTATAGTTTATTTATTTTTTATTATATGATACATTAAAATTTCACTGATTTACGTCAATTTTTTTAATATACTAACTTTTTATCACCTATTATTATCCATTAGTCAATTATTTTTAAACTCAATGTAGCATTTAATTTTATACTCCATCTATTATAAAAAAATAGGCCAATAATTAAAGATCACAATTTTTAAAATAATAATAACTTTATCATAAGTTGTCAAAAAGACTCATATTAATTGCAGTATAAATTTATGAAATATTTTTCATACTTTGAAAATGAAAGGGTAAATTAGCTATTTTATCATTTTTTTTATTGGGTTGTTAAATGACCAATTATTAATGAATAAAATTTATTTTTTTAATGGCTACTTTTAAATTTATATATTTAATGATTTAGATTCTACTTCTCATCGTAATGGTAAAATATTAACTAATTACCTTTACTCATTCCTTTAAAGATATGAAAAGGAGTAAAGTTGGAAGTCTATCATCAAGTTCAAAATTTTCATTCACTATTCTAGCAAGAGTTTTAATTAACTTCTTCAGATGCACATTTGTTAACACACTAACTGAGTCGGCCTACTGAACCTTCATGATGCTCTTAATTATTACAAAGTCAAGGAAATTTTGCCGAGGCACCGATCGGGCACATAATTCAGTGTAATTGACAAAACTTCCTATTTCATTCACAGGCCACGCAAAACACAATACCATTCAACATCTATCATATCTCTTTGACCGCATGGAGTATATGTACATATAAATAATACATTATCAACTTCATTCTTTCTCATTTCACCCGCCACAACTAAAATTTTAGGTTTTGTTTTTTGGTCAGTAAATTTAAGATTACAATTAAAATTGAAAATTCGTGGTTGTGTAATAATCGAAATCAATCGATGATTAATCAGTAATTTTATTGCATTGTATTCAGAATTATTATTGACAGTGTATTTTTGATGTATTAGAAAAAGAGTAATAAATAGAAAATTAGGAGTTGATTAAAGCTAAAACGGTTACTGATGAAAAGGGGAAAAGGTAAAAAAAGAGTGTTGCAATTATTGGAAACATGTGAAAAGGTATTTAGTGTTCGTGGAGAATTGCTGAGTTCTGAGTGAATAAGTTTTTGGGAATCTTTTTAATTGGAGCCTTCCCAGCTCAGTCAGCCTTTGTTAAATGCTTTTCTCCTTAAATGATGCTCGAGAATAAAGTAAAACTAACCTTGCGAGAAAAAAAATAAAATAAAATAAATATGTAAGGAAAGGAAAATTCTTTTCAGAGAGTTCACTCAACCTTCCACATTCTCTTTGCTTGCCAAAAATGTATAGGCATGTCAAAAAGTATAGCAATTTTTCAAGATCAAATTAAATTTATAATTAATAAGAAGTACATCATAATATAACTCTCTCCTCCAAGTTTATTGATAAGATACTACTACCTATACTATAGACTTAATTCTCTATTATTTTTTTTTTTATGGATGATGCCGATGATGAATTAAGGAGATATTTTTTTTAGAATTTAAACTCGTAACATTGTAATTTTAAAAATATTTTTAATACTACTTAATTAAAATATTCATAACTAGATAATTTTAAAATAAAGTGAGAGATAAAAATCGAAGATAATTTTAAAAAGTTAAAAGGTTTTAAAGATTTATCTTTACATTCTACTTAGTTTTATTTTATAGAATTTAGAGGTGTGTAAAGCTCGAACCTAACCGATATTTTAAATAAAATCAAATCAAAATTACATATTTAATTTGTTCATTAGATATTCTATTAAGAGATTCAATTTGGAAATTTTGAAAAATTTTGGTTTTCAATTCGTTTCAGAGGTTTTAAAATTTAATCGAGACGAAAAAATTAAAATTATATATTTAAATATATTTTAATACTTTTAATATTATTTTTACTTTATATTTTATGTATTATTTTATAAATAATTATATTATATTTTATACATTATTTATATATTATTTTATATAAAAAATTTAAATCAAAATCCAAAATTAATTTTTGATTCAATTAAACTAAAATTTAAAATTTAGTTTAAAGGCTTATTCAAATTAGTCTAGTATAAAATTTTTTAAGATTTTAATTTTTAAACCAAACTAAATCAAGCGACGGAAATGCCCTTAATGGAATCTTTCACTTTGCAGAAAATCATATGCACATTTTTTTTTTGCCAAGTAAAATCATATGCATATTACTGTTGGTGTTTGACGGTATTAGCTTCGAATACAGATGTGTCAAATCAATCAAATAAGTCAATAATTGAGTTTTACTCGACTTGGCCAGCCCTGATAACATGCAGCCGGAGACGGAACTTTTTTTTTTTTTTTGTTATATTCTATTATATATTCAGCCGTGGTATATCAAATTGCATTTAAATTGCACTCGAAATACGGTAATAAAAAAAAATATAATGAAATATAATTAAGTAAATTTTTAATATAAATTTATATTAAAAAATTATTTTATTATATTATATTTATTATAATTTATTAAATATTTTTTTTATTTAAATTGTAACCGTAATTAATTAATTTGTATGTGTAATTTTACAAATTATGTGATTATAACATTTTTTTTTCAAAGTTTTTTGCCCCAGCTATAGCTAGATTTTATTGATAGATGTATTTCTGCATCCAACATCAATTTTCATCTTTCTCCAACCGGAAGGATGAAAATATTGAGACTGTAAATTAAGTTTAATTAGGTTGGATCTAAAAATTAAATATCCAAGCTTACATCTTTGAAGACAATAAAAACATAACTATAGCCAAGCATTAATAATAATGATAATAATATTGGACCCAAAAATAAATTGGATTGGGGTTGAGTTCAAATTGCTGAGCTTCGGGTCTTTGGATTAAGTGATTGCAGTGTTATTAAACCTGGACACATGGTTAAACCGGTCTATAAGCTAGATCAATTGGTTAGTGGTTCAACTATCGGATCAATAGTTGAACCGATTGATAAATACAATTAATTAAACTTATAATTAATAATTTTATTTAACAAAATAAATATAAAAGATTAAAAGATTTATGAGCAGTTAAACTTCTACTTAAAATTAAAAAATTACCAAACTAGATATTGTTTTAAGTTCTAACTAATTTAAGTTCCAAAATATCAATAAAAAGTTACACACCAAGTAATTTCAATTTACAAACATAAAAAAAAAAAATACATAAATGCAATCTATTAGATTTTTCATATATATTTAAACCATTATATCCATGAATCACACTATGAGCTAAATCTAAAAAAAAAAATAAAACGGCAGTATTTTAAATCTAAAAAAAATGAAATGGCAGTGTTTTAATTTATGTACTAGGTCAATTGGGTCAACTTGGTTAGTAAAAACCTGTCCGGTTCACTAGGTTTTTTCTGAATCAGTTACATGTCTAGTCCAATTACAAATCCGAATTAGTTTAGTGTCCGGTTCACTGATTTCCGATTCGACCTATCAGTCATGGCCAGATTTAATAACATTGAGTAATTGTAATTATTTTAGGCTCATGAAAAATATTGAGGCTAAGTCTTACTTTCTTTTTGGCACATAAAAGACTATAGTCTGAGGATGTGGAATTAAGAACTAAATTAAAGGAATTAGTGGAGACTGATCAAGTACGTGAAGCTGGAATCAAGTAACTCCATTCAAGTTGGTATAAATTCAAGAAGTCTCCAAAGGATCAAGGGACTAATCAAATAAACATGACTATCAAGCAAACAACAAATAAAGTTCTCAGCTTTTTTATCCAATTCCAATTTATTTTTTAATTTTCCATGCTTTTAAATTTTTTTTCATTTACCTACATTCCTTTTCGTAATTAATATACTCTAGTTTACATTAATACAATATCAGTCTTCTTATTACAAGCCTTTAATTCATTTTGTGATAGTTGAAAAATCTGCATTTTATTTATTCGTCAATTTCTTGCATAATAGGATGATAGAGATTATATACGGATGAAATCTCTAAAAGTCTTTATATCTCAATTTTAATTAAGTTGAGAAGGGTGACAAAGATGACAAAGTTAGATTTGAAATAAGAGTGGCGACGGCATAAGTAGTATATGGTAGCAGAGGATCGGGTACAAGCAAGTGGTACTTTGGGTTACAAGGATGATGCCAATGTGTTGCGAAACTTTGGAGATTAGATTCTCTGATTGGGTAATGAGAGATAGAACACAGCAATGATTCAATTTGACATTGTTGGCCTTATATGTCAAAATCAGTGCCATATTTACTTCTATCATGCTTTTGTCTTGGCTTTGCATTTGCACATGCTAACAACTCTGTCTCTCTGATCACATATATCTTCACTACCCTCATGCCATGGCAGCTCCATCTTTTTCCTTTTTTTATCTACTTAGACAACAATTTTTTTTTTTTTGCCAAGATAACTTTCATTGAACAGAAGAACAATCGATATTTAAGAATGTTTCCAGCCCAATAGGTGGGATTACATGCCATACAGGAGACAAGAATCTAGTAAAGCAAAGTTCTAGCAACAAGGGTTAATTAGCTACTTAGCTTTGTACTTGGCAAATTCTAGTTCTATGTATGTACGGTTTCCCATTTCGGAAATTAATTATTATAAGCTTGAATTTCGCATCTTCCGCGTGCTTTCTTTTAACTTAAAATCTTTGCTTCAATGATGTACGTAAAACTCATATTCTATTATTCTTCTACTAGTACTGTACCTTCACCTAAATTTATTACTTAGGAAATTGAAATAATTACATTTTGACATTTATTTCTTGCTATGCTCAATTTTGCTTTTGTATTGATGATATTATGTGTAGAGGTATTTTGAATCTGAACATTGGGTCCTCAAACTTGCAAGATTTCATGCAATTGACAGGGATAAGGTGATTATTTTTAATTATTTGGGGACCATATGAGCAACAATAATTCTTCTTTAGAATGGGATTTTGACTAATTTTGATAGGCAAATGCAAACGTTCACTAGTCCTTTTAGATTTGACATTTTTGGGGGGTCTAACATATTAATTATTCAACTCATGTAATAATTTAATAAGTTAATAATGAATCTCTTTTCTTTTAAAAATTAATTAAGATATAAAATGGTATAAGTAAAATTTAGATGTTTGGTCTCAAAATCATAATTAGACTGAGCTAAAGCATAAATGAAAGAACAAAGCGGTAATTATGTACTGAAGAAAAAACGCTGGCAGACGCATAAAGGAATCTGTAGTGTAGGAGCATAAACCTATCAGTTACAATCATCAATTGCATGGGTTAATCGTTATAGCCATGTAAAGTCTCAATCGAGCCAATCCTTAGAGAAGGGAACTTCTGCACACCACAGGACAATACTCGGGTCTCCAATTACAAAAAGGAAAAATTAAAGCGAACACAGCCTATACATGACTAGTCCTTATTCACTTATGAATTAAATTAACAATAATAATTGCAATTGGGTAATTTAACAGTTTAAAGTGTTTTTTGTTTTTTCAGCTACACAAAGAATCACATATCACTTCATTTTTGAGTAATTCAAAGAGAGAGAGAGAAAGTACTGCACTATATATATATATATATATTCCATTACCAAACGATCGGCTCATACGGACATGACGATTGACGATACAGATCAGTGCTTAAAATCTCCAATATTTTAACTCTTTTATTAACTCTCAGCCCAATTTTTGAAGGAGAGGTTGATTTAATATGTATAGTGTTGGAGAAATTATCCGCAATAGGGGGGGAAAAAGATAGTTTGATGGTTATTTGTAACCACCTATTACTAATTATTGGGTTAATGACTCTGTGATTCAGAATTTATAAATCCATTATCCCATTAATGAGTTTGTAGATTGGACATAAGCAAATTCTTATTTAATCCGTAGAATGGTATCAATTTGTGGATTTTATTTTGAAAAAAAAAATGAATTTTTAATTCAATAATATAAAATAATTTTTAAAGTTTTGAGATGAAGTATTTGAATTTGAAGTTAAATTAATATGCAGATTAACTTAATTAATAAAAGAATTTGCTTCCCTCTTTATTGATTAGGATTTGATTTTCAGAAGCTAGCATTTAGGATGTAGGCTTAATTTTGGTTGACATATAAACTGGTATGAGAATTTCCGTGGTCCACTAAAATAAATTTCTTTTGAAGTTAAATTTATAAAATAAAATAAATTTAAAAATAAAATAAAATAAAATAAAGAACATCAATAGGCCTTCCAGACATTAAGACCATTATCGCCCATAACAACCTTAAACACGAGAAGCCCAAATATGTCTCTCCCTTCCACCCCAATAGATTGATCCAATCCAAGTCTAACACGATCCGCATGGACAAAACTAATCCGCTTGTCTTGTTCTGTTTTGCTGCTGGCTGCACATGTATTAGGAAAAATCTAAACTTCTTATACACCCATAAATCTCGGATTTGATAATTTATAATTTTGTTATTTCGAATCCAAAACCTCAAATCAATAATGTGTGTGTTGATATAAAGAATTTGACCATTAAATCTAAACAACTTTAGATTAAATTTTTTCCAGGAAAAAAATACAAAATTATTGTAATTTTGAAACCACAAATGAGGTTTCATGGGGACAGAATGTTTAAAATTTCAAAACAATAGAGCAATCCACTAAACTCGTATAGGACATCGTTCTGATGACCATAGTCTAAATTATAGTACATGAATTGAAGTCTGTTTGCGTATATAGTAAAGAATTTGGTCTAGGCCAAAAATGAAATTTAAGACTTGATAACTCCAAGCACTGTGCCTTGAAGTGATACCGAGTGCTTAATATCACCAATATGAAGATTATGCTGACCAATTGGAATTCTTCGAATTCCAGACCTATCCACAACACTGAGATACTTGCACACATGTATATTAATTCCTACCCTTTGCTGTGTCCCTGCTACCACATGTACTTTCTTAAAGGCTACCAATTGCTTATGTGGAGCCCAGTGTCCTGCCGGCGGTGTAGAGTAAATTAGAAGTGTGTGGGTTCCATCTTTGGACCCAACATTTTTCACATCTACTTGCATTCCTAACGAGAGCCCGTTACATCTTGTATGCGTGACTCTAATTGCCTTCCCTAAAATGGTTGTGTTGCCAGAGCCGTGGCGGTGTCCGTCAAGGGGTACTGAAATCATTGTGGGTGCACTAGCTATGTTGTGAACAAAATTTGTGTAGCTCAGTCCATACCCAAATGGGTACACCACTTTACCTTTATAGAATCTATAAGTTCTGCCAGGATAACCTTTTGATTGGCTTGATCTCATGCCCATTTCTGTCATTGGTAGATTTGTGATATAATCTTGTGGATACCATGTCATAGGCAGCTTCCCTCCTGAAAAAATAGAAGTAGATAAGTGAAGTAACGTCGAATTAATAACTTTGTAATTGAGTACTTGTCAGATAAGCAAACCTGGATTAGTTGTTCCAAACAAGATATCAGCAATAGCTGCTCCACCAGCTTGGCCTGGATAACCAGCCCATAAGATGGCAGAGATTTTTGGGTCATTCTTAGCAAAAGACACATCGATTGGGCCACCAGACATCAAGATCAAAATGGTTGGACCCTTGGAGGCTAAAGCAACCTTGGATACAAGCTCTTGTTGGCGTCCTGGAAGAAGTAGCCCGGTCCTGTCTTTGAACTCCGCTTCTATAGATTGGTCAAGCCCCACAACTAGAACTGTTGCATCTGCTTGGCTTGCAGCTCCAATTGCTCCACCAAATAGTTGGTCACTAACACAACCCACATCTGCACAACCCTGTTGATAAATTGTCCTTGCATAACTCCCTATTCCTTGCAAGGGCGTAGTATATCCACAAGCAACACCTAATATGAGCCCCAAAGCAATAAAATTTGTCAAACACAGTTTTCTATTCCATATGTATATATATATATATATATATATATATATATATATATATATATATATATATATATATATATATATATATATATATATATATATATATGCTGACATTAGCTTCAACTGATAATCTTGCAAGTTGAATTAATAAAAACATTTAAATTTCAAACCATACCAGCATAATTGCCAATCATAGTAACAGTGACATTAGAATTAGGCCCAATGACAGCAATTGTGCGATGACGGCGAATGGACAAAGGCAATGAAGGACCATGTTGATTTTTCAAAAGAACAATGCCTTGTCTAGCTGCTTCTAGGGCTAGCTCTTGGTGAGCTGAGGTGCAAACGTCTTTTGGACCTAAATTACCATATTGGTGGGACGATGGTTCACCATCAAACATCCCTAGCCTCATCTGGACCGTTAAAGTATTAAATAAAGCACCATTTATATGACCAGCTTCATTTAATAGGCCATTTTTAACTGCGTCCTCAGTATGTACAGCAAGAAATGGACCACAATCCAAATCTAGGCCTGCTCTAATTGCATCAGCAGCAGCCTCTTCAGGAGTTGATGTATAATGTTGCTTATCATAATATACTCCAACAGAATCACAGTCTGAAACAATGTACCTGTGGATGAAAACAAAATGATATCTAATTGTATTAATACAAATCAAATCTAGGTGGCAATCTTAACAATTCTTAATTGTTTCTCACCCATTGAGGCCCCATTGAGTTCGTACGGTCTTTTGTAGGAGATTAGGATCAGCACAAGTGGGGATGCCATTAACTTGATTATAAGAGCACATCACACTTGCGACCTTTCCTTCCTTCACGCACATCTTAAATGGCACATCAAATGTGTCTTCTATGTCCTGCTTACTTACCTGTTTTACAATCATAGCAAAATAGCAATGGCCAATTCAAAAATTTTAATAAGTGACAGCATGATTATAAAATATGATTTAAAAAAATTATCAATGATGTTTAGTGTAATTTACTAATATTGAGACTCTTAACATTTTGATCTTAAGTTCAAACTCTTCGTGTATGAAGAGAATTTTATCGATTTGATTTTTTTTTTCAATAAAAATTATCAAAATATCATTCATGTTGAGGATAATACATATTCACCCTAAATAATTCATTCAATTTACTGGGAATATTATATATCCAACCAAGGCTAACACAAAAATCCTTGGTTTTAAAAAGCCAATCGGCAACACTATTACAACTCTGGTTGATATACAAGAATTCACAAACAAAATCCATAACTAACTGTTTAATATCCTCAATTATTGTTATAATCTCCTACAGAATTTTCTTTTCATTATCATTAATACTACTAATGATAACTAAGGAGTTATATCCACAAATTATTTTTTATAGCTGAAAATTTTTTGTATGTTTGTATTAATCTTTGATTAAATATGATTGATATTAACAATAATAATCCTCCTTATCGATATGTATAGGCAATGTGGTGATTTATTATAATATGGCAAAGACTTAAAAAAAAAAAAAAAAAACTTACATTAAATCCTTTTTTTTTTTTTTTTTGCCAAATACATTAATTCCTGCTGATGACCCAAATTCCCATGCCATTAATGTAGAAAGTAGACAACCAATTTCACCGATCAACGACCAGAAACTAATAATCACATTCACGTGTAAATTGATAAAAACCTCGTAAAAGAAAAGTACTAGGGATTATCATATATTAAAAATAATAATTACAACTGTACCTTAGCATTAAAGTGGAAGCGATCCACTCCATTCCAATTATCGAGGTCATAGGCAGTGAAATGCTTACAACAAGCAGCAACCTTCAACCGGTCACCGTCGTTTCCCTGTAAACCCCTAACGTAACTAGCAGCATATTTACCGGCAACTAAAGGATCTTCACCGGGAGTCTCCTGTCCACGGCCCCACCTTGGGTCTCTGAAAATATTCACATTTGGGCTCCAGTACGTGAGTCCAGCCACCCCTCCATTGTACATTGCTCTTGCTTCGTCTGACACTACCTGCCCACTTGCTCTACTTTAGCATCTCTACACTACTGTCTATTACTCTACTATTTATTTTTTACCGTAACACTATTAAATTGTACTAAATTAGTATAATTTATTTATGTATATATAAAATAAAAAAAAAATGCACAACTTGCGGCTATTTGTCAATATAATAATCAAGCGTAATTTGTAGGATTTCAATTATATCATATCACTTTTATAATATAGAGTGAACAAAATTAAACTTGTCATTCTCTATCATTTTTTTTAATCATCCCACTAATTAAAAGTGAAAAGTTAGTGTTTTTAAAGAGAGATATGGATAGTATGGCTTTGTAGCCATCCAATGCCAATAAAGAAATAAGAACAAGTTGCAGCATGCAGCTCAATAATTAATAATTTTTTAGGTTATATAATTTATTATAAATAAATTTTTTTGCATGAGAATAATTATATGCAGCATTATTTTAAAGTGAACTATACCACTTTTTTTTTTCATTTAATTCTAACCCAAATTCAAAATCTACAAAATCATAGAATATTATTGTGTTATTGAACTAGAAAATCATTGATATTACATAGAATAGATAAGAGTGAAATTTATTTCCTTTTAGGTATCCATGTCAATTGTGGACTACGTGAAAATGATTTTATTGTAATAATCATATATTTCTGCTGGAATTTGATTGATTAACCCTTAAAGTAGATGATTTTAAAGAGTGAAATTTAAATAAATTAAACTAATAAAGTTGATATGGAATTAAAAAAAATCAAATTATATTAGTAGTATTGTTGAAATAGATATGAGAGTTAATGACCCTAAAAGTCACTGAATCATTCTCTATTTCTGCTAGATACATAGAATATGACTATTCTTATTCCTTATTAAATTATTCTCATACTCACATTATCTCATTTTAGAGTATTTATTGTACATTGCAAGTTGGCTTTTATTAATTTTTTCTTAAAATTTCAATTTTAACGTTTTATCTTTTAAGTAAATTTTCACTATTCTTTTTTACTTTCAATTATTTATTTTTTCAAGCAAAATAAATAAAAAATTAATTTCTATGATATAAGTTATCATAATCTCAAAATTTATAAATTTATTTTATAATATTATAAAATTTAAAAAAATATGCTAGATATGCAAAGAGTAATAAATGTAAAATAAAAAAATATTTTATTTGTTTCATTGGTAAAAAAAATCCTTCAATTGAAATAAATTTTATATTTCAAACTTTTGAAATAATTTTTTATATATTATTTTTATGATAAATGTTATACGATCATTATATTATAAAATAATTAATTTTATTTTTGCATGGAAACACACCTTATTTTTTATTTTTTTAAATAATTTTCTTATTTATGGAGTCAAATATATTATCGTTATGATAAATTTTTTTTCTTTAATCATTTTATAAATAAATAAAAAAAAAACCTAAATTCTTAGCCCAAAAGAAATAAAAAAATATTAAATTTATCTACAAATTTACTTTAGTAGAAGCCCAAGATAAATTTTTATTTAATCTAAATCTTTTTTTATTTTTAAAATTATTATAAAATGATTTATATCGTTTTTACAGGTGACTTTCATTATTTTAAAAATTTACCAACAGAAAGAACGAAAAAATCATAAATCAATTGAAATAAAATTCCAATGTAAATTTATATTGTAGAAATGATACTTTTTATATACTTACTATGTTTGAAAAAAAAATATTAAAATTTATTTAAAAGATAAAGGTTAATTTTGATGATGTTTTAAGAAAATTAATGTTTTGAAAATTTTTGAATGAAAGCTAACTTGCAATGTACGATAAATGATCTAAAATGAGATAATAATGGGAAAATTTTGGAAGAGTAGAAATAACTCTATCCATATATATACATATAGAATGCTTGGCCCACAAAAACAATTTGTTGGTTTGTTTGTTCATTGTAATGTAAGAGTGGATGAGATTGGTCCCTTCATTATTTGAATGACCCAACAATCAAGAAAATAGCAACAGAAAGTTATATATAAACAGACACACTCCCCACTGCAGAAGCAAAAATGGTGCGCTTAACATGACTAAAAGTCTAAAACTAAAAAGGGTGTAATATAATATATAACAGATTAAACTGCCGTATCCAGCTGCTCACATTTCTAAAATAAAGTACTAAAAAAAAAACATAACAAAAAGAAAAGACACCACAAAGTTTCCTTGCTATAATAGCTTTTGTGAGGAACTATCCAATCCTAAACCTAAATTATTAGGTCATCGAACTCCGATATTATATTAAATTTTAATTTTTTTATGTGAGATATTTTAATTTTAATATCCTTTATAATTTATAGCTTAATTTATCCCCTATAATAATATTCTTTACTTAATTAATTACATATAGTGTTTTGTAATTTAGATACTTTTCTTATATATAAGAGATAAATGAATTAAAAAATCTCACCTGTCCAATAGCCTCCCATAGAGTATCATTGAAAGAAGCAGCGGTGGTGATGACTTGAGGGAAGCTAGTGGCCCCAGGGAAGGACCCACCGAACTTAGTCCCTGGACCCACATTTGAAACACCATGAAGAGCTTCAGACCACCACTCATACCCTTTAATTCCAAGCCGAGAAACTGCAGCTGCATTGTTAACTAGCAAACCAACCTTTTCTGACAATGTTAATCTTCCAATAAGGTCCTTAACTCTATCCTGAATCGGCAATTTCACTTGGCAAAATGGCAAGTTTCTTGTCGTTTCATCTTTTGGGTCGCAAGCAAATGGCTCGACGGCGGTGCTGATTTGCCAGCAAATACCCACAAAGAGGAATAGCAAAATAATGAATGGTGTGGAAGTGGAAGCCATTATTTTTCTAAGAGGGAAATAGTGAAATGTTCTAATTTCTCTGAGGATGGAGGCTAAGAAGAGCGGTGAACGTGTAGTATATATAGGGCCAGGCGACAATTTTTGTGCAAAAACGGCAGTGATGATGTAACAAAACAACTTCTATGATTAGTTACACTAGTTGATATCTTTAATTAGCTTTTAAAGCAAGAGAAGAAAAGAGAATGTGGGTAGCTTTGCTCCCCCACTTTATTATCTTGGATTTAATTCTATAAATTAGACAATTAATGTTTAATATCACTAATCTACGGTATAACAAAGGACTAATTAATAAAAGTAGAAAAATTAATCTCTAATACTATATTAACATAGAAAAAATAATAGAATATAAATATAAATGCCATAAAAATATTAATTAAGAACAGATATTTCATACAAAATTTAATTATAAAACAGTTATTTCACATAAAAATAATTACACTGACCTAATAATAAGTTGAATGACAAAAAACAAATCTTTTAATTATGATTGTTATTATTTATTTTTCACTAATTTAATAAACTTACTTATTTAACTTTATCTGAATTATTGATTTTTTTGTAAATTTTTCTTATTCTTTTCTTTTAGAGTGGGTACTCAGGGTTGGGTAGACGTTGGATTGGATAACACAATTCATCAGTGAATTACCTTACCTGCCGTTTTGAACAGAGACTCCCAATGATCTAAAACCTGTTAAGCGGGGTTCATGTAACAGGTGGCATGTTTTGATTGGTGAGTCGGTATCCCAGTAAAGGTAGGTCCACAAATAAGGGTGAATGGGTGACCACTTCCCTTGATCAGTTGGAGGTTACAACATCCAATTGACTAAAAAACACTCCATAAAAGATGATCTAGTTTGTTGTTTAAGAATATAATTAATTTTTTAATGTACTCATTTAATATTTATTACTACTATTAACAAATATAAATTATTAAACTTATATTTGAAAAGAATAAAAATAAAGGAAGATGGAAAATAAGAGAGAAAAATAAAAGTCCAACGTAACTTTATCTTATTTGGAAAAGGAGGAAAATATAGAGAGAAATGAAAATAAATTTTATTTTTTTTTATATTTTCTCTCTATTTAAAAAAAAATGTAAATAAAAAATAAAAAAAGAGTGAAGAATAAAATTTATTTTCTTTTATTTTCCAATCATTCAAACAAGAGGAAAGAAAATAATAAAATAAAATTATTTTTCTCTTTTATTTTCTTTTCTTCCTAAGAAAATTTTCAAATATAATGAAAGAGTATCGTTATTTAATGTCGTTGAACAAGAAATGAAAGCTTAACTACAATTAGGTTTTGACAAATGCTCAGAATTTGGAAATTAAACATAAAATATTGAAGTAAAGTTTTTTATGATTATCTAGTTTGGCAATTGTATTTATTTATTTATTTATTGAAACCTTGTATTTAGTTAGTCAACTTTGAAATATTAATTGCATTAATTAAGAATAAAAGAATACTCCCTTGATTCCCTTATATAAGGCAATATTTTTGAGAAAAATATTTATTTCATTTTATAAGTCATTTTAGACAATAAATAAATAATTAATTATTTTTTACTAATTTTATCTTCATATACCTATTAATTATAGTTGTAAAATTTCAAAATTATTCAATAAATATTCAACGGTAATTTAGTCATGTTAGCTTATTTATCTTCTATAATTGAGGTTAATAAATAAGTTTCTTAGTTTTGATGAAATTTTTTGTAAGCTTTTTATAAGAAAATGAAGGGAGTAATTATTTTAAAAAAAATGCCAACGGCATTCATATTCTTATTAAGTAGAGATATATTAGATAAAATTTAAATAAAATTTATTAATTTAACTAAATTAATTAATTTATTCTAATACTGTGAAAAAAATAATTAGAATTATCTTTTAGATGCGAGGGAGTATTTCTTCATAATTGGTCAATCCGAAAATTTTCTTGTAATGGCCGGTAAGTGAAGATCGGGTGGATTAGAATGTATATTGCAACCAGAAATCATTGGTGTTGATCAGGGTTTACATGCAAATAATTAATGAAAAATGGCAGATTGTAGAGAGACCCACCTGAGGTTTTGTGGTCTGAATAGTACTTGATTATGGAAAATCATTGAATTCTGATGTAGAATAGAAAAGTAGCTTCGCTTGGAAGAGTGGTCAGAAACAAACCCATTCGTGGACGGTACAATTTAAATGATTGCATTACCAGTTGAAATTAAAATAACAAACCAACAAGTGATTTTCATCGCAAAAAAAAAAAAAAAAAAAAAAAAAAAAAAATCATAAATTTATATCGAAATTGGAAATTCGATAAAATTTCTTATGCTGAAATATAATTAATCATGTGATGAAAAAATTTAATAAAGAAAATTATTTTCTTCCTGTTACACAATTAAATATTCTCAAAACTTTAGAAAATTGAAGCCCATAGGTGTAAAAGACAAACATCCACTTGCAAATTATAATATATTATCTTCTTTCGGAAATGTCTACTTTCCTTTTTTCTTTTTTTTAATGGAAGTCCAAAAAAAAAAAAAAAGAAGATTGTTTCTTTTCTATTGCTAATATATATATTTTTTTGCTTTTTTTTAGCCTTTATTATTACTTATCTTAATTTGAAGGAGTTTATGGTGAAATGTGAAATTAATTATGATTTTTATATTTTCAAAATAAATAGTAGTATTAGTCCATTAAATTTAAAGTAGAGTTCAATATAAAAATTAATTTAAATTTCTTAATAAAAAGTGTGTTAAAGAAAAATTATTATTTTATTTATTATCTTATTAATCTCTGTGTAAAGAAAAAAGGAAGTCAAATATTTTGAGACAAGACAGAATTAATTAGGTTATCAACTTATCATGAAATATTAGAGTAATATATAGAGATATACTTAGCAGTCTATTCGATACACAAAATTACTTAACTGGATAGAAATTGAATTAAAAAGCTAAATGTATCTTGACTAGATGTAGGTTAAACTCATAAATAAATTTAATTTAATAAGTTAGAGTTAGTCAATATTAAAAAGTCATATCTAATTAATTAGGTAGTCAAATCCAAATCATTATATACCCATATATTTTAGTGTATTTTTTTGATGTGAAATTAATTCTTAACATAGCTAAACCGTAGTATTAATAAATAACACTATATTTGATACATATGATCCATGTTGAGTTCAATAATCTTAAGGATTTAGCTAACCTATGAGATATGGATTATATGAAATTTAACTCAATATATTTAGTAATTCCAATATAATGAGATTACTAATCACATTAGTTATTATATTTATTTTCTAAAATAGCCTCGCATTTTATTTTATTTATTAATTTATCTTACTAAAAATAAGATTATAAAAATAAAATTACTTAATATAATAAATTAAAATTTTTATATCAAAAAAAAAATTAAAATAAATAATCTCATAGTTTAATTAAATTTAATATTTAAACTAATTATAAGGTTATGAATAGGTGAACCAAAGGCATTGTTAAGAATTGTAAAGGTATAATAGGTTTAATTGGGCAGTTGACTAACTAACAATACTTCATCTGTTTTATTTTAAATGTCATTTTATAAAAAAATTTATATTTCATTTCAGGCGTTGCTTTTATAAATTTAAAATAATATTAATTGAAAAATTATAAATTTGCCATTATTTATTAAATCTCCTAATCTTAACTAATTTATTCATTTTTTTTAGTGTTCGTGAAGAAGGGTAATTAGATAAATTATTATAAATTTTTTATAAAATTTATAGTCATTTATCATTATCTTAGTTCATGTATTCCGTTTTTACATGACATTTAAAGTAAAATAGAGAGAATATATAGTTATTTATATATGCCAGAGCACTCACAAAAATAAATAATAAAATAAATAAATAAAGAGTAGAAACCAACCGGTAGCATTACCACTTGTTTGAAGTCTGTTTCTATGACATATAATTGAAGGAAAAGCTAATGACTGGGGTTTTCTTGGGAAAGTTAAGCCTAATGTGTAAAGAAAACTTCTCTTTTTGTGTAATTTCCATTTCATTTCCTATTTCTCATATTTTATGGTCCTTTCCGGTCTCCATTGTCACTTTCAATAAAATATATTTAATTCAGGCGTACGCAAGGTGGAATGTAAGTAACCAAAATTTTGAACAGGGTGAAATTTTGATAAGCCAATCTATATTAAATTATAAATAAACTAATATGCATAATTTATAAGTAAATCTATTAAAATAGAGATTTTCACTATTGTAAGTCACGAGAATTATTTATAAGCAGATTTATATTAAATTTTTCAGCAATTTTTTTTAACATGCATTATTAAAACGATTAGAGAGAAAATCATATTCTCATTTTTATTATAAAGTTCAGCATTAACTATATTTATTATTGAAAATAATCGCCCTGTGATAATAGTATAAACAAGAAAAGTGAGAATAAAAACCACCATATTCCATGCAAAAGAAGGTAAATTTGTGATTTTTTTTCTACGAACTATTAATACAAAATAGAGATAGTCTACAATATTTAAAAAACTGAAAATTATTGTACATGACAAAAATATTCTAATTGCTTCTTTAATTGTAAAATTTAGTATTTTTTAATTAGTGAAATTATAATAATAAATTATAATTGTGAAATTTAGTATAAAAATAATAATAAATTATAAAAATTATACTAAATTATTTATAATAATAAATTATAATTGTAATTATCAAATTTAGTATCTTTAATTGCAATTGTAAAGATGTAATTTAGTATAAAGATGATTATTCAATATACACAATATTTATACGAGATGATTTTTAAGAGACAATTTTTACATTTCTTTTTTTTTTATCAAGCAATTTTTATAAGATGGTTAATGATAATTATAGTTTTTAAATGTAAAATTTTTGTGATAAAAAAATAGGGAGGGGGCCAAATATAATTTTTTAATATATATATATATATATAATTAAAAAAAAATAAATAAATTGAGGGGGCCCTGCTATCAGTCTGCTTCTGTATATAACCTAAAATAACTAAATAAAATATAGATATAGATACACTATATTTTACCATTAATGTATCTTGTTCTCAATAATTTCTTCAATCATCCTTAAATGGTAAGGATAATGTGTCATTTTCTTTCCCATTTTCTTTTTATCACGGTCAGGACTATTGAGGTGAGCTTAACACAGTATATAAAAACTTGTCCACGATATTACCTTATTGCTAAAGGCTAAATAAAAAATATATATATGAAATAATAATAATATATTGGGTTGCATAAAAAATAGACCACTATCTTAATACGCCTTCCTTTTTTTAAAATATTGTCCATTATTCATTTTTAGTATGTCTCAAAATATTTGCCCACTATAAAAATAGTTATAGATATTTATTCATTTTATTTTTATCAAT
This sequence comes from Reutealis trisperma, assembly GCA_947687605.1. Lineage (NCBI taxonomy): Eukaryota > Viridiplantae > Streptophyta > Magnoliopsida > Malpighiales > Euphorbiaceae > Reutealis > Reutealis trisperma. Next base: position 6,603,246 of record CANTUT010000033.1, on the reverse strand, counting down.
TGAAATGTATATATTCTCAAAATTAATAATAAATATATTAATAAATGAGTATATATAATGACATAAGTGAAAAAATATGATAAAATTTATGAGTTGGAGAATAATTAATGATATTTTTTTAAACTGTGTGAGAAAATAAAATATATAACTTTTTTTGAGATGGAATAAGTAATTTTCACCGAAATGATAAAAATTTTGTTCAATTAAACTCAGAATGCCCTTATCTTCTACAAATAATATCAATTCAGTCAGTCCGATTCGCAAAGATAATATCATCTTTGAGAAGTAAAAGTACTAGCAGCCTTTTTTTTTTTCTTTTAATTCTCATAAAAATATGCTAATTGGTATTGAGGCACTTAACTTACGGCTCCCATTTGGTGGCAATTGAAGTAGTGGAGTTTGGTTATTAAAGGATGATAGTAATTAATAAGGTGGAAGACTTAATCATGAATATTTAGCTGTACTGGGAGATGTACCAACTGTAATTAAGGGTGAAATGATAAAAGCTTAGAAAGGGTGATTGATAACAAACGTCATTAATTATTATGAGTAATAATTCTAAAAGAATTATGATTGGTTAGACTTTGCACATTTTGATGAATGTAACTAACTAAATGATCATTTTGTGACCTCACTTGCAACATCCCATGATCAATTTTTTGCTCTTATCCATTGTCTGCTGCTGCCATACTTCTAGTGAATAATTTTTTTTTATTTTTTTTTAATTATTAGAGAAGATTTTTTTTAAAAAAAAAAAAAGAAAGAAACCAAGTAAAAAAGTTTCATTGGCCTATTTATTTCAAAAAAATTTTGTCCATGTAAAATACATACATCAATCTAATAAGATAAAAATATACGGAATAAAAAAAACATATCGATATTTTTTTACTGAATAAAAAATAAATAAAAAGTTATATTTTATTATTTATTGATTTAGTACGTTAGAGAAGAATATGCATGTAAGGTGAGCAATTTATTTTACCATAAATCAAGAATCAATTTTATTAATTGATTCGCTATGGCCTGTCTAACTTCTCAATCGGCATTAGGCTCTAATTTATGGCCTAAGGCCCTAAAGCCTAAACAACGTGACTCATTTCATAAATCCAATCCAAATAGATAGTGGCTATGGCCTGTTTTAACTTCTTAATGGGCATTTAGGCCCCAGATTATGGGCCAAAACCCAAAACAACATTTGGGCCTAATTAGTCCTCCAGAGAGGACCTGGAAGGTCAAGAAAGTGATGCATATTGTTTGACTAAAATTTTCCATGTTGTGCCAAATATATATATATATATATTAAAGATATTAGCAAAGAATATTATAAGTAATCAATAATATGAGAAACTTATGGAAGTTATATTAATATTTAAAAGCTAAAGAAATAACATTATATTTTATTTAATTATTCATATAAATCAAAAGCAAACGTTATGTAAAACTTGTGTTGTAGAATCCACTAACGTAATTAAAAAAGTAACTATTAAGTAATTGTAAAACTATTTAAATAATAATAATAATAATAATTTAATATCTAATTTAAAATAAATGAGAAAGATTTGTTTACACTAAGTACATACATTTGACCAATGTAACAATATTAAATTTGATTATTAGCATTTTTTTCCCTAGATAAAAAAAGTATGAATATACTTATATTTTAAATTATTTGTTTTTTTTAAATTACATGCATACATTGGCTGAATGCATAAGTTGAAAATATATATATTAAAAATACACGTAACTTGAATGCATAATTAACAGAAAATGTTAATCGAAGTTTGAAAAATGCTTTTTTAAATAAATCTTTGTAGCATTTTTCAATATAGTCTTTTAAAAAAAAAATGGATAAAGTGTGCAATTTACTATGTGGGATGTTAACGGACTAAGAATTTAGTTGTAGGCGCCATCATTATATATGACTTGGTTTATCAACTTCGCCTAATTAATTTTGTCACTTTCCCTAATTCCTCACTCAAACTCTATCTTGAATAACATAATAAATAAAATACAATAGAAGGTTTGTCTACATAAGTGGAAAATTGTGGAATTGCTAAACAAAATAGCATCTTTTACCCCAGTTGATCCCAAAGGCTTGCTAAAGGAGATTAAACCAAAATCTAACCCCACAACAGCCTAACCACTATAATTAATAATGAACAATGTGTATAACTAATAACATGGTAGTTATGCCATCCCCATGTTGTTGTCTCTGTTTTGAAGTACAACTTCCATTCCTAATGTGTTCTTAAATGTATGCTTATGGAGTATATTAAAAAAAAAAAATCTTAAATGATGCAATTTATGTATGATAAAATAAGGATAATTATGTAATATTTTAACATAATTTATAAGATAAAATAAAGATAATTATTATTTATTTATTTCTTACTGTACGATGTGTTCAAATTACATTGATTTGCATAATTTTTTTTAACACGACTTATATTACTTAATATTGTCTTAAAAAATGGCAATTATGAAAAAAATGCACTAAATCATTTTTAGCAGCCTATGCGATCAAGTTAGTAATTAATGAAATAATTACGCAAGATAGTGTTCACATTTTAATGATAAAATAATAAAAAATTTAAATATAGATGAAATTAATATGGTGGAGTGAGATTAAGTAATAGGAAAAGACTTTCATCAGTCTTCATTGTGTAATTCAAATATATTGGAGTTCTTGATACACAACAAAATAAAAGAAAATAGATAATATTAGGTGAAATAAGTCGTTTAAAAAATAAATTTGACGCAAATCAAGCAGCGAGGGATAAGTTTAATTAATTAATAATTTAAACATGTTTATAGCTTCTTAATTATCCAAGCAGCTAATACAGTGTAGCAAATAGACCCAATAAATTAACATGCATTAATATATTATATCAGCGTTTCTTCCTCAGATTGCAAACAGTTGACAACAAAACATACCCTAGTTGATTAAGCTTGGAAATTAAACAACCAATGAGGTTTCTTTTTCTCTGCCTTCTTCTCTTTAATTGTATCCAAGCTAGGCTTCCATGTTTTTCCAGAAAGCTGCCTGCTCAGATACTCCGGTCTATTCTCCAAAATCTCCGGCAACAATTCCGACGACTCATCATACATCTCCACCGGTGACTTCTTCTTTTCCAAAACAAACTTGGTGGTGGGTCCTTCTTCAATAACTGCAGCTGCAGGGCAAATCCTAGCAAAAAGAGGAAGAAACTTAGAAGAAGAAAACAAAGACTTTGATCTTAAAACAGAGGTTGCTGTCAGAAGAACATTTCTTGCTTCCTCTGAAGATAAAGAAGCAGGCTTTCCTTTCTTTATAGGCAGCATTAGATAAACCTTTTTCTTTTCTAGCTTCTTGTCGGCTGGCAATGGAGTTGGTCTCTTTTCAGACAATTGCGAGCAGAACTCGACCACCACTTGTTGTGGGTACTCTAGCATTAGCTCTGCCACGGTTAAGGGTTGGTCGAATTCTTGAACTGTGCCATCATATAGAATTACTTTTCCGGCAGTGTAATTTGATGATGATTGGGCTGTCATATAATTTCCCATTCTGGAAGAGAAAAATATTCATTCATTTGAGTGAGAAGCTGGGGGTTATTGAGACTTTTTATTTATATATTGACAGAAAGTGGTGTTTTATGTGTGGGAATTTGTTTGTTAAACCGCTCCATCATGTGACAAGTATAATGGTGGACTTGGTAATAACTAAAATTCTAAGAAGGATTAGGTCGTTTGATACTTTAAGCGCTTTGAGGACTGGGCTATGCCCATTATTATTATTATTATTATTACTATTACTATTATTTTCAATAAAATGTATTATTTCTCAATTTTTATGTATTATATTAAATTTATTTCAATCAAATACATATATTGTGTATTGAAATTTAAAAATCCATAAATAAGTTATAAATTTTTTTTTTTATAATGCATCTGTGATAATTAAACTCTAATTAAAAGGGTGAAAAGTAAAATTTTTATAGAATTGTACTTTTTAAAATCAAATTAGTGCTTTTTGAAGTATTATATTAGAAAGAGTTATATTATTAGTATGCAAAATTTGACGTTTATTTATTTTCAATTAGTCTCACCTATTAATTAATAGGGAAAAATCACTAATTAAGTAAATATTAAGTAGTGTTTAAAAATTTTTTGCTTGTTAATAAATTAGTTAGTGAATCATATTTTAAATTTTAATTTTGAAAAAAAAAATTACCAATTAAATAAAGTGGAACTTTTAAAAATTTGGGATAATTTTTCAAATGTAACTTCACCATGAATAAGGTGTTTTTGACCATTTTCAGACTTAAGGTTTGGCTTGATTCAATCAAATGGTGGTGGTAGTGGTAGATTACTAGAATTTTGTGGGGGTCCCATAAAACATTTACCGTCTTATATTTGTCTTCCACCTAACGAAGCCGTGGGAAATCAGGGAACGGTTCAACTATATACAACTAGATTGACTAAAATATCTTTAATTAATAGAAATTGTTTGGTAACATAATGCTAGAGTTAATGTTGGACCGTTCATGCATCTATAAGTCTCACGGGTTTATAAATTAAGACACGGGCAACTATACTATTGAACCATATGGGCATCTAGACCATCATTTATCATATACAAATACAATACACGTTAAGTGGCAATTAATTGAAAAATAATACTATCTCATCATGCATGAATAAATAGCATTCAAACTCATAATTTTATAATTTTGAAATTACTTTAGTATTGGTAAGTTAAAATTAATAATTGATAGCTAATAATATAATAAAAAATAGAACTCACTTAGCAATAAAATTAAAGATCGAAAGTTTATTTATAGCAAAAATTATATATTATCACACGCATATAAATATTTTAAGGACACATAATTTATTATTGTAGTTTACTAATTCAATATATGAAAAATGTTTATCTTCAATTTTTAAAGCGATCAGCGAATTAGTTAACTCATATATTTACTAAGATTGTTAAGTTTTTATATGGTTACGTGATTTGAGATTTTATCTCTACTATGCTATTTTTGTTTATCATGCAATTCGAGTTAATATAACTCTTTCTTATCAATGATAATTTTCCAATTTTTTTTTTTAAATTGTATATAAATATTTTAAGGACGTATTTTCGGCTTAATCTCGTGATTTACTTGCATTGACGACCGTGTCATAGCTGCTTTAGAAAATGTCCATGTCGGCCACAAGTCTAGTTTTTGTTTTTGGGCTTTAAACACTCCTACGTACAAATAAAAAAAAATTAAAAAGTCCATCAGGGTAATAAAAGGCCCGGTAATGTTGGCCTCACATGACCCATTCCTGTCTCCAACAAAATACTGCATCGTCGCAAATTATACTATGAACTTTGTATCCATATTGCATCATGAATCCAAGTCTAAAATACAGCGATTCATTGAAACCAGTCCTAGTTTCACACGTGTCATTTATCTTTTTAAAATAACGACTTTTACGGGAGAATCGTTTCCTTGCAACATAATCAATTATGTTAAGTTTTCAGTTTCAATTTTTTGCTCTAAAAATTTCCTTCATCAAATTAAGTTTCAATTTGTTTCGAAATTTCTTCTCTATGGGAAAATCTAGCTTTTTGTATTTGTGTTTTTCATTTACAGAAAATATAATGATAGAACTATTTTAGCTCGATTTATTTTTTGCTATAAATTTCGTTAGTTGGATTATTTGTTCGATTTTTCTCTGTTATAAACCTAGCATTGTGAGTGTTCATGTTCATGAGAAAATATACTGATAGTTATTGAATTGTTAATGGAGGAAATCATTGAAAACGAAAGTTTATAGATGATATCAGTATCTAAAGTTTAAAAATAATGTACATGTAATTTAAGTAATAATATATATGTAGTTGGAGAATCATGTACATGTATTTAAATTACTAAGACTAATTGTTATAAGAATATTTTTATCATTAATATTGTAATTAAAGATATATTTTATCATTTACTGACAGTTTAAAAATAATGTACATGCAATTCAACACCAATGTGTCTGCGTTTTAAGCAACAATATATCTGTAACTGGAGAGTCATGTACATACGGTTAAATTATAATGTACCTCTAATATAAGATTAATGTTTATAGATTAATTATTATTAGAATATTTTTACAGGTTAGTTAATAATTATCATTGTTAGAATAATGCTTGGATACAAAAGTTTTAGAGCTCCAGAGATAAATTTTCTAAATGTGATAATATTAAACATAAAAAAAACTCAATAATGATAGTGAAAAAAGCAGAAAATCTCAATAAAAGATAATGAAAGTAGTTGGAAAATTAACTTGTTGTAATTCGTAATCACTGAGATTCTCAAAAAATGCAATAAGGGCAAAAATGATAGTTACGATTTTGAAATGGCGGAGAAAGTTGAAGAAAGAAGGGATATGAGGAATCACAAAATCGTAGCTAAAGACGAGAAAATAAGAGAAAATATAAAACAACTTCAAAATCGCGAATAATAAAAAAAAATCGGTAGCTTAACTTTTTATTTATTTTAGCGAAAATTCTCGCATATTTTAAAGTTGGACATTTTTTAGTGAAACACCGTGTTTTGGACTTAGATTTATGATATAGCATGGATATGGGTCAATGATATACGAATTCCCACATTGTCATTTTGCTCTTGGATTGGATTGGTTGGCGTTTTAAGTCTCAATGTTTAAAAATATGTCGTTTTTACGTTTATTTGCACGTTCTATGTCGTTTATAAATGATTTCTCATGCAAGCAATACAAGCATTCTCATTTTGATTGGGTTGATTATTATTTTATAATTTAATAATAGTGAAATGACATGTTTTTCTTTGAAAAAGGGTATTAAAAAATAGGAAGTCGCTTAAAACCTTTTGTTTGAAAAACCTTTAATGGGTGAATTTGCTATAATTATCCCTTTCGATGTATTCTTTGTTTGTACTTTTGGGCCTTATGTCACGATCCGGAAGAATGTGACTAAGTGGCTTGTGCGAGATGTCCGCTGGTGTGTTTAATGTGAGATTGTGGGATAGTTTGAAGGGTTAAGTACATGTCATAGATGCTCGCTTATCTTGAGTTAGGCATGCCAACCCAATTTAGTTTGGGGACTTAACTATGATGGATGGGCGTGCCATCTAGGCACCAAACTGGTTGGGAGTTATTCCCACTTCCCTGATGAGTTCAAGAGAGGGCGAAACCAGTTGGCATTGAATATTTCATAAGGCTTAATCTTGGATTTGTGGGAGACCAGGGTGCTGCACGGGTATTGTCACTGCGCGTCAACTCTGACCTTATGACAAATGGTATCAGAGCCGGTCATGCGCAACATTGCATTGCTTGCCAAACGCTCTTTACCACACTGGCGATCCAATGTAAATGGACGAGTGCAAGTTAATGCTCGCACCCTATGGCCTGGGGGTGTCGCAAGTGGATCCTCCAATGGAAAATGAGGATGAGTAGGCAGGAAGCAACAGTGATATTCGTCAAGCGCTACTTGTAAATGAATTGGTAATAGGCAAGGAGCACGCAAACGGATCTAGCCCAAAATTAAGGAAGGGGTTTCAAAAACTAAGACGCGGTTCTTCACATGCACGAGGACGTGCATGAATTCGGTGGGGGAGAATGTCATGACCTGTAAGGATGTGACCAAGTGACTTATGCGAGATGTCCGCTAGTGTGCTTAATGTGGGATTGTGGGACAGCTCGAAGGGCTGAGTACGTGTCGTAAATGCTCGCTTATTTTGAGTTAGGCATGTCGATCCAATTTAATTTAGAGAGTTCGTCGTCAGTCAAGAACTTGACTATGACAGATGGGCATGCCATCTAGGCACCAAACTAAGTGGGAGTTGTTCCCGCTTTCCTGATGAGTTCAAGGGAGGGCGAAACCAGTTGGCATTAGAAATTTCATAAGGTTTAATCTCGAATCCGCGGGAAACCAGGATGCCGCACGGGTATTGCCACTGCGTGTCAACTCTGACGCTGTGACACTTAACTTTTTATTATAATTAACTAATCTCTTCGTTGGCAAAAAAATAAAAATAAAAAAAAATAAAAATAAAAATAATTCCTGATCAAGTACATCAAGCATAAAAATGTGATAATCGGCTTTATTTTTTACTTTTTATTTTATTTTTATTTTTTGCATGAAATGATAGTCAGACTTCCGCTACACTAATGAGTTTTAATTTAGATGTGAAAATTGTCTCAAAAATTATGAAAGATTGTGAAAATCAATCAAAACATTTGTGAATTGTTTAAATTATGTTTACAAAATATTTAAATTTGACTCCATGACTCAAGTAGCGTGATAAGTCAAATTTAAATATTAAATATTTAATTTAAATGGTTTGTAAAATATTTAAATTTTATATAATTTAAATTTTTTTTTATATTATAACTTTTAAATAATAGTTTATTAATATGATATAAAAGTATTGCTCATCTAAATTTTTAATACTCACCTTAACTTTAAGTTATAATGGATTTAAACTTGATACTTTTTATTTTTAAAACGATTAAATCAAAGATTCATTGACATGTGTTTTAAATATTTAGACTTGAAGTTGAGTTTATAAAATTAGAATTGAGTTTGAGTGGCATTAGCTATTAATTCAACTTGACTCAATTAGTATAATCTGATTAAAAGAAATAAAAAATAAATGAATTCATTAACACAAACAGAATCAACAAATCAATGGAATATGTTGTGTACAACTGATATTAACAGCTTCATTGAATCTTTCATTATAATTCGTACTTTCGCATGCACTTCTTGTTTCTGGATTTCCCAATTCAAACAAAAATTATTAGGAAACGTCCTTTTTATTGGTTGTCCTACTAATAATTAAAAAGAAAAATCAAAGCTCCTCCGAGATGGGCTCCAAAGCAGGGGTCCACTGCCTATAATTCCCCAACCGGCAACCGGAAAAAACCCTATCAGGCCCTTTCTCAACCTCAACCTCAACCTCACTCTCACTCGCATTCTCAGCTACCTCGGTAGTCAGTACAGGCACAGCCGGTAGAACCTTAGCTCCTCTTCTCTTCTTGTTTGATCTCTTATTACTAGAAGCAGCAGACTCTACAACCTCCATCTCCGACTCCGAAATCTTACGATGAAGCTTACTTAAAGGAAACAACATGTAAAGCTTTCCAGCCAAAAGCTCATCCTCAGCTCGCAAAGCAATTATCCTGCGAGTCCGGCGGATCTCGTGCACAGAAGAGACGACGTAGCCAGGCTCTTCGAGCATGAGTTCTGCGGCTTTCATCGGAACATTAAGGCGCCTGAAATTCCCTTGAAAATCCATAAGTTTTGCAGTTTTATTAATAGGGATATAAAGACAGGAACCATAGTTTCCCATTTGAAGAGTCGTGAATTATTCTTAAAGAATTGGTTTGATTGGTTTTGGAATTTTTAGATGTGTATGAGTTTATGGAGAAGGAGTTGCGATACATGAGTTATTATATATACTAACTGGAAAGACTAGAGAGAGAGAGAGAGAGAGAGAGAGAGAGAGTGAGCAGTGAGTGAGAAGGAGTCAAGCGTCAAAAATCAAAAGGACAAAATTGGGTAAAAGGAAAGGCCAATGAAATGTGGAACTCGTGTCGGATAAGTTGATCAAACGCGGAGTTTTTCTCCTGTGTTTAGAGTGCTGACTGATGAGCGTAACAATGACGCTTGCTACCTCACCTGAGTGTTGCTGTTCATATCAATGGTCTGCCCACTAATCTCCTTTATTTGCTTTCTGTGGCTTTCCTTTATTACAATCCATTTAGACCATTCTAGAATCTTCTGTTTCTATTGTCACCACAATTATTATTATAGGTTTTTAATTAATCAATATTTTTAAGTAAATGCTTTTATTTTTTATTTTTTTCAGTTAATTAACATAAAATATTTAAGAATTTACTTGCAGCTTTACCGGTAAAAAGATCGATTGAACTTTTTTAATTGTGTACCTGTAACTTACCTAAATTGGATGCACATTAAATTACTACATCAGATTTTGACTTGAACGTTTCAAATTTAACCATGCTATTCGCCTGTAAGTACACGTCACTTTATTTTTATTTCTTTTAATTGTGATTAATGATATTATTATGATTAAATTAATTTTTTAATATGAAATTTTATGTTTGATTAGAATTGCAGGATACGACTTTTCAATACACATGAAAGATTCTTGACATATGTTATATAACACAATTGTCAAATAATTAAACATTATAATAATTTTCAATTACGCTGGGCGTTGGGCTCATATGCGCATATAATTTAATTTTGATGATGAATAAAATTTAAATACTAATATAATATGTGGAATTTATAGAAGCCACGAATCGATAGTGGTTAAAATAAAACAAATCTAGATCGTGGAAAGACCCATTGAATGGGCTGACCAATAAAGAATTGGTGAACATAATAATATCAAGATCCGCATAATTAATTTAATACATTAAATTAGGAGGAGGAGGAGAAAAAGGAAAAAAACAGATTTCATTACTCTGGTACTGGCAATTGTTCCGATGAAAAGGTTTCTTCGAGGAAAAATATGAACTTGAACCGTAACTCACGCGAATTTTCTACAAAACGTGGAACCATAGTGGATATCAGAGTAACACAAAGACCCCAATGTGGTTCAGCGAATTAAACTCCAGTTAGCCGTTTTCTTTTTCTAATCCTGCATTGATCTATCACCCTCGGCTTATAGCAGAAAATTATGGTTTCATGCTGCAGCTGGTTCAGACAGTGGCCAAATCCCGCTAAGTCACATTTTCTAATGCGTTATTAACATGGCAATCCTAAGATTGCAGGCACAGAATTTTCCACCATTATCTCGCTTCTTATGAAGACAATTTGAAGCGCAGTGACCACACACACAGTTTTAGGGGCCAAAAAAAGGAGGAAGAAGAAAAAATAAATATCCATCTAAGCACTTCTGGTCTAAGATCCAACTAAATAAATACACTCCATATCATGTAACCGACACATTACATACCACTAAATAAATACATTCCATAATGCATTATTGCAGACGCAGAGACGACTATAATAGAAATTTCAATTTTTTCTGGCTCTACATATTAAGACTACAGCAAGAGATGGCAAAAGTCAATTAACAAACTACAAGATGAAAGAACAACTTGCTGCCACAAGTCAATTTTACAGAGCAGTGACATTAATACCTCCTTCCACAGATCTAGATCACAATACATCCAATTTAAACAGGGGGGGCAGGGGAGGGGGGGTTGGGGGAGTGAATAGAACTTTTTGATAGGTCTGGGCAGGGTGTGCTCGGGTGGGGGCATTGTGGTTGTGCCGAACATCTTTCCAGGCAACTCCCTTACTTGATATATTGAGAGAGCCACTTGAAGCCATCACCATATCCCATTTTGCGAACAATGCTACACATAAACACCTCCAAAGGACGTACATTTGAGTCTGCTAAGTTTACCTTCCCTTTACCAGTGGTGAAGTTTGTCAGGCCAAGGTGGTATCGCAATTCATCCTCTGAGGCAGCATAAGGTATGTCAATCTTGTTTCCCAAAATGAGAAATGGAACATTGGTGAGAGCCTCATCAGAGAGGAGAGCATCCAGTTCCTTCTTGGATTCTGCAAACCTCTCTTTGTCATAGGCATCAACCAAGTAAACCACAGCATCCACCTATATCACAAAAAGCCACATTGTATTACCAGTCTATGTTTACTTGCAGAAATGCAAGTCTAAGCACATGATATGCAACTGTCTACAGCAGAGAACAGATATATCAAACAAAAATAATACCTGACAGACTCGAGATATAAAAACATCAGAAACATAGAAAAGCAAGTTCAACAACCAATTTCTGCTAAAAGCAAGTTCAGCAACCAATTTCTGATTAATCATTCTCATTACAACAAAATGCTGCTAAAAATAATGTAAGACCACTGGGCCCAAAAAAAAAAAATGAATGCCATTATCACAATTAAGGGTTCAGACCTTTGGTATCCATAGAACTATAAGGATAAGTCAGTCTAGTAGTAGTTAGTTTTCCATCCTCATAATAGATATAGGAGAACCACAACACCTAAATATGGTAATTGCCAAGCGTAGCAAGGAAGGTAAACTTTTAAAAGAAAAAGACAAACAGATAAAAGGGTAAAGCATTCTGCCTTCAGTGTCAAGTCCTATTGAGCGGAGAATTGCTGTTACAAGAACATGCTTCACAACAATACTCTAAGTCTTCCAAATGAAAAACAGGAACAGCCAAAGTCACAAAAGCAAATAGAAGAGAAAGATGATATCATGAGCATAGAAAATGCTTGCAAAAACTGAAAAGGAAAATATAAAAAATTCAATTCAATGAACATGCCAATATTTGAGCATTCGTATTACTAACTACACATGTGACAAAGGCACAGTCCCAATCATGAGTCACTTCAAAACAACCTTGCCTCTAACCAGGACACATCACAGCAAGCACTACCGCAGTACAACCTTCCACATTGTTATTAACATTTGAAAGCGTTGAACTACAGTGCTTGAGCTGGCAGCCTTGAAGTACATAGATAATTTTATTGTGATTATCATAACATCCTGAATGGCGCAAGATTCCTAAGAAACTAAGCCACAAAAAAAATTGAATACATATTTCAATATAAGATGCCTAATACAGGCTGATGCAGTCATGAAAAAGGCATTTATAAAAATGCAACATCTTAAGAAGAGTATGAAAAAAGAAAACAAAACCCTCAACTTAAAAAGTCAGACAAACAAAAAAATATACACAAACAACACAATTGAAAACCAAATATGAAAGAAATAAGAAATCAGAATATATTAGCCCAAAATCAATAATAAAATCTGAATGGAATATATAGTTAAAACATAAAGCAATGAAAACATAGTGCCAAAGGTAATTAAAGATACTGATATATGGAGCTATACAGGAGTGGCTTAACATTTTTAGGGGCCCAAGCAAGTTACAAAAATGAGGCCTTTTAACTTAAAAAAATTAATAAAATTAAACCATAAATTTATTTTTAGCCTTTCTAGATGCAATATTATTAATTAAACTTCTGTATTCAAGTTTAGCTAATAAATCATTTTCGATAGATAAAATTGTTAAACCATTTAATCTTTCTTCAGACATATTTATTCGTAAATAATTTTTTATAATCTTTAATTTTGAAAAACTTCTTTATGCAGATGCAACTTCTTTCTGCATATATTTATTAAGAGCTCTCTTTGAGATTGCACTAAACTTTCTATTTTCCTTTTTTTCCTTAAGTTTTTCATATCCAGATTGATATTTTCTACTAGTCATTTCAAAATTAATAAGTCTACAAAAATAAAAAATAATAGATAAACAAAACAAATAAGGATTGAGAGATAAACAAAAGCCAATTGATACAAATAAATAAATTGAAATATAAATTCTTAAGCAATAGAACTTGGAAAATCCAAGATTTATTGAAGCAACAACAATTAAATCAAGACTTTGGACTATGATAATAAAAAAAATAATAAGAACTATAAGGAAAAAGATGGAGTACTATGAAAATGATGGTGTATTTGGTGTAATTTATGAGAACTAAAAAGTCCCACTCTACTATTTTATTAAAAAAAAAAAAAAAGATGTTGTAGAAGATACTCAATTAGCAATAAATTAGGCACTTATGGAAATCTAGTTTTCAGGGAAAAAAATTGTTAATGGTGCTATTTTTTAGGAAAAGATATGATAAATGCTAGTTACCATTTTTTAATATCCATTTCAATTTTGTACACTGAATTTTAGAATGTTGTAGGCTTTCAATTTAATTGTATTTTTTAAATTTTTAACTTTTTTTCTCAATTTTAATTTTATAAAAATATGCTTTATATATATATATATAACCTTTATAATTAGGAGGCCTTTATAACTGCCTTAGGTGGTTGCCTACCCCATTAAGCCTCTCCTGGAACTATAATGCACATGCAAGGAACTGTAATGATTAAAATTAAATGGTTAAATAGTAAGCCCTCCCGTCATTATCTCAGGACTCTTGCATTAGTAGAGTTTAATCCTTATAGTCACCTTGAGAAAGCCAAATCACCTCCCTGATTAGTACTAGAACTGGTTGGAACCCAGAGTATTACATACTAAATTGCGATTTGAATAGCTTGAAGAACTTATTTTGACACACTTCGTAACATATATAATATAACTGCAAAACTAGCTACAACATTATGAATAGTTTACCTTTGCATAGTAATCTTTCCAGACTCTGCGAGCAATCTGATGACCTCCCAAGTCAAACGCCTTAAACTTAATTTTCCCAATACTGAGCTCTTCAGATGTGGGATACTGGGTAGGCTGATGCTGAACCAATCTCTGCAATCAGAGTGAAGACATTAACAATGTACTGCCAAGTTAAGTAAAACACTATGTCGGATAGCTAATAAAAGAGACGCGAAAAGATTAAATCACGCGAGCAAACTTACATACATTCAGACGGAACCTCGAATTTCGACTGAACTGAACCAAACCTGCTTAACCCGAGACCCTCAGTTTGACTAAGATTAATTAATTAGTTAATTTCCGAATTAAAAACTAGTCCATTAGTCCAATTAATCCAATTATGTTCTTCCACTCCCCACCCAAAAAAGAAAAAACATCTAAATTGATTGCGCTATTTCGCTAAATTTTCAAATGTTTTGGGTTATAAAAGGAACAATTAATTGGAATTTGGAAACCTTGAGTTGATAAAAGCCCAACACAAATCAGAGATCTTAAACTTTTATTTCCGTTCCCTAATTCGAAATATAAAATAGAACAATCAATCAATCAAATTACACAATCAAAAAAAGAAAAAAAGGAACCAATAATCAAACCTCATCTTTCAACATGTGAAGCAAAGTGGTTTTGCCGGCATTATCGAGCCCTAGAAACAAGATCTTGGCCTCTTTCTGCCACAGACCAAGAGAAGCCAGGACGCCATAGAACCAGTCAAGGAGAAACATGGCTTCAGTGGATTATAGATTGTTGATGGAAAATCAGATCCCTAATCGAGAACTAGAATCAGTGATGATGATCCTTCTAAAGCCCGGGCTCGAACCAGACCGTCCGATTTCGGGTCCTCTGGCTGAGAATGGGACACAAGTAAAACACCCAAGAGGAATATTTTTTGGGGGATTAAATGGACATTTTTTATGAGCTGGATCTGGTTCGTCCGTGGGGCCCACATACTAGTCATATGTGTAGAATGTGACGTCGTTTTTCAATAACGGACAAAAGTTGCCGCTGTTCTCCTTCCCTTCAAGGCCTTTGCGCACGTGCACCTCATGGTCATACTGTTTTTCATCTAATTGGTGTGTTTTTGTATATATATTGTTATTTTCCGATCTAAAATCAAGTCTAATAATAAGGTACTTTACATAATAATGTTGTCTCGATAATTAATAAATAAAAATTGAAATTGACTTGGAAATTATTTATATTTTGTATGAATTTCTTTGGAATTCATTTGATTTGTCTCAATGATTTATGTAAATATAAATATTGTTCTTTAATTAATTATAAATTAATTTTCAATAGTTGGTTTTATTAATTTTAATTTAAATGGAATTTTATTAATTCTCAATTATTTATATTTTTTATTAAATTTAAAATTAATTTATAATTTCCATCAATTTTAATAAGATTTTTCAAATATAACTAATACCATAAAATTAAAAATGTAAAAAAATAAATTAAATAAATTTTTATTTATATGAAATAAAATTTTTGAACTTTGTATTTGTATGCTAGCTCAAATCACCTTTCAATATTAAAATAATATTTTATTTTATTTTTCTCTTAAAAAGTTTAATTTTATTTGAATAGTAGTGACTTGAATCTATACATGAAAGAGTGCTAATTACCTTGTTTATATTGCATTATATTTACCTTTCCTATACAAGTTAAAACATACGGCAAGTTTCAATGATATTATTATTATATTAATCAACTTTTAAAATTATTTTATATTTTAATAATATGAAGAATAAAAAGAAAATACAATATATAGAAGATAATTAACATTCTTCTTTATATATCATACTATGTGACTGCTGCATGTGGTTTTGTGCAATATTGTAACTCATTAATCTTTATTTTTTTGACTTAATGTATAATTTTTTCTTGAATTTATTATCATTTGTCACATTGCTTCCAGATTTTATGAATAACCAATTTAACTATCCAGTTCAGCAAATTAAAAATATAAACTAACTAATTACATTGGGTTGGGAGCGTGCATTGCACTCTCATAACATGAATAAAAATTGACTTTTTCTAATGTGTGCAATTATTTTGACCAATATAGATATGCAGTTACTATATGGCCCCTACCTTAATTAATGATATAAGAAGAACAAAAAAAAAAAAAAAAAAAACAATGATAATAATTACTTATAATTCTCAGCACCAAACTGAAATCTCTTTCTCACACACAATCATTTTCTTTTATCTCGAGTAAACAGACGATACAATATTTGCTATTATTGCTTTGTTTTTTAAACCCATTTTTGGTAGTATAAAGAAATAAAGGTAAGTCCTTCTTTTTATTAAATCTAATATTTGAATAACTTGGCTTGTCTTTTTTCTTAAATACTCTCTTACTCTCTCTAGACCCACACAAAAGTTACTGTGAATTGGGTAAATATTAATTTTCATTCTATGCAAGTAGAGTAGGGCAACCTTTTATAGAACTGTATCTTGCCCAAAATAATTTGATTTGAAGTGATTAATAGAAAAATAGGTATAAGTGAAATCCAAACAATTTTCTTCTAGTTCTTTTGTAATTTTCATTTTCCAGATGCCCAGACTATAGAACTTTTTGCTTGTTCCTATATTACTTAATTAGGATTTCAAATGGAGGCAGTGGGGAATTGAACTTGCTGTTTGAGCATTGTGTTGCTAATGGTGATAAAGTCAATAAGGAGTTTAGAGTTAGGAGGCAACGGTGATGATAATGTCAATGTTGATTGGTTGGGACTCATAATTATAGTTATGGAGATTGTGGTGGTGGTGGAGAAAGGAGTAGCGGCGACGGGAGATGGGGCCACTGGAAGAGTGGTGATGATGGTGGTTATGGCTCAACGGTGAGGGAGCATAGGCTATGGTTATGTAGCAAAGATGGTGGTCTTTTCTTATGAGGTATTTTAATGATGTTTTTGAGATTTGCTTGTTTTTTTATGTGTGGATGTGGGATTTGGGTTGGTTTAATGGTAGTGAAAAGGAAATTTGCTTCATTTCTCTTAATTAAATTGGGAGGGTTAATTAAAAAAATTAAACTTTAAATCCACATCATACCTTATTTTTTGTATTCACTTGCCTTATTTACATATGATACCATGCTCAATATTGACTAGACATTTAAAGGGCTAGCAGTTAGCATTTGCCAAATTGAAGAGTTAAGTTGATCATTTTTAAAGTATAATAGGTAAAATGACTAATAATGAAAAATTTAGAGGAAAAATATGAATTAAATTTTTTTTTAAACAAAGAGAAACCACTTTTAACTTATTACTCCAAAATGTAATTGGAGTAATATATTTTGGTTGTCTTCCTTGTTTATTGATTTGTTTAAAAAAATATTTATTTTAGTATTAAGAAAATAATTTTTAATATGTGAGAATGAAACCATTATATTTCACCACTTAAATAATAATTATAACTATGATTTGTGGATGTCATATAATATATAAAGTGTAAGAAAATATTAGTATATAAATCAATTAATTATTACTCTTAATTTATGGTAAATCAATTGTTAACAATATATATATATATATATATATATTAAACATATGAAAATAGTTATTAAATTAAAAATTTAATAATTAAATGTTTGTTATATAGAAAATAAAAATTATGAATTCAAATCCAACACTTTATTCCCATAAATATTTGTGATTCTTAACAAATTAATCAACACATATTTTAAAATATTACATTGTTAGGAAGATCATACACATGTAGTAACATTTAACAACGTTGCACAATATATGAAACTTAATTTACTAACGAAACATTTTATTCAATTTCGTTCCCCCATCACTTTCTTCCATATTTCAACTTTATATATATTTTCAATTTTTTCATAAATTTCTAAGTTGGCAATCGTTTCTCTATGTATTGTTGCTTTTGTACACCAACTCATCAACATTTGTATTAATCACTAATAATATAAAGTTGACATTTGAATGGACTTTAATTTGTAACATTTGTACTTATAATATATTTAATAATACGTAATATAATTAAACATTTCATTACTAGCTATTAAATATATATTTAAATTTTCAGTTCCACTATAACTAATATAGTATTATATTACATAAAAAAAAAGTAATATAATATATAAAAAAAGTAATATTATTTAATTAAATCCCGTACAAAATACCTTAAATTTAATATATTATGCTTTTGTACACGATTGCATCAACATTTATATTAATTGCTAATAATCCTAATCTTTACTTCATAAAAAATTCGGTTTAAAAAAATAAAAAAAAAGAACAGCTAATCAAAATATCAAGGATTTACTTTTCTGGATTTTGAATTGAGTGTCATGATTTGGCCAAAAAAAAGTAGAGTATAACTTAATTGATTAGAAAGGAAATTATATAATGCACACACATTTATAAAATAATATTATATTATGTCAAAAATAATTGATTGTAATTGTAAGATGCTTTTGTTATTTATACATATAGATTTATTTATTTATTTTTATATTACAATTAATAAAAAGTAATAAATTTGGCTTATATGTGAATCTAAGAAACCTCTCCCAGCAAGTACCCACCCCTAATTACAGCAATGACAATACCAGTGCATTTGATGCCTCAGATTAGGTAATTAAATTGCAATGTTAATAAATAATATTATGTTTGGTTTATATGGTTTAAATTAAATTTAATACTTTAAAGGCTTAACTATAATAGATATTATCTAAAATCAAACCTCTGTACTTTTAATAATTCTCATCTAATAAGTAGTTTTATTGAAATGGTGAAGTCAAAGAACCACACAGCTCATAATCAAACTTACAAGGCTCACAAGAACGGCATCAAGTAACCCGCAAAAGGCAGAGGCACACCTCTACCAAAGGGGTTTCTACTTCGCCCTTTTCATCCTTCTTTATATTTCCTCTCCTTTTTTCTAATTTCATTTTTACCATTTTTATAGTTGTGATTGATGCAATGCTTTTGGCTCTTAATACATAGATGGATCCCAAGTTTTTGAGGAACCAGAGGTACGCGAGGAAGCATAACAAGAAGAGTGGTGAATCTGCAATCGATGAAGAGTAATATGATAATAGTTATTATTGATTGGCGGTTTAATTACTTGATTATGATAACTTTATCATACTGATTGTCACGACAATAGTTGTTATTGAATGCTTGCTTCGCCGCTATTTCTCTTTTATGTCTTTTTTTGGAGATAAAAATTACTGTGTAGTTTACTGTTTTGTCTACCACAGAATATGGAATGGAAAATGCGTAAACATTTATCGGTGGAAATGGTTCCAGATTTAAGGCATTTTTAAGTCACTCCACAAATATCCAAAAAATATCATAATGTGTTGTTTATAGAGATGTTGAAATCACTTGTTACAATTGCAAAATGCTTAGTCTATCAATGTCCTTAGTTGCTTCTAAATTTATTTGGCTGTTTTGCTAGGCAGTGAAGTGGTATACTGTTAAGAGCTTTACTCTCCGGATAGAATTTGATTGCTATGGCCTCCTTTTCTTTTGGACCTGATAACTGAAATATATATAGCACAAATAGCAGAGAATTGTAGTTTTTCTTTTAACCATTTTATGCATTTATTGGTTATATAGTCTTTAAGGATTTGATTTAACTGTATTCTGTCTTTTATCCACCCAAAAACAGAAAAAACTAGCAGAAAACAGTATTGTGCCAATAGTAGTATAAACTTGATTTGGAAAGGTTTTCTTCGCCTGGTGACCATAGCAAGTTGTACCCTTAGAATATGTTATGTTCTGTATATTTAGCTCGAGTAAGTTTGTGAGGTGGTCTTCTTTGTTGTCAAGGCTATGAGAAAACGAACGAGTCTTCACTCTTTTTATTTTGTAGCTTTGCTAGAAACATCTTGAGCCATTGTGGTTTAAGATTTGGTTTCCAGAAATTTCTTTAAATCAACTGATTGGTAGAAATGTGTGGATGAGATGGATTAGTGGATGTTGCTATTAGGCATCTAAACAGTGTATTATTGGAAATGTACAAAAGTATAGATATTGTTACTTACTACTTGACTACCTAGCTGAGGTTGTCATGAAGGGTGAATGGAATAGATCTTATGTTATTGTGAATAAAATTGAGGATCTGATTTGTTGGCCATGCTTTCCTTATAATGAATAAATGGTCATGCCAATCATCCTTTCAACATTTTTAATCTCTTGCTTGAGGACCTAAAGCCTACTGCTATCTTTTTTTTTTTTTTTTTTTTTTTTTTAATGTTAACACATGTACTAATTAGAATGTCTGTAGTTTTTGATAGGTAGTTTAATTTTAATGCTTTTGGAAAAGGGATTCGCAGGAAGATCTGTACTTAGACCAGAGTTGGATATATGGTTAGGATCAAGTGCTTCTCGTATGGAACTAAAGATGGTGGAAGTTTCCTAGGCTGTATTAGGAGTTGCCACAGATTAAGATGATATTGGTGATTATTCACTTAAAACTAACTTGTTTTCATAGCTAGTGCCCTTATAGCCAGGTCAAATGGACGCCTTTGGATGTTCTTCTTGCATCAGCTAAAAATTGCGTCCAGGATGTTGTCTATTTGCATTTTCACTTCCTCCTGATTACTCTTTCTTTTTCTTTGTTGCATGCCTTGTGTATCTGACTATCTGGGACTTCGTAATTGTGGCAAATGTATCAGACAAATTGGGTCTTGACTTTTAGATATTCACAACTTCAATATATATATATATATACAAACTAGTCATTTAACTAAGGTTTAGGAGACGCCTGGTCAGTTTGCATCACTAAATAATTCATAATGTATACAAAGGAATTAATAAATGTAAAATTGTTCAAAACAATGATAAAACTATGATTCTGGATTTCTGGTTGATTTGGTATGGTCAAAATTTATATGATGGGTTTTCGAAAACTTTCTTAATATATAGATTGGCTGTAGCGTTAAGTTAATTTTAAGCTCTCCGCCACTGGCTTGGTTGGTTTTGGACGAATCTGGTAGTTGGTATTTTATTATCTGAATATACTCTACTGGTAGATTTGTATCCAGTACAAGTGGAATGGACCACCATGTGCTCACATTCACGAGTATCATGCCGCTGGATCAACATTTTCATCTAATTGAATGACCTACATTTCTGTGCACAGGATCATATCTGTTGAGAATATACCAGTAGCCCTTGCTGGCGGAAATGGAACTAAGAAATTCCTAATTTTCGAGGGAGTGTAACCTTTCAAAAACAATGGGGCATTTGACAGTTATCTTGGGTTACTGTCTGTAACTGTAATGACAATTATAGAAAAAGTAATTAGCATTCCTTCTAAGGAGGTTAAATTTAAGATCGGTTCAGGATAACTGAACTTCAGCCTGTTGCTAAGCCAGTGAAATTTAACATGTGTATACTTTTTATGCCCGATCATGCACAAATGTTATAGTTGATTCGAGTACTGCTTTTTATATAGAATTAAACTTGATCAAGATATATACATGATAGCGAAAAAGCTGGGAATAATAATCCATGATTCCTCCTACAGCAATACGAATGAAATTGGAGGGAATTAACTAATTAAAATTCATTTCTCCTCTGGGTACTTCACGATCACTACTGGACATTTTACATGTTTAGCACAATAGTCACTAACGCTTCCCAGCAGAGCCCTGCAACAATTAACGAATCAAGAAATAAGACCGGAATCCTCAAATCTAGAAAAAATAATTAAATAAATAAATAACTTGGAGACAGATTAATTACATACCTCTTCAAGAAGCCATAACCGTGGCTTCCCATGACAAGAATGTCAGCTCTAAGTTTGTCCACTGTATCACATATCACGTCCTTTGCTTCTCCACTGCCAACTACTCTCTCCACCTTCACATTAATATTGAAATTTCTGTAGACAGCTTCAGCTCTTTCCATCACAGAATTCACCAAATCCTTCCCGTATTTTTCCATGGCGGAAATCACATCACCAGAAAATATATAACCTGGAATTAAATATAAATTATTTAGAAATTCTAGTTAATTTGTCAACCATGAATATAATTCTGCGAGAGTGAGAGATCAATGGAAATTAAAAATTAATTAACCTGCTGCATCAAAGGCAGAGTAGACAGGAGGTGGGGGCTTAACATAGAGGAGGACTAGGGAGGAATTGGGGTTGGGAGACACAAGGTTTTTGAGACACCAAGAGAGAGCGTGCATGCTCTCTTCGCTCTCATCCACTGCCACCACTATTTTGCGGTGGTTAATCTTCTTCATGTTCAATTCTTCCATTCTTGTTGTTATTGCTTTTTGCAGATTTAAGAAATTTCTTAGCTTTAAAATTCGGATAACAAAACAAACTAATATCAGTACTCTATTTATAGGCAGTTTTCATTTTGCTTTGCTTTTTTACTTTCTTTCTTTTTAATAGCGTTAGGAAGGAGGAATAAATCCTGAATGTATGTAGTTACTAGGTGCGTGCGCTTTTTTGTGTTTATTATTACTAGAAGTTGATTCTACACACTGGTTTTCCAAACCGTAGGCTTGGTAAAATTATTTACTATTTAATAATAAAGCCAAGTTTTGCCTATACTGCATGCACCAATTTAATAAGATAATAACACAGACATAAAAAAGAGTATAAGTATTTTTTTAATAAATAAAAAAAGATAAAAAGTCATATTAATTAAAATATTTTATGTCTTTATCAATTCTACAATGCGGCGAAAGGTCCTTAATTTTGTTAAATTTCTTTTTATTAAGAATGTAATGGTTGTTATTGTTTATTGAAAATTGCTTACTTTATTTCAAAAAATATATAAATAAATAAAATATGTCATAAATAAAATATCTCACACTTATTAGATTAGTATAGAGATAAACCTAATATAAAGATGTAGTCTAAGAATTTTTTCAATGACAGATCAATTATTTATTCTTAAAAAATTATTAAAATTAAGAATAGCACATATTTTTCCTAATAAAAAATTCGAATTGAGTGGAAATATTATATCGCATAATTTTTTTTTTGCCAGAGTATAATTAAGACATTGAGGCCGAGATAACTTAATTAATAAGTATTAATAGGAATATTTTAATTTAATACACCAAAGAGCAAGTGACCACATCGGGTAGTCAAAATCAAGCGAAAACCAGGCTACACACAGTTTTCCTATGATCTTTTAGCCAAATATCTGACCAACCCTGCCAAGTGGAGCCTAATCCACCATAGCTGTTATAATCATTATCCGATTGATTACAATTATTAAGATTTTTATAATTTTTTTCACCAAATAGATTTTTATAATTTAATAGATTAACGATTACATCATTCTGGAATCTTCCCACTTTACTTGGATTATGATACATAACAAACCACTTTTTATTTATTTGAAGGCCAATCAAAACTCAGTTTCCCTTTTCCGAATTCCCCTTCAATTTTTTCTTCTAGCAGTTCAAACAGAAAATAAAATTGAATTAACTAGAAAAATAAAAACAAAAACTCAGTTTCTAGGAAAGCTCGCTAAGTCCTTTTTAATGGTACAAAACTTCAAATTTGAGGCTATTCAATATGGTGTCCTTTTTTGAGCTTTTATGATAGCTAGGAATGCCTCATCTTCTCATCCATTAGTGTTTGGTCTTAGGAAAAAATAGAAATCCCTTCCTTCCTTAGGCTTTGCTTCTAAAACTTTTGGCCACATAAAGGGCTTTTTGCACCAGAAAAATTACAAAGTTTTCCTTCTTTTTGGATAATAATTTGATTTGATTGCTTTCTTATTTTAATGGTAATGGGGCCTATTATAATGTCATCATTTTTGTTTCAGGTATTGTGGGCATTTAATAATTGGTTAAAATTTCATTTTTTGTCTAAAATATGTTAGAAAAATCCACATCTAACTCACTTTCCTTGGTGAACTTGAACAATTTTGATACTTTTCCTGGGTAATAAAATAAAAAATAAAGATTTATATTTCCATTTGCAAAATACCGAGGGCTACGGCACAATTCATCATTGTCGGGCACTGATCAGGCCTCATTGTAGAATCTAGACGGGCCCAATAAGTTCCGAACCTCTTAGGTCTTGGCCCATCTTCAAAAATTACGCCTAATCAAATAAAAATATTAAAAAAATAAATGTTATTTCTAATTAGCGAAGTCAAACTTGAATTTTTTTTTTTCTTAATTTTAGCTTGATCTAAATAATAATTATATCTAAATTAATATTAAAGTAATAAAATGTATTAACTTTTACTAACGGGGCGAAATGGATTTGATAGAATGTTATGAAACAATAATTTTTAAAACTAACTCGTTTATAACATACACTTTAATGAAGTTATTAATAAACAAAATCCTACTAATTAAATTTAAAATTAACTATTAATTTTTTCAGATTTTATTTTTCATAGAAGAGAATGGGATGAAGATAGATAATAGATAGTAGATAGAGTACCAATATCCATACATGAATTTTAAATTTGAAGCAAAGATTCCTCCAACAGCCATCTTCTTCTTCTTCTTCTAATCTAATCCACTCTTAACTAAATTCATAATGAAAATATTCAACCAAACTCTCTGCCTTACTCCAAATGATTAATAGAAATCAAATTATCAGTTGCTGACTTGCTTTTCACTTAAGTGTCTTTACTTGGTTCGTTAATTACACTGGTCTGCCGGGGACCTGCTAATTAGCAATTAGTTAGTTAAATTTGTTCCAAAACGGATACTAAATGTAAAATGATCTGAAAATAAAGACTATAATTTAAACCTCACAAAAATTAAAAATATCCTCCTCTCAAGAAAAAAAAAAAGCTCTTAAGCACTTAAGTTTATGTTATTTTAGAGTATAAATTAATAAATAATTATTTATTTATAGCAGTTAATAGATCCAAAAATATAGTAATAGGCTCGGATGAATTCAATTCTCTTATTAATTTTTTTTCTTTCTTTTTGTGATTACTAAAACACCATTGTAAATTTCTTATAAATAATTATGTAAAATCAATATGTGCTCTTATCACTTACTTCAACAAATAATTTTTTCTATTATAAATTTATGTGCAAAATTCGCAGTTCTTTGCAAAATTTATTAGCTATATACGTACCGAAAAATTAAACTAATTTACTTACATGCACATTTTCTTAATTGAAAGTTTTACTTACACGTATCCTTAGTTGAATGTTGATGGCAATTTGATGTCTATATATCATAAATTAAGTCAATTAATTACACTATTCTTAATTAATTTAGTATTGAAAAAACTGAAACAAACTGCTTAAGTTAATTTTAATGTTAACAACAGCATATGAAATTAGATAATCAAATTTTAACATGTAAAATTTGCAATTTAATCCCTTTGTTTATTCAAAATTTGTAAGCAAGACCCATTATTCAAAATTTTGACGTAATGCTCAATTACTTTTGCAAAATAAAGTTGATTATAGTACACTTTGTCTCTTTTTTTTTTAATGATAATTTAGTCTGCTCGTTTTAACTTACTATAGTAGGTTATTAATAGGTAAAATATAATATATTAATTCAAATTGTAATTATTAATTTCACTTTATAAATATTTTAATTATATATATATATTTTAATCAAATTAAAATTAAAGAAAATATATAAAAACACCTGCAAAAAATATTTAAAATGCACTTAAAAATTAATTTTATACTAAATTTTTTTAATAAAATCTATAATTTTATAATATAAATATGTAATTTCATATAAAATTATATATTATTTTACATATTACTTTTATTTTTTATATTTTTCTAATTAACGCTAATCAACTATAATTTGAATAAAATAGATTAATAATTTTTTTCTTAAATTTTATGATTGTGCTAGTCTTTATTATTAATAAAATTATAATTATTAATCTTAATTATAAAATTTTGTAAAAAATATTTACAAAGTTTAATTAAAAAGTTATTAAAATTATCTATTGCACTTTCAATCTTTATATCTATATATATATATATATATATATAGTTTTTTAAACTATAAATAACAAAATTAGTGAGAGTAATTTAGTAATATCATTATTTAAAGTACGGCTAATACAATAACATCTAGGGGTGTGTACTATTCGGTTTAAACCGAAAAATCAAACCGAACCAAAATTTAGTTCGGTTTTCGATTTTTATTTTTAAAATTTTAAGAAATTTTGGTTCAGTTCAGTTTTTATGTGAGAAAAACCAAAAAATCCAAAAAAATCAAAATTATGCATTACTGAGGAATCGAACCCGCACCTCCCAGGTAAATTATCTATACACCATTCATCCAAGCAGATCTTAATATCATATTTGAAATTAAAAACAAAAATTATATATATATAGTTACCGATTTACCGAACTGAACCGAACCAAATATTTTTAATTCGGTTCGATTCGGCTTTGGTTTTTAAATTTTTCTTATTTCGTAACATCATATTTTTAGTAATTACAATTTAACTCAAATAAAAAAGTGTTTGCACAATTTTTTACCACTTTATCAATTTAAAACCTTTAGAATTAACTTTTAATCATATTAGAATGCAATTAATCAGAAATTCATTAAAAACTAATTAAATAATGATAAGTTTAATAAAAATAATAATAGATATTTTATTAACATACTAATAAATATATATATATTTAATTATATATATATATATATATATATATATATATATATATATATATATATATAATTTTACATAAATATCAAAATAATGAAAATAAAAATTAACGAAGTAAAATTTAATTTACATATTGAAAATAAATAAAATTGGTTAGAAAAATAAAAAAAATTATTTATTAGAGAGAATAATTTGTTAAGAAAGTTGCAGATAAAAAGATTCAATGGCTATAATTAAATTTATATGATATAATGATTTCAAATTAATTAAAATAAATTATCTTTGAGACACTTTAGAAGTCTTTTTTTTCTATAAAAAGAAATTATTATAAAAAGATGATTAATAAAATTCAAAATTAAATAGAAATTGATCCATTTGTGGGTCATTTTAAATATATATATATATATATATATATATATATATATATATATAATTATGGGGATGGAGCAAATCAAGAAAAGTAAAAAAGAATGAAAATATGTTTAATTAAGCAAAGGCAATATCTGTGGATGATGCAAAGACAAGACATGGACGCCATTACTCCATTAAGAGTGTGATGAGATAAACAAGTAGCATCGTTTTGTCCCCACAAGCCGACAATTTGCCGACCACTTGCTTTCCATTTGCTTATACTCTTCAAAAAAACGCACTCTCTTTTCGCCAATTGTGGGCTTCAAAGCGATTGATATACACATAATCACAATTATCCCATTTTTATAACTACGCCGCACAAAAATAATTAATTAATAATTTATTTAGAATTTGTAGATATGCATATAATAAATGATGATAAGATATAGAATGGGATAAGCACAAATGTCACCATCCTATTCCCAAGTTAATAATATTCCATAATGTAAATAACACTAATAAAGTACTTCTCCCAATACTTATAAATTAAATCAAGTCACATATTTATGCACTTTAATAATTTTAAAAAATAATATCATATTCCAAAGCAAGTATAATCTGTTTTTTTTTTTTTTTATATTCTTATTAAAAAAATCTCAAATTCAAATATTATCTTTTTTAGTAATTTTTTTTTTGGTGAAAGATTTTGAAAAAAAAAAAAAAAAAAAAAGACTGTTGTATATTATGTTGGTATATACAATATTAAATAATAGATTGAGATTCGTAAGGAAGAGATAAAATAGAATCTTACTAGAGGGAGGGAAATCTCTTCATTGCATGTAAGGAGGGGGGGCCTCCGATCCCTCTTTTGCATCAACAAAATTACATAATTTGACCAATAAAAATAAAGTCAATTCAATAAGCAATTTTAAATATCAAGCAAAATCTCTCCCAATTTTATATTTTATGTAAAATCACAAAATATAAGATTTTCGTAATGTTGGGATTCTAAAATTTTTTATTTACGGAGAGAAACTATTTATTTTCACTTGTCATAAAGATAAAATTTTATACAATATTAAAAAATAATTTTAATTTAAAATTTTATACTTTTAAAATCAAATATTCTTGTTACTTAATATAAGGTTTAAATGTAACTATATATATTACTTAATATAAGGTTTAAAATTCTTAAAATATATTTACTTAAAGAGAGAAGATTATTAAAGTTTAAAATTTTAATATCATACATTATAAATTAAATACAATCATCAAATTATTAATCCGGTAAAACTATTTTACTGCAAAATAATAATAATAAATCAGAAAAGGACATTGAAACAACAAAAAAGGAAAAAACAAGAATTGCAGAAGGGGACATCATCGAGCGTCAAAAAAAGGGGGCCCAGTGAATGACAGGCCCTGATGATTTTTTTTTTTTTTTTTAACGGTGAGCGCGTTTCAATTTTTAATTTTTTTTTCTTTGAGAAATGTGGGGTCCACTTTTTTAAATTTCAGGTAGGCGAGAGAGCCGTTAATTGCAGATCGTAGGCTTTATATTCAAATATTAGAGTTGTATTTAAATGGGACACACACAGGCGACAGGAAAAATGGTACATATATTTATTATTATTATTATTATTATTTTTTAAATTTTAATGGCATAGATGACTCAATAGTTTTTAATGTATTTATTTCTCATTATTTTTGTTAGATTACAATATTGCCCTTTTGCTCTGTCCCTATTATCTCATTAATAATTCTTATTTTTATTTATTTATTTTAAGTTGGGATTAGATAACTCTCATTAGGTGTGTAACTTAATGAGGAAAGTGCCCCTAACAAGGGAAATCATGTGAAGTCGTTAATTTAAAGAAATTAACACATATATTATTCCCACGGCTGCTAACTTTAATTTAATTTTATAAATCAAGTACAATTAAAGAAATATTTTTAACTCTTATTTATTAAATGAGATTTTAAATGAGAGATTTTATAAAATTTATGAATTTACGATAAATTCACTGTTTTGCAATGAAAAAGATAATCAAAATCCATTACTTTCTAAAATTTTTTATTTTTTTGAAGTTTTAATTTTCAACATTTTAAGTGGAAAAATTTAAAATCCACTATTTTTTATGTATCTCTGTGATAATTTTTTTATTTTCAAAATTATTCTAAATAATTAATTAATTTTATAATCAATCTAAATTATGAAATTTTTAAAATCTACGAATTTCATAATCTATATATTCAAAAATTTCTTAACCCAAATAAAGCCTTTAAAATTTTTCTTGAAATTTTTAAATTTAATTTAAAATCATTAATATGAAAGCTATGAACAAGTAAAGAATCCTACAAATGGAACAAAGTCATATGGGTCCAATCATTCTCTAGTAAGTGAAACAAAGCTACAACTAGCTGGAATTGGAAATTCTATATTATTACACCTCTAATTACATGACCCTGATTTACAAGTCTCTTGTACACATTTGCAGGTCAAACACTTCAAATTCGAGATCGCAGCTTCATTGCACTTCAAAGAAAATTATAACTAAATAAAATCCAGCTTCAAATGAAACCGTGTCCCTTCCCTTGATTTAGTCTATGCCCGTCCTGTTAAAAAAAAAAAAAATTCCCTTAATCCAGATCTTAATAACAAAAATAAATAAATAAACAAATAAAAGCCTGACTAAAATTTTTATTATTTTTATATAAAAAATAAAAATTAATTATAAAATATTGGTATATTTGATATAAAATTAATTATACTGTAATATAATATAATATGATTAAATAAATTTTAATATAATATTTATATTAAAAATATATTTATTATATTATATTATATTTTATTATATTAATGAGATTTTTCGTCAGCACCTAAAAAAAGGAGGGTCTTTCCCATTTGAGTTGGGCTTTGCACTGCTGCCTATTTTTCGGTTGTTCCAGAATAGCGATAAGAAGAAAAGATAATGACAGTTAGGTCCCTCCTAATTCCTAAGTGGGATCACATCTCCAGTGGGCCAGCAACTCGCATCCATAATATATTTGTAAGTTATTTAAATTAAAAGGGCATTTTTGAAATTACAATACCAATTTCTTTTCTTTAAAAGTCGAGAAGAGCGGACACCGAGAGAGAGAGATAGAAGGAAGAAAGGAGGAGTTTTTAAAAACAGAATTTCATTTGAAAAATTAAAAAAAAAAAAAAAAAAAAAAGAAGAAGAAGAAGAAAAGAAGCATCTAAAGCAAAAACATGGGAGACGTTGTACTGTTCATCGATGATTGGCAATCAAATTGTGCAGTATCTTACTGTAGAATTTGCCATGAAGCTGAATTTGAAAGCTGCAAGAGCTTGGAAGCTCCTTGTGCTTGTTCGGGAACTGTTAAGGTAATTACAATTTTATCTATATATGCTCTGTTCTTATGGGTTCTTTTTTTTTTTTTTTTTTTTGCTCTGTTTTTAATCTTTTTCTTCCAAATTTTGTTTCTTGATTCAGTTTGCACACAGAGATTGCATACAGAGATGGTGTAACGAGAAGGGTAATACAACTTGTGAAATTTGCCTTCAGGTATGAATTTCCGGTGATCGGAAAAAAGAAAAAGAAAAATAATTTGAATTTTGTTAATTATTATGTTTTAACTTGTTCCAGATACTTCTAAATTTGATAGGATTTAAGAAATTGTATGGTTTATCTGTTTGCTTTTTATTGTTCTGGACCTTCTGGTTCAAATTGGACTTATTATCATTTTTAATTCGAACTCTGTAAACATCAACTTTGTCATTAGCTTTGAATTTTGGGCTCTGCAGTTTCCATTCTTGTCTTTATTCAACTTTTCTTTATGTTAAAGTTTCCTCTCTTTCTCTGCCTCTGCTATGTAATAATATTGGCAATATTTTCAAGGGGTTTTCGCTGTAATTCAAAATTCAACAGTAATTTTTGGTTGTTGAACTAAATATTAATTAATAAAGCTTACTTTTCTAGGAAATTCAAGAAAATTTTCTCGCATGGGTTGCCAGCAAAGTTTTTAATTTTCAACTTCTTACGGCATTTCAATTTGAATAATTTCAGAACATGAAAATTTGGATTTTTGCAGAAGTATGAACCAGGATACACGGCACCTTCAAAAAAGAGTCTGCTAATCGATGCAATGACAATCAGGTACATTACATATGATATTGAAATCCTATTTTCTACTCGTATATTTTGTAAATTCCGCCATTGTTATTTTTTTGGATAAATGATAGAAAGCAGTAATGAATTATACTAAAATTTTCCATTCGTATATATTTCATCCACCAACTGTCTCTCCGCGTTTTAGAATATAGTATTTATTATTATTACATTTCATCTTTTATTTGCAAAAGTACCAAGTTGAATATACTACTCTATAAAGGTGCTTTACAACTAATTTTGCTTTTAATTAAAAACATAAGTACTGTTTCTGATATTTTAATGTCTTAGGATTTGATTATGCTGTCTCTTTCCTCAACTTGCTTTATCCAAATTCCAAGTAAAATGCATTGCTCAAACACTTTAATTTTTTTTTTTAAAAAAATAAATAAATGATGGTTATAATAGAGATAGCGTGGAAATTCCAAGAAGCGAACATGACTCTGAAAGCTCAGAAATGTTGGCGGTCCCCGATGGAGTAACCGTAGATGCAGCCTACTCTGAATGCGCGTCCGCCGCAGATAGAAGCGCTTCTTATTGCCGCTCATTAGCTTTAACAGTAAGTTGAATTGATAATAGCATTCTTCTCTAATCTCTATTATGATTTACAAATTTAGGTTGTGAGGATAATTAGTGGCATATCAGAATTGAGTACTCAAGATTAGTTTGGATCGAAAGATTTTAAATTTATAAATTTTAAAAATTACACGATTTGAATAAATTATAAAATTAATGAATTATTTGGAATAATTTTAGAATAAAAAAAATCATTATTTCTCATATATAAAAATTGATGAATTTTAGACTTTTTCAACTAAAATTAAAAATTTAAAATATTAAAAAATGAAGATTTAAGAGAGCGAAAGAATTTTTAAAATTCATAAATTTTAACTATTTTATAAATTATCAAATGGTGACTTTAAATTAAATTCATAGATTTTATAAAATTTTTCATTTGAAAATTTTAAAATGAAACCTTAAATTTGTTATATGATTAATTAATAGTTAACACTTCAATTTAAATATAACATGACTTGCTCTTAATATATATATATATATATATATATATATATATTTTAAAATTTAACCCCCTCACATCCGTATTTTCTTTTTTTTTTTTTTCATAAATTGACCCACAAACAGGTTTAATCATAATTAGTATTACATTTCAAACTTAAAATATATATATATATATATATATATATATATATATATATATATATATATATATATATATTTTAAATTCAAATTTGATCTATGGTCCTATTAATTCTGACAGGGAATATCATTAAATTTCTGGAGGTCAAAAATAGGCAACTAGTATGCTGTACATTTGGTTGACCGAGCTGAGCAATATGGACTTTTATTCCATTTAATTAAATTCTGGTTGGATTGTACCACCGGCTGGGTAATTCATTTTGTAATTGCTCTGCTCGTAGTATCATAATATCGGTCAATTCTTCAGTGAGCTACAGTTGTTCTATGCGGTCCAGAACCTCATGCCATATGCCGTAGTAGTCCGGCAGTCAACAACCTGCCTTATAGAACAAGAGATGGAAAATTTAAATTATGAACTGTCCATTCCTTTTAAATATTTCAATTTTAAAAAAAAAAAACCTCACACTTGTCAATGATGAGAAACAGTAAAAGGAGGTGAAATTGTAATTTGAAAGTAAATACTTTCATTTGTCCACATTGTTTTATAGTTTCTTCATTTTTTCTAATTACTTTGTTAAAATGTTTAATTCAATTGGCAGTTTACGGCCCTTTTGCTTCTGAAACATCTCTTGGGAACACTTGCAGGCGGAACAGAAGATTACCCCTTTACACTCGTCACTGTAAGTAATTTTAATTTATTATTGTGGCTGTTTCGTACTTCAACTGCCATACCTACTACTTATCTGAAATTAGATTATTTGTCACCATCTCAACCTTATTTTTGGGGCATGCTTCAGATACTCGTCTTAAGAGCTAGTGGAATTCTTCTCCCAATGTTCATAGTGATTAGCACAATTTCAGCTGTTCAGAAAACCATTAGAAGACAGTATCAGGTCAGTGAATTTTTATCAACCAATTTCAGTAAATTAGTAATTGGAAATCTGGCCAATTTCTTCACAACTCTAAATGGCAATGATTTCTAAACAAGTTGGAATGAGCAACCTAGTTCTTACATCAGCATTCAGTTGCTATTAGGACTTGTAAGGAAAAATCTATGAGCTACTCATTTTATTTTGCTCTAAGTTTCAGGATTTGGATGATGATGAGAATGAAGATGACACATCAACAAACCTCAATGGAGATGAAGTAGAAGATGAACAGCATCATTTAGTATAAATGCATGAACCTCAATCATAATATAATGGTCCATTATTTTGATTTGTATCAGAGCATTCCATCAATGCTCATCTTGTCAATATTCTTCCCCCTTTTTGTGGGCAAAAATGAATAGAAAATCATTTTTACATAACAAGATTCAGTTTTAAGAAATCCATCATCTCAGTAATTAAGGAAAACCACCAACCACCCAATAACTAAAAAGTTCCAAAAATCAACAGCCATACTGGCCAGTAAGATGAACTACCATCACTTAACTAATGAGTAATCACTTTCACTTGCTAACAAATATATGTATACAAGTAATCACTTTCAAAACAAGTCAATTGCATGATCAAGACATTTTACAAAATATGGGAGCCAACAACCTTTCACTTTGTTGGGTGAACCCACCTCTTTGACATTTCAACAAATACATAATTGGAAGAGCATCACTTATTGATGGAGACAAAAACTACATCCCTCTATTTCCTCACAAATATAATTACTGTACAAAAGATTTGGTTAACCAAAGCTTAAAGTGACCTTCTCTGTCAATCCTAAATGGGCTCCAGATGTAATTGTCAAATCCAATTTAATTGCACACTCAATAGCTACAAATTTTACCGCATATCATCAGATGACCCCAAAGTTTGAAAGCAATGCTCCTAGGGGGGAAAAAAAAAAACAATTCTCCAGAGCCTAAACAGAAGGTTCCCTTGTACCTCAGCATTAACAAAATCTGCCTGTAGATGGCATGATACCAAAGTCTTGAAATGCAGAAGGCAAATCACTTCAATTTTGCTGTACAAGTACTCTTGCTCTACACTGTAGTTTAGTCAGTGTGCTGATATCAATACTCTCAGATCCGTGGCAACTCAAATTTGTAGTGAAATTAACCAAATTTTGGATGATGAGTAGCTTCTCATCACTACAAATGGTCAAGTTTTCTTCTGATCCCTTTCTGTGTTTACCATATACAGCCTCAAATTCTCTGGACTTTGCAGCAGCTTTTTGTAGTATAGAGTCAGATAGTCCTGAAATAATTAATAGTAAGAATTGGAATTTATTCTCTGAGGACTATATCTTGAAACCATTGCCAACAAATTTGGCTTCTGATATTGACAAGGATGCAACATAAAATTTTAATGTATTGTTATTAGGTGGTTTACATTAGGTATCTTTAAATTTTCTGATAATGATCCACACAAACCATTATTTGTTGAATAACTGGAAAATTACTCAACTATTTATTCAGCATCTCAATTCAGTATACTTTCCCAGTTATTGTGTTGTAAAAATAATTATTTAAAAAAAGAATTTTGAAGCCTTTGTCTCCATATCCAACAGGTAAGCTGTTAGTGTCATTATAAT
Source organism: Reutealis trisperma (assembly GCA_947687605.1). Classification (NCBI taxonomy): domain Eukaryota; kingdom Viridiplantae; phylum Streptophyta; class Magnoliopsida; order Malpighiales; family Euphorbiaceae; genus Reutealis; species Reutealis trisperma. Next base: position 6,568,206 of record CANTUT010000033.1, on the reverse strand, counting down.
TAACTTGGCCAATTACCTATTGCACCTTGATTACCAAGGGCATTGGATACTGTGAAAATTCCAGATAAAGAACGTAGTGAAGGAGACAAACACATTACCAGCCAACCTTGCTACATTGACACCATAGCTTTTAGGGCATGCACCAGGTGTCAACCTATAAAGAAATGTAACCTCTTCCACTTCCCCAACCCCAGCACCAACTTGGCATGCCATGTGGCAGAGTGATACCTGTACCAAACATAAAAGATAGTTAAATCAATCAACATTTTAAGAAAGTTCTGGCCATTGATTAAAGAATGAATTATTCATTTTGATATGTCCAAACTGTGGGGAAGCCAATTATCTTACAATATATTTTGATATCAATTACTTATCATATTTATCGATGCCTAAAAACCATGACGCTGTTGGTTGTATCTATCAATAATCCTAGTTCAGAAGGCCTCAGTTTTGAGGAACAAAAAAATAAATTAAAAAATAAAATAAAAGCATACCTTGTGATTTTTCTGATAGTCTACAGCTAATCGATGGTAGTGAGTAGAAAAAAGTCCACGACACTGCACCTTATGAACAAAATGCTCAAGAACTGATTCCCTGAAACCAGAAAGGAGAAATAAGGTTGACTAGACCTAGCAGAATTTTTAAAAAGTGTAAAATGTTAAATGTTGAGGAGCAATCAAAAACAGCGATTGCTCAAAGAGAAAAGGCTAATATACTCAATTACTGGCACCTACGCTATTGCTTGTCCATCTGATGTTGATGTGCCACGTCCAAGTTCATCTAGTGCTACCAATGATTTTCGGGTAGCCGACGACTGTTGAAAGCCACACACAGGTCATACATTAAATTGTGTCAAATGTAACTGTCCTTGTTTGATTACCACTACGAGAATTATCTAAAGGCTTAGAAAGGAAAATTATGAAGTACTCTGAAAATTCATTGCATGGATGTTTCAATGTCAATAAGTTGAAAGGCTGCATACAGCCAGAGATATCCATGAAACATCAAAGACAAAATTTCAACTGCTTCACTTTCCAATGTTGTCGTCAACTTTCACATTCTACTCAAACTCAAGTATACATTTTTTGATGTCATTTTTCAACCAAACCTACACACTAGCACAGCTATGAGGAACCCCTCCCCTAAGCACCTTTAAATTAATGAAACTCACCAACATCAATGCAGTTTCTGAAAGCTCTGTTAAAAATGTACTTTGTCCTGCCATAATATGATCTTTTGCACCCATTCGAACAAATATTCGGTCGACAGGTGACAATTCAAAGCTTTCTGCAGGTACATCAGCTCCTACCTGTGGAAAAACAGCGCTGAAGAATATACGATAGAAACAAAGCAACTTATGCTACCTGAACCAAAATTTTACCTGGGCCAGAATCACAGTTAAACAAACTTGGCGGAGAAGAGTAGACTTCCCACCCATGTTAGGACCAGTGAGAAGGACAAAACTGGCACTATCACCACCACCGATAGTAATGTCATTAGGCACAAATGCTCCCTTCCCTAAGGAATCACTTCTAAGAATAGGGTGCCCCAAACTTTTTGCAGATAAGCATGGCACCTCACTTGATGTTGAACCTAGGATGACTGGGCAGCATGCTGGTCCTTCGTAAAAGTCACTAGCAATTGCCAGACTTATCAGAGCATCCAATTCTGCACATGGAAGTCATGCCAACCCAAATTAATACAACATCATGCCAAATGCAAATCCCTTCAATGAATAATCCTTAAACACTATTGATGATATCTTTCAAATCATTAAGAATAGGGATTTTATGCCTAGCCAGACTCCATAACAAATTGTTGGCTAGGATGTAAGACAACATTCACAGTCAAACAAAAAATAAAATTTAATAGATCTTGGATCATTGAAAACAATTATTAGTGAGATATACATACAAGAGAGTATGACTACATTTATCATTTTCATAACATCCAAAAGTGGAAGTGTGCATGCCAGAACCTATGTGTGTGTGTGACAGAGAGAGAGATTGAGAGAACTACAGGCAAGCCCATTTACAAAGAAACTCCCAGACACATGCACGAAGTAATTGTACAAACCTGCAGTCGCAGAAACCAATTGTCTCCACTTATCATGATGCTCACAGAAACGTCCAATCAATCTCTGCAAAATACTTTTCAGTGTTGACTCCTTTTCAGATTCAGATTGCGAGAGCTCTCCTAAGAACTTCTTAATATTTGGAGTCCAATACCTGTAGAAGCCCTGCATGTGGAAGGAAGCGGGTGGGAAAACGAATTCAAACTGAAGTTGGAGAAAGAAAGGAAATTCCAAGACAATCCTTAGTATGGCATTCATCATAACAAAAATTGAGGTCTCAAAATATGCTTTGTTGTCTAGTAATACATTGAAAGAAACTCACAAACATATATCATAATTAGATATACATGACTTCTTGAATTCCAAGTTAATTTTGTTGCAGCACTAGCAGCATGTGATACAACCAAATGTTAAGAACACTAAATGAGAATCGATGCAGATGCTCATAAAGATGTGATCCCATCATGGATCATATCTTAATATCTATTAGCACGTTAGAATTCAATAACCAAGTAAAAGTGATTGTGAAATTTTATATGGTGAGATACAAATAGCTTCTGATATTAGAACAAATGAAAGGAGAAAGATATGACTGCCATTAATTAATTGGTAAAACATCTGCTACTTGTTCAAGGCAGAGACAAAGTAAACACTGATTTTACTCCAAGCACCTTTTGCCAAATCAGCCCCATCATTGAACCAAGAAGACAAAGGGTCAAGTTCCGAAGGTTCAACCATGAATATTAAACTGAGTTGAAGATTCCGAATAAAAATGTACATTTACTAAATATTTGACAAAAATATTAGAAATCAATAATCATTTCTAGATTTATGTTGTTTCTTTAAATAACAAAAGACTATTAGCATGCCCAAATCAATGAATTAGCATCATGACACACCTAACCATTCTACAAGTATAAGAAAATGAGTTCTAAATGTTAAATTGCATCATTTACTAGCCAGTTACCTTTTTGGATGAACGCAACTCATAATCTCGAGGAATGCTCCCACGCAAATGTTCCGGAACTTCTAATAGATATGCCTCTTTCCCAACTGTGACATACTTGATCTGTAACAGGTAACAAGATGACAGGACTTCATTATCTACTAAAAGAAGTTGTACGGAAAAAAGACCAAAATATTTCTGGAAAATTCATACTGTTGTGTCTCCAAGTAACTTCCATTGTTCCTTCAGGTGTTTCGTTAAACTAGACTCAATTTGCCTAACTTTTTTACAAGCCGAATCGTACTCCATATCTACTCCTTCATGAGGTATTATACGTCCGGAATTATTGGCTTCAGCCCAATCAAAGGCGTCCTTAAAATGTTTAAGAATTGAATGGGTGTCAGGAAGACCTCTACCTGCATAGAATTAATAAAATTAAGATGCCAAACACCATTTTGTGAAAAAACAAATGAACATTAAAACAAACAATACCAGGTGTTAACAAATCATGTAGTTGGCTAGACCCAACATTTTCCAAAATGACACCAAGTGAAGAACATGCTTGAGACATCAATTCAAAGCCACGTAAAGCAGATATGAATTCCTGGAGCTGCTTTTTTGCTGCATCCTCGTATAAAATTACTTTATTAGCATTTCTTCCATTAGCTTTGCTGCACACAATAAAAATAAGCATGCACAGAAAATCATCAGAAGGAACCATCGGAAGGTTGTTTTACAATTCACAATGATGTATGGCCTTTTCCTTTCTCAGGTATACCTGCTAGCAAAAATGCGTGCAAGCAATCGCTCCATGTCAGGAAGCCTGGACAATGATTTTCGAAATTCCAGTGTCATAGGTTGATTTACACCCTGGAGAGCAGATACAATGTCAGAATGCATGACTAACAACAATTACCAAGATTAGAGAGAACATACAAGAGGTGTAATTTCAGGCTGAAAACCAAAAGGCACTAGAGACCTAGAAAAAAAAAAAATAATAATAATAAGAGATTTTCTAAAACAAGAAAGTGAAAATAGAAAAGGCTGCATCATATCAAGTAGTCATATGGTTACTTGGGTATCACCTACACTAATTTAATTGTGGGTTCTGCTTTTAATACACAGCCCATCGACAGATGGACTTCATAAATGGTAAAATAGCATGTGACTGATAATAGGCATCTTTCTTAAAACGAGTCATCAAACCATAAACTGCAAGATCTTGCGAAACATCAGTAGCTTGGGATTTTTCACAAACATCAAAAGTTCTCAATAAAAATGAAAAGAAGGAAGACAGGAGTCAAGTTTTCAGTACAAATCATATCAATAAAGATATGGACTTGTCAACAAGGAAAACATAATTCCTTGAAACAAATCTTAGATACTGTATTTGAGATATCGTACTTTCTATAGATGTTCCAAATTTATCCTCAAAAAAGTTTTGTTCTCATTCATAATGTAATCACCTCAAAAAAAACAAAAAACATAAAAAAAACTGACTCCAAATTTCATTCAAGTAATTTGACTAAAAAATACTCAGACGCCTCCATTTGAAATTCATAAAGCCAGATGTAACCTAAAAAATAATAACCCTTTAAAGCATTTGTTGTTCAAGAAAGTGAACAGCAGACAGAAACCTACCCGTAAGCCTGCTACAGCATCCTGGCGGTCCTTAATAGACCTCAGATGATATAAAGGCCTTGCCACCCACGTTTTCAGTAACCTCTTCCCAAATGCTGTCACACAATGATTCAGTTGCGCATATAGTGTGCTTCGTGGAAAAAAAAAATACAAATCAGAACAGTGTCAGAGAAAAAATAAGTTCGACAAATTTATTTGCATATAACAGCTTTACCCTGAAGGGCCTCCATTTCTGTTATTCTCAAAGATCTCAAGGTTCTCCAGGGCAACAGCATCAAGAATCATGTATGGTTTTTGAGCAACATCAAAAAAATCAGAGCATGGAAGTGATTCAAATTTTGCAAATCTAAGTAATGTCTCATCCAGGAAAGCCTGCTTCAGATAATAGAGAGTGCCTCCAAGAGCTGAAAGAGCTAGGCTTCCATTTTCTCCTTTATTGACTAGATCTGACAAAATTTCTGGCAGGCAGCCTGATTCATCTTGAAGATTTGTTGTCTCTGTATCTGTTTTATCAGAACATCCAGAAGATGCTTGGACAGTTATATGCTTGTAGATCGCCTTCACTTCATGAACAGTTTTCTCAGCATCCCAGAATTGTGAGAGGGGAATCAACTCATTGACTAAAGGATTTCTAGTGTGCCTCAGCATTACTCTCTTAGTTTCAGAACTAAGCCCTTTTGCAGGTTTTATGATTTCTACTGGCCTCAGCTCAGATAACAGACAACAAAATGAACTGCACTCCACATCATCTCCAAACTGGCACGTAATACCAGGAAAGGTAAGATTTTAAGACTGATTAACTAATTCATATATCCACAATACGCCAAAACTCATAAACTAATACACAACATAGTTATTTAAAAAAATCAATTCACCTGCCCAAGAATGATTCTGCTGGTGGCGACATCAACCACACAAATACCAAAAACTCGCTCAAAATTTTGATTTCCCAAATTCTGACAGCTTTCAGTCACTGCCATTAGATAGGAAGCATCAGGATTTGCAGCAAGTAATTCTCCCTCAGTTAGTGTTCCTTTTGTAACCACTGCACAAATTTCACGTTTCACAACCTGAACAGACAGGAAAAAAAAGTTTTGTCAAGACTTCAGACGTAACATATTCATAAGAGAAATCAGCTAAAACATAACTTTTTTAAAGAAAAAAAATTCAAAATGTACAATTTACATGCGTCTTGGCTACCTGTCAATATTTCAGAATTTGCTTAATATGGACATATAATAAAACAGCCTAATCAGGGCAGACATGAAGTATACTTAAGCAGCCAATCGTGGAGAAAGAAGTAGTAAACAAACAGAAAACATTTCCGAGATCAAAAAAAAAATCTACAGACCTTGTCTTTAGAACCTTTCTCTTTGCGACGAAGTTCCAGTTGTTCAGGTGTTTCTGTCTGCTCTACGACTAGAACCCGATAACCCTGCTCTATCAAGGCAGCTCAAGTAAAAATTTCCAAAAAGAACCACATGTGCTAATCAAAGAAATATCTACAAAAGGTCTAACCTTTCTAGCCAGTTTCTCCACATTCATTGAGAAGTTCCTCTCTGGAAAACCACAATGAGGTTGTTCTCCCTATGGATCAAAATAGGAATCAAATACAGACTTGAGGTCAACTCAACTTTGATCACAAAGACCGACTTGAGGTCAAAGTGTAAGAAAATAACCAAAAAGATATACAAACAATCTAACTGAGCCAAATCAAAATGCCTCAGGTCAATATTTTCCCTTCCTCTGTTGACTAAATTGAGATAAAGTCAGGAAAGAATGAAGGCTAGCATGGTAAAAAATTCCATAAGCATAGCACTTAAACCAATCAAATACCTTCATATATTGCAAATCTAATTCCTTAGCTCCCACATGGGCATCCATTTCAAAAAGCTCATAAAATTTGCCCATCTGCACCACATAATTGAGATATTATCATTTAAATGTACTAAGGAAAGTGATATTTTGTTGATAACACAACCAAGTTCATTTACCTTAAAAAACAAAACTTTGTCCATATGCTTTGATTTGAATTCCCACCATTGTCTCTGCACATGAGAAGCAATGAAAACTGATGCCAAAGACCTTAATTACTTTTAAACCTGACCTTGTCTGAAAGCTCTTACCTGGCCACCTGATAAGTTCTTTACAAAATTCGGAGGAAGGTATAGAGTCCTTGGATCATAATCTGCATCTCCAGGACGCTTCAAGTTTGCATCCTTCCGTTCTCTGTTTTAGTGGCAAGTATGAATTAGTAAATTGCCCTTGAATTCAAAGGAATAACTGGGCATTTGTGCATGCAAATTCACATGGATACCATCAATGTACTGAGAGGAAATACACGATACTTCTAGCTCTTCATGATGCCATACGATTGAAGACATGAACTGAGAAGTATCAAGAGAGAATAGAACTTACGCTCCAAGAAACCACAACTTCTCAGCTTCACGCAAGCTGAATTTTTCTGAAGCATCACTCATCAAGGTGCTACCAAGGCCATTAGACACTCCATCTGCAGTAAATCACGCTCAACTCAATATGAATGATATTAAATCTTGTCCTTAGTTATTATTCCAGTATTGGTGGTTTCGATATAGAAGGCAGCCCTTGTCATGTGAAGTATGAAGTATCGCATGTAAAAGGAGGATAAAAACAAATAAATAAAGTCAAAAGGAAAAAAAAAATCATCCATTCTAAACATAAGGAACTAACTAGAGTGCATTACAGAATCAATCTCAGTATCAACAATCAATCCAACAAGCCCTGTCTTATCATTGATTTCACCTATCCAAAGTGCCCATGTTGCAGTACAAATGACAATTACTCCACCACTTCCCTCCAAAAACACAAAGAAAAAGTGAAAGAGAGGGGGGGAAAACAAAATTACCTCCTTTGTTCTTCACTGGGTCCACAACTGAAACCTTGAAATCTCCTTTGTTCACATCATCAATACTCTTGCTTTTCTTTCCGGAACCCAACTTTCCAGCTCCACTGGCCTTCCTTTTCCTCGATTCACTTTTCCAACCTTGTGTTTCTTTCTTGCCACCCTCCACATCATCCTCTTCTTCCTCGCGATCCAAATCTATATCCTCCTCCTCACTGTTGTCCTTCTCTAAATTCTTCCCCCAATCTTCATCACTAGAATCATCACCATCACGCCCGCCATTTTGTTCTTCAATATCACCAACATCTTTCATCTCTTCAGCATCAATCTCTGTCTTCTTGAAAGCCAAAGAACCCCGACGCAACCGTTTAAATTTCTTCACACTTTCCTCAACCCACTCGATCTTCTCCTTTCCTAAATCCAACACCTCCTCTTCAAAATCATCATACTGAACCAAATGCTTACCGCAATCGTCATCATAAGATTTAACGCAACCCTCGTACCAGCTCTTATCCAACGGCCAATAAACCCTAATCCTCTTGTCCACCACCTCTTTACCGTAAGCCTTAGCGGCAGTTTCAGTTGTTGAGGCAGATGGAGAGGGCGTTTGGCCAATGACTAGGAGCGGTTTCCTGGTTTTAGAATCTAGAGGTGAAGGAGTAGTAGGGCTAGGGCTTGGAGATTTAGACTTAGGGTTAGGATTAGATTTGGGGGTCCGTGCTTTGGAGAGTATGGGAGCAGGACATGGAGAAGGAGAGAAGAAAGAGGTGATCTGACGTTGTGGATTGACCAGGGGTGACCTGCCATTGCTTGGTTTACGCGACGGCGCCATTCACGTGGCTCTCTTACTGCTGAGAGAATGGCACTAGAGGAGTCAAATTAAGTGAAAATATGTACGAAGCAGCGTCAGAAATGAAACAGAAGAGGTTGATACAATGTTGGTCGCCCGAGAGAGAAAAGAACTGAATAAGAGGAAGTGAGCCAAGGAGCTTTTAGGATTCAACTGTAACTTGGGATATGGCGGGAATTTGGTGGAAAATTCCCGGCAAGTGTTTCGACGATCGGCGTTCTTTGGCGGGAATTTGGGGGCTATACTCTAGTGGGCCAATGGGCTTGGATCTTGATAAAAGAATAGATTGGGCTTTTATCCAGTTAGGCCCAGTAAGATCTGTCCATTTCTCAACTGAACCCAACAACAACCTTACCGTTAGTTTCACCTTCCCTAGTCCCATCTGCTGGTGCACCCGCCTCCATTTTCCACTGACGTCACCGCTGCACCGAACTCAAAGCTCTCCCCTTAGAATTCGACTGCTTTTGATTCTCTTCATCGTTCCTTAATGGCTGACCAATGTTTCTCACTCTAAAAAAGACCGCCAATTTTTCAATCTTGCTCCATCGCTGTGTAGAATCCCAACCGCAATCAAGTTTCCATGGCCAAATCTACTCCGCCGAGAAGCTTCTCTCTCGCGACGAGAGACAAAGAGGAGGAGAGCAAGTGTGCCTTCCTGGTGGTAGCTCTATGCCCTTGTCTTGTTTTTTTAATTCTTATCCTCATTGTAGTCTCTATAATTCTCATTGTCAAGTTCCATTTCTTTTGCCACACTCCTCTCCGCTCTCTTATCTACAAGAAAAATTGCCACTGATTACAAAATCAAGATTTAAAATTTCACTATTGCCGAGTCTTTATGTACAAGGAAAAGTTGCTGAGTTAACTTCTAGGGGTTTTTCTTGCTTCGCCGGGGGTGGGGTGGATTCTGATACTGAAACTGATGATAATAATGAGATTGATGGCTTTCAAAGTGATAGGGAAGGTGCAAATGTCAAGTCAAGTGCGGATCCTGTGGAGGTCAATAGAGTATGCAAAGTGATCGATGAATTGTTTGCGTTGGATCGCAACATGGAGGCGGTTCTTGATGAATGTGGGATTAATTTATCGCATGATCTGGTCGTAGACGTATTGAGAAGGTTCCGTCATGCTAGAAAACCAGCATTCCGGTTCTTCTGTTGGGCAGGGCAAAAGCAGGGTTTTGCCCATGATTCGAGGACTTACAACACGATGATGAGTATACTTGCAAAGACTAGACAGTTTGAGACTATGGTTTCAATGCTCGAAGAAATGGGTGAGAAAGGGCTTTTGACAATGGACACATTTTCGATTGCAATGAAAGCTTTTGCTGCTGCCAAGGAAAGGAAAAAGGCTGTTGGGATATTTGAGTTGATGAAGAAGCACAAGTATAAAGTTGGAGTTGAGACTATCAATTTTTTGCTGGATAGTCTTGGGAAAGCCAAGCTTGGTAAAGAAGCGCAAGCCCTTTTTGGAAAGTTGGAAGGTAGGTTTACCCCAAATTTGAGGACTTATACAGTGTTGCTTAATGGTTGGTGCAGGGTGAAGAATTTGATGGAGGCAGGAAGGGTGTGGAATGAGATGATTGACAAGGGGTTTAAGCCTGATATTGTTGCGCATAATATCATGCTTGAAGGGCTATTAAGGACTAAGAAGAGGTCTGATGCAATCAAGATTTTTATGCTCATGAAGGGTAAGGGTCCATCTCCTGATGCGCGGAGCTATACAATTTTGATTCGGGATCTATGCAAGCAATCGAAGATGGAAGAAGCAATAGAATATTTTGATGAGATGATTGATTCTGGGTGCAAGCCAGATGCTGCAGTATACACCTGTTTGATCACAGGGTTTGGGAATCAGAAGAGGATGGACATGGTTTATGACTTGTTGAAGGAGATGAAAGAACAGGGTTGCCCTCCTGATGGGCGTACCTACAATGCTCTTATCAAGTTGATGACCAGTCGAAAAATGCCTGATGATGCTGCAAAAATATACAAGAAGATGATAGAGAGTGGAATTGAACCTACAATTCACACTTACAACATGATCATGAAATCCTACTTTCAGATAAGGAACTACGAAATGGGTCGAGTAGTTTGGGATGAGATGATTAGGAAAGGGTGTTGTCCTGATGATAACTCGTACACTGTTTTCATTGGAGGGCTCATAAGCCAAGGAAGATCAAGTGATGCTTGTAAATATTTGGAAGAGATGTTAGAAAAAGGAATGAAAGCTCCTCAGCTTGACTACAACAGATTTGTAGCTGATTTCTCCAGAACTGGGAAGCCAGATATACTCGAGGAGCTGGCCCAAAAGATGAAGTTCTCTGGCAAGTTTGAAGTCTCCAATCTTCTTGCAAGTTGGTCTGAGATGATGAAGAAGAGACGTCGGAGGAGAGATTTGGCCTAATAAACGCTATAACCAAGTTGTTGAAGACCAACATTACTCTGGTCAAAAGATGGAGGTTTGCTTTGTATATTTTCCTAGTTATTGCATCCTGTATTTTTTTTTCCCACCTTTTTGTTATAGTTTTACTGATATGTCCCTTTTGTGTTGTATAATTTTTCTTTTGATTCTAGTTTCAATTATGCAAAACTATCATTTATAGCATGTGTTGTGCGTTCCTTTCTGAAAGTAATTGAGAGTTAATGCGTGGATAATCCATGGCCTGGTATTTTTAAGAATGTTTAAGTGAATTTCCTGTCATCATAGACTCATCATATGCTATCATGATTTTGTATGCTGGTTCTGTGGTCATCATTTTCAGGTCACCTGCAAATAGTAGAATCAATTGTTCCTGGGGCAGTTATCATCTGCAGAGTCTTATGATTAGCTGTCTCTGCGTTTTGAGGACGCTACTTCTGTTGGAGATTTTATGGGTCCCCAACATAAAATTGAAACTTTTTATAAAAAATGGTGGAAGTGTTTAGGCTGCCATTTTCATATAATATACAATATCCACTAGGACCAATTGCCATATAACATTCTTGGAATTGAATCCCATTTACTATGCTCCAATTTTAGAGATGAATTTGTATTTTGTTCAAAAATATTTACATTTATTTTAGTACACTTCCATCATAATTTACAACGCATTAGCATATCCAGCTTAATTTAACACCTAAAATCATAATTATTTAGTACATAATTTTTTAAGGTGTGTGATAATACTCAATTAAATTAAAAACTAATTAAAATGATAAATTTAAATTATACGGAATATAATAAGTCTGAATATTTATTTTTGAGAAGAAAATTTGAATATTTATTTTTCCAAGAGAAAATCTGTCTAGAATGTATCTTTTCAAATCAAAATTTGATATTATAGACTCCCTCCATTCTGAAAAAAGTGGCTATTAAAAAAATTAATTTTGTTCATAAATAAGTGGCCATTTAGCAACCCAATAAAAAAAATTGGTAAAATGATTAATTTATCATTTCATTTCCCAAGTATGAGAGATGTTTCCATAATTTATACTGTAATTAATAGGGGTCTTTTTGATAACTCATGATAAAGTTATTACTACCTTAAAAATAGTGATTTTTTTTTAATGATCACTTTTTTCATAATGGGGGGAGTATATATTTACTCAATTAATTAACCAATGAAGTTCCAATTATGAGCAATTTTTTTTTTATTTTTTTTATGAACCAAACTATTGTTAGGTTAAATTTCCACTGTCAAAGTTTTTTTTTTTTATTAATTTTATGGCAAGATATGGTTGTTAAGGTAAAATTAATTTTATAGGAAATAAAAATTTGATCAAAAGTTATAATCAAAATTAAAGCTTCATCATCAACTAGTAGACTATTTTAAAAGGGGACCAAAAAGGAAATTGCAAAATATAATGTTATAAAGATTCTATTTGACTTCCCTAATTAAATAGAATTGGAAGAAAATAAGGCAATTAGATTTTACTTCCCTACATAGGAACACAAATTTACATAAAATTTGCTAAATTTCTTTCCCAACCTCAAAAAATAATTAAAAAGAAAATCAAGCTTCCTCTTTAGTGAGGGAAAAGAAATTAAGGAAGAATAGAGAGATTTTCTCCTAATGTCATGCCTTTGAAGAAATACTCTACTAATGTACTAGAACTCAATGTGTTTTGTGAATTCGAATTTACATGAAGTGTAACTAAAAGGTTCAATGAAGTTCAGTTCCCTCGTGGCATCGCGGCCTCTTTTCATCTTCATCCTTTTGGTATATTAGTTAGTACTACTCAACTCAAAAAAAAATTTTTTGTTCAATTATTCTGCGATTCGGGTTCGAACTCGCAGAGATTATTGAATTCATGACTAATCTTAATACATATATAATTTATTCTATTCGATTTGTATAGTTATACTCTTTTACCACATTTATCTTGTATAATATGCAGACAATTGGCGTGTTGTTACTTCCCAGTGTAGCGATTCCATGGTGGTATAAGATCATTCAACATATGAAGGTCAAGGTTGATTTTAATGCTCAAATTTTTCGCTCTGGACTGCTTTCTGAAATTGACAAAACAGCTAAATTGCTGCATCCAATAAACTCATCTGCCACAAATTTAGCTGCAGTTTTGACTTCATCTCTCAATGGAACTGATCTCTCCCAGTTTGATACCCAAACTAAGGTTGGCAACCCATTCCTTTTTTTTTTTTTTTAAAGATATCCACATATATATACCTGATTGAGTTACGTCGGGTATATATATCTCTAGGAGTCACAATAATAAGCTCATATGTTTTTTCATTATTATAACGGTTTATTTTTATTTTTGCAGGTGGCTCCAATTTTATTTCAAGCATTTTCAGTAATTCCTTACATGTCACAGATTTCATATATTGGATTAGAAGGACCTTTTTTTGCATATTATCGTGATGGCAATCGGACTTTTGCATTGTACTCTAATTCTACATATTCTTCCAATTCAAGTGAGCCCATGAAATTTATTTGGTATAAGCAACTTGCAAATCCTTTTACAGGAAAACTATATGGAGACACCATTAAATCCCAATTTCACATTATGGCTAATGCAAGCTGGATTCAAGAAGCCTTAAATAGTGCTAATGGGTATGCTTCATTAGGAAATGGATGGAATAGTGGTCAAGATCTTCTATTTCTTAATTCTGTTACTATACTTGGACAAGGGGTTATCTCTTTAGGGTTTCCAGTTAAAGAATTGGTCAATTTCTTTAATGGTATTGATCTTTTTGGTGGAAGTTTGTACTTGGCTACACAACATGGGGATACTCTTAGGGATGGGTTACCACATACTCAAATGCTGGTAAACGGAAAATCAGTTTCTTTCAACTTACTGAACTCCAATGGTGACATTATAGATCAAATTGGAGATGTTTTATGCCTACCCAATAATGGCATACCAAAACCTTCCATTTTGAACATTGGGGAAACGACGTATGGATTGTACTGTTCTCTACTTGATATTGTGGGAGTGCAATCGGTACGCTTCAACTATTCATGATAGCAAATTCCACTTCATAAATTAACTAGATTTTAAGTGAAGTTCGAACTTATATGAAAGGCAATTTAGTATTTTCATCTTAAAATTTGTTGTCTTTTTCTATTGCTGTACACAATTAGTCGTTATTCGGACCGAAAGTCGTCTTAACTATCTTTAGATTTTCAGGTATATGCATTGGCTTTCCCATACCATGGATTAGTGACTACAGTTCACAGGAGCACAAAAGTTGCTCTCGTTTTATTGATGGTAATGATTGCTGCAGTCTTCATCTCTATTCTCAGTTTTGTATTGTTAATGGTTAGGGCTGCAACTAGAGAGATACATTTGTGTTCAGCTTTGATTAAACAAATGGAAGCAACTCAACAGGCAGAGCGAAAGAGTATGAATAAGAGTCTCGCCTTTGCTAGTGCTAGCCATGATATTCGCGCTGCGCTAGCAGGCATTACTGGTTTAATACAAATCAGCTATGAAGAAGTGTCCCCAGGCTCTGAATTAGAGACAAATTTACGACAAATGGATGATTGTGCAAAGGACTTGTTAGGTAAGCCCAATGTCAATAGCTTTCTCTTAATTTATGTCCTTTTTAGTGGTTTGAATTATCACTATTTACCCAGTCGTAACGTTGATTACCACGACTATGACATATTGACGCTGCTAAGAATACTGTTATTTTTCTAAATAAATTCATGATAACATTGAAAGTGGCCATTACACTTAGACGACATACAGACGCCTATACCAAAATTGCAATTTAAAACCAATTCCTTCTTAGCACCATCATATGTTACTAAAATCTACTATCCACAGTACTGAATTCCACATTCTATTGGTTCAGGTTTATTGAATTCTATTCTTGATACAAGCAAAATTGAAGCTGGAAAGATGCAGGTTGAATCGGAAGAATTCGATTTAGCCCACCTTGTTGAAGATGTAGTTGATTTGTTTCATCCTGTTGGTATGAGAAAAGGAGTAGATGTTATTCTGGATCCCTGTGATGGATCTCTTCTTAAAATTTCTCGGGTAAAAGGCGACAGGGGAAAGCTGAAACAAGTTCTCTGCAATTTACTGAACAATGCTGTTAAGTTTACTTCTGAAGGGCATGTATCAGTTCGAGTATGGGCGCAAAAACCCAGTTTAGAGAACAAAATAATTGCTTCCAATCAGAACGGTTTCTGGAAACATTTTTCATGCTGGTTTACTGAGAATAGAGAAGATAATGATGTGGAAGCAATGAATTCAGTGAAGCAGAATCCAAACTGTTTGGAATTTTTTTTTGAGGTGGATGATACAGGTAAAGGAATTCCAAAAGAAAAGCAAAAATCAGTCTTCGAAAATTTTGTTCAAGTCAAAGAAACCGTTCTTGGACAAGGAGGCACTGGCTTAGGGCTTGGAATTGTTCAGTCCTTGGTATGCAAATGCAATTACTGCTTTTTACTAATTTCTACTTTGCAATTAGATGATACACATTGATCTAATATTCTAATTCTGCTTCAGGTACGTCTGATGGGCGGAGAAATTGGAATTGTGGATAAAGAGAGCGGCAAAAGGGGAACTTGTTTCAGGTTCAATACTTTTCTTATTACATCTGCTGAGACTCCTTCAATAAGTAACACAAGGGGTGACATTGAAATGGGTAGTGACTCCATATATGATACTGTTGGAGCTACTACTCCTAGCCTTGCTATCCGCGCCTCCAGTCCCCGATTATCCATTCTCAGTTCTAGTCCCAAGCTTGATGGATCTCATGTTGTTCTCTTGGTTCAAAATGCAGAGAGGCGAAAAATTGTGCAGAAATTTATGGAAAGCTTAGGGATAAAAGTATCGGCTGCAAGTAAATGGGAACGCCTTCGTTCTACTCTATCAAAGATAAAATCCAAGCAGAGTGTTTCACCTTACAGCTCTTCAGGAAAATCAGATTTCGGTTCGACAAGTGAAATTTCTAGCAGTAGATCGAAAGATGTTCCTCTAAGTGCGTTGGATGGGAGAGAACAGAGACTACCTTCTCATAGAAGTGGCAGCATTATTCTAAGAGGTGCTCCAAGCTTTATATTGCTTGTCATAGATGCAAGTGCAGGACCATTTCAAGAACTCTATGAAGTCGTAACTGAATTTAAAAGGAGCCTTCACCGAGCTCATTGCAAGGTTGTTTGGTTAGATAAACCAACTTCACGTAGTATCAATCCCAGAGGCCTCGAAGAGGACTTGATTGATTCTGATGACGAAATTTTGCTGAAACCATTTCATGGATCTCGCTTGTATCGGATAATTAGACTTCTACCAGAATTTGGGGGTAATTTCCAATATGGATTGTCATCAGCTAAGACCAAGAAAGAACGTACAAAAGGAGTTGACAAAGCGGTTAAAGATCCTGCTTCATCATCTGCAACGCATATTCATATCCAAAAAAGATCAGCAATTCCCTCGTCTTATAGACCCTTGCTCCATGAAGGGGATATGCTTGCAGAAGGCAGCTTAAGAAGGGAGAAACAGAGGAAATCAAAACATTATCCAGCTCCAAGATATTCGGTTGGATCCTCAGAGATAGAAGAAGAATGCAGTAACCAAAGCAGTGACAAACCCTTGCGTGGAGTGAGATTCTTGGTAGCTGAAGATAATCCATTCTTGCGCAAGATAGCCATGATTAGTCTTTCACGGCTTGGTGCATCTGTTGAGCTCTGTCAAAATGGAGAGGAAGCTGTAAAACTAGTCCGACTCCGTCTACAAGACCAAAGGAGAAATGCAGCCTATTCCATATATCCTTATGATTATATATTAATGGACTGTGAGGTAAAGACTATACATGACTTCTATATGGTATGATGAATAGTCTCCAAAATTAAACTGCATATTTGAAGAAGCTAAAGCTAAAAACTACTGATAATTTACTAAACTATTGTGTGTCATTCAAACAGATGCTTAAACTCTTGTGTGTTATTCAAACAGATGCCAATAATGAATGGATATGAAGCATCAAAACAGATAAGGAATGAGGAGAGATGTTATGACATTCACATACCCATCATAGCATTAACAGCACACAATTCAGGCAATGAAGGCGAGAAAGCAAGTGAGGCAGGAATGGATATCTGTATGCACAAACCGCTAGAGAGGGAACCCTTGCTGGAAGCCATTAGATGCATAAAAAACAAATGAAGGCATAATTTACTTATTAGATCATATTTCTCTACTTTTTAATGCTTCTCTTTTTATATGTGCTAGCTAGAGGAGTAGCATTTCATAGAAGTTTTGTACATCAAATGCAGGTAAAATAGTATAAGCTTTGCCATGCAAGTTTTGCCCTGTTGATTTATTATGGCAAATTGCAAGTCCATTAATTGAATGGATGATATTAAGTTATGGCATTATTTAATTTAAACGGATTTGTATATTACTATTTTTTAATTTATAACCCGTTTCTGTCTGCTATAAGAAAATCTTAGAAATGACTGCTGTTTTTAATCAAGAGATGCTTTAAGTTTCAGTCCCTTGTACCACAGAAAAAACACCCGTCTGTAAATTTCAGTAACACTCCAGACAATATCCGAAAAATATCAAGCATTAGAAACCATATAAGCTTTTAATTACATGAAATAGCTGTTTGTATAGGCAGGTGTTGTATATCATCTATATATTTATATATTTTCTTTGATTACAAGAATATGAAAGCATGATATTATCATGCATTGTTTTCGTTTCTGAACTAGGATGTTACAGCAAGATAAAACCCATAAGCTTAGTCATTACCTGCAGATAAGCTCCTAATGACAAGATTGGAAAAAAAATGGAAGAAGAAGAAAAGAAAAGAAAGGGCAACCCAACTTTTTTCCCCCAAATTTTCATGTAAACCTTAAAAATAAATCCAAAGAGTAGCAAAAAAACTTCCAGAGCTGGAGACATTGCAAACAGCCAACACTGTCAGATCCTAACCGAGATCCAGAAAGTAATTCTTGAGGAATTACTCCGATCAATTTAGTGACAATCACACTCCTAAGAAAATCTAAGGGCCGTGAGATTTTAATTAGTATGAAGGCTAGTGTTTTGAGACTTGGGGAGTGCTAAGGCCAATACATTTTTTACCCTCCAAACTGAGTTGACTTTCCCTTCCAAACCAACTGGTTAGCCGTTTGTGATTTTATTCAAGAGAAACACAAACAAAGGAAGAAGTCAAAGAGAGTTGGCGCAAAGCATTTACAAGAAAACTAGAAATTCAGAACACAAGGCAGTAGAAACCTAATTATAATCACATGTTTATAAAAAAAAACTATAAAACTAATTAAAGCTAGAGGGAATATGTAGCAATTCATCTGACAGAACAACCTAAATTTTAGCACTAATATTTTGCCCAAGGCAATTAGAAAATAGAGAAGCTTTCCATGGATGTTACCAGATTTTACCCCATAACAAGGGAGACTCAAGTAAGTTTCGTTTTCTTTGATTTAACATGAGGCTTCTCAAGGATTTCTTCATCATCACCTGAAGAGCTTTCGACCAATTCATCAGGGACATCATTAGGAACATTATGTTTGGTGATGAATTCCTTCAATACATTCATGCTTTTCTCTTTCATAGAAACCAATTCTTCAGAGATGGTACTGCCCTGGCTCGCATCAACAGAGTATGTTTCTGATCCAAGTTTAAGTGTTGCTTTGACACGAGGGGGCCCAACAGTAATTCCACCATGAGCCTGAGCCTCCATTGTAACTGTGGGATATCTGCACATTTTAAACAGCTAAAGATATTATGGTAAAAAAAAAAAAAAAAAAAGTAGGTTCAGTTGGGGAACGGGAAGAGAAAAACACCTTAATGCAATTGAAATAAGGCACAGATTTGGCATAAATTATAAAGATTGAAAATTGGAAATATATAAGAGAAGTAAAACTGATAGGATCAGGGTTTACAGATAACAGTTGGCCAAAAACTCTTACATCTCCAGTTCTAGAGCTTCAAATAATAAATAGAATCCCATTTCCAGTATTTCATGGAAAGAAAAATGAATTGTTCAAAATAATCCATATAAACTCCTAAAAAATAAGAAAATTATATGGGTAATAAGCATTAGCACTTGCAATATATTCTAATTCCTTAATAAGCCGCCATTAAACAAAACTTTGCAACCGACAATAACCAAAAAAAAAAAAATTCAAGCAGGAGAAATACGAGGAGAAACTGACCGAGGACAGGCGGAGAATCAAGGCTGAGGAATTACAGACTCGCAGATGCAGGACGGCGGATTCGAACTAGAGGTTTTTATTTCATATATTTATTTACTAGACAGTTGACCCGCACGATGTAGCGGGTGGAATTTTATTTTTTATTAAATTATTATATATTATGAATTAAATTTTATAAATAAATTGTAGCCAATATATTTCATTTTATTTGGCAAAAAAAATATATTTCTTTTTGATTTTATTATTAAAAAATAGAGTTAAAAGAATAATAAATATAATAATATTTAAAGCATAATTTAATTTAATCAATGGAAATAAAATAGTCTTAAAAAGTAATTGGTTTAAACAATATTACATAATAATAAAAATAAAGAATAAAAAAAAATGGAACATTGCTCAATGCACTAGAGAAATCTGTAATGAAAAAAAATATACAAAGAATATTCAAAGAAAATAGCGAAGTGAATTTTACGAATTTTTTTCTTTTTTATACTAAAGAACATACGAGAAGCAGGCCAAAAAGATGTCCGGAAGGAAGAAAAATATATAGTGGTTTAATTTGTTTTGACTCTTGATATTCAAGAAATAAATTATTTGCACTTTTTGAGTTATATTTTTTAGATGGTAAATTTTTAAGCAGACTTAGTATACCACATTATTTATAAATTCAATCAATTACATGTTAATATATAATATTATTTATTAAATGTATCATTTATATTGACTAATATTTAATCACATATGGTTAATGGTAATAAATAATCTAATCAATATAAATACTATATCTGATAATTGATTTAATTTATAAATAATGTGGTAAATTAAGTCTGTTTAAGAATTTTTCTTCATAGAGATATGAAAGTCTTTTAGAAAAATGAAATGCCATAAATTAAGATTTATCATTTTGATTTAATAATTAAATTTATTTAACTTTTAAAAATTATACTCTTTCCATTGGGAAAAAATAGATTTACTTTTTATTTTCATTTGTCATAAATTATAAACTTTTTTTTTAAATGGTATTTAATTTATTAATTTAGAAATATATCATTATTTAATATATTTTACCATTAATGCACCACATTTTTATCAATAAACTATTAATTAATTTTATCAGACTATTAAAATATTAAATCAAAAGAACAACAAATATAATAATATTTAAAGCATGAGTTATTCTAACTATCCAAAATAAAATAATGTCTTAAAAAATACTTAGATTAAATAATATTACATAATAATAAAATAAAGCATAAAAATAAACAACGTTTTTTAACATTACAAAATGTACTTGAGAAATTTGCAATGAAAAAAAAAAATAGCATCATTATCTTACAAAGGATTAAATATTTTAAAAATATGGTTAATCTTACTTTTTCTTCCTCTTAATGTTGTTGCTAAGAATCTTTTTTTTTTCAAGAGGATGATAATATGAATATTTAAGAAATATACAATTAGTTAGAATTATGTTTTAATTAGTTATTTATATAAGATTAAATGTAAGTTTTTTTTTTTTTTTTTTTCCCAATAAAACGTAAGATGTTTGAACATGGATTTTACTGAAGGCGTTGATAAAGGAATAGCAACAGACACCTGACCATGGCCCACCGGAAAGTAAAAGACCTTATAGCCCTACATAACAACGTCACATTCAGCAACAAATGAGAAATTAAAGGGACAAGACGGTAAAAATGCATAAGTCAATAATATTTATATGACATGGATCCATTTATAAATGAAAAAACTATTTAATTATACGAAGCAATGACATTTTAAAGGAATAGTGCAATTAATGAAAAGACTAAATGGTAAAAACAGACGTTGATAAGTCGTCATTTTCGCATTAAGCTACTTAGACAACTAAGGACACAGTAGTAAATCAAAGCCAATTTACCTGCATATAGATTTAAAAGAAATCATTAAAAATTAATATAACCTTTCAAACGACGTTATTTTAATCAGCTAAGTAGAGAAATTGAGGGGCGCAACTATATGAATAATAAAATACTCAGTTAACGAGTCTCATAGAGTAATAAAATCATAAAAAGACTTATTCAACCCTTCAACTGGTGTCATTTTAAAAAATTGAAAGAAGAAATTAAGAGGTGCGATTGTAATTTTATAAAGTCAAAATTGATTTCAAATATCCTGTTCATAGAAGTTCCTCTTTTATTATACTTCTTATAATTATAATTATTTATAAACTTTATTTCTTTTACAGGACCATGTGTCTTTTCAACAATGCACCTATAAGTTTCAAAAATTACAATTTTGGTCTACTAATAAGTGGTGATATTTCTCATTTGAGGGGTAAACACAAACTTTAATAGTTGAATTTTAAATTTTTTTGCCAATAAATATTCATTCATTAAAAGGGTATCAATCCTAAAATAATACACAATTTAATTACAAATAAAGTTCAACTTAGCATCAAATATATGTACCTGAATCTAAAAATGCAATGTCCACTAAAAGAGTTTCGACAATGGGTTTGGTGCCTAGAAAATTGGCCTAAAGACCAACAAAGAAATCAACACTTGACCTACCATCTTCCTTCCAAAAACTTCTACTGCCTCTGTCGCTAAAAGCCACGCTACAGGGAGGGGCTGCAAGCAGATCAAGCTAGAGACTTTAGCAAACAAAACGATTATGCACTGAATAAACTTTGTAAGATCCCTTTTGCTGAACAACTATGAAAAGTATAGGCTAAAAAAGTATAAATCCATCAACTTTAACAAGATTTGAGAATGCCGATTCCTCAAAGCATTTGGGTGACTCTCACCATACAAACACTGTAAAGCTTCGTTACTAGCTTCAAGGCCATCTTCTCTAGCCATTCTACACACTTTCAGACGGAGGATTTTAAGGCATTAAGGAGAAAAAGGTGGCGAGGCAAGTAGATTTTTGAGAGCCACCACCACAAAGGGAAAAATATTCACCAAAACACAACAACCGCAATCAATTTTGCCAGTAGAATAAAAAGATCGTAACACTTTGGACAAAATTTTATTAACCCACAAAAAAATGAAAAGCATAAAACAAAGAAAAAATGTGCTTCCACTAGTGGCTTTGGCCGCTGAAAGTTTCTCCGCTAAAACCTCTAGATTGAGAAGTAAGCTTTCATATAGAGGAAAGAAAAGACTAGGAATTTGTACTTTAGGTTTTAGTCTTTTGTGCTTTTAATTTTTTTATCAAAATAAAAAAAAATATTTTAGCTTTAGTTTTGCTTTTATATCACATATGTGTCACTTCAGAAAAAATTATGCTTTAATTAAAATATTTATCTTTTTTATCTTAGAATCGAGACAATTTAAAAATTTTATTAATTAGGATGTTTTAATTACTGTGCTAGGGCGTGTTGTGAATCGAACGGCGTATTATTTGACCATTCATTCTACCACTTGCCGAAACTTTGCTTCTACAGTTTAAACAGTTCATAGACTCATCACTTCTAATAAGACCCTCCACCAAATTCATAGAAATAGCAAAATATCAACAAAGAGAAACAAAATAATGGGCATTTCCGTTGAATATGATCTATTACTATTACACTCTAAAAATGTTCAATCAAGCAAACAAAAATTGGGCAAAACTTTAAAAAGGTAGCAGCCTAGTATCAAAATGATCATGAAAAGTGTATGCCGGCCATATTGAACCGAGAAAGCAGGTATAAGAACTCTTCTTGTGCGAGTTTGGAGGACCTCTTCTCATAAAAGTTTCTTTCTTTCAACACATTTAAAACTTTTTCTTTGAATTCAGACACCTCAGTATCTGCACCACCATCCTCCACCTCCATTTCGTCATCAGTTCCATCATCCAAATCCATGCTCTGATCCTCCTTATATTCCCCTAGTCCAGAAATATCCATTTCAGAACCAGTCTGAGAAGGTTGTAATGCCTGCAGGGTCTTGTAATTCTTTTCCAGCAAAGACAACACATTTTTCATCCTGAAAATCGAACCAAGAGTTTTGTTCTTTCGAATGAAACAAATTCTTATAAATCCATCCCATTCCTTAGGATTCACTTGGGGACGTGGTTTCCTGGGTTCAATTCGGACGACAGAGGAATCCACTTTTGGTGGAGGCCTGAAATTGTTCTTTCCAACTTTGAGGAGATGGTTGACTCTAGCATAGAGCTGGGTATTCACAGATAGACGGCAATACAGAGTGTCGCCTGGTTGCGCAACAAGTCTCATTGCGAATTCCCTTTGGAACATTATAATGGCACACCGAAAAGAAGGTTGGTGATTCAGTAATTTGAATGTGAGAGGAGAGGAGATTTGATAAGGGATGTTGGCCACACATATATCAAAATAGGGAAGATCAGTCTTAAGCACATCACCTTGAATCACCTGTTAAAATCAAAATTTCAGATAACTAAACAATATATCAAAACTACAAATGCCAAATTAATACTAATGTACAGATTACAGAAACACAAATGGAACTTTGGCAAAAAAAAAAAAAAAAAACACAAATGGAAAAGAAAAATCCTAAAATCTGCTCTCAGCTGAATAACTAAAATCAGTGAATTACATAAATTTCATTCGACTTCAAGAATTTTATCAGAAACCAATCAACAGAGAGAAATTTTTTTTTTAAATTTAAGAACAAAAAAAATAAAAACCACACCTTTAATCGATTAGAAAAAGGGGTGCCCTGAAAGCGGCGCTGGAGCTCGAGAACCATGCGAGCGTCAAGCTCAACAGCAACAACCATTTTTCCGGCTTCTAAAAGTTTCTTTGTAAGATTTCCGGTACCGGGACCGATCTCGAGAATAACGTCGGTGCTCTTGATTCCTGATTTTTGCACTATGGTGTCTACCAGTAAAGGGTTCTTGAGGATGTGCTGCCCCTTCGATTTATGAAACGATATTCCTCCTTGATAGTGGTTCGACGGTGCTCGTGAAGGCTTTGGCTTCTCTTTCTTAATCTTGCCGCCGGCCATGATGTTGATTTTGCCGATAGCTGAGGTGGTGGCAGCCGAAAGAGCGCGAAAGGGAGTTGATTGGTGCTAGGGTTTAATGGTTCTGGCACGGAAAGTTTTTCTAAGAATGATCTGTGTGATTTAAGGCACGTGTGGCACACTGTACCTAGCATTTTAATATAGATATATGAATGACGTTTTTTTAGGTTACGATTTGTAAAACTAAAGTAATTTATTTTATTTGTGAAAAATAATTTTTTTATAAAAAATTATAATTTTATTTATAATTTTTTTGTTAATTAAATTATTATTTTATAATTTTTTAGTTATGAAAAAATTTTTAATTTTATAAAAATATTGACTTATTTTTTTATAAAATAATAATTTTATGAAAAGAAAAATAATTTTATAATTATGAAAAAATGTCTCTCTTATGAAAAATCATATTTTTTTTATATTTTTTCATAAATTAAACTTTTTTTATAAAGTTTATAGGTTTATAAATTTAAAATACTACCTTAATTATTTTAACATTTTTTATTTTTAATTAGTGAAATATAATAGTAAGTTAATTTAATTACAATACTTTAAATATTTTAATTATATTTATAATTTGTTACTATTATGTTGGTTATAAAAAAATAAAATTTTGTGTTTTATTTTAGAATAAAGTAATTTAAGTATTTACTTATATTATACCATTTATAATAAAGTTGTAATTTTTTAAAAAAAATACCTTTTTTTGTAATTGTAAAATTATTTTTCTCTTAAAATTATTAATTTGCATAAAATAAATTATATTTTTAAAAAATTAAGATTTTTTTCGCAATTAAGTAGAATTGCGAAAAAATAATGTACTTTACTAAAAAATATAAATAAAATTATAATTTTTTGTAAAAAATTTATTTTTTTCATAAATAAAGTAGGTTACTTTATTTTAAAATAAAGTAACCATATAAAACACCATATATATATACACACACTAATGGTTTTAAAAAAAAATTTTTTTAGTGTTATTAATTAATAGGACCGGCCTTAGTAAAAGTGAGGCCCTATACGAGTAACCATAATTTTTTTTTTTTTTATGGGACAATCATAAACTTATATTTATTAAAATATTTAATTTCATTTATTTAAAAAAATAAAATTCTTTTCATTTTTGAAGAAAAAATACATTGGGCATTGATTATAAAATTAGAAATTAGTGATTAGTGAACATATTTTAACAGATGGACTAAATATTTTAATAATTATTGTATGATTTGTTAATAATTCTAATAAGAATCCAGACTATATATATCCAAACCATTTGAAAATAAATAATTATAATTGGACTAAAATGATATAAACCCATAAAATAATAAAAATTTTTAAAATTTATAGGGATTTTTTATTTCAAGAAACCCTAGGCACAGGCCTTAATTGGGTCTGTTAATTAATAAAATATTATATCAAATGAAAGGAAAATTTTTAATATATTCACGAGATTGATAAGTTTAAAACATCATTGTGTTTTAGAATAGTGGTTAGGTGAAATTGAATATGTTCGATCTCTTTAATATATATATATATATATATATATATATATATATATATATATATATATATATATATATATATATATATATATATATATTATAAATCTTAATTTTTGAGATATATTATTTAACTAGATTCGAGTAAATATAAGTAACAAATATGAATAATCTAAAGTAACAAAATTACTAATTGGATTCAAATTGAAGTAATATAAATTTTATAGGTATTTAATTCTTGTTATTCTTAGTAAATTAAATATATTAGTAATGAAATATTTATACATTTGAGAGTGTTGATTATTTTTTTTTTCTGCATTTTATAATTTACTTAAATTATTAGCTTCACCATTTATTCTAAAACCTTGTTAACTTCATTTTTTTTTTTAAATCTTAAAGTAACAGGGATAATAATTTTATTCGCCCAATCGGATACTCGTACCATTTAATAAATGAGAAGGGGTGAATTTTTTATTTTATACTCAAATCGGGTACGAATAAGATTTGAGTAATAGTACAATCTAATATGAACCCAACTTGATTATATATATTATATATTTTTAAATACTATATGTATTTAATTTATATTTTTTAAAATTTATAATTTATTTTTATGTGAAATACAAAGTATATTGTATGAATATATATATATATATATATATATATATATATAAGAGAAAATAACACAAATTTTTTTTAAAAGAAAAATTAAAAAAGAAATATAAATGATATATCTGACCCGACCTAAAATCTAACTCAACCTGAAATGGAGGGCTAACAAGACGAATATTTTATTTTTTAAATGGGTGGAATTTGGATTTTACAAAATCCATCCCAAATTCGATCCTACCATCCCTAAAGAGTAAGAATTACTTATTTCCGGTTCAGCTTATTTTCCAAAACGATTTAAACTACATTTTGTTGCATTCTCTTTCTGAAGACAAATCCTGATTAGAGTTTACAAATAACTTTATATAGCTTAACATATAAGTTTTGAATGCATTTCAAGAGCACAAACAAATAGAAATAATAAACCAAACAATATTTTTTAAAAAAATGCGAAAATAATATTTCGTACTATTTTTTTTTTTTAATCATCAGGTAGAATCCACCATTCCTCTCCTTGCATGTTAAATACAGATGGCATTTTGACAGTGTGCTCGTTAGATAAGAATAAATTTTTGAGAGAATGAAATTTGCAATCTAATAAAATTAACCTGAAATCAGTCCATTAATGGAATGGTTAAAAACCCAAGTGATGATCGTATTTTCTTTTCTATTTCGAAGACTTCGAAAAGCGAGGCTATACATTTAGAGAAACTCATCAGATCCATCAACCCTCCCATTTTGACATGGATGACAAAAACTCCCTTTTGTAGGGCATCCCATCGCTCTTATGGCCGGTTAAGGAGGATTCATTTTACGAAAATTGGATCAGCAGCATGAAACGTGAAACGTGAAGATTTTAAGAGAGAAACAAGAATTAATATATATACATATTTCTCACAGTTTTGACAGTTTCCTGGAATACCAATCAGATAGCCGCCTCATCTTGTTTGCCAGCTCAGCATTTTTTGCGAAATAAGATTGGGCATTTTCCATCATTACACTTATGTCATGCTTCACTGCTTCTAAGCTCCGGTAATACTTGTTTTCCAACCTTGACCGGATAATTTCAGGACAGAGAGGAACTGGAAACCTGAGAGAATCCAGGCAGCTAAAAGATTATCTACTCATAAATTTCTACCTCCGCACTGACAAATTCAAAGCTATTCTCAAATCACATCGAGAAGATGAAAATGCTACTTGCTTGACTATTTCCATGTTTCTATATAAACTGCATATACTACTCCAAATGATAAAGTGATGCAGTATTGTATTTGCATACCTTGACAATGGAATAGTCACTGGTTAGGCAAGTAATAACCATTAAAAGTAATAAACTGGTTAAGCAAGGCATATTCATAATTCTCAGAAACTACTAATAGAAGTTGTTTTCCACATAATTACTATGATTTTTTTTATTTGATGAACTCCATGACCTTCCCAGACCAAAATTTTCAAATGCATAACCAGAGAAAAAGGGGAGAGATGAGATTAGAAGAAGTCACAAAACATAGATACCTGTTAAAGAAATCCAATTTCTGAGAAGCTTCATTCAATTTTTGGATTCCATAATGATCCTGAGATATTTAGAGAAGAAATAATCAAAACCAAGAGAAAAAACCTTTCATATTCTCAACTTCACTTTTAAATGCAAATTTCCTATAAAATTTTAAAGAAAGGGAAGCGCAAAAAAGATACCTGATTTCTGCTCACTGACTCTTCTAATCTATCAAAAGAAGATAGTAGCTTTTTGCTGATATCCAAATCAATATGAGGTGGTTCCCATGTCACTTTTGGATCATACAGTTCCCAAGGACTGTGTCGATGGGTTTCAGGGGAATCAGTATTGTAGCGGACCGTGTATCTCTCCCAAGGACTATCAGGAAACTCATTAGATTTTGCCTCTGAAGAAAGAATTCTACCATCCCACCAACTACCATCTTCCCCATTCTCATTCCTCCACCACACTAGGCATTTATCCCTGTGGGTCCAATTTCTACTTATAGCAGCATCATAACGAGTTTTCTCAACAACAAAATCAGGAAAATTGATCAGGTCAGGCAGGGTCAACTTGAATGATTTACCACGTGCACGAGATGAAGGATCTATAAATCTGAGTATGATTTTACAGCAGCTATCCCCAGAACCAGGACATGGGGCATAATCAAGGGTTTCAACCTTGCAAATTTCCACAGCAGTAAGGTGTCCTATAAATGAACTCCAAGGACCTTTCTCTAGTGAGTTAGTTGATTCAATATACTCTTGATGACCCTGAAATAACCAAAAGCCAACAATAAATAGTCAAAATCATAAATAATGGATGCAAATCTCAAAGGCCAGGATTCAAAGCAACAAAAACCATGAATCAAGTATATACCTGTCTCAAATATACTACCACATCACCTAGCTGAGGGATGTAACCATAGCCATCCTCGTGCTTTGACAAGATCAGCCACGACAGTTTTCTTTCAGGGAAACTTGGATTCGTTGAAATCAAATATTTCAAGCCATTATTGACTCGCCTGTTTCTAGTAGACCTTGATCTTGCCGTCATTCTCGAATTCAGCACCCTTTCTTCAGGTAGGAGCTTAATACCATGATTATTTGATGGCCCCACCAATTCATGACCCGCTTTCACTCTCAGGTTAAGCTTCACATCATTTGACTCCTGTGAAGTTGCCTTCATCTTCATTGATCTTGTTCTACGTATAGCATCTGAAGTATTTTCTTCCATACCATTATCCAGATCTTCTAAATCAGCCCTGCTCTTATGTGACTTTTCCCTTTCATGAATATTGAATAAAGAAATCGATCTGCTAGAACTCTCACATTTTTCTAGTACTCCCAAAAGTTGATTTTGCTCTGGGTAAGAGGGACTTTCAGACTGACGCAAATCATCCACTGCTATTATAGATGTATGGTTGGAAGGAGTTTGTGGGTCCCACAAAGTCCCTTTTGTTCTTATTTTTAATCTTGCTAACTTACGAGGAGGATTTTCTTTCAATCCCTGATAAGGGCTTAGACCAGCATATTCACTTGCTTCTAGTGAATCCAAATTTCTGCATTTATCAGATTCAGACAATTCTTCGTCTCCCTCATCAGGAGTTCTATTACAAGTGCTTGCAGAGGCATCATATTTTGATTGCAGATCAGCCGGTGAAGATGACAGAAATGTCAAAGATCTCTGTATTACACCTGAAGGAACAGGTTCTTCAATTCTTGCACCATCTCGATCCACTTCAAACTGTTGTTCTTTCCTGAAATACAACATACCTCCATAGTTACAGATTCTATCATGAACAGATGTGTATGCCTGTATATAAATAAAATTTCAGGTTTAACATACCCATTAACGTCAATCTCGTTTTCTTTGTCTGCATCATAATTGAATCCAATCGATGCATTGGATGGCATCAAATCTCCTAATCTTGAATACTTGGATGTGCGGGTCTTGACCTCTCCCCATCTGATTTTGCTTCCACTGTCACCTGCAGATTCATCTATG
This sequence comes from Reutealis trisperma, assembly GCA_947687605.1. NCBI lineage: Eukaryota > Viridiplantae > Streptophyta > Magnoliopsida > Malpighiales > Euphorbiaceae > Reutealis > Reutealis trisperma. Next base: position 6,538,604 of record CANTUT010000033.1, on the reverse strand, counting down.
CCATCGTCAACCTTTTCAGGATACCCTGTACCAGTTATATGAACGCTACGCTGGGTTTGGGATTGCTCCACACCAAAAACATCTAAAGAAGATGGCCATGGATCTTTGGAGCTTAAATTGATCCCAGTTTGTTGAAGAGGTTTGGAAGATGGATTCATCCGATCGACCCCTGTATCAACATTCGCCATGCTTTCATTTGGAGACACAGGCTTCTTACTATCACGCAATGAAAACTTCAAGACTAATTTCTTCCTATTTCCAGCATCTGATTGAGATTCAGGGAGTTTGGGAGTTTTGGCTGTATTTTCTTCTTCTGTTTCTTGCATATTCTGCAAGTATTTATAAGATATGTTGCTCTGGATGTTTGAATCTTGCAGCCCTGATTCACTACTGGATGTATCATCCTCAGAGTCATCTTCATCGTCTCCATCTGTAGATGTTCCAGTAATTCTGGAGAACATATTTAGAGCATTCCGTGCTGCAACACGCTGAGGTCTCGATGACTTTGCCTTTGAAGATTTCCTCTTAGTGACTTTCCGGCCATTTTTTAATTTCTTAGCTCCAGTACTTCCAGATATTGACCCCTCCCGCTCATTTAAATTCCTCTTCTTGACATGCCTCCCAGTGGACTCGACCTAGAGATCAATAACATCTGTTTCATTTAGTTCCTTTTTTTTTTTTTTCCAAAAAAAAAAAAAGAAAGAGAAAAATGGATTGATATAGGTGACGCACCAGTTTGGTTTTGTGTTTGCTTCTTCTTGATCTGCGAGGGCCATCTTTCTGACCATGTTCACCGTCACTGTCTTCCATACCACAATCGGGATCACTGGCAGAGCTGTAACACAGACTACCTTGCTCACCTTCACTGGTGCATTCCTCTGGGACATTATACTCTGAATCACTGTCATCACTTATGACTTCATTTTCTGGTTCCCAGTAATTGGCATCTATAAACTCTGGCAGTGGTTCAATCATTCTATCCAAATCTTCCAAAGGAGGCATTTGATAATCTAGACCTAAACTGAAATCCGGACCAACAGCAAATTTAATGGATGGAGGACGCCACTCAATGCCAAGAGCACCAAGTCGTCGTTGCTGGAACATAGTCTGATAAGGTTCTGGATATGGAATCATACCTAGAATATCCAATTAAACCATATCAGAGATCTATTGTATCAGAAAAACATATGAAAGAATCTGGCTTATGTAACAAACATACTGGAATCACAAAGAGGATCTTGAATGTTCCTACGATGTGGAGGAAGCTGTGTCTCCTGCATAAATTATCTCAAGTTAACAAATAGAACAAAACATAAGCCATCAAAAGATCTGACCCCTAATCAAATGCTTAAGTTGAAAAGAGACAGAAGACCGTGGATTGCTATAAGGAAACTTCTTTTTAAAAATATTTTTTCTTATTTAGTATCAGTTTATCAGTCGTATTTTCTATTCATAGAAGTACTAGAAAATTAGGGATTCTAAGTCATTGGGGTTTTTATAGTAGATGATATTTTGCTTTTTGCTTAGGGAATATAAAAGAGGAAATATTAGAGAAATCTATTGGAGACAAACCCCACATCAGCAGGTTACCTTGGAGGACTGACCACCTCCAATAGTTCAAAATCCTAAATATCATTCTATTTCTTATCAATTCTATTAACCCATAAATTATACTTTAAATTGTTGGACACGAGATTAATATTGCAATGCAATTCATCTGTGCCAGTATAAGAAAACTATCAGAAATGAATTGTGAGATTTTCTTCTTTGTCTGTATAGTAACCCAACATTGACCATTTACATAAGCGTAAAGTAACAGCAAAGGAAGTAATAACAAATGGGAGCCAACCTGATCAAGAACATTTCCAACAGGATCCCTGATAAGGGGCCGATAATCTCCAAGGAAGAACTTCATAGAAATGTAATATAAACAGCAATCAATAAACTGATAATGTAATATAAAACAGCAATCAATAAACTGCTAAAATAATCAGGAGAATTTCCCATACCTGATCATATTTTGCATCCTTTTGGGACTCTCCTTGGCCAGTGTTTAGCAAATGTACCTGACCAACATCATCTGAAAGCACTATTGATGTTCCATCCCTATAGGAGAGAGAAAATGTCTTACCAAAAAAAGAGGGAGGAATTCTATTGTAAGGAATGAAGTATACAAGCCACATCAAGAAATCTACACCATCCACTGAAATAATCAAGTGGGCAAAAATTCTTTGTTTAACATAAGAATAAGAAAGCAAATGATTCAATCACTTACGGAGAGAACTTCCCATCAACCAACTTGAAACGTCCAAGTCCAATTTCATATATGCGAATAGGAACACCCTCCCATATCTATAATGTAACATACCATACAGTCACATAAGCAATATACACAAGCAGATTGGTAGCTCATTAAAAATTTATGGAACCAGAAACATACATCCCAGACAATTGTCCTTCCGTCATACCCGGCACTCATAGCTATCCGTGGGTTGAACGGATGAACATCTAATACATAAGACTGCCAAAAAGTCAATGATCATGCAGTCAATCTTTGAGGTAAAATTTAAAAAAATAAACTAATATAAATTTCTGATGACAAATTATAGGATGGTGCAGATATGGTTTTCAGATTGCTAAGACAACTACAATGGCAAGCACAAATAGTTGAATTATTTATATCCTGTTCTGTCAAATTCATCAAAAAAATCGAGCTAACCCAAAGTATGATGGTCTGCTGAGAAGATTCTAAAAGTGATCCAGAATAGGCTGAATTAGGTAGGATAGACATAATGATGGCACAATAATTATACAATATGAACAAACCACTTACCGATGCAGTGTGACCAGTCAGAGAATGTACTAAGCTACTATCAGCAGCATTCCAAACGCATATTCTACAATCTGCATAAATTTGATGCAGCTCAACACAAAAAGTAAATACAAATTTTAAGCGAAACATCTTTAAAGATTCAGATGTAATGTCATAGGAGAGTTGATTATCTGCAGATCTACATGTATAAATGTGGATAACCAATTTCTCTCAATTAAATAGACCAGGATCCATATTTGCAACAGCTATTAGGAGAATCAGTTTTCCAGATTTCCTTCTATGGGTTTGAGGTTTTCGTGATCAAAGCGTTCCATGTCATCTTAAGATGTATAAGCCTCAATTATCATCACAGGAGGCATTAACGCAAGCTTTGCTTTGTTTCTGAACTTCAGGACACTCCTGGCCTCACTTTAATATACATATCAAAGATGACACTAAGAATAAAGAAAATGAAAGCGGGAAAAGATTTCCCCCATAACTAAAACACGAAATATTCAACATGTAAATGAAAATCTACTTAAATCAATAGGAAAAGCCAACCCATTCAAGACAAGTGGGAAAATATTTTCCATGGAAATAAAACACAAAATATCCAAACATGTAAATGAAAATCTACTTAAATCCATAGGAAAAGCCAACCCATTCAACATAAGTCAATTGCTCTAGTGATTATTATACCCATTATAGCTGCAAGCACAAAGCGATTATCCAAGCTCCACATAATCATATTAACACCGCGAGGAGTCGGAAGAATTCTCTGACGTGGACCTCCCCGGGGCGGTTGTGGAGGCAATGGCGGAGGTGGAACTTTCAGATGATATGACTTTGTCCAACGTACAGATTTTCCCTATGACAATATGTGTTGTAAGAGAAAGTGCATCCAAATTCTGAGCATTAAATTTATTGAACTCGGTTACAGCATTTCAAATATTAACGAAAAAAGATTCATAAAAAACAAAATATGACTCCAAAATCACACATTGGAAACAATGATGGGAACTTGTTCAGAGGACTCACATGGGATCTGCGTGATCTAGGACTCCATATAATTGCACTACCATCACGAGAACAGGTAACTATATTGTCATGACAGAACCTGGAATAATGAGGTATAACTAATAATTGGCCAGTACATTTTTCAAGAAGCAAAAGGTTGACTTTGTGTTCTACACACCCAAAAGAGAGTTGTAGGAATCACTTAATTTAAGAAGATAATAAACATATTGAGAGAGAAGATATCAACAAACCAGGAATTTTTAAATTTGGGGATGTTCTCCTCCTTTAAAGTGTCAGACAGTGAAGATCTTGAAGCCACAGCACAGCCACTGCAGATGAAGCGGCAGTTCATGTGAGACTTTATAAGGGAAATCATTTACTAGCGAAGACTGACTAACCTGAACTGAACATAATTGACATCATTTTCATGGCCAGATAATACATCCATCTCATGAATTGGTTGTTCCGACTCATCGGCATTAGGTTTACAGGCACTCCAAACCTGCAAGTGTTTGGTTCTTAATCAGGATATCAAACTAGAGTTACAGAAATATTAATGGATAAAAATTATAAATAGTGCAATGACAGATGAACCAAAAGAAGTCATTTCAATAGTTCACATGTTCAACACACCCTTGCATAAGTGTCAGAGCTACCAGTGACAAATACGGTTCCATTGGCATTGTATGCACAACATAATATCTGATTGCTCTGCGGACCGTTGCTTGTAGAGGGTCCATTACTAGATGAACCATTATTCTTAACTGCAGAAAATTTCTGAATTACTATGATTGTTCCTATTAGCAGTATTATGGTTAACAAAGCAATCATATGGGCAATCATCTAACCACCAACAGCATCTGAAGGTTTTGGCACATATATTCGTGGACTGCATTGGGAATATCTAGCATCCCAGAGTCGACAAGTTCCATCATCCGACGACCTGCAAATTTCAGCAAAATAAGCAAAATGCCCAAAGAATTCCGACTAAGGAAATGCTTCAGATACAAAAAAACACACAAAATTATGACATAAACAGAGGTGGCACCCAACATGTCACTGCATAAGCATATGACATATGTCACATATAGCCTCATCATCTCATAATGCCACATTGAGATGATTTCATAATGGCACACGAAATTTGCCTTTCAATTGGCACATCCTATGCAGCCATGAAATTGTGCCTTTGAACTGGCACAATTCATCTGGCATTAATTAAATTATTAATGTGTTATAACTGCATACGATGTAAAACCCATTTGTACAATTGTTAGTATATATGCAGTTAGTGCTACATGTGCGCCTTCCAGCCAGGTGTTAACATAACGTCCACAACCCTGATATCTCATTGCAAAATTTTTCAAATAGAACTTCTAGCTGGTCATGAGTGGAAAAGAACATATTAAAGGTTTCACGAAACTCAAATATGAAATGAAATCTAAACAAAACTTTAACTCCAGTTGTACAAAGGTCAGATCAGATTAGTTGACAAATTCAATACAACTATAGAAGCAATAACCAAATAATAATTTGAGAAAAGGGCTCACGATAAAAGCTGGTACACAGAGCTAGGCCTGGGACTAAATGCAATGGCAGTAACAGCACCAGTGTGGCCCCGCAATACTGATATTGGCAACCCATCTGGCAAGCGCCACTGTAGCAGACCCAAAAGAAAAAGGTCAAATGATCAAAAGAATCCTAGTCTTTGTGTGGTTTTTCAATTTTAGGAAATCTTTTTAATTGTATTAAATTTTACCCTCACCATTTTGAGATTGGTAACAATTTTGGCCAACTTACTAGAATTGGCAAAGAAAATATTTTTTCTTTGCTGATAAATAATTATGCACTTTATCTTCATTAAAAAAAAAAAAAAAAAAAGAGCCCAAACCATTATGTGCCTTACAATTTAAAGCCAATCATTTTAATTTTTTATTAATTTTACTTGTAAGCTTTGAATTGATAACAATTTTGGCCAGCTCATTGAAAGCACTCAAAGTTGGTTAAAGCACAATCAGAAAGTGTACAAATTCATGAAACAATAATACTACTACAAACCAAAGCTTTATTTATCTTGATTCAACAAAAAGAAGACAGTTCAGGAAAAAAAGAAAAGAGAGAGAGAGAGGAAAAGTTCAATCTACTTCCAAAACTATCAAACCAATTTGAAAAGATTAAAAAAAATAAAAAAAAAAAATCAAAATCTGATGCATGGCTAGCAAGCTCCAATTACACCTTGATGGAGATGTTTGATTGCGGTGGAGGTGAGTGCAGGGTGAGAAATAAGGGAGAGATGCTAAAAGGAGAGAGTGAGAGAGAGGAAAGGGTGGCCCGTAATTAACAAAATAATATTTTATTTAAGTCCACCAAAAAAAATGCCAAATTCATTAAGTTGGGACAAAATGTTTACCAATGTAAAGAGTTCAATGTAAAATTGACAAAATTAAAAGGATTGACTTAAAATTGAAAAAAGAGCACCAAAAAAAAATTCAAACTTAAAAGTAAAGTAGGAAGCTCTTACTACTCGGATGACGAAATCATTAGAAGCAGATGCCACTAAAGCATTGTTTGAACTTACAGCCAAGTCTGTAATATCACCCTTGAGAGCACACAATGATAAGACTAAATTAAAATTGAGAGGATAAAACAATTGCCAAAGATACACCTAAAATACCATATTTAAGCTCATGCAATGTAACTCACTTCATGCCCTCGGCAGCTTGCCAAGCAAAATGCAGTTTCCATCGACCAAATCTTGACAAGACGATCATCCGAACCAGTAATCACATACCTCCCTGAGCGATCAAATATAGCTATAGAAAGACAAAGGAAAATGATTTCAAACTTGTCTGCTAAAATTGTTCAAAGAAATGCCAACATGGTATATAACATACATTGGGCGAAAAATGGAAAATTAGAAAAAGATTTGGCAGATATTTGACATAGCAAAAACATTCTTCATTTATTATTAAATTTTGCGAGTTAAGAAATGCTTGTAAGTGTTTTTCGTTGGTGACACCAACAATAAACTTTTAAAGAAGTTTCCAAAAATACACTGCCTAACAAAATTCTAAACACCCCCCCCCCCCCCCCCCCCCTCCTCTTTTTTTTAACTCTAAAACAAAACAATGGTTCTTACTTACACAACCAATAACCGACTAAATATAAGAGGTAAAAAGACTACAACATCAACAGGTAAATAATGACACCATAACCTGAAGCACATTTGGTAAAAAGAAACTCCCAATAAATCAATATCATCTAAAGAACAAATGCAGCAAAACCAAAATGTTAATTTGGAAGTTCAAAGCACTAGAAAACCATACCACAATATACAGCATCACGGTGTCCCCTCAACTTCTTAATGTTTTGCATCTTTTGCACCATGGTCAATGGCTTAGCAATTGCATAGCATGCAGAGCGAATGGATGGAGCTCGATGGTGCTTTGGAAAACCTCCTCCAATTTCCCTTAAACCTAAACCATGCACCTGATCAGCCTGCATGTGAGGCCAACGCAGATGCACAGGGAAATGATTAACTTGCTCATTCACAGTTCTATCACCTGAAAAACAGAAAGAGCAAAGGTCAGGAAAAAGTAACAAGAAAAGGAGAATTTGGAGAATGAACTCAGAAGGAACTAATAATGAAAACGGACCCAAGAAGATGAGGAGCACAGAAAGGAAAGCACTTTCAAAGAAGTGAAAAGCAAGGAAAATGAAAACATAATTAGAAAAGTTTGTTGTTGCTGAGAATCCAGTGAGGTTGTTGCCCCAAAGGTACTTACAAAGTACCATTAAGGAAGCAAGATAATGGACCTAGGTATTAAAGTAAAATAGCACTTCTTCATTCACATCCAGAGCATTACACGGTATAAGAACTCCCACTAAACTGAATGTTCAGGGAAAAAAAAAAAAAAGATTTTTTGAAATTCAACAAATTCTGAAAAAAAATTATTATGTCAATTGGCAAATGAAATACATGCCATTGTCAGAAAATTCCAAGTAATGGCATTGCTTATAAAAGCCATGCCATGGTGAAGGAGTTGCCAAGTGGAGCCATTAGCCTCCAAATAATCGTTAGCCAACTCCTATAACCAGGAGATGAAGGCTGTCACCCTTTCATGCTTCTGTAAAGCAAGATGATTGGTCCTATCCTTCATCATTTTTGCATGAAATGAATGCATCCAGGCCCCAAGCCTATAACCTAGAGGTTGCAAGATCAAGAGTTTTCGCCAATCAGATGTGGTATGATTGGTCTTCTCATCTCCTTTAAAGGAGTGAGAAGTGGGAGGTTTCAGATTCGAGTATCCAAACCACAAGTAGTTGACCTTAAAGGGGAAGGCTACCCCCCTATTGTGTAGCCTATTGTGTTTTTGTGGGTGTTCCCCCTCTCTAATATCAAAAAAAGATCAAGAGTTTTCAAGGCAAAAAGCAACATTCTCTGAGCTACACAATTTCATATAGAAATGTTGAATTTGTTTTGAGGGGGGCAAAAAAAAAAAAGCCACATCAGAGTAAAGTGTGTTTCCAGATTCATCTGAAAAATAATTTTCTAAAGCAGTATGATAGTCTGGTATCACATACAATCCAGAAGGGAAAAGGAACCAGATCCCAGCAAAGTAGGAACATCAGCTGCATTTGGTTTATGTCCTCGAATCTTGCCGAGTGCAGGAGGGGCAATATGCTGTAACATTTGCTTCAGAAGCTTTACCAGATGATCCTTCTCAATATGAGGATACCTGATAGTTATGCAAATGGCAAAACCATAGATGTCCCATTAGAATGGCAAAAAAAAAAACAGAATACACCACAACAAAGCATTTAAAGCATAAAGCAAACAAAATTTTGGGTTTATGCAAACACATGTTCCCAGGTTATTCCTAAAAAGAAGGACCTTAGTCCAAATTTGCCATTAATGGGAACAGCCTTCCCTTTTTTCCTCCTAATATCTTTCTGAGTCTTGCTATCAATAATTTGTTTACCACAGATTATTAAAATATTAATTTGATTGAGAAGGAGAAAACCATTCACAATTAGTAAACTACTCCAGCAAAAAATTTTCAATTCTTAATTTTACTTTAGGAAAGGTGTCTTTAATTATTCATGGAAGCAGTTATAAACATCTAATAATTAATGCCTAGAGGGTTGAGCAGCATTACTTTAAAAAGGAAACAAAAATAAGAGAATAAGGTTTTAAGAACGCCAATTGATCTTCTGAAACCCCAGTCATCATTCAAGTGACAATTGTTGAAATACAGAAATGTTGCAAGCTATAGTTTATGCAAATAATAAGTGGAAAAATGACGTTAGAAAATTCCATGACATAAAATCGCCATATGGAAATAAAGTTTCCCCCCTGGATTATAAATTACATCCCTTGAATTGGAAACTAAAGAACCCCATTTATTTGGGAAAAAAAAATTGAAGCACATGTACCTATCCACCAATTTATCATAATTTAATGGAAGAGAGGCACCATCATCATCATTTCCACTACGTGCATCGCTTCTTGAAAACCACGCATGATATCTTCTTGGCAGAAGCTCATGTTCCAAAAGCTCATTCCAAAATTGTACAAAACTCCTTTGGCAAGGCCCAGAAGATAGAAAAAGCAAAATCAGAAAGTAAACTTCTCTAAGGTCTACATCTATTTCATTCCTCTCTTCTTGTTCAAACTGTGCCTCCTCCACCATGTTATTTGTAGTACTTAAAGGCACCTTACTTATAGAAGAGGCACTCTTCCAGAAGTCCATTTTTTAGTACAATCTGAGGAAACAACCATTTTTTAGTACAAATAATCACTAAGCATTCTATGAAAAACATGGTTTACAAACAAAAGATTACCACAATTTGGGCATTGCAATCTCACAAAAACAATATCAATCCAAAGAACTGATGAATTTAAATTGGTATTAACAAGCAAAGCCAGAAAAAAGATTACCACAGGACATGTTAGAATCTCAAGATAAATAAAAACAAAACTGCTACAATAACAAATGTACAAGGTCCTAGAAATGGCATACCCACCAACACATGCACACTTTATACACTGTCCTAGTGCACCAGATTTCCCTTACACAGTACAACTCAATATTTATTTTTATATACACACTGTAAAATATATCTTAGAACCTTCCAAGGTTATGCTGGCAAGTGTAATTTATTCTCAAACAATGTTTGGAAAGCATTATGAATGAATAAGTCCCAGCTAACATGCCATATAACTCAGAATAAATCCTGCTTGCAGCATTTTTCCCCCTTTTGCACAGTGTGCTGGGAGCTTAGCTTGAATGATACAGAGTTATCCCATCGTGTAGGATACCATTCAACCAAAAGAAGAGTGTAGACATTGATGAAGGACAATGGCCCACATGGTGTTATTGAAAAATGCAAAGTGACTTGTAGAGTTCTCCAAGTCCACAACCCAGAAAGTAACAGATAATCTAAATAGTCTCAAAAATTGCAAGAAGCCTAATGTGATCCTTTTTATAAGTTAATAATCCAGATATGAACTTCATTCATAGAACCCTAATAGTAATAGTCAGGTCCTTCACTGTTATATTGCATACCATAAAAAAACTTAATCATAACATAATTTCTACACCCTTTTTGCAGCAATTCTCTGCTTGAAGTATCCTGAAAACTGTTTAAAAAGCGACTTGTTCACTGATCACTTGTCTCCTATCCCAGCTGACTGTACTGCATTACATAAAGGGTCCTACCAGTGGTTCAGGACCCATCCAATCTCAACTACATGCTATTATTGATAGATATCTAGACTTATCAGAAGATTCTTGAGATTTGTGAGAGAGTTTGCCTCAATTCAACATTGCAGTTTTCCGCTTTTCTGTTCTTTTTTTTTTTTTTTTTTTCTTTCTCAATTATTGTGCAGCTGCAGGCAAAACTGTTTATCCACCTACTAAAACTCCACAGAAACTGATACTTCAAGAAGTATTCTTCATTCTCAAATGCTTATAGTATACAAAGACTAAGACTACTGAGTAATCTGATACTGTCTCGCTCGAGTCTATCCATAAACATAGATTAACATACAAAACTAATATGGAAAAACCCAATAAGCAAACCCTGCATTGATAAACTTCATTTTCTCCAAACTGAAAGTGCATTACATTAATAATTAGGTTCCAAATTGGTAACTAAACCAAAGAAATTCACACTCAGATAGGCATTACAAAAAACAATTACGGACAAAAAAAAAAGCAAAATCAATAAAAACTACAACAAGAGGATAAACCAAGATTGAAATTGAACAACAGTAAGATCTAATACAAGAGATAAAGAAGATTTTTCTTTATTTTCTTCTTTTCTTACCTTAAGAAAGAAACGCTGAGCTCCTTTCACTCAAAGACGCAGCGAGAGATTCAGAAGAAAATTGATAATTAGATTCTAATTTGGGTTTGGGAAATGGAGCTCAGAAATATCAATTCAAAGTGTAAAGAAAGAGCAGTGTCTTACATTTTGAAATTTGGTTATTGTCTCTTTCGCCTTTCTTTTTTTTTTTTTTGGGCCTGTGCAGAGAACAAGAGAAAATGGAAAAAATGAACAACGAAAAGGAGGGATTTAACCAAAATAAATAAAAAAGCTTAATCTAGAGAGAATATTTTTTGAGAGATTAATTATAATTAAGGATGGGTTGATTAATAGAGATATGATTTTAAGGGTTACAAATTAAAAGATTAGGTTACTTGTTCTGAAATGACTGATACACCCATCATACTTTTCAATGTCTCTCAATCCTAATGGATTTTATTGGGGATATATTTGTCTTATTGATAGTGGAATAGAGCTTTGCGTTGCTGCTTTGCTAGCAGTAGTCGCTGTATGCCGGGTAGAGCCGGCAATTTTTGACGCAAATAAAATAAACGACGGCACGTAAATTAATAAATAACCCACGGATAATATGATTATATATGTTTATTTAAATAAGTTAATAAATTAAGAGATAATACATTATACAAGTAATTACTTATATATTTTTTACATGATACGAGTAATCACTTATATATTTTTTAATTTAGATAATTAATTTTTTATTTAATAAATATATTTTTTAAAATTTAATTTATTAAACGGGTTACACTGATCGACCTGTATAATTTAATTAATAAACATGTTTATACTTATATTTGATATTTTGATACGATTAATTAAACAAATCGTATTTGAATTGATCTTTTTTATATTATACACGCATCTCAATACAAATAATGATATAAATACGACACGAATTGTCAACCTTTTGCTAGGAGTATCCAGTTGGATCAATTCCAAAAATTAACTAAAATTAATTAATTGGGCATTTAATTATGCAAAAAATTTTAGTAATACCTTTCCGGCAAGAAAATTGTTTTATTTTTACCAGAACATGCTACAATGAATGTAAAATTGTTGTGATTGATGTTTTTTTTTTTACAATAGTTTTATTTAATTTTAATTTTTTTATGTTATCTTGTGTGTTTAATAATTTTATTTAAATTATAAATTTTTAAAATTATTAAAATTAATTTAATTAGAAATGAATCTAGTGATAGTATTGTTATATTCAATAAAAATATTTGATTAAATCTTCAAAGTTTCTTTATAATTTTCAATTAATAATGTATGTTTACATATCTTAATCATATCATTTGACAAGCATATATAAAGTATAATACCTAAATGATGGGCTCAAAGCGAATTTTGATTTTGAGAATATTACTATATGATCTTTGAGAATATTACTATATGATCTTCGTTAAGCGATGTGCTTGGAGTGCTTAGAAAAGAACATTTAATAATTATCTACTAAGATATAAATTTTTTAAGCAAACCTCTAACTTGATAAGATGAATAGTTTAAATAAATATATAACTATAGTTTTAATTGATTAATTGCATGGTAGAGGCTTTGGCAAATAAAACACTTCCTTGCATCGTGCTTAATATATAGTTTAGTAAATCATAATGAAATGAACATAAATAATGAAATATGAGTTATTTTAAAATTTTCGGAAAAATAGCCAGTGGCTTAGTAGTTCCATATTGATAGTTTGAATAATTTTATTTATCATTCAGAGTTATTATGTAATTTCCATTTGCATAAAATTTTAAATTGAGATAACATAAATAAAATAAAATAGTAATACTGAATTGGTAAGATATATGGGGAGAAAATAAAAAAACATAGTATATATATAATCCTTTTGTCAAGTTAGCAGAAGTTTGCAACATTAACAATCAATGCTATTTTGACATTTTAAAAAATAAATCCACTTGCAAAAGTAGAACAATACAAGACCTAGATTTCCCACTGGATCTTTTGAATGGTTGTTAATCCAGTCAAACTCAACTACATGGCACCGAAGGGAAAGCCACTACAGTAATTTACAACAACGTCCCTCAAGCATCAATAAACCGAATATCAAAGGTCTGAGGATGTATCTGCCACACATTTAAGGCTGCATATTCCTCTAAACATTCTTTCAATTGAGCTTCACTGTAACCCTGTTCATAAACAAGCATTTCAACCAATCAGATTACATGTAATTTTGAGGGGAACTCATCATGAGTAGAATAAGCATCTATATGACTCAAGATACAAGTCAACCTAGCAAAATCAGTAACAAGGGGAATCTTAAATCCGAGCAACAAGACCTCCAAATTTGATTATGATATGTCCACAGTCCTTAAGTTGAACTTTCAGTTCAGGGAAACCATGTAAGCCAGAACGGTCCCCAGTTATGCATTTTTAGTTTTTCAAACCACCAAGAAATAACAAATAAGATTTAAATTATAAAATCCACTTACCTTTCTAGAGATCCAGTTGAGTGCATGGGCATAGCTCAAGTCCATGGAGTTAGTCCTTGCAGCTTCATCTCTCAAGATTGAATATATATCAGAGATGGCATCCAGACCAGACCTCTGACGATCATCAGAATATAAAGAGAACTTCGACATTTGGATTAATCTTAGTGCTTCATCCACGTCACTCTGAGCCACAGTTTCTGAGAATCGAAGTCTTGCTAAAGCCTGCAACCCAATGAAATCAATTTCAGACTCCTTGATGTAATTAAAAAGAAAAAAAAAAGGTTGCATTACAGATTTATGTTGGCTTTTACTTTTTGTGGGAACCGCCCTATTTGGACCAATCCATTAGGCAGCATGAAATCAGTTTTCTAACCTATCGTTTTTTCTTTTGATTCCTGAACACAAGTGTTGCCTCATCAGAGACAAAGGATTGAGAGTGACTAGAATCCATGTATATAATAATTTGAAGTAACAGCCCTATGTTGCCTTCCCTGCCCCATTTTCAGTCTAGAACCAGCGTCTATTATAAGAAACAAATGAAAATTTAGGACTTACAGCTGATATCCGGAGGATGCTGAGAAGAGTTCTAATAGTTGTATAGGAATGAGGGGTATTTGATTTAGCTTCTTCTTGTCGAATGCTGGAATATGCAGTAGCAATATACTCCTCCAATTCCTTGGGGACATAAGGTGACAATCTCCTAGCAGCCGAAATATACACTCTGCAAAGCATTGAATGAAATGGTACTCATTTTAAAGCATTTAAATTCTGGTCACCTAAAACCAGTCAATTCTACAGAAACCAATTATTTTATTCTGAATATTTCTCAACAAATGTGAAAAAAAAATCCGTCAACAATTACTAAGCCCTATTACCAAAGCCAATGGCTCCCTTGTTAACCATGCACACAACTTGGCAGTGGAATTTCACAGAAACTTATCAAGCTTTGAAATTCAAGTGCATGGGACTATGCAAGCAGTAGCATGTAAATCCAAGAAATATGCACATCACACACATGGCTTTATCAGCAACCCAACAATTATATAATTTGTCAGAACAAGTAGCCTGCTATTATATTATTCATGATGTGAAAAAAGAAGATGCTGAAATAGGAAGAAAATTCTGAAGGAGTTTGTGAAGTTGGTATTCATAATTGATTTCTCATAAGAAATTTTGATATTTACCGAAGAATAGATGATTCGAGTGGAGTGAAACCAAGAGCAGGGGATTCTTTATTCTGGTGCACATAAACAATGTGCCGAGCCATTTCAAGATCACTATCCATATCTGCTCGATCAAGGATCAACCACAGGAGATCAAATCTTGATAGAAGAGCAGGAGGTAGATTGATATTTTCAGCAGGAGTTCTCCTAAGGTCATATCTTCCCCTACCAAAAAAAAAATAAAAATTACATGACCTCCATAGTCAATAAATAGGGTTTTATATTTAGACTTACTCATGCAAAGAAATGACAGGGTTTGTAGGATTTCATTTTGTTTCATTTTGCTCATTATGTATTAACAGCAAGACATAAGTAGCATGCGAATTAACAACCGATAATGCCAGGAAAGTTGTACCAGGCTGGATTCGCAGCAGCAAGGACAGCAGTTCTTGCATTCAGAGAAGTTGTGATCCCAGCTTTGGCAATGCTGACAGTCTGCTGCTCCATAACTTCATGAATTGCTGTACGATCTGATTCATCCATCTTGTCAAACTCATCAATAGCACATATGCCCATATCAGCTAGAACCTGAAACAGATTAACAGTTCTCCATTTGAATCTCAAACAACTCAATAATAACTCTAGATATTAACTTATTGAAATTGGAAAATTAAACAATTAAGGCAATCCATTGGAACAAGGCCAACATAATGGATTTTTTGTTAGTACGTAATTTTATGCCTGCATAAATAGAATCCACATTTTTCCATCATGGTACACATCAAAGTAGAAATCAAAATCAATTTAAGCAAATTAAACTGTTGCACAACAAAAAGAAGTACAAATCTCACCAAAGCTCCCCCTTCTAGGACCATCTCATTTGTAACTGGATCCTTCTGAACAGCAGCAGTTAGACCAACTCCACTGCTTCCTCTGCCAGTAGTATACACTCCTCTAGGCGCCACATTTATTATGTGCTTCAGAAGCTGACTTTTGGCAACCCCAGGATCACCCATCAAACATAAATGTATATCTCCTCTAATCTGCAATTTCATTGAAATGCAATATTTTATTAACTCCAATTTAAAAAGAAATACATCACGGGAAGAACTAACTAGCACCATCACAATCATAAATATTTGCTGAAGAAACCTTACCCACTGACAGAAGAAATGAGAGAGATCTCTGTATTATTCTTTATAAGGAAAAAACTTCTATTTAAGCAGGCAAGACCAAAGAGTATGTGCTAGAGAAACTTTATCCATTGACAAGAAATGAGAGAGATCTTTAAATTACTCTTTATAAGGAAAAAGCTTCTATTAAGCAGGCAAGAACAAAGATTTACAAAGAGGAGGATAAGGTATCCTGCTCTTCAAAACAACATGACACAGAAGCAACACCAGAACCAGACAGATATAAATAATGTTCTCCAATGAATTGAGTAAGACACTTCTTTGAAAGCCCTGAAGCACAGGCCACATAGAAGCAAAGAAAACCACTTTATCCCACAGCAGATTAAAAAGCAACCTCTAATTTGACTTTATCACTTGTAAATATGATAAGCATAAATGAGTCTACCAACAAGTATTAACAGCACCATGCAGGAATGTATGCATTACCTTCATTCCATCCTTCAGCTTCCGATGTGGAGCACCCACAAGAAGAAGAAGTAATGCTTTCTTGATATCTTCATGTCCATAAATTTCAGGTGCTAATGATCGAGCCAACTTGTTATAAATATCGCCATCCTCAGCTAGACGTGTGATCTGCTCTTCCTCATCTCCTCTAAGTTCATACCTGTGATAAAGCACAAGTGAGTAAATCTGCTGAACTCTTGTTTGGTCTCATTCAAGTCATGCTTGCTAAAAAGAATTTAGAGCCTTTGCCAAAGTGTAAGTTTACCTAAGATGAGTATGCTCCTCAGATATTGACACTGGTAAGTTATTTAAAAACGGAAAAAAGAAACGTTTTTGTATCAAGGCATTTTACGTTCCAAAATGTGTTTGTCTCTGTGTGTGTGTGCATGTGTGTGAGTATTTCATAGATTTATTTCAGCAAATAAACTTTCTTTTATCCAAACCACACAAATAGCAGTTAAAAAGAAAAATATCATACATGAATCTTCAATTCATTTGGCTCTCACGCTCTTTTTTCTTTTTTTTTTTTTTCAATTACTTACAGGGAAATTTCCATATCTTTTTTTTACTGACATAAGCCTATCATCTTTTCTCTATTCATAATTCAAATTACAGACTAAAAACCTTGAAACTAATCACAAATCCAGGACCAGAATAGTCAGAGAACTCAGGACACTATATATCCCTGTATATAGAGTAAAAAATGTATTCGTTCCAGATTGTCAATTTCCCAATATTGGCAAGTTGATCGACAAGTATTAATAAGTTAGTATGAAATGCAACATATGATAAGTTCCCAATACATTGCAACTTCTATGCTATGTTCACACAGAAGGAAATGGAACAAAAGAGAGCATAAATAACAAAACTTCAGTGCTTGCTTTGCTTATTCTTTTCCAATTTGCATATCCCTTGTAATACATTTTCCCCCACAACATCATAACCAAAAAAGTCAAAGAAATCCAAATTTATAATTTCTTTCTGAATCCCATATTTTCTTCTATCTCCCTAAGATTTCATCATTCTTTACAAACATAAGTTTTACCATTAACAAAGTAATATCCGCACGGAAACTGGTTTTACTTCTGGATGAAAGACCTCAGGTTGTCGAAAAAAAACTACCAGTTTGAGTTCAGTAATTAAAAAAGGACAAGGAAAAAAAGATATATTGCTTCAATATCAGCAAATGGATGAGCCCAAGTAATATGGAGAATTCCAGTGATTATAAGTTCCTTATGATAATGGAGAAATGAAAACTTGCTTACTCTTCATATTTTTTCTTGAAATGAGTGACAGACATGGCCTCCAAGTATGTATCAGCAACTAAGCCAGCACGAAGTGCTCTGAAACCAGTGTAAGGAATTGGGAGAAAGATCCCTGATAATTCAACGACATCACCTGGAGCTACCTGAGAATGTTAAAAAAAAAAAAAGTCAGATACAAGTTAAATGTTTCGACAACACATCAGAAGCACAAAAAACCAATTAAGGATGAATGAAAAAATAAATCTTCACATTTATTTTTTGCCTAACAGTATTCCTTTCTTTTTCTTCTCTATCTGTGTGGCAAATTCTAAACATGGCAGGCCATAAAGGAAGTCGTGCATTTATCCATGAAAAAGGTTTATCCAAATTGATTAAGCTATTTTGTTTTAGATAATTGTTGCTTTAACTAAGAGCTTAAGCATCAAGCAAGCTACTGTTGGGCACTTTAGTTAACAACTTGAGGCACAGCAGCAGAAGTAGCTTAAATCCAGTGCCCTTTCTTATTCTGAAAGAATTGGGGTCCCCTGCCAATTTCATGAAATCACCAACCTTTCTTGTGAGTTCTCCTCTAAAATGAACAGTCATCGACCGTGGTATGTGACCTTTTGGAACATGCTCTGCCAATTCTTGAATCTTCGCCTGCAGAAAATCACAATTGTATTGAAAAACAAAACATAATCAACTGTTGTTTGCTTTTGATATGTTATAAATGGCTGAAAACGAAATTTATAAAAAAAAAAAAAAAAAAGTACCTCCTGAAACTTAAGAAACTTTGATGCTCTGAGTTGAAGAATAAGGTTTCCATTTGCTTTGTTTGTTTTACAGTTCTTAGATGGGCACTCAAACAACGGCATGAACACTCGAGCAGTTACTTCCTATTCGATGCATAAGAGAACAAATACATTAACACTAACATTATAAAAGAAAAGACTCCTAAAGAAATTCCAAAATCACAATACTATGCGTAATTAGCAGTGGGGGGGGGGGGGGGGGGGGGGTTGGGGGGTGGGTTGTTGTGGAGCCGAGGAGAGAAGGTAAAATGAATGAATTATATTAATGGCCAATATTTAAGCCAGATATCTCTAACGATAACATTAAAGAAGAACTTCCTTTGAAACCCGCTAAGAATATAGCGGCCAGTAAATCTTACAAGACTAGATTCAGTTATGTCTTGATCATTTGTACTTATTACCTGATAAATTTCAAAACCACAGTCTTCACACGTATACACAGCTACCTGCATCAGTGGCTTCACATCCGAACATCGTGTCACAATACCAGATATCCTTACAAGCTGCCCAATATACGAAGCCTTAACCTCTCTGATAGTAAATGGCTGTCCCTTTGAAGGTGCTCTGATATAAACTTCACTGAATCAAGAAAGAATAAGCATTAAAGCACCAATTATGCCCACTATATCAAGTAACAGCCCATTCTTTTCAGAACTATATAACATATATGAGTAGCATAGACATAATCTTTGCAAAACCACAATAATACATTGTATTTAGCAACAAATTCTATGCTCAAAAATAAATGTCTAGCTCAGATCCCAATAACTGATCAAAGATTGGACAGACCCCATATAATTTTAAAAGTAATTTATCGATCCTCATGACATCTATTCAAATAAAAGATCTCTAACTTCAATTGCCATGCTAATATGCTATAGCAGAAAGCAGTCTAGCAACACAAGTGCTAGAAAACTCAAATTGAGACGATTCAGCAACAGATGTAATCCAAACAATTCATCTGTAAACAAATATTGTCTGGAACAAATTCAACAGCATTCCAAGCAAATAAATACTTATTCATGAAACTCACTAGGAACGCTTGATCTCTGCAGGAATCTTCTGCTGCGGATCAGAACCATCAGCATTCTCATTTGCATCCTCAGATCTTTGTGTCATCAATATGTCATGGTCATCATCTAGAAATGCCTCGGTGGGCTCAGGCATCAATTCATCTATTGCAGCAGCAAAAACTCCAATGTATCGACGGGTATTCTCAGTAACCCGTCTAAAGAATTCCTCATCCAAGTCTTTATACTGCAAAAGATTTAACTAAAGAAATGAGGGTTTTAGATTTCCAACCTAAAAACCTAATTGGGAACTGGTATTAACAGAATAATACCAAATACATAATACAAATAAAATAAAATAAAATTTACATTGAGGAGGTCTTCGAGGTGGATCTGGATTGCACGAATCTTATGATTCGCAACATCTTGCTGAAGAGCAAAGAACAATTAGAGCTGAATTGAAATTATAATAGAAATTAAAGTGCGAAGATTTTCTATGAAACTACGAATCACATTTGAGCAACCAACGAATAGAGTTTTTAAGGGTTTTTTTTTTATATTTTTTTTATGGGTATCAATATTTGGAGACAAAATGGGGGAAATGTTAAAGAAAAATGGTGGGAACTTACAAGAATGTTGGTGTATTTGGCTTCACCATTTGCGTCGGCGAAGTTCGAAAGAAAATCCTTGGCCAGAACTGGAGAAATAAGAAAACACTATTATGCAAATCAAAAAGACAGAGAAGTGATTAAAAAAGGGCAAAAGAAAAGAGAGCTAACCTTTGTCT
Source organism: Reutealis trisperma (assembly GCA_947687605.1). Classification (NCBI taxonomy): domain Eukaryota; kingdom Viridiplantae; phylum Streptophyta; class Magnoliopsida; order Malpighiales; family Euphorbiaceae; genus Reutealis; species Reutealis trisperma. The sequence continues at coordinate 6,518,316 of CANTUT010000033.1, read as the reverse complement.
GAGTTGAAGTCTAAATCCTTCATGGTTCGATGAAACAAAATGGGTAAAGATTGAGAGAGAGAAAGAGAGACAGAGGATGGAGATGAGCAGATGAGAAAGAGGGGAGGAGGTGGTTTGGCGCCAAATGATAAAAAGAGAAGACGTTTTTGGCGGGAAATAAAGAGGACGGCGCGAAAAATAGAGTATCTCAGGTGTAGCGTAATATCATGTTCGTGTACGCTAATGATCGCCGCTAAAATTAAAATGCTAAAATGGAGAAAAAGAAAAAAATTAAAATGTAAAATAAAATGTGAAAATGGAAGGAAAAAGGCAAAAAATCAAAATGTGAAGTAATGGGAAAAAGGGAAAATTTTTTTTATAAATTAAAATGGGAAAAAGGGGAAAAATAAAATGTGAAAAAAATGGAGGGGAAAAATATAAAATAAATCAGTATGTGGCTGCTGAGATTCGAGCCCAGGTCTCTACGGCCACAACGTAGAATTCTAACCACTAAACTACAGCCACTTGATATGATTAATTTTTAACTGTTAAAATATATATCTATATATTAAAATAGTATAGACAAATTCTAACGGGAATAGAATAATTATTTTTAACTTACGCATAAGTTTAAAAAAAAATATTTGGACCGCTTGATAATTATCGGAGACTCTAAATTTACTCTAAATTAGTATTTTCATATTATTCGATGAATGTTTTAACTACAGCATTTAGATATATATATAAATATAAATAAAAGATAATACAAAAATTAATGATGTACTAATTACTACTTGAATAAGTTACTTCTACGCAAGGCTTTTAGCAAGGTAAAAGGATGAATTAGACCATATCATCTGATGGCTGTATTGAATATTAAAAATATGTATTAACATGATTCTTAGTTATTATATGCAAAAGGTTATATTTATTTTTAGAAATTTAAGATATACTAACTAAAATATTATTTTTTTTCAAATATTTAACTCATGGTGTATTAATAATCATAATATTTATTTTTTTAACATTGAAAATATTTGAAGGGGAGAAACTGTTAAGATGTAAACCCTTAAACCATGAATTATATTACAGATATTCCATCAAAAACTATAAAGATAATATCTATTTATATTTTAATTATAACGCCAGTCTCATCTTGAGCAGGAAATCAATTTCACCGAAAGGAATTAGTTGATGCCTTCTGCAATAACTCCATTCTACTACTACTCCGCTTTACTGACCATGTCAGTATCGCTGGGAGCCTTAATAATTCATTAAGAGTGGTAAATTACAAAAAATAATGTTTTTTTTTTTTTTCCTGCCACCTTGAAATTTCCCCATCTCAAATGGCCTAAGCAAAGACAATCGCATTAGCTTAATCCGCATGGAACTCAGATTCTTATTCTCATGAAAATGAACTGTACACTCTGATGAATTGAAAACAATCAATTCACCACACGGAACAATCATTTTGGTTTTAGAAACAATCGTGTTGTACTATTTCAATAAGAAAAGAAAATGGCAGTGTCAAATGTAAAAAATGACTATAAAGTTCACACAACTGAGAGAAACAAATAGCAATCTCGCACCACAGTCCTCCTGGAACATTGAATTAGCAAACACCCCCCTCCTCTCCAAAAAACAGAACAACCCTTGGGCAGTCTGATAAATAAAGTTGGCGTGTTTAACATGTATAATGTCACATCTATACAACCAGTGTGTAAGCTATATGATCCTAAAAAGGCTGGAAGGGATGGAAAGTTCAATACCAGTTGGCTTACATGTACTGGCAACTAGTGTGGAGAGGCAAAAATTATGCAAATTACGTCAGGCTCCCCCAAAGGTAAACCTTTCAAGAGCATTTCTTGGGTGCATAAATGCAGACTCGAGGCTACAAGCAGTCGAACTGCAGGCTTGAAACAATAATTCAAAATTTTCCAAGGCTGATTTTGGTAACAAATAGTGGCCTCTTGACTGAACTGATCGTCTTACCATGTGCTACATGCCCAAAGATGCTAGTGAAGCTTCTTATTTTGAAGAATCCAGTCAGATATTCATTTGACAGTTCTCAATGACTGAAAAACAATGTAATCACCGATTCGAACCTCCCTAGTTACGAAGCAGTTGCATTCTGTTCCCTCTTTTTGGCTAACTTTGCTTGAATTAGTTTGTCCAAGATGGGAGGCTCAAGAGGAATTGGGTCAAGACAACGTTCTGAAGCACCCACAATCACCTGCTCATAAACAAACACATGGCTATCATTTATTGCCAAAAAATGTCAAACCTAACCGCAAACATGTTAAGATCAGACATGTGATAGATGAGTACATAAAAGAAAGGAAAGCCAACCACAACTCCCATCCCTCCAGCCCAACCTTTTCCAGATATATAGTGCATGTTTATATAAAGGAGAAAACAAAGAAAACCAATATAAATCCCAATACTAGCTTCCTAGGCAAGAACTCAAATTCTTGAATTAGGCTATTTTTTATTACCTCATCAAGCAAAAAGTCAATGGCTGCTTCATCTTCAACAGTTTCCCTCAGAGGAGCCCTTAGAAACTGAATATCCAACTGAATTTGCTGAAACCCACTCCGGTTGAAAGTCTGGAGTCGAACAAATTCTTGCAAACTTTTAAGACAAAGTTTTACTATAGTAGTTACCACAGATTCCTGCAATCATAACCAGAAAGAATCCATGTTACTTCATTACCACTTGCAGTTATGCCTCCCCAGACAAAGTTAAGCAATCGCAGTCCAATACCTGTGTAAATTCAGTTTTTGTAAAAATCTCAACTTTTTGCTTGAACAATTTTGCCAGGTGGGTTTCCAGAAGCTGGCTCCTAGCCCTTTGGGTATGTGACCGACTCATTTTATCATCTCGTAATGGATTGCTGCGAGAGGACGCAGTGCTTCCATTGCTTTCAGAACGATGATGTTTGCGAATAACTCCTTGGGGTAAAATCTGCTTTACCTCAGTACATATTGCTTCCAACTGGCAAGGACAAAATCAAAGTTGGTCATTTTCCCCAATGATGAGGTATGTGTGCATGCATTACAAATCTACAAGTTCTTGTAATCATAATATTTTGGAAAGTTGAATCAAACAAAGTTCGCATCATAATATCATCTCTTAGGATACGTTTGGGGTTCTTGTTAAGGGCTTAACAAAAAGCTTTTAGAATTTTTTTTATTTAATTGATTATTTTTATTATTTTCTATAAACTATTTTTCAAACCTGCTTTTAGGAAAAGTATCAATTTAACTGCTTCTGCTTAAAAACAGTTTTAAAAAAATATTAAAAATTTTGTTGAAAAGCATTTTTTTCAAACTCAATGCCCAACCCCCAATGCACCCTTAGTGTTACTCAAGAAATAACAGGAAGGGGAAGGAACCATGCGCAAACCTCTTGAAGAAATAAATCGACGAACATGTGAACTTCTCTTGGCTCCTTGTGCTGTAAAATATTCCAAAATATTAGTTAAGTTCAGTGCTAAATTATCCTTTTTCAACACACACTCTCAAATCTATGGAATGTGGGAGCCACATACTGACCTTGACCCAATTAGGAGCTTTAAACCTCTTCTTCAAGAGAACTGATACTCTCTGAGTTCTCAAAGTTATATACTGGATTAAAACATAGAATTAGATTCTTTGCCATATATATAATCAAAATGAACTAGAACTAATGCCAAAATTACTGAGATTATAAATGGAAAACACTAAATTGCAGAGTCGTATGGGAGAGCAAATGATATTATAACAGGGAATCCCCGCTGGTATTTTGCTAATTTCCCAAACTAACAAAATGACACCACAATTGCTATTTTTGGAAAAAAAATAAAATGCATTGCACACACACGCAGAGTCAACCTCAAAAAACCAAAATAGCATATATTCTGTGGATAAAATTATTTTCCTTTTGGTGATACCAAAAATCAAAAGGCAATATGCAAGCAGAGGTTCGTTCTCCCATAATGAGATTTTTCTTTTCTGGCTCACTCAGAGGATTTTTTTTTTTCAAGGAAAAAAAAAAAGGGAATTTAGAAGTTATCAGGGCTTAAGGTTAATGTGTCTAATGCAGTATTGACTCCAACAACCATAAGAATATCTCATGTGATGTAATGAGAAATTTTAAGAATGAACTCTGTAGTGCAGTCATAAACTGATGATTTAACAGAATCAGGTATTCTGAGTGCAGGATAGTGTGTCCTGAGGGAACTTTCTGTAAGCAGTACAGCAGATAATTAATTGCTGCAAATGGGCTCAGAAATTTTATCATACCAAGTACCAACATCGCAAAATGTTCTAAAATACATGGCCACATAGATTAGACATAATGAAGTCACCAACAATGATTAGAGAAAACTCGAAAAAATTCAAAATCTAGAGAGGTTTTTAACTCATACATGGTGTAGAAACTTTTCACCAGCTGACCGAAAAATTCGACAAATTTCCCCAGGAACAAAAGCAGGCCCATTTTCATAGCCTCGAACACCACCATCAGAGAAAGAAGTAGCTATTGCCTGGCAATTAGAACAACACTATTAAGGCAAATCCCAGAGAATATGGAGAGTGTTATAAATTGTGATGCGATAATGCCATAAAAAGAAATCTGAAATAGATCCATTTGGTGGTTCCTTGCCTCAGTAATTCTTGGGATGGCAGTTTGTTCAATAAAAGCAGAAAGTTGAGCCAGCACTAGGACAAGACCAGCAAGCACTTTGTCAACTGGCATCCCCTCTGTCAAGCCTTGATCTTGACTGGCTGATTTACTTCTTCCAGAAAGCAAGAGGAACTGATTGTCCAGAGCCCTGAAGAAGTCCTGAAATCCTTCTTGAACCCAATCAACAATTGAGTCTCTCAGTTTGAGCAGTAACCCTAAGTTGTCATCAAGAAGCTGGCGGAAGTCCTGGAATGAATAAGCCAAACAAACAATTGAAGAGCTAGATGAACATGTGCAGATACCAAATAGCACAAAAATGTCAAAAGTACAAGCATTAAAGGCACAAAAAGAAAACATCATGGAAGGAAAAAAGGAAGGGCCTTAAATATAACTATATTGGACACCACCAATGTTACAAATATATCAAATATTACAACAATCCACAAATTATTATACATATATCAATTAAGAACTCACCAAACAGCAGAGAGAGAGAGATTTTCAACAAGTAAATATAATAGAAATAATATGGAATATGGATAGCACATGTGAAATAGAACTTCCTATTTAATAGTTCATGGTATATTACCTCTAAAACATCCATGCTTCCTTTAAGCACTGTGCTTTTGCTGGTCTCTAGGGCAACCTGCAAGGGATGCTCTTGCCCTCCCTCCTTTGGTTTGTTATAGACATTAACAGTGAGGGCATCTGCCAGTTCAAACAGAGTTTAACTTAGACCATTATGCTATTTAATGAAAAAAAGATTTAACAGATAAGAAAAAGATATCATCCATTACTATATTCATATAATTTTCCAAACCCATCCATGGACTTTTAGTCTCTCTTCATCAGTTTGTTGGTGGTTGAAGCTTTAGTTATGGGTATACAGGGATAGATAGTCTCTATAAAAAGTAAAATGGGTAGATCAGGTGCTACTTTCTAGAAGTAGTTCTCAGTATCTGCAATATGAAGATGTTTGGCTGAAAATCCCCACGGCTATGGTCTTATGACTCCTAATTGGAGATTTAGATTTCCCAGAGAGGATAAGTCTAGTGTTTTTTCAACAATTAAACATGGGTTTAGAGCTTGGATCTATTAGAGAGACAAATCATAGTTTCTTTGATTGATCTTTTGTGCACATTTGAATTTCTTTTGAGCTGTAAATCCTTGTAATTTTTCCCTATAGATGGAGATTCTGATGCATTCAGATTATGGTAATGAATGAATTCACTGTGCGTTTATAAAAAACCAAAGAGTTTATGCCATTAGAGCTTCTTTGTTGTGCTATTATCCCTTTCTAAACAACTAACAATTATAACAACATAAAACACCCACTGAACCCACCTTCTTTGCCAATGATATGCAACTAGAGAAGTAAAACTTCATTGAAAATGTAACATTAACCTGAGATATTGCGCAGGAGGTGAGAAAATGTGCTTGCAACATACTGCTTGACAACAACCAGAGCAGCCTAAAACCAAGTAGGATTAATCAGTACAAGAAATTTCATTCTCGAATGTATCAATAGATTGTCTCTCAAGAAAGATGAAATGCTCATGGAGATTGTTATCAAGTATGACAATAAAAATCAAAGGACAACCTCCAAAGAATAATCAGGAAGAAAAGCCTCAAGCAGCACTTCATCCATCAGGAGTACATCTCTCCATATAATTCCTGCATTTGACAAGATATTTCAACAAATTAGATGGGAAGTTGCCAAATGAGAGAGAACAATCAACCAACATTTATCAAACTAAAAATCATGTTATTGTTAGAAAAGTTAGGAGAAATGATAACATTAATGGCATCAAGCTTATTTCAATACAATAGTCTACAGATTAAATGTAAGTTTAATACTATTGTGGGCATTCACTAGTCTTCTAGGGCCTACTCTAAAAGTACATCCTTTCGACACCATAACAGCATTGCCTATGAAGACAACTTATTGATGCAGATGTCGGCAAGATAATAACTTTTTTTCCCCACTATGTTTTTGGTGAGGGCACTCTTTCACAGATCAGGTAAGAAAAGAAAACTTCCACTTACAAGAATGGCCCAACCAAGCAGCACAAGGTAATGTGTAAAAGCAATATAAAGAAGCTTATTATATTAGCAGAGCACTACAGGATAGAGATTCCCAACTGAAACACCACATGTAAGAAATACAAACGTGAACTAAGAAGAAGACTTGGGACACAATTCTAGAAAGTAATTAGAAAAGAAATCACAAGCAAAGTGGAGCAATATTATACTGAAGGACACGATTCTAGAGGAACACCATGTCATATGTTAGTTGCATAACATAATGAAAGTTGAGTTCCAATCCTACAACAGAAGTTGGCTTCAAATACCCCAAATGCGTGCTCCAAAGTCCAAAGTGAAGTGACTTCTTGATGGATGAAAGCTTGACCAGGGTGAGGATTGAGGAATGAAAAAAAAAAGAATACAGACTGAATAACTAAATAATATAGCAACTAGCATTTGCTATGCAAAATTTATAAGCACCAAGAGATTATGTGTTAGAAGATGTATAGTACTTACGAAGAACACCCAAAAACTTTGCAGCAGAAATCGGTTCCTTTATGTATTGCTCAGTGATTTCAAAGTGCCTAAAGCAACAAATGCCAATCATTTATATGCGCAAACTTTATGTATTTGCTGAAGAACTAATTGTCATCAAGGTAAATAAAAACCATATATTGCAAACCAATTTGCAAACTCCAATGCACATCCTACTTACTTGGTAATCAAGTCTTGAGAAAGCTTAATTAGTTGCTTTTCTGAGTCGGGAAATATTACTCGATATGCTTGAATAGCCTCAGCAAACTCATGAACAGAAGCCTAAGATTGGATTATTAAGGATGAAAGTTGATTCTTAGTCTGGGAACTGATGAACAAAGAAAGAGAATACAAAGAAATGAAAGAACACACACACAGAGGCACATAACTACAAGCTGAGAGTTGTTATCATAAAAGGCACGAATTCAAAGTAGTAATTATTTCCCCCGCTTACATCATTTGAGGTGGCAGCATTTGAAGGATCATTAGAATCCTCCAAAACATTGGTTATTTCTTCTGTATTAAGGTGAAGGTCCTGAAGAGATTGTTCTAACTTTTCAAATAGTTTAGCTTTCAAGCTATCAACCTGTCAAAAAAAGAGGCCATTTTTCATCATTTGCGCAACAATGTCTTAAACAATTACACAGGAACAAAGATTAAACAATTACACGGAACAAAGAAAAATCAATATGCATGTATGAGAAGAATTCAAGCATAAAAATATTGAAATTTAACGGTTATTTTGCCCCCCGCCCTACACTTTTTTTCATACAACTATAGCAGGCTGGCTAACTAACAGATAACCAGAAGTGATAAATTAACAAAGCAATACCAACCGGAAAATCCAACTGCTTAAGAAGCACGGCAGCCTCAGCCCTTGCTTGTATGGATTCAGTATCTGAGAATAGCTTTCCCTGAAAAGCACAGCACATGAGAGATTTTTCATCAGCAGCAGCACAACTCCTGTCTTGCAATATTGACACATAAAGAAGTGCAATACTTTCATTCACAATAAGCATTATTGAACCTACCATTAGTTTTAATATCTGAAATCAGAATCTAAATTGCGAAAGAATATTGGAACAACAAGAACGAAAGAAAAGAAAACATTCATTGGCCCTTCATCTAAAACATTTATTGGTCCTTCATCTGCATGTTTAGTTTGCCTTGGAAGCAACCTGACTTGGTATAAAAAATACCTGTAAATTTTTAATAACTGTGGCCATAGCTTCTTCGGATGCTCGCTTACAGTCCTGGAATGATGAATCCCCGTATGCCTAATAAAGATAGTATCTGAATACTTAGGACTTCTGAATTTTACACATCAAAGAAGCAAAGAAGAATAATGCACCAAAAGAAAACTAAAAACAAAATATCAGCAAATTTTTGTTCCAGTCATCGAAAGCTGAGATAAAGCAAAAGTAACCTTGAAAATTGGCATTGCTCCAGTATAGAACCTGACTGCATCAGCATATGCCTCCGATTTAATACATTTCCCAAGTCTAACAGGTAGATCATATATGAACTGCCCTTTTCCACATAAGAAGAAATCAGTAAGACTCGTGAATTGCTACACATCAATACTCAAACTATGGAGAAATAAGCATTACTACCTCCATCCCATTAAAAAATTGAACAGAAAAAATCTTCAATTATGGGACACTGTATAACCATTAATGTTGACAGGAAAGTGACACCAGCTGACTATTCAACAAGCTATCAGTTCAATCAACAAAACTAGCCACACATCACTTCCAAGACAACAGCTTTGTCAGCCCTTAAAAAATAAAGGTTGATTAAATAACACAAAAGGAACACCTGTACATATAGTTTTGATTCATCATTCTCCAAGGTCAATCCCTCAAAAGAGGATATTCAATTTCAGTTCAGAATTTTCTCAAGCATTTGTTTGCAGAGGTCAAAAAAAGTAAGAATATACTGACCCATAAATAAACCATGAAAAGGTAGGCTAGTAATGTTGGTACCTGAACTTTACGAAGAAGGTTACGTGTGCGATGCAATTTCTCTATATGTTCTCTCTTTTCAAAAAGAGATGTGTTTACACCATCACTTCTTGATTGCACTGACATTATCTGCAATGGTTGGTGGAGTTTGTCATTCTTTGCTATTCACTTCTCATGCACACACACATGCGCGCGCACATACACACAAAAAGCACAGATTCAACAAGTATTGAGATGAAAGTTATATGCATACTTTTTCAAGAAGCTGCTCCATATTTGTTTCCATGCCCACAATGTTATTTTTCATTCTGTAAATATATCAAAATTGTATCAATACAGGGTATAAGGTTCATTAAAAAAAAAAAAAATTCCATCTTATTTGGAGATGTAAAACGAAAACAAAACATGATAAAGAAGACATTCAGAGAAACAAAACATGATAAAGAAGACATTCAGAGGAGCTCCTAACAAATCCAAATTGCCATACAATAATAATAAAGATTGTAGGCAAAGTTTCATAAAAAAAAATTAAAAGAATCGAAAGCAATACCTCTTGATCGTATCAGTCGCGCTGATGAACTTGTTGTAATTTTCATAAACTAACATTTGCAAATCAGTGTCAAGATTCTTTATCTCAGCTGCCATTTCAACATGCTTCTGCAGAAGTCCTTCCAAATTTGACTTTTGCACCTATATTAGAACTAATAATTAACTCTAAGCTTCTTCATATACTTGAAATTCAAATGCAAAACGTGCAATTTCCATTTTCTGAGCTTTGAGTTCAATTTTGAACTACAAAAAGATAAATGAAATTCAATTAAAATCGGGATCAATAATAGATTAGGGGCGTACAAGAAGATTCATGTACTGATCGGCATCGAATGAGGTGGTGTTGATGGCATCTAATGAAGCGAATTTCGAAGAATTGCTGGATGACACTGCAGGATCTGGAGAGTAGAAGCTTGATAGCAGATCTCTCATCCTCTTCGCCTTATCGTCCAGTGGCACATCATCTACAGCCATTTTTCACTTGGATCTCTGCTTGGTTCTCTCTTCTTACTACTTGATTCGCTGATGAGGGAATTAATTCTATAGATCGAGATTGGCGCGGAAATAATCAGAAATTGCGTGTGTGGCTTGCCGCAAGCATGAAGCAGCAGCTTTGAGGTTTATCGAAAAGCCAGTTTTAACAATTATTCTAGCAAAAGACGTCAGATGTTGGCTGAATCACGCTGAACCGTGAACGACCATGACCATATCGGGCGATCCACGAGCTTGCTCCGTCGTGGCTCTGTGGTGATGGGTTGGGGGTTGGGCTGCAATATCCACTTCCTTGAGCCCAACCTATGAAATGTAAGCTAGCTTAAGGTCCAGCTTATTATAATTATATTCTCTTTTAAAAAAAAAAAATCAGTCCAACATATTCTTGTACTAAAAATAAAATTATAAAATAGTCATTTATCAATTAATATCGAAGAATTACTAGCAATACTCATTTTAAACTTTTTTTAGATACTTTTTTTATTGGTCTAATTTTAAAAAAAAAATTATAATTTATTATAATAGTAGAAGTAAATATAATATTATTTTTTGTAGAAGTAAATATAATATTATTTTTTCTCTCTTTATTAATTATAAAATATTATTTTTCTTATTCCTCTTTTTATGGTAAAAATAAATATAGTAATTTTTTAATTCTATTTTAATGATTAAAAAAATTCCTTTTCTACAAGATAATTTTTTTAATGATTCTATCAATCTTTAGTTTATGTATGTGATGTTTTTAATTTTTTCAATCAAAATAAAATATTATGAATAGTTTTTTAAAAAAATATTTTACAAAAAAAAAATTTATGTATGAAAAAAGAGATTAATTTTATGAGAAATAAATCAAATTAAAATACTTATGATAAACATAAAATATTTTGTAGTCATTAATATAAAACTAAAAAAAAATATTATATTTACTTTTACCATAAAAGATGAATTGGAAAAATAATATTTAATTATTAATAAAAATAAATAATAAAGACTTAATATGAAAAAATATTTTATAAAGAAAAGTTATTTTATAAAGAAAATAAAATAAACGGAGGCTTGATGGTTTTATTTTACCAAAGCAGCCAAACGACCGCACGTGAAAAAACCGATTATTCGTAATCGTCAACAAAACCATCGGTCGTTTACTAAACTAAAAAGAAAAAACAATAGATGTTGATATGTTATACTTTTCTTTTCTGGTTTCATTCCCAAATGCAGTTTTTTTTTTTTTCCTTAGCATAAATCTTGGTCTAATTTTTTTTTCCAAATAAGATATGTGCGTAAATTAAATTTGTAATTGCAAGATATAATATAATTTAAAATATCAAGTTCATAACTATTAAATTACAAACAAATTTATTGATTAAATTTGCTAATTTTAGAATGATAATAAAATATTTTATTAAAATAAATTTTAATCAGTGATTGCTCTTCATTTATCATAAACCGAAACTCAAAATATTTTAATAAAATTTTTAATTATTAATTATTGGAGTATTTCTTTAAAATCATTTGAAAAATCAAAATTTATGTGAATTCAATTCAATTGAATTTATTTTGTGAATTCTTATATTTAAAATATATATATATATATATATATATATATATATATATATATATATATATATATATATATATATACTTGTTATAATTTAATTTTGAGTTTAAAAAATTGAGTTAAAAGATATGAAATTATGTCAAAATGTAGAGATTTATACTAATTCAATTCATTTTATAAAATTCATTATTAAAAATTCAAAATATCATAAGTTAAATTAAACTCTAGTCTTTTATATATGGATAAAATAAAAAAATAATTACACTTTTTTTACATTTTAATTTTTTTTTGAAATTATTTTTCAATTATTTCAAACAAAATAATTCAAATAAATTCTATCATTTTGCAATTTATTTCAAACACGTGAATTATGTCATTAATTGAATTGATTTTTTGCACATAAGTGATTTCTGGTGGTTACATTACAAAGCACCTAAACGTCGTTTTGCTTGTATTTTCGCGTTTTAGATACGCAATGATGCAGGAAACCAACTGGCATGTGTTCAACATATTTTCAGACCCGTTTCAATAATTTTATTTAAAAAACGAAAAAAAGGAAATGCTTTTACCTTTTGGAAACATGATTATCATGGCCAACGACGATAATTTTACAATATAAAAAGAACGAAAATACCAACTATGGCTGAACATGATATTCAAAAATATCAAATCATATTAAAAATTAATTATAATTAAAAATATTAATTGACTATTTGACTTTTTTTAAATTACACTAGACCATCCTAAGAGTTTTTTTTTTTTTTTACAGTTTTAGATATTAATAGTTATCCTTACCGATAACTATACCGAATTATACCAAATTGTTCCAAACCAAAAAATTAAAACTATAATCAATCATATATATATATATATATATATATATATATATATATATATATATATATATATATATATATGCTAAATTTTGGAAAAATCAATAATTTTTATAATACTAATATTAATAATATGTAATAGTTAAAATTCAAAAGGAAATAATTTAATTATTTTATCCTATGAGAAATTTTTTATTTTTGCAATTATAAAATAATATTCATTTGATTATATGACTTTGAAGACATTGATAATTTCATCAATTTCTTTAATTGATCAATATAATTAAATCAATCATTAACGCAATGATTTTATGCACAAATTTGATATAAGTTTTTTTAATAAATTTAAATTTGTAATCTCACTATTTATAAACTTAAGACCATTATATTATTATTTTATTATTGAACTGTATAATTCCATTGATTATTATGTTAAATTTACATTATCATAAATTATAATTGACTGTCAAGCAATTAATTTTTATATTTTAATCATAAACAAGGTAAAATAATAATTTTAACTTGTATTATGTCATTTGCATATAGAAAATTGACTTATTATTTCACTAAATTGGTTTATTATTTCGAATGATTAATCACATAATTTTTGGTTGCACTTGACATTCTTGTTTATCAAATTCATATTAAAATTCATTAACAAACTATTAAAATTTATTTTCTACTAATTTAATGGGCTTTAATTTCATATTTTTTCTTATTTATTTTAGAAATTACTCAAAATTTTAAAATTAAAGAAAATGTCTTGCAAATGACTATTGTGAATTTTTTATTTTAGATATATGTTCTTATTTTTTTAATGTCTACTCAATTTTATTTTTGCTCATGGATTGTAATTAAATTTTTTAATTATATATTACATAGCTTAATTTTTATAATTTATTTAATTATACACTATATAGTTTGATTTTTATTTTAACTTGGTAGATTGTTAATAAATTTCTTTTATTATACACTATATAATTTGATTTTTGTTTTTGTTATATATACTAATTTAATTTCAATGGAAGTAGTTTAAGTTGAAAAATATATATTTTTAATTATTAAAAATAGAAAATCTCTAAATCTCAATTTTATTCCGTTATATACTTAATTGTTTTATTAGATTTGACTATGCATCCTAAGATTCAGGACGATTTAGTATGAAGATTTTTATCTCACATCTCAATTATGGAGATTTATTTTTAAAAATCTCTCAAGTTCAGTTCAGTTCTCTAATTTTCTCTGAATTATATTCAGTTCTAAAACCAACTAGACTATACTCAATTGGTTTGAGGTTGAATGAGGATGAATCACTTGCAATTGAGGATATCCTTTTTTTTTTTTTATTTGATTCAATTAAATGATCTGTTTTAATACTCAATTAACTTTTATTTTCATATATAATTTTGATTTAATACAATATTTAAAATATTCAAATTTAATGTAATTTAATAAATATTTAAAATCTAAACAAAATTATTTATTAATATTAAATCGTTAATCAAATAACAAAGTTCATACTACAATTAATGAAACGTTATTTAAACATATATTTTATAAATATTTAAAAAATATATATAAATTTTAAATATTTGCAAAACATTAAAAATGGAATATTAAAATATTCAAACTTAATAAAGCTTGTTATTTAGATTATTTAAGTATGCATTTTATTTAATTAAAATAGAGCGAAATTCAAATATTTTGTAAGTTATATTCTAAAGATGTAATCCACAAATAATTTAATTATTTATATTTTAACTCTCGATTCGTATTTAACACTCCACTTAAATGAGTGATTCAATGAATATGTTTAATCAAAAATAAATTTATTAAATACAAAAAAAAAAAAATTGTATGAAAACTATGAATTAGCGTGTGATGTTAAATTTGAAAATTTTAACAAATTAAATTCTTTTCCGAGTATTTAAGAAGTATATTTTATTAATTTCCATGCGAGACATTTTCAAAATATAAACTTTTTTTCCCAAAAAAAGAAACTTTATTTTATTGCAATAATACACGAGTTTTGACGAATTTTCTAATGCAAGCAGGAATTAAGAAAAAAAAAAAAAACGAAAACATAAAAACACATTTTTATCATGTTGTAATTCTGTTCAAAAGCAGCCTAAGACCATAACCGATAATAACAAATAAAAAAAAAGGCCCAAGGACAACGAGCTTTGTCGTACTGGTTTGGAGTTTAGACCCAGATAAAGAATCTGGACAGTATATTCCCTCCAAAATAAGGAAAAGAGTAATTGTCTTTTTTTTTTTTTTTTTTTGCCAAATGGCAAAAGAGTAATTGTTGAGAGTGCCTTTAAAACACAGCTGGCGTCACTCTTCACGCCAGCAAATTGCACCGACACCACAAATTAAATTAAATAATTATAATTACATAATTATATAATCCCACCTAACACCAACGGAAGCCGCCCTTACCGTCTATAAAAGCCCTAATCCACACCTTTATTAACCTTCCTTGTTTTCGCTTTTCGAGTCACGTTTGGGCGTTTCTGAGTTGTTTCCTCTCGCTCTCTTTCTCTCAACCCGTTTCGTTCGATTTTCGATTCTTAATCGCTGTCAGCTCTCTCCCTCTCCCTTTTTTCTCTGCTCTTTTGCTTTTTGTTTCGCTTTCGATCTTTCTCTTTCAAGTTTTGAGTTATTGAATCGATTGCTTGATGTTGATCCTGATCCAGATCTAGGGTGCTTGATCTCCTCTTGTTGAGTTTATTCTTCTTTGTAGATCTTAAATATCTCTATTCTTCTTCGATTTTTGGAATCGGAGATTAGGTTTTCGTAAAACCGCTCCAATGATTTTAGATTTTCTATGAGTTACGCAATCCTCATGCGTCGTGTTCGAATTCTCCATTCCTTTTCGGTTGTGTTTCTTTACTGGTTTTACGTGTTTTCATGAAGTAATTTCTCTGTGATTGAGCCCGTTTTGTAAAATTTTATCCCTATTCCCCCCTAGATTTAATTATTGAAATCTCTGATTCTAACTAAATTTGGTAGATAGTATCGAACATTTCTTAACAGTAGCTAGATCTATTTCTTCTGAGAAATTTGATTTTTTCGTAAAAGAAGTTAACTGTCAATGCAAAGGCAGGCAACGAGCTCAGGATCTGATTCCGATCCGCGATATGCCAATATCGATGAGAGGAAAAGGAAGAGGATGATATCAAACCGGGAATCAGCCAGGCGGTCCAGGATGAGGAAGCAGAAACAGATGGAGGATCTGATTAATGAAGTGAGTCAATTGCAGAATGAGAATGGTAAGTTGAGGCAGAGTATCAATGCCAACAGCCAACGGTATGTGGAGATGGAACATGCCAACAATGTGTTGAGGGCTCAGGCAATGGAATTGACTGAGAGGCTTCGATCGTTGAACTCTGTCCTTCAGATAGTGGAGGATGTAAGTGGTTTTGAAGTGGACATCCCCGATATACCAGATCCCTTGATGAAACCGTGGCAACTCCCTTGCCCTGTGCAGCCCATCATGGCCTCCGCTGATATGTTTCAGTATTGATAATATGTCTAGTAACTAGCTGGAAATCGATGTATTTGGGTCTTTATCTGGTGTGAGACTTTTTGTTGTTTTGGGTTCGTTTGGTATGGGGTGTATGCTGGTATTGTGTGTTTTTGGTGTCTGCATTCGAGTTGGTTATGTTTTCTGCTGTACTGCATGTCTATTAATCAATGTAATCTGGCTGTTTCCAATATGGAAGATTTTGTTTATTGAATGTTTGGCATCTCAGTGTTGTGTAGAAGATGGGATAGTGATATGAGTTCCTTTCTAATTGTGATAATGCGAATGATTTGTGTAATTTATTTGTCATATCTTTGCCAATATGCAAAATTTATGAATTTTGTGCTTTCTGTATTTAGTTCACTGGATTTCAATAGTTGCCTGGAGTGTGATTGGAACACTAAAATGACTAGATTATATTCTAGTTTTACTAGGCTATGCCCAAATTTTGTAAATTTGTTATAACCTTAAATTCCTGAAATTGAGTTTTTCTCCTATTGCAAATAGGATAACTGCGAACTTTGGGTCATAATGCATGGAATTAGTATTCAGTTGACAACTTTGAGGCTCAGAATAGCTTTGTTGGGATATAGATTCATGATGGTATAAAGTTGTTCCGCACTCCTGCATTGTGGTTTTCTTGCAGTTTACTCTCTTTGACGTCGAATTGAAGATAGTTATCGCTTCCCACAGGATGTCCTAAAGATATTTCATGGTGGGTGGGGTAGTTGGTGTGTGCTTTCTTTCCTTTCTTACCTCCTGAATCCTGAGGAACAGTTTGGGCTGGAAAATGATTTGTTGATAAGGGCGAAGACAAATCCTGAAATATATATTTTTTTATTGGGCAAATTGATATTGTGCATGATCCAATTGAAAATTTGTGCGCATTAAGTTAGGATAATATTTATAAAATAAATTTTCCGTCTTTGACTATCGCAGGGTTTAAAATGAGCTGGCAAACAGAGATTGCGTAGAAAATATTGATTCTTCCTATGATTCATCTAGAACGTTTTGGTTAGCCATGAAGCTATTTCTAACAAATGAATTGTTTTTATCCGATAAATTGGTGTGCGCGCTGCTGTTTCTGTTCTATCTGTTGTTGACGGATGTTCCTTCTATCGTAAAAATTGTGAGCTGGTCAGCGACTTAGTTGATAATGTTTTGCAGGCAATATTATAAGGCACCCTGTATTATGAATTCTGTTGTTTTGTGTATGATGATCTGGTATATTTGATTCTATAAAAACACAGACATTTTTTTTACATTTCACATTAAAACATACTCTTCTTCGTTTTGCATTTCTTCAATCCAAACGATACATAAGACCACAAGAAAGTTATTCGATGACTGCACACCTACACCTCATATTGACATGAGATTAGAAAATTTTCATCCCATTAGGGAGATTAGAATGAAAATTGAGATTTTCCATCAAGGCAAGGGAAAGAACGGGAATAACCCTCTCTTTCCATCTCACCTTGATGCCATCCTTAGCTAAGAGATTCTTAAAGAAGTTCTATGTTTGCTGTTTATTCATTTACAAAGAATTTTGCATATGGTTTCCATCAGATAATACCTGCTTTTCATTTTATTTTTATGAACTTAGAATTGATTTGGAACAACATTTATATTTGAAACTATTATTAGTTAGCTCTTTATTCCCTAAAAACTTTTTAAAATACCTAAACAAAATTTAATAAACAAATCAAATTGAGTTATCATTAAAAAAATAAATTAATTGTATTGAAATAGTGACCAAATCAAATCAAATTAATTTAACTATTTCAATTATTATATTGCCAAAAAGCTGAAGTTAAAATTTTAAAATTGTATCACGGATAATTTATATGTCTACTCTGAACCGAAATTATAAAATAAATCAATCAAATTAAAATAATAAAAGCTCATCAAGTCCGATTTGACATAAAATATATCTTACAAAATTTTATGAACTTTATTTAAAATTTCATATTTTTATATGATAAAAAGAAATATTTATTTTATTTACATCGATTCATATAATTTAATATACCTAAACTAAATTTTATAATTATAGGATTTTTTTTTTTTGAACTGAATTTTATAATTATAGATGAATCATATGTTTTTCAAATTCATTTATACGATAAAGAGGAACACTTCGGACCAAATCATGCTAGCTGCTATCGAATAACTAATTAGCTAAGAAATATTATACCATGAAAAAAAAGAAGAAGCTAAATTAAAAAAATATATGTAATAATCATGATGCTAATTTATCTTCCAAGATGGTCTAGTATATTGTATCTAATAACACCACCATGACAAATCCATCACACAGCAACCCATAATCCAACTTAATTTGTGAACATTTTTTTTTTTTAAAACTTGATTACTAGAAAACGAAAATAAAAACCCAGTTCAATTGTCATAAGTACGACACTCATCTGTCTCCGGATTGTCCTGACAGTAATCCTCCAACGGGTCAGAGTTCTTCTTCTTGTCCCTGGCATGGCTAGCAGCTGCACTCAGCTCCTCCACTTCATCCCAAGCCGCCACGCATTCGCCGCTGGCCGGGTCACCCTGGCAAGCCTCCTCTGCCGTTTTGATGCTCTGCTGCACTTTCTCCGATAAGCTATCAGGAGCTGCTCTCACGGGTCGGATTTGCATACGACCCGAGCCGAATTGGTATGTCCTTTTCCATGGATGGTTTAATTTGAAGATGGATTGAGCCTTTGGTGCGTCTGTAGCTTTGGCTACGAGTCCTGGGGTTGAGAGATTAAGACTAGTTAGTGTTGCCATTCTTGCTTTGGTAAAGTCGAGAGAAGGTACCGATGGAGGGAGCTATATTATTGGGAGATGTGATGAATTTTGAGCACACATTTCTTATCGTGTGAGAACCAATTACATGCTTCCACGTTAGACTATATTTAGATTTTTTTTTTTTTAAGATACTATGTTTAGATATTTTTAGAGAAAGGGATATGTATAAAGAATATACTACGTGGAAAATAATATATTGAAATTGAATTTTTGATATTTTAGTTTTTTTTTTTTTTTTTGTGAAAATTATTGACGTTTAAAAATTAAAAGTGGCCATAAAAATATCACCAGCCTATTAATATGCTGCTAATCACAAAACTTTTTTTTTTTTTTTTTTAAATATCAATCTGATTCATAAAAGTCAAAAAAGCTTTCTATTTCCACAATAAACCATGATATACGTGTGAGGGAAGGAACTAACAGTCCGTTTAATTAATCCACATTATTAGCAAATAAGAATGTATTTAATACATATAATTCATATTGATTACATATAAAATTATGAAATTAAGATTATTTAATATTATATATTAAATTTTTTATATCAAATAAAGTTTAAGATAAATAATTTATGATTTAACTAAATTTATGATTCAAATTAATTTTAATGCTTAAGAATCCGTATATTAAGCGGACTATAAGAGTCCATTTATTATATGAAATTGCTTAATTAAATCATTAATAAATAACACTATATTTAATACATATAATTTAAATTGGAGTAATAATTCTAAAAATTTAGATAATCCACATAATAAATGAAATTCCAAAATAGACTTTCTCTATTATCTTACGAGCGGACTTTCCTTTTTTTTTCTGACCAATGGATACTTTGATTAACACAGACTACCAAGTATTAAAAAAAATAATGTCATATTATAGTTTTAAATTTAAAAAATTAGTATTATATAAAAAATGTAAATAAGATGTGGTAAGCACGAGCATAAATATTATATAAAAAATGTAAATAAGACGTGGTAAGCACGAGCATGAAGCTAGTTTTATATAGTAGACAAGGAGTGTTTAAATAATCTAATTATTTTAATAATTCATCACATTCATTAATCTATTATACCATATATAAGATTATTTAATACCATATTTAATACTATAAATTATAATTTATATATCAAATATGATTTAAAATAAGTAATCATATCATTTAACTTTAACTAAGTTTATATTTAAAACTAATCATAAGAATTACAAATTTATGACTCAAATGGACTGTAAGAGTTTTCATTTTGCATTCAAATTGTATTTTCAATAAACTTGAACTAAACAATTTCAAAAAATACATTGATTATGATCAAACAACATCAATATTCCAGTAAAACAAGACCAATAAATTTTCAACAAAAATAACACAACAAGGGTGGACATAGGGATGAATACGATTTGGATAAAGTATGGTATTTGAAAATTTTCAGTTTAGATATTCGGTGCTAATAGTATTCTAACATTCTTATATAACCAATTTTGGATTTGAATAAAAAAAAAAAAAAAAAAAAAGCTAAATTAAAACTCAGTTTCTATTTAAATTTAGATTGGGCCATAAGTTTGAAGGAAAAAGAATATTGGGCCATACTGTGTGATGGATTCTGTGGTGGCAAAGGCCAATTCAGGCATATGGACCTGAAACTGAAAGAAGTTCCAGTCTGTTGTGAAATTTGCCTGAGAGCAAATATCCATAACAAGTTCACATGAATTCCAGAATCAGATGCATATAATATAAAACCTGAAACCCAATTTTCTGAGGTAAATAAAAGGAAAGCCTGTCGTCATTGCAGTAGTGAGAGAATTAGCTCATAGTGTTGACATCCCTTCAACAAAAGCCACCGCAAAGCTCAATTGACCTAAACTACATGACGATGCCAGTGTAGTTCCATTTCTTAATTATATCCTGTTTAATAATTCCACAAATTTGTTTTATCTAGATCTACATGTTCTTAAATTATATGTAAAGAAAAAAGTTACCTATTCATCCTGTTTAATTAAAAAAAAAAAAAAATGCAGAACGGTAATAAAAGATGGGCTTTTTAGTCGTGAATAGACCAATCCAAACTACAGGTTCGTAAAAGTCATGTACGGGGCTCAAAGAATCTTTTGCCGCGGGACTTGATTTTTTTTTTTATTGGATATTTTATTTCAGCGGTATTACAACACCACAAGTCGAGACTAGAACAAAAGGTCAGTCACTCAAATGATGCGCCTTTACAAAGTTTATCATCGTTTTTCTATCCTTACTCTCTCCCTTCTTTCTCCTCCGCCTCCTTGTCTTTCTCTCAAATTTGCCAGATTCTCTTCGTCTCGTACGCCTGGGCCTCGCTACCTGAGAACTCACTCTAGAAACTCCGCCAGATTAAGCTCAATCATGACCGCTGCTACTTCTAGGCTTGGCAATCTCGTGCCCGTAACCTCTTTTGCAGGCGAAGATGGCGGCGGTGGTAACAATGGCTCTGTCACTTCTTCAACCAATACTCCAACTGAAGATGAAGGTACTGAATTCGCTTCTTTTTGAGAAAATAAAATGATTGAGCCTACATCTTCTGTAATTGATTGAACTTGCTTGAAGATTGTTGATTATTATTATTATTTTTTTACTTAATAGTTTTTGATGTAGCAGGATAATATATTAAGGAAATTGAATTATAGTAGCACGTATTGTATTGATTCGGCATTGAATTCATTCTATGCACATAATATTTCCTTTTCGGGATTTACTTTCATGATCTTTGCAATGGTTGTGCTTTTCTTAATTCTTAATACTACTCACAGATGAACTTATCTTTACTGATTATTGCATCTAATTGACAACATTTATTTCATTTCATAATATGTAGAAGCATTGGGAGGTAAATATCAACTTCCTCCACCAGAAATTAAAGATATAGTTGATGCTCCACCTCTCCCAGCATTGTCATTTTCTCCACAAAGAGACAAAATACTATTTCTTAAGAGGAGAGCTTTACCTCCACTGTCAGAACTAGCTAAACCTGAGGAAAAGCTGGCTGGTATGCGTATTGATGGAAAATGCAATACCAGGAGTCGAATGTCATTCTACACTGGTATTGGTATTCATCAATTGATGGCTGATGGTACTCTGGGGCCAGAGAAGGAGGTACATGGCTTCCCAGATGGTGCTAAGATAAATTTTGTTACGTGGTCTCTTGATGGTAGGCATTTATCCTTCAGCATCCGAGTGGATGAAGAGGATAATGTTAGCAGTAAGCTTAGAGTATGGGTTGCTAATGTGGAAACAGGGAAAGCTAGGTCATTGTTTCAGTCACCAGATGTTTATCTAAATGCTGTTTTTGATAATTTTGTTTGGGTGGATAACTCTACTCTATTAGTTTGCACCATTCCATCATCTCGAGGGGATCCACCTAAGAAACCTTTGGTTCCCTCTGGCCCAAAGATTCAATCTAATGAGACCAAAAATGTCGTTCAAGTTCGAACCTTCCAGGATTTACTGAAAGATGAGTACGATGAAGATTTATTTGACTACTATGCCACCTCACAACTTATGCTGGTATCCTTGGATGGGACAGTGAACGAATTTGGCCTACCAGCTGTGTATACATCAATGGACCCTTCTCCAGACCAGAAGTATCTTTTAATTAGTTCTCTTCACAGGCCTTACTCTTTTATTGTACCGTGTGGTAGATTTCCAAAAAAAGTAGAAATATGGACAACTGATGGGAAGTTTGTGAGGGAACTCTGTGATTTGCCCCTTGCGGAGGACATTCCTATAGCATTCAATAGTGTGCGCAAAGGGATGCGAGCAATCAATTGGAGAGCTGACAAGCCTTCAATACTCTACTGGTAAATAAATGAATTTTTAACTCTCTTCATGGATGTGCACTCATGAGCAGTGGCAACAATTTGAGTTTAATTGTTTATGCATATTCCTTTAATTCTATGTTTGACACTTTTGAGGTTTTAGGGCAGAGACCCAAGATGAGGGTGATGCAAAAGTGGAAGTTTCTCCACGAGATATAATTTATACACAACCTGCTGAGCCACTTGAAGGTGAACAGCCAGAAATCTTACACAAACTTGATCTGCGCTATGGGTATGGATATAAGCTATATATTTGATTTATTTTCCCCTAAAAATTGGCTTCAGATATGTTCTTAAAATTTTCAGGTTGAAATTAATATTTTTTTAACTATTTTTTTTGGAGATGAGTCTCTTTCATTTTGTGAATAGAATTCTGATTTTGCCATTGCTAACCTTAAAAATTTAATAGCTCTCCACAGTACTCTTAAGGATAGGTCAAAAACTAGCTTGAGCACAGCTGTGGTTTGCATTTGTTAATATGCATATATGAGTAATTTAATTGCTCATCTTGCCTATGTTGCTTGTTATGTGCTAAAGTTTTTTTAAGTTACCAAGAATACTAGGATACTGCTGTGGGATTCAGAGAATGCTTACATTTGATTGCCATTCCTTGGGTGATCTTTTGATCCTTGAATTTCTGATCTGTATAATTTCACCAGATTATTGGTATCAAATTTCAAGGAGGATTTATTGAAGTCATGATTGTGGCACATTATATATGTGAATTATCCATATGAATTATGTGATCTGCTTGCAGCCAGCTTTTACATCTGTTTTTAAAAATCTGCTAAAAAAATTTAACTTAGAATCTTATCTTGATATGTTTTGTTTGATGTTTGCAGTGGAATTTCTTGGTGTGATGATTCGCTAGCTCTAGTTTATGAATCATGGTATAAGACCAGGCGAACAAGAACCTGGGTAATATCTCCTTGTTCTACAGATGTGAGTCCACGCGTACTTTTTGATAGGTCATCGGAAGATGTTTACTCAGACCCTGGCTCCCCTATGATGAGAAGAACTCCTTCTGGAACTTATGTGATTGCAAAGATAAAAAGGGAAAATGATGAAGGCACTTATGTTTTACTGAATGGAAATGGTGCTACACCTGAAGGGAATATCCCTTTCCTTGATCTGTTTGATATGTGAGTATTCTAGAACCACCTTGCAGTAATATGTTCGCACCTGGTTCCCAATCCCTATTGATGCCAATATTCTAAACCAAATTCTTTCAGAAATACAGGCACCAAAGAACGAATTTGGGAGAGTGACAAGGAAAAATATTATGAGACTGTTGTTGCTCTAATGTCTGATCATAAGGAAGGGGATCTATATCTTGATCAGTTGAAAATATTGACTTCAAAGGAATCAAAAACTGAAAATACTCAATATTATATCCAAAGCTGGCCAGATAAGAAAACATGTCAGATTACAAATTTTCCTCACCCTTACCCTCAGTTGGCATCACTGCAGAAAGAGATGATTAGGTACCAGAGGAAAGATGGAGTTCAGCTAACTGCAACATTATACTTGCCACCAGGCTATGATCCATCGAAAGATGGCCCTCTTCCTTGTCTGTTCTGGTCTTACCCTGGAGAATTTAAAAGCAAAGATGCTGCAGGACAAGTTCGTGGTTCTCCTAATGAATTTGCAGGCATAGGTCCCATGTCAGCACTTCTTTGGCTGGCTAGGAGGCATGAAATTCCTGTTATCTTTGTTTGTTTGTATTATCTATTTGATGTTTTAGTGTCTTCTTTACTCTTCTTCCAATTGCATTATTACCTTGGTTTGTTCTATATCTTGTAGATTTGCTATTTTATCCGGACCAACAATTCCTATTATTGGTGAAGGTGATGAGGAGGGAAATGACAGGTAATATGATAATGATATTGTAGAATTTTGTTATGTAACCAAATATTGTTATGTAGCTAGTTCAAATCAATGTGTTCACGTCTTTCTTTCTTTCTTTTTTTTTTTTTTGGGGTGTTGTGTAAACCAAACTCTTTTAGGTTAGGAGTGATACAAACCATCTATTATGTGTATATCTTGTCCATACAGGAAAGTGACATATAATCAATGATATGACATATTAAACAGAACTGTCAAGTGGTGGCATATTTTTCCCCACAAAATACATTTACATTGATTGAGGGGCCATCCCTTCCCTGTTTCTCTGTTCCTTTAACCATAGTTTCATTTTCCTTTTTCAGCTTATGTTAAGTATTAATGAGGAACTACACCATACATAGATAACCCTAAAATTTTAATTTAAATGAAATTGACTAGGTATGTAGAGCAATTGGTCGCAAGTGCAGAGGCAGCTGTTGAGGAAGTTGTTCTACGTGGAGTAAGCTCCTTTATTCTTCTGCATATGACTGTTTTTATGGTGATGGATGAATTTTTGATGGAAGCCTTTTGATTTCACATTTGTTTAAGGTTGCTCATCCTAGCAAAATTGCTGTTGGAGGACATTCCTATGGTGCATTCATGACTGCAAACCTCTTGGCACATGCCCCTCATCTTTTCTGTTGTGGAATTGCACGCTCTGGGGCCTACAACAGAACTCTTACACCTTTTGGTTTTCAGGTAGCACACTAGTTGAAATGGGTGGATGTTTTTGTTTAAAAGGCTTAATAATTACCAGCAATTGAGAAATGGTTCTCATATTTTTCCACTTCTTATATTTTCCCTCTCCTTTTCCTTTAGTCTTGTCTTGTAATTTACTTTTGGGTGGTTTAGTGACTTTCACTTTATTGGCATAGAATGAGGACAGAACGCTCTGGGAGGCCACTAACACCTATGTTGAGATGAGCCCTTTCATGTCAGCAAACAAAATTAAAAAGCCGATATTACTTATCCATGGAGAAGAAGATAATAATCCAGGAACACTAACTATGCAGGTATTCTTTCTTTTCTATTTTCCTTCTTCCTCCTCCTCCTTTTATTGTCTTTATTTATTTTATTTCCTAAAATATTCTCATTTCAAC
The DNA here is from genome assembly GCA_947687605.1 of Reutealis trisperma. Lineage (NCBI taxonomy): Eukaryota > Viridiplantae > Streptophyta > Magnoliopsida > Malpighiales > Euphorbiaceae > Reutealis > Reutealis trisperma. The sequence continues at coordinate 6,492,559 of CANTUT010000033.1, read as the reverse complement.
CCTACATTACCAATCACTCATAAATAATTATAATCAAGGAAATAGAATGATCATTTCATCTTATTCTCACTAACTAATATTTTTTTTTCTAAGTTCTGGTCAAGAGTTGTAATGGTTTGTGCTGGTCATTATCTTTTTTGTCATTTTTTATAGCTGCTGCTTATTTTGCATTTGATGTGATGCAGTCGGATCGTTTCTTCAATGCTCTAAAAGGTCATGGGGCACTTTGTCGCCTGGTTATTCTTCCCTTTGAGAGCCATGGGTATGCTGCACGAGAGAGCATCATGCATGTCCTCTGGGAAACAGATAGATGGTTGCAGAAACATTGCATCTCAAACGTTTCTGATGTAAATGCAGAACTTGATGCCTCCAAAGATGGTGCAAGTGAAGGAGTTACAGACTCTGAAAGCAAAGCAGCTGCTTCCAGTGGAGGTGGTGGCCCAGAGCTCGCAGATTTTGAGCCAGAAGAATTCTCCTCTATGCCAAGGTCATTACTATGGTATTTACCTATTCCTGTATGCTTTTCACTATCATATTCTATTGGCTCATCCATGATTGTCCATAACCAAATGAACCAAAAGGTCCAAAACAAAATCAGATTCAATTCATTCCTGCCGCGATCATTTCTTGCTATAGAATCAGCAAGTATACATGGAATACAGCCATCCAGGCACATGTTTAGAGGTTGATCTTGGTTCTTTTTCCTAAAATGATCTTAGATTTTCCTTTGGATTTTATGTGTCATTGCCTTGTTTCTGATGCCCAAATATCCTTACCCGACTTGGGTGTTTGAAGATAAAGTGACAAGCTGAAGTAACTGTAGATGGTGCAAAACGGAGATGCTTGATTTTTGCATAACCTGTTCTTTTATTCTTTTTGGGAGTGGAGGCAGAGAGTCTGTTTAAATTTTTTTATTTTTTTGGTCCAAGGGAGGGGGAGGGTGAAGCTACTACCTATCAATGGGCCACCAATCTAACAGCAAGGGATCAAATTTATTTGAAGTTTGCTAAGTAACAGGTTTCATTGCCTTAGTGAGTTGAGATACATGTCTAAAGCACATAATATGCAGAAAATATTACCATTTTACCTTTCAATATGTTAATTTTTTATGGCTTTTTAAATTTTGGTTGAATGACCTCTTTCTTTTATATCTTTCTTTTTGCCAAGAAGTGGCCAAAACATATCACCAATTTTTTGCTTGAGAAAGGTTGTAATTCCGCTTCCCTCATTGATTTGCCAATATTAAAAGAAAAGTCTGGTCATAATGTAAAAAACGTGAAACATTCTAATGTCTACTGTGTTTTTGTTTTGTTGGTTATACCTTCTCGTTTCAAACTCCTGATTGACTTCTCCATCAACGACTGCCTACTCTAGTTGGAAAATTTTTATTCCCTCTCCTGATTTTTGGTTCAATTTTATATTCTTCATCATTACTCTGCTGTGTAGATTGAATTGCGGAAATGTAGCTCTGCTGATGACTAAAAGGGGAGCAGCATCAATGTGCAAATGGATGCAGAAACAGAGCAAACCTATTATCAATTGTAGATGTGGATCAATTTAGAAGTGGCCACACATCATATCCAAGAAGTGGCCATGGATACGAAGATGTGCATCAATTTAACAATTTTTACTCTGAAATCTATCAATTGTACACCAAGTGTTAAAAAATTTATAAAGCAGTATTGGGGTCTAAGTTTATTGTATTCCCCGAGCTGATCAGCAGCATATGCCATGATCTGTACGATATTTGGATGGTTTCTCATTTTATGTCTGCAATAATGGGCATTATTGGTGGTCTAAATTTCCTTTTACCACTCTTGTATACTGTATGCCTTAACCTTCAATCAGTTGCCTTAAAGAGAGTGTTAATTCAATTTAATAGCAAAATCATTCTGTAATTGCAATGTTATTGGCATGGGGATTCACGTTCATTTTACTTGGTGGCAATGGCATTAACCATCATAAAGGGCGCTGCTCTATCGAAGTCTTTTGCACTTCTGCTCTTCTATCATCGGTTATTACTAGATGCTAGGGAATTTTGTATTTTTCAAAATGATTCAGTATCGTAGAGAAATGAATGAATCATAAGTTAACCGCAACGTCTGGAACCGAATGGAAAAAAACAAAAAAGAAAAAAAAACACAATTCTATCATATTTTCAATTGAATTTTATATGAACATCGTTTCTGTCAATGAATTGTAATAAAACAAAAATATAACACCAACTTTTGGTGAACGACATTACCGTTCATTAGCAAATTTATTAAATTTCAAATTAAAAAAAATGCGCAGTTCTCAGAGTAAAATTTCAAGATAACATGAGTAAAGCTATAACCAAATCTCATCAAATTTAATATTCCAAGCATGGTAAGTTGTATATGTAATAACTTAACTCATTACTCCAAACAATATAAAAATGCGGATTTTATAAAACTATAGATTAAACAGAACTGCTGAGAGACCATAACCAGTTAGTATATCCCCCTATCCTAGGTAGATGATTCAAAGAATCAACATGAACCTCCATGACTGATTAAAATGATTTTTCTTTATTGCCGAGAAAAATAATGCTCTCCCAACCTTGCATCTTTGCCTGATGACTGTAATAGCATAGACTTGATCCACACTCTGCAATACACTTGACGAAAGTTTCAAAATTTACAGGTCCCTGTTCCAGGCAGACAAACCTTGACTAAGGTAGAAACGTGTTTCGTGAATTAAATTGGCAACCAAATAGAATGTAAAGAAATCCTAAAGGTTGCATACCCTGCTTATCATATTCAATGAAGCTAAGCTTTGTCCATTTTCATGTCTTGTTCTCAAGAGATGCATATAACAAAAGCATTGATTAAAACTAATAACATACCATTAGAAATTAGGCCATTAAACTCAACACATCATATGCAAACCAAATATGTAGTGCGCCACAACTTAAAACAATAAATTTATTCTTCAAAGATAAACTAAGTACATGCTCAACTTAAGAGCCAAACAAGGGGAATAAGAAAAGTCAGAATACTGCATAACCTGTCAATAATGATATCATGTTTGAAGCTCTTAATTTATTCTTCTACAACCACACTGATCTCATCTTTTTCTAGCAAATCATAAAATTGTCTGACTTTTCTCTGCTCATTCCAGTGATGCATCTTCCAAAGACCACCAGCAGCCAAGCCAAGGGCAATACCAATACAAATCTCCTTAACAACGCTTGGTCCTTTCAAGGTAGCATGAGCAATCCTACCACCAGCCATTTGGCTTCCCTGGTTAAACCTAATAAATCTGCAATCAACATTTTCTTTGTTCTTAAAATGCATAAAGTAACAATACACGCAGCGTAACCAGTGAATCGGTTAAATCAATTCAAATACATGCCATTAGTTAATACAAATCCTAAACAAAATTACAAATTTGAACAATTTATTGTCTCAAGAATAATAGCACATCATATCCATATATGATAAAGATAACGAAGATAACCACTTGAAACCCTAAAACTGATACACTAACAAACAGCAGAGCATAGAGTGAGAGATGGAAGAGCGAAATTAGGGTTTACCTGAGAAATACTGAGAAAGATCCGGCCAAGTCGCGAATTAGAGGAATGAAAATGAAAGTCTCGAATTAGAGAAATGAAAATGAAGCATAAGCCTTGCTTGTACAGTTCCATTTTTGTTGTACAATTCTACGACAAGCCCAGTCCACTCACCAATGGACAAGGACGATCAGCCAGAGAGTAATGGCCTAGTAAATTACGCTATTGGGCCTTGCCATTTGGGTACGTTAAAACTTCACATTGCTGCCAGATCGCAAATTATATCGTGGACCACCCAACATTGTGTACCTAACATTATAAATGGAAAGCTAATGAAGGAAATTACGGGACCAGTTTCTTAAAAAAAAGTCAAATTTGTAATATACTGTTTCAAAAAAAATTGGCTTTTTTTTTTTTTAAATATCCAAAATACTTCCTCACTTTAAAAATAATTATAAATATTTATTCATTTTATCTTTATTAATTGAAAGATATGTATTCTGAAAATTAATAATAAATATAATAATAAATAAGTACATATATTGAAATAAGCGAAAAAATATAATAAAATTTATGAATTGGCAAATAATTAATAATATTTTTTTAAACTGTTCAATAAAAAAAAATAGATAAATTTTTTAGAATGAATAAAGTATTTTAATCATCTTCCCAACTATTTCTTTTTTATTTGTTTTTGTCATTATCGAAAAAACTAGCAGTGTACTTCTTTATTTACCTTAACTATTTCATTTGGCTTATAAGTGCAGTTTTTTTAAGTGAATATTAATTTTAAGTAATATAAATTATTAAATGACAAGTTTTTTATAAATTATATTTTTTATAATTTATACTCTATAATTTATAAACTTTAAGTTCATTGGATATTCATTTTAGGTTCATCATTTAATTACAAATAAATAAAGGATAACACAGCTAATAGCATTAATTTAAATATTCTTATTCCTTCAAATGAATCCAATGTGAATTGGATATTTACTCTGGGTTCATTGTGAATTATTATTATAACTATTAGGTTCATTGTATTTTAATATCATGTAATTTTATATATGATAAATTGTATAATCATTCAACATAAATTATAGGTTCATCAATAATATGATATGTATTTATTAAAAATTTATTATCAAATATAATTTTTATAACAATAATATTTACTACTTATGAGAAATATAATCATTAAATATTATTATTTACAATTAGTTTATTAAATATATGATGTATTTTTATCGTTTGAAATTATAAATTCATTAGTTATACCAATAAAAAAATAAAAGATATGAATTTTTTAAAATAAAAATATATATTTCACACATCTTATAAAATATTACAATCTTCATGGGAATATATGCAGTTAATTTAGAAGAATAAATTTTTTTTATCTTTCAATAAATTTATTGAAAGATAAAGATAAAATTATCGATTTTTCATGAATTCTTTATTATTATTTCATGCGCCGTCAATACTTTACGATAATTTGGAAGAGAGAGTGAAAAATAACGGGAAAGAAGGGATGCGCTTCTAACGTGAGTTATTATTTTTAAAGAAAAAAATTAGCGCCTGATGGCTTGAATTTCGTTATAAAAAAAAAAAAAAAAAAAAAAAAAAGGTCCACTGTATAACAAACCCTCTAGCGCTCACATACTTTAATTGCAAGAGGGCCTTTTTTTTTTTTTTTTAAACTTATTTTCTTCTAAAATAGACAAATTAGTTACTTACAAGACGATTAACATATTTGTGTGAGATAAAATTATTATAATTGCCCTTCTTAATTTGTAAATTAATATATTTGTCTTTCTATTAACTTCAAAAGTAATTACCTTTTATTTTTTTAAGATATTATCATGAATTATATTATTATACTTTTTTCTAATTATTTTCTATACATAGAAATATTTTTACTTTTAAATAAAAATAAAAAAATTATCATAAGTATGAATATATTATATTTTTATTAGCGTGTAAATGTTAATGAAAACGTTATTTTTATTTTTTTTTCTTTTTGGTCCTTATTTTCTTAATTTTTTATAACTTAAAATACTTTTTTTGTAATATTGTGAAAAATTAATAATCTACACTTATATGAAGTGAATTCTTCACATTTCATTGCTTTTTTAATAGTATAAAATATTTTTTTAATTAGTAATTTGGATAAGGTTATTAGTGTCAATACTATTTAATAAATTTAAGATCAATCATGCAAAAGAAAAAAAAAAATAATAGATCCATCAATATATATATATATATATATATATTCTCTTTGTTTATATAGATTTCAACTGCACATAATATTTTAAGAATCAAAATTAAAATAAAAATAATTTAAATAAATTTTGATTCAATTTTAAAAATCAAAAACGTATTTCTATTATTAAAAAAATTTATTTATATGGAATTTAATTTTAAAAAAGGAAAGGAATAATAATTAATGATTTTCTTATGCACACATTATTTTGTTACGAATAAAATCTTAATTTTTTACACTCATGGCAAACAAACATTAGCAATAAATTGGAATTCATTTACCAATAACAATTTTTTTTTTCATCCATTCGAATTTCAATAATTCTTGTAGTTTTAAAATTATATATATTATGAATAGAACCATAAGAACCATATATAATATAATATTTTTTTGTTAATTATAAATCATTATATGTAGAATTCAAAGTTTCAATAGTCATATGAATTCACATTCATAAATCAGTAAATGAGTAGAAATTGATATGGCTGAAATAGATAAAATGTTGTTGCTGTTTTTTGTTTTTTGTTTTTTTTTAATGTTTAAAGTGATTTAAATTCAAAAGCTTAACTAAAAAATCATTTATTCAATCCTATTTTATTTGGAACATATTTTTCTTCATAAGTTTAAGAGTATATTAAATAATATGTTATTTTTTATTTTATGTCATTTATTAAATAGAATTCTTATATTTTTCTATAAATTTTATAGGAAAAAATTGAATTAATATTCTAGGATAAAATAAATATAAAATATTAAAAATAAAAATAAGACATATTTTTTGAGATATCCCAAAAAAGAAATGTTTTAAGATTTCGTGGGTCGATGGATTCTTAAATCTATCGAGTATAAACTCTATAAATTTTAAAAATTCTATGGTTTTGGTTGATTATAAAATCAGTGGATCATTATGAACTATATTGAAATATAAAAATAATTATAATATCTCGTGTATAAAAATAATGGATTCTGAAACCTTAATTAAGATATTTAAAAATAAAAAATTTAAAAAAATAATAAATATTTATAAATTTTAATTATTTTATAAAATTTTTCATTTAAAATCTCTAATCCAAGTCTAAATAAATGACAGGAGAGACTATCATTTAAAAGGAAAAAAAATTAAAATAGTAAAACACAATTGGTAAGAAGTTGAACAAACAATGCGATAATAATTTGTTGTATTCCAATCTTTATGAATAAAATATTCCAAACATCCATCTTATTGGCATCTTTTCTCTGTGTCACACTTTCTTCTAGTTCCCATCAACAACAAATACCCACACCTCCCTTCCCTTTCTTCACCCACTCCCAACCCTCTCTCTAAACTCAACAATGGCTTTCTCACTCTGCTCCACAAAATCGCTTTTCTTCCTCTTCCTCTTCTCAGCCATCCCAATAGCCCTTATCATCTCTCTTGAGCTGGCCAAGCCCACCACCCACGTGTACCATTACCATAGTTCTGGCTTCCTCCGCGAATGCTCTAAATGGGACGATCTCAACCGTCGATTCATAGTCTCCTTCTTCGAAGGCGGCGTCGGCGAAATTCGTGTGCCTGATGATTACTCTCCGAATACTGTTTTACAAGAGGTTACTGTAGTGAAAGACGCTGATTTGGCGGGGAACTCAACTCTCGGTATCGCAATTGACCGGCCATGGAATCGGTTGCTTGTTGTGGCCGCCGATGTATTAGGGAACAAATATAGTGCGGTTGCGGCTTATGATTTGTCCACTTGGGAGCGTCTGTTCCTTGCCCAACTCAGTGGCCCAAGTAAGTTTAAAATAACCCCCTAAAAACTATCTTTTAGTCAGTTTTTGTGAGCTGCATTTTATTGGGCTTACCGCTTCATTGACCTTTTGTAATTAATTAATTTTATTGAATTATTAATCAGAAGAAGAAAGAATTGAATTGCTAGTAAAATCAATAATGAAATTTTAATTTTTTTTTTGACAAAATAATATTTTTTTTGTCTTAAAAAATTATTTATTATTTATCGTTCAGTTTAAAAAAATATTATTAATTATTTAATAATTCATAAATTTTATTATATTTTTATATTTATATATATATATTTATTATAATTTTTATTATTAATTTTAAAAATAAATATTTTTTAATTAATAAGAATAAAATGAATAAATATTTATAACTATTTTTAAAGTAAGTAAATTTTTAAAATATTTAAAAAAATAATGGATAATTTTTGTAGATGAAAAAAATAAAATTTTATTTATTTTAAAATTTAGCATTAAAAAAATAAAAAAATAATTATTTTCAAGATAATTATTTACAGATACATGTGAATGGGTATTTACGAAAAATATTAAATAAAATCATAGTTTTTACTAAATTAACCACTTTTTTAAATCCTTGTGGAAGTAGAAATGGATTTATCTTTTTTAAATAGAGGGAGTGTTATATTTCAAACTGGATATTAATTTAAAAAAAAATTATAAGACAAATAAATATCTATTAAATTAATTTAATATTTAATATTTTGAAATTTTTATTTTCTTTATTATATATATATATATATATTTTTTTTTTTTGCTGAATGCATATTTTGACACTCATAAAATAGTGACAAATCTGAATTTTTGAAATAGTCTATGCAACCTTTAAATTTTTTAAAATAACCCTCAACTTTTCAAGTTTATAAATATTTAATTCAAAAAATTCTAATCAGCAGAGTAGATGAAATTGAGATTAGGTGCATCACTGAAAAATTCAATTAGAAATAAATATTATTAAAACGAGTAGAAATAGAATAGAATTTAGAGTCAAAGAACTAGAAATAGAGAAATAGATGGATGATTATTAATTAATTTTTTTTTGACACGTATGTGTGCATGTTTACACTCTTCTAAACTTACAGATTATGACTGTTAGATTATTGAATGTATATAAAATTAGAAAGTTTGGGCTAAATATATCATTTTGAAAGTTCAAGGTGCTAAATTTTTTTTTTTTTTTTATTTATAAATTTTACGGGTAAATTTATGCATTGAGTTTTTTTTTTTTAATTAAAAAATATATAAATGAAGTTATGAATAAGTCAAATTTAGCGGGAATAATTTGGTTAGAAATGAACTTAGTATGTGGCGACAAATGATGATTCCTTATTAATATATGTCTTTTATCTATTAGTTTGATATAATTTTTTTAATATATTGTTGTGTTGATATAATTAATAAATAATACTATTGTTAAACAAAGATATATTTTTCTCCAATTTTCACGTAACCTGAAGTTGCCATTGCCAACGTTAAAAGACGAGACAAATCACAGTCATGATGGTCTTAATTATTATATAGGGTGGTTGCAATTAAAATTGACAAAATGGCTCAAAAAGACAAATTTACCCCTCTGAACATGACTGGAGTGCAAGACGAACCTCAGAATTTTAGAAACAAAAGCTCTTGGTATATAGTACTCTATAGTACTATAGAGCCGTGCCTTTAAGGCTTTATGGGTGGGTTATTGTTGGCCTCATATGGATAGACATAAATTGTTCCCATTCAATAGATACAGCTTTGATGGTTTTTAAATGACTTTTTACTTAGTAGCTTAAGCTTTTGAGCTTTGGATTTTGTTAGACCTTATAATTAATTGTTTTGATGAATGTTTTTGCTTTGACAGTTTTGTTAATTCCATGAGTAATTGATTCTTAAGTTTGCTCTTATTTAATTGGAACTTGGATGGGTTAATTTATGGCTGGAGTCATTAATTAGTCGATCTTTGCCATTTTAACTTGCTGAATAAGTTTGCAGCTCAGGGAATAAAGTAAATGCAATTAATGGCAGTTTTGTAAGTAGAAAGCATAGAATCATAACAAATAATGTCCGTTTGATTTTGTGTAAATTATACTACTATTTGATAGTAAGTCAAGTTGTAGGTATGTGTTACTTGCATAAGCAGGTTTTATCTTGGTTAGTTCCGGGTTAAAAGATTCTTTTTGAGTTTTGATATTAGCTCATAACCTGAAGCAGATTTTATGCAACTTCTTATTTAATTTTGTTATCTTTTGAGGAGACGACTGATTAATGGTAGTAAAATTTTGGATTTGAAAGGGTTGAGGCCAGACCTAACAAAAGCTTGTTGTGTATTTATGTAGTCTGATATGTTGTTTTTCAATCTTGTAGGTGATGAGAAATCCTTTGCAGATGATGTCGCAGTCGATGCAGAAGGTAATGCATATGTTACTGATGCCAAAGCCAGTAAAATCTGGAAAGTTGGGAAGGATGGTCAATTATTATCAATTATCAGAAGCCCACTCTTCATTCAAAAAGAGTGGTACAAAAACCTGATTGCTCTGAATGGTATTGTTTATCACCCTGATGGGTTCGTAATAGTAATTCATACTTTCACTGGAAAATTATATAAGATTGATTTAGCTAAGGTGGATGAAGTCAAGATAATCAAGGTAGATGGAGGCTCACTTTCCTTTGGAGATGGTTTAGAATTGCTCTCGCGGACTAAGCTTGTGGTGGCTGGAAATCCTTCTGGGAGATTAGTGGAAAGCTCCGATGGGTGGGAGACTGCTACTGTTGTGGCAAAGTTTAAAGGCCCTGCGCATCGGCTAGCTACAGCAGCAACTGTGAAGGATGGGAAGGTCTATCTTAACCACATGGTTGGTATGGGATACCCTAAGAAGAAGCATGCTATTGTCGAGGCAGTTTTTTCTTCATGAAGAAGTCAAAAGTTAATAACTATTATAGGATGCAATTAAAGTTTTATGTAGCAAAAGTACCCCACTTGGTGAGTTTTTCAATATGTTATGTATCACTACGCTGCAGGAAAATTTCAATTTTTATTTTCCTTTTTGAAAAAAAAAAAAAACATGGAGCTTAACCATTTCAATTGAGTGATTGAGCCAATTGCTGTCCAGCGATTAATCAAAGTATTCGAATTTGGTTGTAATGGGCCAGTTTGGAATTTTTATAATGTGACCCACTTCTTGGTGAAGCTTATACCTTACCTAGCGACCTCCGTTGGCAAGATCTCGGCCCATTTATGGTTAGACTTAAGGCTTTTTCCGGTGACCACCAAACCTCAGCCCTCACATTTTGGGATCTGGGTAGCTCAGATATTGGAAATGGAAGAATTAAATCAATTTTTTACCCCTTGAATCACAGTATGTTATTGTTCTTATCAGATAGTTAGCAGCCCGTGTGATAGCCTTTTCTTTTAATAATTAGAGAAGGAAAATCGATTTTGATATACCGTGCAGAAGAGTATAAACTTATCATTAAAATATGCAACTTGCAACTTAATTATTTGTTTCCATGATGTCCCACGTAATTGTCGACATCCAGCAATAGCGTCCAATTACGACATCCAGCTACAGCGTCCATCATATTATATCTTATAATTATATCATCTGTTGCCGTGTTGAAATTGGCATATCTACCCTTTGTTGCCCTCTCATGTGAGCATCCCAGTAATCCTTCATTTCTTTTATTTATTTATTTTTAAATAGGGAGCTAAACTCATTTAAACTCCTCCAATAGTCTCTTAAACTAATTAAAATTTTTAAGGAGCCATATTTCTCTCCTTAACACTATATTTAGAAAGAAGATGGAAAATAACAGGAAAAAAATGGATGAATTTTTTTTTTTTAATTTATGAAAACAAATTTTTTTAATAATTTACACAAGTTTTAAAAAAAATTTCACCCATTTTCTTTGCAGTTTTGGAAAATCTTTTTTTTTTTTTTTTTTTTTTGATAGGAGTGGAAAATTTCTTGAAATTTGTATAAATTATTAAAAATTTAGTTTTCACAAATTTCAAAAAAAAAAAAAAAATTCACCTATTTTCTTTCCCCTCATTTTCTATATCCTTTTCAAACATAGTGTAAAAATGGTGCCTTACTAATTTTTACTATTATTTTATCTTTCTTTTATTTCTTCTTTCTTCTCAATATTTTTTCTTAAATAATTTTATTAATAAAAAGATAATTTTAAAACAAAAAAAAAAAACAATAAGAGCAATTGATTTTTTTAATTTATAAATTAACATATTTGTCTTTCAATTAATTTCAAAAGTAATTGCCTTTTAATTTAAAATTTGATTGGATGTGCTAAAAATTGTTCCATTGCCTGTAATAACACAGCGAAATTGGGATTAATTTACTTCTTTGTTTATTTCAAGTCATAATAGAGAGGTAGACTTTTTAAAATATTTTTCAAATAAATCTAATTATTGAAGTAACCTACGTTTCAAGATTTAATTGCTAGTAAATCAAAATTCAAAATTTATTATAATTGAAAATAATGAAAAATTAAATTTTTTTAATGGCTATTATTTAAAAATTTATTAAAAATATATAATTTTAATATTTTTTGACTATCAAATAATGAAAATTTAATATCGGTAAAATTTAAATATGATGTTAACTCAGTTTCAATTTATCACTAAACTAAATTAGTACTAGGCAAAATTTAATAAAATAATTTTTAAATTGTGAAAAAATTTAAAAATTTAATCATAATCGATGGCAATTTTAATTTGAAAATTATAATTTTAATTAAGATTTTTTTTAAGACAAATGGATTATCAAACGCAGTCAAAAAATGGAATCAGGTCGATGTAGAAATCTCGGAAGAAGGGTATATTAAAGGCTCCGCTTTGTTAATATTATTTGGTTTAAGGGAGGGTTGTTTTCGGTAATTAAGTACCACATACTTTCCCATCATCACCTGAAGTAGTAGGAGAACCTGCTCCCACAATATTCGGTTGCCTTCTCTGTCAATGTCTAGCCATTTCTCAAAATTTTTTTTCTTCACATGCAATGCACTGCTTCTTCTTTAAACCAAATCTCAACAAACTGTCTTTGACTATTTTTTGTTTCTGAAGCAAAATTTCACATCTCGCATGAGTCACTAAGAGCTCAGTCAGATGGAGAGGCAGAGAAGTTTCTCCTTCAAATCTACAAGATTCCTTGTCATTTCTTTCACACTCTCATCTTCTATAATCTTTCTCGCATTTTTTACCGTCTGGCTATTCAAATCTAGCCCTTCGATTCTCCAAGAAGCAAATTTTGAGTTCAATTCAACCTACTTTCTTGTGGGTCTCAAACCCATTTATGTAGAGTCCACTAGCTTGGCTAAAAATTTCTCAGCTAATGGCTTGAAAAATCCAATTTTGACAGATACCCACTTCTCAATTCCTGAAAATACTTCTGGGTTTGCTAGCATTTCAATTGGAGAAGACAAAGATGAATCTGAAATGCTAAAACATGAAAGAGACGAAAATGGTGTAAAGGGTAATTTTACTACTGTGCAAGAGAGTGCACCAGTACCAGAAAATTCTTCTGAGAAAAGTCAAGTCACGGGTAGTGAAAAGATTGAGGCGAAGGAAAAGAGAGCAATATCAATAGAAAAAACTGAAATTTCAATGAGTGAAAAGACACCAGATAAGACTAAAGCAACTTCACTTGAAAATATTGAAGCTCCAAGGGAAGGAGATATTGAAAAGAGGAAAAATAGAGCAATTTCAGTTGAAAATATTGAAAACTTAAGTAAAGGTAGGATTAGAAAGAAGAGCACAAGAGAATGTGACATTACAAAAGGGAGGTGGGTCAACGATGAAAGCTATCCTCTATATACAAATAGTTCATGTCCTTTCATAGATGAAGGGTTTGATTGTGTGGGCAACGGGAGATTGGACAAAGATTACATGAAGTGGAGATGGCAACCTCAAGATTGTGACATCCCAAGGTATTGATTTTGCTGTTCTTTTGAAACACAAACGTTACCTTAATTTAATTTAGAGTTCAATATGACGAATAATTTTGGTCCTTATTGGAATTGGGTATTTTATTAGGTTCAATGCAACCAGAATGCTGGCTCTAATCAGAGGGAAAAGAGTTGTTTTTGTTGGTGATTCAATTAATAGGAATCAATGGGAGTCCATGCTTTGTATGTTAATGGCAGCGGTTAGAGATCCCAAGATGGTGTATGAGACTCGTGGAAGGAGAATCACCAAGGAGAAAGGCAATTATAGCTTCAAATTTGTGGTAATGGCCTTATTGTGAGCTTGCTTTGTTCATTCCATTATCAAGTTAGTATCTTATTTTTGAGATTGGTTTTGCAGGATTACAAATGTACTATTGAGTATTATGTTTCACATTTCTTGGTTCATGAGAGCAAAGCAAGAGTAGGGCAGAAGCGGGTGCAGACCTTGCGAATTGATGCCATTGATCATGGATCATCAAGATGGAGAGGAGCAGATATCTTAATCTTCAACACTGCCCATTGGTGGTCTCATTTCAAAACAAAAGCTGGGTCAGTGTCTCTTCCCTTCTTGAACTATTAGGCCTTTGAGTTTGAACATAAGCAGTGAAGGCACCTGGTCTCAGTTTGCTTGGGTATTTGAATTGCAGAATTTTATTATTTCCATTGTTTTAACATCATATATGATGCTATGAAGATTCTAAATTTAGATGGCATTACTCACTTTTAAGGCTACACAAGTAATAGGAAAACCTTTGCTAGATGAAGCCTTCAGAAAAAGCACCAACTCAAATGGGTAAACTACAACTGAAAAAATGTAATACTGCTTTGGAATGAAAACACACAACATTTATAGGTAGATTATCATACTTCTTCAATCTATTATCGTCATTTGTAATATCTGCCATCATTGCAACAGGATCAATTACTACCAGGAAGGGAATCTAGTTCATCCCAAGCTTGATGTTTCCACAGCTTTCAGAAGAGCTTTGATGACCTGGGCATCATGGGTTGACAGACACATCAACCCCAGAAAGACCCAAGTTTTCTTTCGAAGTTTGGCACCTTCCCATTTCAGGTTTGGCACTGTCACATATTTTAAGCTCCAAGTATCTATCAATTTGCTGACTTGTTATAGAACAGGGGTGGGCAATGGAATTCGGGAGGGCATTGTCAGGAAGCAACACGACCTTTAAATGAAACTTCTGGTATGGGCTTTTCTGAGAAGAATACCATCACAGAAGATGTCATCAAGCATATGAGAACTCCTGTTACTTTCTTGAATATTACTAGCTTATCAGAATTTCGGATAGATGGTCACCCATCCATGTACGGAAAGAAACCTGTAAAACGCTATGTTTCAAGCGGTCAAGATTGCAGCCATTGGTGTCTTCCTGGCATTCCTGACACGTGGAATGAATTGTTGTATTTTCATTTGCAATATAAACAGGGGGGCAGAGTTCAGTAAAATTTGGTTAACGTATGTATATTCTTTTAATCATTTCTGCCTCTTCATATTGTAGGCAGTGATGCAAGTAAAATTCAATATTCATGGCTTCTTCAAATCTAACGTGATCATTTTTCTAGCAGCAGAGAGACATAAGAATATCCACCACAAAGGATGGTGTTTTAACTATTTCCATTTATTACGATCAAGATGATACATGTAGAAGCAACATTCTTGATCCTATACTTATTGCCTGATACAGGAAGCTTAAAGACAACTTCTACCTTGTCGCCAATCATAATTTGTGTGATCTTATTTCTCCGTCTATTTTGTTATTTCAGAATCAAAATCTCTAGGAGCACACTTATAGATCTATATACAGGTAATTGCAGGCGTATCTTAAGTGTGGTTTTAATCAGGATCTTAATTCCTCAGATAAAATGGGCAAAAAAATTGGCAATTGCAAAAGTACAGCAACATTCTCCATAACTGCATCCAAACAATTCATCAATGAGATTGATGTTTCTTTGCTCTACCTTGGGAGACTGTTGAATCATCTCTTTTGGAACCCTCAGGTTTCCGAGCCCAGGCAGGAGCCTGGTCTGGCCCATAACGATAATCATAGAACAGCTCCTCACTAGCTTCAATATGTTCCTTGGCAAAGATGCCTACTCGATGATCTCCCGCCACCAGCATCACCTGAGCAACCCAGTAAATTAGTTCACTAAGAAAAATACCATATTGACCGCTGGAACACCAGAAATTGTGTACCTTCGCATAGCAATTAGGATTCGAGGAGTGGTTTGCAAATTTCAGCTTATCTCCTTTGCGGTAAGCATCAAGGACATACTGTAGAAGAGGGCAATTCACGTTAAACCATGAAGGGATGAACATAAAATATAAATTTTGCAAGTGATTTCTGATTTCTGATTTCTCGAACTGTTTGACTCTGATATTTAGCTTAAAGTCATAATTCATGACCTAATGTTCTGAATTGCTAAAAGAAGCTGGCATTTTCAACCAAAGGTCAATCTGCCATCAATAGAAGATATCATTGTGCTGTTCCCACAAATAGGATGGTCGATCTTGTAGATAGCAACTGTCACTTGCATGCCCCCCAATGGACCAATGCTTTGTGATCAAGACTTTCAATGTAGAGGTTGTAAAAAGATTTACAGGAAGGGGGAGGAATACCTCTGACTAAGTAGCCAGGATCTAGTAGGCATCCCAATGGAACAAAAGGAAGAGTGAAAAAATAAAAGAAAGAAGAAAGAATAAAGTGCAAATATCACTTGCCTGATCATTCAAGTCAAAGAGAAACGATGAATTGGCACGATCATAGATTTTCCCCCGCTTATCTGCCTCTCGGTGGGAAATTAGTTCACCAGTATATTCTCCAAGATAATCATTTTTGTTGACAGGATTCTGAAATCACATCATCCAATTTGTTGAACAAAACTATTACATGACTATTGAAGACAACTATATACGCAATTCTACCTTTAAGAAGGCACCCCATCCAGCAACATCAGACTTTGCCAAAAGGATCTGAAAGAAGGAAAATTTTGAACATTATCACATAACATTTTTATTTCAAATATTTCTTTCAAAATCATATTAATAGTAATAGTAATGATTTCAGAATTGCGCACTCTCTGCTGTTGCCTTAGAAGAAGCCTCATGTTCCCACATTGGCCGTCTCCTCGTTTGGGTGGTTCACCTAATGAACCGTCACCACAACTGTGAAAATTACAAAACATCTATAAAAATGCAGAAAATTAAAGGAGCTGCCAATAATAGCTAAAAGTTCAGTAATCTAATCTGTTAACAGATGCCAGAACTAGATAGAGCCCAAATCAGAGACCATATTATACGAGCTACCAGATTATGCAATGAATGGTTCTCGAATCAGCAATCAATCTCAAAATAATTCCTGCTAAAAGAATTATAAGGAAACAACAAGTACTTCTTACACAAGTGAGAAATGGAGCATGATAGCTCCAAGGAATTTATCAATATGATATCATAGTGTCTAACCAAAAGAGAGTACCAATATGTGATTGATGATATCCACAACAATGAATTAATAGTACATGTTTTGTACACACACACTTCTATGAAATGATTGATTATTGGCAATACGCGTACAGAATTCATTACCTAACCCAGCAATTCCGACAAACATCTGGATCACATTCACGTCCAGCAGCAAAGCATGGACATTGTCGGCTTCTGCACTGACTCTTTGCACAGTGGCATCCCCTGAAACGATTTTTGCAACTCTTTGAACACCTGGAAAAAAAGTTATAGCTAAATGTTAATCAACTTGGCCATGATTCAAGCACTTTATAAGGAACAGGTTTCCTGTTCCACAGAGAGATTATTGATGTGACTACTCTCAATAAGAAGGCTGCTAAGATCCCCACAAGTGCACAAGAAGCTATCTGCATGATATATATATATATATATATATATATATATATATATGTTTATTTATTCAGTGGTCACATTATCAAATGGAGCTTCAACATACCCACAATATTTTTCACAGCATGTTCCATTATGCAGACAAGGGCATTGTTTTCCACACATTGACTGGCATCCACATGGCGTATACTGTTTACAAGACTGGTTTTTGCCATCAGCAATTCTTTTCCAAAATGATGGATGACCAGCAGATTTCCAAGAATATTTCAGTTTCCGTGTCCTGCCCCTCCTGCGAAGTAACCGTGATCTTGTTGGCATCTCTTGTTCCTATATGAAAGAGAAGGTAATCAGAAAGAAGGTTGAACAAGCAAAAGGTAATAGTCGAACCAAGAAGCAATAAAATTCTTGAGAGAAGAATGGGTGTCTTGGGTGGTCAGCAAAAGATAGCTTCAAATTGATGATAGAAAATTTACACAAGCAAATGCAGAATAAAATTAAGTCAACAGCTATCCTCTGACAATTATATCAGCCAGATTCTCTTCTATCCTTACTTTGCGGAAGCAACATTCTTTTCTTGAACATTAGTCCATGTCCACCAGACTATGAAGTGTAATCACCCAAAAAGAGAACTATCTCGAGGTGCTTGAAGCAATCGGGGCTCTCTTTTGAATGTGATGTTAAAAATGTAGAAATCTATTTTTTTTTCCCGGAACATTACAATACATACCATGTAATCTACATCAGTCTTGCCATTATCTTCCTGAATTGAGCTTGGTACAACAGATCTATGAGGCATTGTTGCTCCATTGTCACCCATGTAATTTGACACTTCGATACAACTCTTCAACCCAGAAAGTAAATTTCTAGCTATAAGACAACTGCAGAGCACCAACTTGTACATTAAGTGAAAACATAATGAATTAGATGTAAATTTTACCAGTGTAGTCTATTGCTGCTTTAGAACTTTGCACTGCATGCATATCCAAAGTTGAACAATTTTTATACAAAATTTACAATATCTAATTAGCTTTGTTAAAATGGGAACACAAAGAGAGAAATTTCCTTCAAACCCTCTCCCTCACCACCCCCAAGGCACAGGCACGCCTAGAAAAGACCAAGAAAAAAAGCCCTTAATCATATCAATGAATTCCGTGGAGTTTTACAGTACTTAAAGTTAAGATTCAATTATATTCTTCTCACTCATCAGGCTACTATTCCCCAACTTCCTTCTAATTCATCTTCACTGTTTAAGAATTTGCAAGGTATGCTTCTCAAGAGTGCAATGTGAAGGAAATCAGATATAGCGAGGGATTCTCACCTATTTATTAATATCTACTTTTTTAATAAGAAAAAATTGTGTTAAATATTTTCTTCCAGAACAGCGTCATGATTATCTAACGAGACATGTTAAGATTTTACATGCACTAAATTACTTATTACATGGTCAATGAATATATTATGCTTGGTGTTAAGGTTTAACCTATTCAGGTAGGTAAAGTACCACCCATACGCTTTCGAGTTATTGCTGGAATTCAATAACATTACAAAGATACTTGTAAATTGAAAATAAATGACCATTTTAGTAATCAACACACAAAGGTAAATAATTTACTAACCAATATTGGAAATCACCATACCTGTTTTTTCCAAATATCTCCACTCCCTTCAAATATAATTCTTTCTCAATAGGTTTCCACTCACACTTGCTTAAAACACCTTTTGGGCGTCTTTCAGTTAAGGATGACAGATTCAATTCAGGAACTTCAGTGATATCATTGGCTTCATCCCTAATCGTCTCTTTAGTGGCAGAACAAACAGAATTTTTTGATGCATGTTCACTGGGATCATTTAATGTGCCTATAGCAGTCAACTGAAGTTCACTTTTATCAATTGTACTTTTAGTACCAGTTATGTCATAAAGATTTGAGATATCTTCAACATCCTTAGTTCCTACATCCAAAGTCAATAATTTCTTCTGCTTCTTACTAGAACAATCATGGAGATCATCAGGAACTTCTGTAGTGTCATCAAGAGGTATATTTGAATCCTGTGATAATTTACGCTTTCTCATATGTTCTTGATTGGGTAACATCATAGCAGGTATATCCAAATTTGTAGCTACAGAAGCAAGTTCTGAGTGACAAACAGTTCCTGTAGTAACAGATATCTCTTTCTGATGAAAACATTTATCATCTTGTGTTAGATCTGCACCATCATTGGCATCAATTGGTGCTTCAGCATTTGAGGTAACTGCAGTGAATCTTTCCCCTTCTAATGTTACAGTTTTCATCTGATGCAAATCACTACTAACCGAACCTTCTGGCAAGTCTTCAACAACTCTCAGCTGCAAGGCTTTGGCACAAGTATTAGATATGGCAGACTTTTGGATGAAAATATAGGAGATGCAGTCTTAGTGGCATACTAGAGTCAGTAATGTAAAATCATTCACCAAGGTCCAAGGGTGCAAAAAATACATCCAATGGCATTAGTGAAATGTAACTATACACACAGACACATAACTGCATACACACAATGTGAAGAGAAATAATTAATTATTAGCACAAATGGGCGCAACTCATGTAAAAGAGCAGTACTTGAAAGACAAATTAGCTTTACAAGTACAGAACAAAACCATAGTATGCCAAATGAACCAAAATATAAAGAACATGGCAGCACAAAATAAAATTCCCCATTCTTATAGCCATGATCTGCAATTTACAATAATTTAGAAACATATCTGTAACAGCTGATCCAGTCCAATGTGCTTTTTTTGATTCCAAGTTTCAATATTGTTAAATTGAGATCTAATTGACCAGAAAAATAAAATTCTGCTTATGTACATAGCTTGGATTAAAAGAAGAGGAGGAAGAAGAAGAAAATAAAAACAATAATCTAAAAGAATAGATTCAAAAATACCCAAAGGCAACATTGGTCGCTGCAAGGTTTTCTGTCATCTTCATATTCAGACCAATACGGCTGCTTTTCACTCTGCCAACCAAAGCCTTTTCTATTAGATAAAAAAAGAATAACCAACATAATAAGTACATAATGAACATTGCTACTTACAGGATTGATCAAAGTTTGAGAACAACCATGTAGGCGGCAGTCAAATAGCTGTTTGATAGATACAAGCAGATCAGATAAACATCAATGTTGAGGTAATTCAAAGACTATGTCAGACACTGTCATACTCATAATTGTTATTAACAATTAATGCAAAGCCTGAATGGTCAGACCAAGTACCAGACAACGACGACAAAATAGGTTATCAAAAGAATCTAAAGCAGCACTTAGGCTTTTGTCAAGAGATATGCCCTTCTCAGACGCTGAGTCCCCAGAATCTTTGTTGTTTTGTTCCTCATCAAATTTTTCCTTAAGCACACTGCACCTCTCCTGCAAATCTCAAACAGAATACATCACCCAGCAGTCAGCTCAGAAGTGCATTTGCAATGAACACAAAGTACAAGTGAAGAATAATAAAATAATTCCAAGTGAAAAAAAGTCAGCTCAGGAAGTGCATTTTCAATGAACACAAAGTACAAGTGAAGAATAATGAAAATAGTTCCAAGTGAAAAAAATATCCAAGACACTCAGTTGAAATACCTGAATTTCTGATGTGGAGACTCCAATAAACTGGCTAACAATGTTTAAGGCTTCCTCAGCCAATCCATGTTCCTGAAAGACCATCCTGTCAAATTCAAAAGATACATCATGAAATACTTTTAACTGTTGCTAATGTTTACTAATCAGGGTACCATGGAGAGTGGACCAAATAAAAGAGTATGCTTGACTGCCACAGCCTGCCTCTTTTGTTTTAAAACTAAATGCTGTAAGTGCCTAGAATTTAAGAAAAGAAGAAGCAGCAAGTTCATATATATTCCCAACGCTATCTGAAGAATAAATAATAGCATAACCTAGAAGATTAAGAAGGACAATAGGAATGGAATCAGACAACACTATCAGCTTTTGCAAACTTCTTCTATCTTGTTTCCCAATTTGATCTTTCTTTTAATTAAGCATATTCCCTGAGAGGAGGGCAATGCAATTTTGTACAATATCACAGCTTAAGCTTCTCTAGAAAATGTAAGAATGAAAAGAAGAGAGAAAAAAAAAAAAAACAGAAAGGCTAAAGGTAACTGGAATTCAATCTCATGAACCCAATCAAAATGTTTGTTTGGGAAGTTATTATACTGTTTTAACTATGTATTTTTTCCCATAAAATAAATAAATATATTTTGCCAAGTCTATATATGTTATCTGAACTTAGTAAGTTTAACT
This sequence comes from Reutealis trisperma, assembly GCA_947687605.1. Classification (NCBI taxonomy): domain Eukaryota; kingdom Viridiplantae; phylum Streptophyta; class Magnoliopsida; order Malpighiales; family Euphorbiaceae; genus Reutealis; species Reutealis trisperma. The sequence goes on along the minus strand of CANTUT010000033.1, from coordinate 6,470,878 downwards.
TACCATAGAATGCGATCTTCACCCTCAGAAAAGTCATGTTTCTCTTCCTCAGGTTCCGCAATGTCTTCTTCACTATCACTACAGATAAGTGCTTCACTGCCTTGTTGATCATAGTATATGCGTCTCCTTCCAACCACTGACTGATCTTCAGCCATTCTCTGATTTCTGTGCTGTGTAAGGCATAATTAAGATATAACAGCAAAACCAGATTTTTCAAATGAAGTGATATGTGAGAAGAAACATATACATCAGAACAAGCTTTTCATTATTTCCCCCGCACGAAGTTAAAGACATTCAAGATTAAGATGAATTTTTTTGTCATGAATGGAAGGGAACTTGACATGGATGCAGAATGGCCTACTCACCATGTGATAGGTTAAATATATGATGAAGAGGAACATCTATGATTGTCAATTAGCCATACCTGTCCAAAAATATCCAGGTAGTATATGGAGATATCTTCTCAATGAAAGGAAGCTTTGTGCTTGTCGAGGGAATAACTTCATCACCACTAATATAATCTTTATCCCCTGATCCTTGTACAAATCCACTATACTTGCAGAGAGGGTTTCGAATTCTTGAAAAATTCATGTTAGCAATCCTTGATGTAGCCGATAATATAAGTTGAGAAATATTAATTTCTAATTTCCTCCTGTTCTTTTCAATTTTTTCCTATACAACATTTAAGCATTGGTTTCTTAATTATCGACTATATTGCAAGCTTTCATTCATAAAAGAGTAGCATTGTGGATTAATGTCATATTATGATCATAAAAGCAAACATTAAAAAAAAAAAATGACTTACTTTTATAGAAACAATTCTCTCTGCTTGAATTTGCTTTTTCAGCTGATTCATCTTATATGGAAGGTTTCCAATACCCTCTTTTGACTGTTCTCCATGAAATTTCTATGAAGAGTAATAACAAATATCAATATATTTAAACAATAGTATATAAAATGATGTGATCAATCAATTTTACGTCGTTTTTTATTATACAGGATCAATTTTAGGAAACAAAAACTGAATTTTTTTCCCCTGTATTATATCAGCATCCAAACAGGCTTTCGTACAACAAATTCATGTCATCAATAAAAATCACATCTCAAACGCTCAGAAACACATATTAGATTCAGAAATTAAACTAATCTCCATTATAATTAAGAAAAGAACAGTGAATTATGGTTAATTCAGGCCCTAAGTATCATACCAAAAAAAAAAAAAAAGTGTGAATAAAGGATAACAAAAAAATGTTCAGGTACAAAGGAAAACTATATCAAAGAAATTACAGATAAGCACTAACTCTGAGCTTAGAGGCAGAGTCGCTTGATTTCGTCACCATAGCTAGCGTGCTCTGCTTTGCACTGCGACTCAATTGGAAGGAGAGACAAGGGAAGAAGAAGAAGAACCAATAATTCGGACATTCGATTGACACGTGTCAAGTAGATGACGTGGCCCATACTTTGTACAATTGTGTTCGGCCCAGAATGACCCAAGTAGCTTGAGCCTGGAGCCTCATGGCCGGGCTTTCGGACGTAACTCACTGATCCCATTTCCATGATTCAACACGAATTAAACGCTGTCATTTCATTTCCAACTGTATCTTCTTTTTTTTTTTTTCTTTGCTTTTTTTCATTGAAGGCCCAATAACCCGAGAAAACAATGCTTGTCTAAGTGAAATGCGTTGTCATTTTCAAACTTTCTTCTTCATCTTGTTTCTTAGAAAGAGAATGAGTTTTTTTCCTTCAAAAGAAAAAAGGAATGAGTTTTTTTTTTTTTTTTTTTTTTTTTCCAGTTTAACGGTAAGGTGAATTAAAATTTGTTTTCATGTGGATGTAGGAATATGTACCAATGATAGCTCAGCTTTTTTTTTTTTTTTCCCAACGAAACGATCAATATCATTCTGATTGAGGATCAAAAACATCCTATGTTACAAGAGAATACGATGTTCTAGGAACCATACAGAACCAACCAAGATTCAAACGTAAATCTCTACTTTTAAAAAGCCAGTCAGTTATCCTGTTATAATTTCTATTAATATGAACAAACTTACAAGAAACAAAGTTCCTAGCAAATAGTCTTATGTTCTCAACAATTAATTTGGTCTATCAGGAGATTTCCTTATCGTTAACATTTATATTAAAAATAGTGACTAAAAAATCAGATTCACAAACGACCTACTCTAATTTCAAGTTGTTTACATGCTTGACTGCATCCAGAAGAGCAAAACCTTCTGCCGTTAGCTCAACTTTCTATTACATCATATGACATGATGCTGATTGATTGAAGCTATCACATGTCGCAGCTAGAAAAATTAAATAATTTTTAATCAAATATTAATTTGTTAAATTAAATTTAATCAAATATCTAAATTAATCTAATATTTAATCTAATATCTAAATTAAATTTATTGAAATATTTAAATAATAAAAAATAAATAAATAATATCAACAATTATCTTAATTTATTCAATCAAATTAAATTTATTGAATAACTAATTCAAATTTTTCCAATTATCAATTATAAAATTAATGGTTCTTTTGTAAAATTATGTTATTTATCTATATCCATGTAAAATTGGTTTTTTTTTTATTTATCTCTTTTTACAGAATATGATATTGAAAAGTAAATATTTTGTAAATGTTATTTAAACTTTTTGCTTAGCATGACTAATGTCTATCTTCTTTTTTGTATATGTTGATTATGTATTGATAATAATCTTGATATAAATCTATAACTATACAACCTGACTATTTAAACTTAGGTTCAACAACATTGTCAAATTTAATATTTTGTTCAGAGCTTATGATCAATGCAGATATTTTTGAAGTTGTTGATTTCAAGAATAGGTATAATATGTAATTCTATTTTGCCTTCTTAAATTTTTTTAATTATTGGGATTTTCTATATAAAATATGATAACACTTGTGTTTGCTTCTTATTCCAATTAAAAGCTTTTGTCTTTAACAAGATAATTTAAGTGCACTAAGTCATCTATCTAGCCAGAGCACATATTATATTACAGATGAATTCTTGCAAGTTTGTGATAGGAAAACTCTTGATGAGATACAAGATATTAAATAGGTAATACATGTGTTACAACACCTTATTTTTGTGTAAACATGAAATTCCTTTCAATATTTATGCCTTACTATATTTTTTTTCCCTTTTTTTAAAGGTTTTGATAAATTAATGTGTTGTTTTGATATGGAACAATCTAGGAGTCAACATGTGTGGTCTTGGCTACTATTCTTTGTACAGAAACTGAGTACAATTTGTTCTATAATTCCTGCAAAAAGTACAAGAAAAAAGTAAAAAATGACAGTGGAAAATATTGGTGTGCTAAATGTTGTGATTATGTCAAATTTATTTTGCCAAAATATTGTAATGTATTATTTTGTCATTGTATTATAGAGATAATTTTAATAATAATATGATTGATTGTTTAACATAGTAAATCTAACTTTAAAACAGATTCAAAGTTCAAGTTAGAGTAATGGATGACACATCAAATAATTTTTTATTATATTTTATTGGAAATAATTCCGCAACAACGTGCGGGTTAGTTTATAGTAATAAATCTAATACATGCTACAAGTAAGAGAACTAAGAAATCTTGATGATCCCATTTCAAATATGAATCAGAGCATTTTTATTCAGTTCAACAAAATTTAGAAATTATACATTGCAGGTTTAATTTCAGAATCTATAATTTGGAAAGAACCTCCCTAATCTCTCCCTAGAGAACTTCCAAGCTGAAACGGAATGCAATGGCGTTCCCTTCCATCCAACAACTAAACACTTACCATTCTTATTAAGAGTCCATGAACTCCCACTAGCAAATTGTTTAGGAACCAAGCTAGCTTGGTACAAAGATGACTCACTAAATCCTATCTCTATCATCCTAAATCTTGAGAAAAATGCCCTCCATACATCAATTTTCACACTTCTAGAAATCCTTTCATCGTCTCCTAATGCCACAGTTTCTCTTATCCCCTGAGAAAATATTGTTTCAATTATTGATTTTTGCTCAACGTTTTGATCCATACAGGTCTCTAGGCAATCAAAATATGCACTGTAGAAGAATAATGCTTCAATGAAACGATTCACAAATATAGGCGAATTGTGACTTGCTTCAACTTCAGTAACAATCATTATTAATGGGTTAAGATTTCTAATCACTCTCATTAAATTTTCCAAACATTCAGGCCTTGAGATTAAAGACCTGAGAATCAAGTTAGAAACAACAACAAGGGATTCATCTGCTGCGATTTCGAATAACTCGTCCTTGATATCATTCATACTTGATATATAAACTGCCTTGAATGTGAAAGGAAAGTTCATGGACTTGGCAAAACTTTCTAAGCTCCTACCTGTTTCCTCTGTCCTCTTCTGCTTTTCAGCTGAGCAAACAGCAGTTACCTTGAGATGTTCAAGGGGCAGCTGTTTGCGCTCTGCCAGAGCTTGCATCATTGCTGTCCATTGAACGCCACTTCTGATTTCAAGATCAATCACTTGAAGCTTTCGCGCTGATCCAATGTTTTCAATAATAGTTTGGATTGATGTGAGTTCTGTAATTTGATTTATAGGAACTTTCTGGTAGAAAGCAAGGGCAGCAAGATTAGTACTTAACCCATGAGGACCATTACATTTAATATTTCTCTGATCTTTTGGCATGAACCTTCCTGTAGCCTTATCGATTCTTTCTCGAAGAGCTTCAGCGAAACAAAAGATAACTCTCTGAACTGGATTGGCTCGCTCAGATGCAATCCATTCGCAGCGAGAGAGTAATCTACTAGCACGATCAAATTGTTGGTAGCCTACTTTTTCCGCAGCAGCTAAAAGAAGGTGAGCAAGTTCTACATTCCTTGTTTCTTCTTCAGAAAGGCCTGAGAGAGCATGGCCAAAAGGATGCATAAGCATAGAGAAATCATCGTACCTTTGATCAGAAAATTGAATGTATCTTGCTCCAGCTACCCTGATAATCTCCTCAGTAGATAATTTTTTTCTAGCCCCTACAAGATTTTCGTTGCTTGCATTGCTGAATTGGTTCTGATTCAAGTTCAATTTCTTGATACCAGTTCCATAATTGTTGAGAAGATCCAGAGATGAGGATAGACCAAACGGGTATGAAGTTTCTTTAACGGGTTTCGCAGTATTCTCATATTTCTTTATTTCCTGCATCGGTTGTGCTGGTGCTGGAAAACAAGAATCAAGATATTGATCCAGGGTCAAACAATTTGATTTCGGAGGCGGCGGTGGCTGATGTTGATCTTTATAAATAACATATTCAGAACAAAGAGGATAAACTTGCCCCAATTCATCCATTGAAAAAAAAGGATCTTGTGTTTCTTTCATTGTAGCCTCCTGTTTCTCATAATCTTCATCAAGAGGATTATAATCACCTTGGATTCCACTGAAGTCGAATGGACTGAAAGAGAACAAAGCATTCGCCATCTCAGAACAGAAGCTGATCGGCAAACTCACACACAAGTGAGACAATATGCTTTTATTTTCTAGCTAATTAACATAAACACAGGTAGAAATTCCACTTACTTCTTCTGTTCACCAATTAATCATAGAGAAATCCGAAATATGTAACAAAAATAAATTTATATTGCAAGGATTGTGACAATGACGGTGACATTTTAAAATAACCATCAGGGCCTGCTTGGTTTAACCGAACTTTGGAATAGAATTATATTTTATTGTGTCATTAGTGTTGAAACGAAGGGGCTAAATTCCAAATGGAGATGATAACAAAACTACAACTGTTATTTTATTTTTAAAAAAATTAAAAAATTGGTACTCATAAGTTCGGACGAATAAAATAAGACAAATTAAAAAAATTAATTGAAGAAAAATAAAAACGAAACTAATGGTATGCTTCAAAGACAATTAATGAAAGAAAAAAAATAAAAAATAAAAAATTTAATCTGGGCTTTTAGGAGGTCCTCTTGTTATAAGGGCTACCGTGCCTGGCCAAATATGAAGAGGTTCATTTTCATCCACTGATCAAGCATTCTTTTTTTCTTTTTGTAATATATCTATTTTATACTTAATTTTTAAAAAAAATTAGCATTAGGGAGGAAGAATTTTGTTCTTTTTTTTGAAGATAAAAGGGGAGATTATATTAAATCAAAGGAAAGGAAATCCAACAAAAAAAGAGGTGGGACCGACCATCACTATCCTTGACCAAAACTATTACCAATTGCCTTGACTAAGACATAGGCAAATTGGTTTTTTGATCTCTTAACAAAATAGAGTTTACAATCAAACAACTCATTCAAAAGGGAAATACAATCATTAACTATTAAACCACAAAATGATAAGTCAATGGAGGGAAACGGAATGACTTTAGAGTTCCAAGCAATCAGTTTCAATAAGCACATTGCTATAATTGTTTGCCTTTAACCACAATAAAGCTTCCTTACATGAGAGAGTTTCAGCAGTCTTTGGGTCATGAAAGCACCGATCAATACCACTCTTTGCTGCAACAAAATCACCAACAGAGTTTCTAAGGATAAAGCCATAAGAAATCTGTTGCAAAGAAGAGTTGATGGCTACATGAAATTTAATTTGACATAATCGAAAGGAGGCTTCATCCATCGAATAACAATGATTAGGCCCCAAAATTGCAGCAGTCAAAGAAGATGATTTTGCAACTTTCCATTGAGAAAGCATGGTATTAGCTAGGTGAACTACTTCAGAGAAGGCCGTATGCTTTTGTTCTCATATTAACTTATTCCTTGCATGCCATACAGCCCATACAATCATGGAAGCTTGCTCAATAGTACTGGAATCTTATGAGGAACAGAGAGCATTCCACCAGGCAGGGAAGGAGATTGAACCTATGTTGAACAAACCCAAAGATGAGGCTATCCAGATTTGTCTAACGAAATGACATTAAACAAAAAGATGAGCACTAGATTCACTAGCAGAATTGCAAAACGGACACAGGTCAATAACATCAACACCCTTTTTCCTTAAATTGCAGTATGTGGGCAAAATATCACAGCAAGCACGCCACATCAAATTGCGGACTTCATGAGAGACATTCAAGGACCACAACCTCCTACAATTAAACACACAAATCTGATTACTAGATGCTGGAATGTTTTTAGTCAACTTCCTATATGCATTTTTAATTGAAAATAGGCCACGACGATCATGCCTCCTAGAGATCTAGTCATTTACTCTCCTCAAACTTAATGGAATACTCAAGATTAAATTAGAATCCCTTTGATAGAAAACTAACCTGATGAGCTCCTCATTCCACCTCTTAGGATTGTCTAGTAACAATGAATCCACAGTAGCATTGATCCAATTGTGATTAACAGCAGTCTCAATATAAGGATTATCATTATCTGGTAACCAAGGTTGATCCCAAATACTAATGTCAGAACCATTTCCCACTCTAAAAGTGCATCCTCCTTTCAACAAAACTTGACCTGTTAAAATGCTTCTCCAAGCGTAACTCGAATTCGGTCCAAGAGAAGCATCAAGAAAGGACTTATTTGGAAAATACCTTGCTTTATACAACCTGGCTACCAAGGAATTTGTTGAAGTAGTCTCCAGCCTTGTTTACATAGGAGAGACACATTGAACTCATGAAGCCTGTTGAAGCTTAGACCTCCTTTATTTTTATGAATACAGAGCTTATCCCACGACATCCATTTAATACCTCTACCTTCATTTCCCCCATTCGACCACCAATAAGCATTCATAAGCTTTTCCAAATCAGAACACAAACCTAAAGGGAGCAGGAAGACAGACATGACATATGTAGGCATGGCTTGTGCAACGCTCTTAAGCAATACCTCATTGCCAGCCCGAGAGAGAAGTTTTTTGCACCAACAACATAGTCTTTGCTTGATTTTACGTTCCACATAGGAAAATACAACTTTCTTTTGCTTTCCAATGAGAGAAGGCATGCCCAGATAAGTGCCATGATATTGGGTTTGAGTAATTTGAAGAGTAGTACAAACAGCCCTACAATCTTCAGGAGAGGTATTAGGACTAAAGAGAATATTAGATTTCTGATAATTTATGACCTGACCAGAAGCGGCTTCATATGTTGCAAGACAATGCCTCATAGATTCAGTTTCAGACTGAGTAGCTCAGAAAATAATATTAGTAAGATTCACTTTTAAAATAATCTCACTCTACCATTAGAATAAAACACTAATAACACATTTAATACACGAGATTATTTTACTTAGTAGTAAATAACATTATGTTTAGGTTTAATAATTCTAAAAATTTGGTTAAATTATGAGATCAGTGTTATGTAAAACTTAATTCTCCATTTCTTTAGTAGTATCTTCTAATGAAATTACTAATCTCATTATTTATAAAGTTTTAGTTTCTAAAATAACCTTGCTTTTTTTACTTTATGTCACAAAAATAGCCCTAATTTTCTAATTTGTTTTTCTATCATCGTGAATCCTCCCTCCGCTCATGTTATTAATTCATAACACTAATTTATTTACAAAAAAATTATAACCTTTTCGTTATTATTTAAGAACATAACTAACAATCTAGTGACTAACATACTCACATTTGACATATATTTTTATTTAATATATTATTATATTTGACATATATTTAAATTTAATATATTAATATATATAATAAGGTGGTTAGAATCATAACTGGTATGATTTTCCTACACACATGAAAATAATTTCTTTGAATTGCTTTAATTTTTTCTCAACGAGACCATGTAATGTGAGCTTATAGATATAAATAATATCCCACTTATAAAATTTAAGCCTTCAAAATTAAAATCTTTATATATAAGGAAAAAGGGTGTTTAAATAATTTAATTATTTTAATAATTTATCTCATTTATTAATCTATTCTATTAAATATAAATTATAAAAATATTGAAATTTATGTACCAAACAATATTTAATATAAGTAATTTCTTTGTTTAACTAAGCATAATATTATGATTAATTTTAACTTTTAAGAATTATGAATCCGTAAACTAAATGGATAATAAATTATTTATTTAAAGAATAACTGACTGGTTACATAATTAACTGACTGTTAGCTAGATAATTTCCTATAATTGATTGAGATTATACCGGAAAACAGAGCAATTTGCCTATGATACATGTGCATACTACTCTCACTAGTGATTCTGACTTTTGTAAATAGTCATTTGATATATCTATCCATAATCTATATCTATATCTATACTATATATTTGGTATAAATATATAGTAAGGGAGAGAAAAAATACATTTACCAAAATATTTTTATTATTTTTGACTAATTGTTCCTATAAATAAAATTTAATTTGGTAATTGAATAGTTAATAAATTAATTTATTAAATAATAATATTATTTTTTTAGAATAGGTAATCATTATTTAATTAGGAAAGTATAATTAATATATCATATTTTAGAATTAATAATTTATTGATTAGTAAATCACTAATTGCCAATATATATGTGTCTTAAGATAATCGTTAAAAATTGAGCAACTTTAAAAATTAAGTATATCTTCTTATTTTGAATAATAAGAATTTATTATTTTTATCAAAAGAAAAAAAAAATCCTTTTCAGTTTATTATAATTTATTTTCTTTATTAATATAATAGATATGAATAAAAGTCTATAATTATTTAAGTATGATTATAAAAAAACAATCATTATTGTACTACGAATAAAATAATAGCTTTTACAAAATGAAATATATATATAACAAATAATTCTTGTAATAATTTAAGTGATTATGAAATTTTACTAAATTAATATATAACAAATAATTCTTATAATAAATACATAAATTTTCTCTGTAATTATGCATAAAAAATAAAACAAAACAATATTGTATTACATGAAATACTAAAAACAAAACTGAATATATCATATTTTTGGAAGGAGATGAATAAAAAAATTTTAATAAAAAAATTTTAAAGCACGTTGTAACAAATTTAATTTAAATAAAAAAAGAATGAATTCAACTAAAATGAGAAAAAGTAAAATAACTATTATTAATGTATGGTTAATTATATTTACTTTAAATAAAAAAGAATTCAATTAGAATAATTTATGTTTTTCAATATTTTTTCGAATATTAAGAAATTAGATAAATTCTTTTAACTTTGATAATTAGAATATTAACAAGTTTGAAAAATTCTAATTTGACTTTAAAAAAATTATATTGTAAAATAGAAAAATTACTTTTTGTTCTATAAAAAAATGCAACAGAAAAATAATATGCACTATTTGAGAGTTCATTTAACAATAATAAACATAATCTTATTATTTTATTATCAAATTTCAAATTTTCTATTTATATTTATAATGGTATGTTCTTTTAAAAAAATCTATTTGTTTATACTTCTATAAATACTTAAATTTAATTAAAATTTTCATTACGAAAGAGATTCAAGTTGTACCAAAATTGAAAATTAATCAAAAATCACTTACAATATAATAAATATTTTCAGTTTTTAATTTAGTTAATCATATATATTATATTTTTAAGTTCTTATTAGAAAGTCATAATTGATTTATTAATTATAAATAAATCGAAATTATCAAAAACATTTTCACTCAAAGCAAATAAAAAAATTATAAACCTACAACATATAAAATTAAAATTATAAACTATTTCCATTATATATAATCACTTATATATATTTTATAAGTTATTTCATTTTTATTAAAAAAAATAATTTAGCAAGGATATAAAAGTATTTCTAATAATGCTTTTTATTTTAAAGATTATATTTTATACAAGTAAACGACATATTAATAAATTTTTAAAGGAGAGATGAGCACATTTACTAAGATAATCTTATTAATTTTTTATTGATTGTTCTTTTAAATAGAGATTTATTTGGTAATTTAGTAATTAATAATTAATTTATATAAATAATATATTATTTTTTAGGATAAATAATCATTATTCAATTAGAAAAATAAATATATAATTAATATGTTATATTTTAGGATTGAAAATTAAAATTATATAAATATTTATTCAATTAGGAATCAAACAAAAAAAAAATGTAAACACAAAAAAAAAAAAAAAAGAGTATTAACACAAAAGAATTATTTTAAAAAGTCTCAAAATTGATCTTTACATTTGTGAAATTCTATCTAATTACAAAAAAAAAAAAAAAAAGACAAATATTATGTGAAAAAATAAAAAATTATTAGTTCATAAATAATAGCAATTTGATAAATTATTCTTCAACTATAGTGGTAATTCATATATCAAATTATTCATGAAAATACAATTTAATTTTTAAATATAATATATATTATCTTACCATTTTATTTTCTAATTAGTTATAAAATTTTAAAAATAAAAAATTATTGAATATTATATATTAAATAGTTTTTACAAATTAGGATAAACGGTATTATTATTATTATTATTATTATTATTATTATTATTATAAATTTTGCAAAAAAATCATATTCACATTTATCTTCCCTTTCCTTTTTTTTTTTTTTTAATTCACCTCTAAAAATTTTTTATTTAAGGTCATATAATATAATAATAATAAGGAGTCATTTATTCTAAGAAAAAAAATCATTGTTATTTATAATAATTATAAAAAATTTATTCAAATTTTAAAATTTATATCCCTTTACATATAGCAAAGTACGTACAACAATTTATTTTTAGTTAGTAGTAAATTAGGTAATGATATATTTATTTTTAGAGTTTTGCTATATGTCCTATATATATTTTATAAGTTTTAATTAGTATTTCTTTCAGATTTTAAGTTTTAGTGTAATTTAATTATGTTGTATACTCTTATTTATTTTTAATTAATTGTTCTTATAAATAGAGGTTTAATTGGTAATTTAATAATTAATAAATTAATTTATAAAAATAATATATTTTTTTGAATAAGTAATCATTATTCAATTAAGAAAGTAATATATAATTAATATATTATATTTTAGGATTGGTAATTTATTAATTAATAAATCAATTAGAATTATATAAATATTTATTTAATTAAGAGTCTAACAAAGAAAATGCAAAGATAAAATAAAAGAAATTAAAACAAAGAATAAAAGAAATAGAAATGTTATTTTCATTTTAAAAGAAATAAGTTTCCTATAAGTCTTTGTTTTGTAATAACTATTAATAAAACACAATGACAAAAAAATCTAATATAAAGGTACATTTATCATGAATAATTGTATGTTATATTATTAATTGGTGTTTGAACATATATTATGAAAACATTAGTTAAAAGTAAAAAATCAAATAAAAAAAAGTTATTTACACTAAAAATATAGTTTATAGAAAAAATTTATTATTTAATAGATACTATAATTTAAAAAATAATATCATATAATATTTATTTAAATTATTTATATATCATATAGCATTAGCACTAATATTTATTATATAAATATTTATAAATTAAATTATATTTTTAAATAAACCGTAACGAGTCATGATAAAAATGAATATGTGAAGTACGTTTGAAAAAAATAAATAAATATAAATGTACGAGGATGGGAACATGTTAATAAATAAAAATATTTTTATTGATTTTTAATATTTTTTAAATTGGACTTCTTCTTCTTATTATTATTATTAAATAAATAAATAGAAGAAGAGTTTCTACTTTTTTGATGTTTGACTCGGTTTGAGCAGTCAAAGGCCTGCTGATTTATAACCCGACTCGGTTTGAGCAATCAAAGGCCTGCTGATTTATAACCCGAAATACTTGTTGAATTTGCTATTCTAAGAAAGAAAGCGAGAGCCCAGTCATTTATGTTGCAGACTTTGACTTCGTCTCCTAAACAAACAGCTCTGCTTCCTTTGCTTTGCTATCTTTCTTTCATTCCATAACTAATTCTGCTTTCAAACAAATGACCTCTATTTTGGGTTTCTACGAAGCCTGATAGGCTATGTCACTTGTTGTACTCTGATCTTCCTGATCAGTTGTAATTGAATGAAAAGTAATTCAGTTTGTTTAAAAAAAAAAAACTAATTCTGCTGCCCATTTCTTATTGCCCAGCCTATCATTTTTTTTTTTGAGAAAATTATTACTTATATCGAGTATATAAACATATATTATATACTAAATCAATAAATGATAAATTATTTTATCAAATATGACTTTTTTTATATTTTTTATTTACTGAAAAAATAACGATACACTTTTTCGCGCTATGTAATTTTATCTCATTATATTAATATATACATTCAGTGTAAGTAAAAATTATTTTTTTTATAAAGCATGTTTGTTATTGATATTTTTCAAGAGTATTATTTTAAAAATTATTAAAAAAATTTAAAAATGTTGTTTTGAAATTTTGATGACTACAATAAAACATGTTAAATTCATTAAAAAATAAATTTTAATCAATTATTATTTAATATAGTGTTTATTTTTCCAATAACAATATAAATAATAATAATAGTCTGCTTTTAATTATGATATAAAATCGAAAGGATGCATGTCATTAGTCTATTATTTGCATGAGAAAATAATAATTGATGTAGGGAAAATGTGATACAAAAACATCCCAGATTTTTACTACTAGAGATGGTAGTCTAGTAGTAAAAATATGTTCATTCGTATATTTGATTTACATTTCTATATAAAAATTAATTATTATGTGTAAAATCTAATCCGATTCTATAGATTTATTTATTTATTTATTTTTTTGAAAATGGGTAATTGTTACTGTAATTTTATAAAGAGTACGTATCTTTCAATAGTTTCTAGGTAATCGGTGCATTTTATGAAGATATTTTAAATCAAATTATCAACAATTAGCAAAAAATAGTAATTTATACATTTAAATTTCTTTTTTATTTAATAAAATTTTCTTTGAAGATTTTTTGTGATGGTTGATGTTAAAAGGGTATCAGTCTAACTGAAATACTTTGATATCTCGTTGAAGTAATCTGCATGCTTCATTAAAAAAAAATAGTAATTTATACATTTAAAAAAATTTTCTATTAAAAAAAAAAAGAGATATCTTCAGTAGAACAAAACTGATCAATTTGGAAGAAAAGACAGGTTGTTGCCTTCTTTTTATAAATAATTTGACATTTATGCCTCAATCTTTAGATTTTTAGTCATAAATTTTTGGCCTTAAGCTGCCCTTACGATACAAAAGGCAGCTGTGGCCTTGTGGTGGGCCTGTTGAAAAAAGAGCATGACATTTTCAATTTTCAATTATTAAGAATCTAAATTTAACCTTTTTACACCCAAATATTAAAATTTAAGGACTTATATATTATAAACCTTTTTATTTTTAATGTGAGATAATTTCATTACATCACTTTTTAATATATGCTAGATTTGACTAATATGTGATATGACTAAATATTTAATCTGTATTAAAAAATATATATAAAATTTAAAAATTAACGATGGATAACAAATACGACGAATACAAAAGATTATAAGTACATAATAAAAATTTAGTTTAAACTCTAATACTATATTAAAAACTTAAATCTAACATTAAATCCTAAGTATTAAGATTGATTATTTGCAAATTGCAACTAGCAACAGAAAAAAGCATGGCATTTTCGGTGATTAGTAGCATGATCATCTATTGGGCTATATGTCAATTGGAACCTTCTTCATCCGTACTAAATACCATTAATTTTAAATTAATTTAAACAATAGATAAAAAAAAATAGTCTATATATAATTTGTTTAGACCAAAGTTAATTTACAAAGTGCAATATATAATATTTGACAAATAAATAATCAATGTTTTTTTAGCTAAATCACATAAAAATACTTAATTAAATTTTACAATGTGTTTTAATATAATTCATGATTTCTTAGTTTAATAGTATTAATGTAATCAGGTGACAGTAAGAATAAGCATTAAACATAAAATTTTATTTTATTAATATTTAATTTCTTTTTCAATATTTAAAAATAATAAATAAAAATTTAGTCTTTTTTTTTTTTCAGAATTGCAGGATTGTCAAATATTTGGCATTAAAATAATAAAACGATTTTTGATAATAGCCAAATTCTGAATTATGTAGTTCCACTTCTTAATGCGAGGGTTTGTATTATAAAATATGGATATCTCTCTTTTTTTAATTTATTAAATTTGTTATTAACCGAAATAATATTATAGACTATATAATAAAAATAACTCTTTTTTTTAACATCATTCATCACTCATTTAAATGATATATGAATCATTATTTTGGGTTTTATTGCCTCTCAGAAGGAAATTTTGTGATATATGATTGACTTACACCTAATAATACACAGCGCAATAATTAAAATAACTTTACTGGTATAAAAGTAGAACAATGTTGGCATTGATCAAAATAATAAATACGACTCTTAAGAAAAAAGGTATACAGATAAATATCTGAATTTAAGAAATTTTTATATGGATTCAGTCATTCCCTTAATTTAGACCTTGTCAATATTTTCTGGAGAGTCACAACAATTGTCACTTCTTACCCTTGTCCTACAAAGTAAAACCATCATAAGCCAAATTAGACCTTTCACAATTCTTACCATACCAATTGTTACAGTGACATAATAAAGCCACCAACCAAGCAAGTCAGCCAGGCCAATACCCACCGCCAGCTCTCTCTTTGACTCAGCCACAATAACCAAAGACTCCACCTCATCTCTCAATCTCCAGCACCACAACCCACCAAAACTCACAGCCATAGCCACCTTATGAACCCATTTTTCTTCTCTAGCCACCCCAAAAATAGTATCATCAACCACTGGTTTAACCACAGTTCTACACCAATAAAGCATAGTCTCGTGTAAACCCAAGAAAAATATAACTCTACTTAACAAACTCCTTTCCATATCCAATTTGTAACCATCAATTCCAGCTGATATGCTTCCTTCAATTCCTAACCCAACACATACTTGTAAAGTACATAGTAAAATCCAAGCAGTAAATAAACGTGGCCTGTGAGTTTCACTTGGTGATTGAGTTAAAAGGGTAATTTTACCTGTTAAGCCATGAAGAAGAGTGGCTATGCTAAAAATAGAAACAAGAAAATATAAAATGGCTGGATTGGCGTATAAGAATAAAGAGAAAATATAAGAATTAGAAAGTGGATTTGTAGGATCAGAAGAAATACTCAATAAATAGCTGTAACAAGAGAGCCTAGCAAGGAGGAGAAAGGAAAGAGGGATTAAGACACTAAGAAGTGTAATCGTGAGAAGTTGAAATGGTTCTGCGAAAATTGCAAAGAGCTCCTTAGCTTTCAGTTGCCGAACCATGGTATTAATTTTGGCTTGAAATCGATCAAATTATTTTTGATTACATGATAAGGAACATGAAATGAAAGTCTATATATTTATGTAATCACGTAAAGCATGAATTAATGGCTAATATGGAATATAATTAATTATAAAGTGGTTGTCACGTCCATTGCCTAAGTTAGTTGACATAAGACATGGTCTTTCATTATATGTTCTACATTATTATTAGTATGCAAACACATTTTATCCATCTCTTAATTTGTTTATGTATTTGGCAAAACAAAAATTGTTTATGTAAAACGCGCTGTTTCATGATCTATCTTATCATCATATTGATATTTTTTTTCTTTTTTTAGTATTATTAATTATTTTTTAGGTACGATGCATATATATAAAAATTTATTTGTTTGGTTACAAAGTTTGGTCAAAAAACAATGTTATAAGCGTAGAAGCAATTCTTCATTGAGAGAGCAATCAGTTAATGAAATCCGTTCTCTTTGTCCATTGCTTAAAATATTTACATAAAAATTATATAATATATATATCAATTATAAAAAATTGTTACATTTATAATTACTAAATTATCCTTTTTATAAAAATATGTAAAGTTATTGAACATTAATTTAATATAGATAATAACATATAAAAGTAAAATAAAAAAAATGCTTAACAAATTTAATATAATTTATGCCAAAAATCAATTTTTATTTTTATCTAAATCATTATTTTTATCGTTAAAAATTATTTTGAAAGAATTTATTTCTGTTTACAATTGACTTTCAATATTTTAAAAAAAAATTACTAACAAAAATAGGTAAAATTTATAAGTTGGAAGCGGCACTTTTTATATACTTAATTAAAATTGATATGTTAAGAAAAAATTAATTTGCAATTAATTATTGAATATTTTAAAAACGATAGTGATAATATGAGAATAATTTGGAGTGAGAAAAATAATCTCACCCTATTAATTAAGGGTATGAATATTTTAAGACAACAGAAAATTTTCAGAATTAAATGTCAAAGGAATAACAAATAGGTTGGCTTGAAAACATAATTTTATAACTTCAAAATACTACGCTGCTGCTAGGAAGTGACGTCAACTAATTATTTTTTATAATTAAATAAAAAAATGGAATTAATTTCCTATTATCTCCAATCATGCCTTACATAAAGTCAACAATATTAATTATTTTTATTTGTAATTTTTATTAAGTGATATATGTATATATAGGTCGATATCCACGATCTATTTTTCGTTCTCTGTCATTCTCTTATGATGTTTGTTCCCTTATTGGAAATTTGCCGCCTTCTTCCAATCATGCCCCTTTTTTTTTTTATTGGAAATTTGCCTATTTCTCCATTTATGTTATGGATACGAGCATGCATTAGACGACCAAGTCAAAAACTCAAATTAATTTCCCAAGCTTATAGTATCCTTCTTTAATTTTTAATATCAGAGAAATCAATTCTTAAGATTTGAATATTATAAAAATAAATTTTCTTTCTAATATAAAATACCTAACACCAAATATTCATAATTTTTTTTCTTAGTTTTGTTTTTCCTTTTTGATACTTTAACCCATTTATCAAAAAATATTCTCTTACAAAACCAAAAGTCCATATAGAATTTAAGGAAATTTAATGGATTTCATAAAATAATTCAATCTAAGCAAAATAGCGCTTTAATGAGGTATTTTTAGAGTGACAGTTCATTTTAAATATTTTCACTATAATTTATTATCATGAATATTTTTTTTTTAGGTCCCTTAAATTTATTTATATTTTTTGGAGAAATAAATTTAATTTTGTATTTGAAGTTTAAAAATAAGAGTTAAATTTATTTCTTATTAATAATTAGATTAATTGTCATATAATTAAATTGCACTCATAAGATGTCATGATTACCAGTGATTAATATTAATGAGAAAGAACAAATTATTTTGTGAGATATCATACTTATTTTTAGTGGATAGTACAATGAGGAGAAAAGTATTGACAAGTGGTTTAATTACTTTTCACTAGATTTGGCATTGATGGTAAAAAATCTATTAAGTTTTTGACAAGGTCGCCTGAAATGTACTTGTCTTTGTTTACGTATGAGAAAGAATCAGTCAATCATATATTCTTTTAGTTGGGTGGGTCAACTTGGCAAGGGGTCCCCCATTACATCCTATGTGATGAAGGTTGCTCATTATTCCTTGCTGGAGTCATGAGGTGGGTATATAAACAACTATCTATCTGGATGCAAGTCCATGTTGTGACCAATAGTAGAACAGTTACTCTTTTATAAATTTAGGGGTTGATTGATCATGAGCAGAGTGCAATTCGTGTTAGTGGGTTATATTTAAGTTGTGTTAATTTATATTTATGATATGATAAAAATTAATATAAAAATGACATGATTAATTTATTATATGAAATATTTAAATATAAATACGATTCATTTAATTAATGAATAACATGGTACTACACTTTTAAAATTTCAAATTATTACATCTAAAAATTATTAAATTTACTAAATTAATCTCTATTAATATATATTATTAATACATTATATATATATATATATATATATATATATATATATATATATATATTTTAAAAGTAATAAAATATATTAAGTTAAATGTGTTAATAAGTTAAATGTGTCTTTTTTCAAGTTAATGAGTTAATCAGTGACACGTCGTGATTATTTTTATATCTTAATCGAATGGACATGAAATTAGAACGGACATCATAATTTCTAACTTAAATATGTTAATTTCGTATTGTATTTGTGTCGTATTATCATATCATATTTTATATTGTTACTCCTATTAGCATGAATATTTTCTATTTCACCTTGTTCAATTGTAGAATGTTATTAGTAATTTGATAAGAGACGTTAAATGTTTTATATAAACTACAATAATACTTTAACATATTAAGTTTTCAATAAATAAAAAAAAAAATTAAACTGAGATGTCTAGTAATTTCTAGAGACGAAATTTCAAAGCAAAATTTATATATAATAATAATTAAATTAAATTAAAAAATATCAGTCTCATAATATACGAGAAATAATTTGTTGACTATTTGTTTCCAATTCCTCGTTACTTTTCTTTCATCCAAATAATAGTAAAAAAAAATAAAAAATAAAATTTTAATTCTAAGAATTTAAGTTAATAAATTCTATAAAATTAATGAGACTTCAAGTTAATAAATTCTATGTATTATATGTTGTGACTTATATTTCTTGTGTTTTAATAATTGGTATTATAAGTATGTAGTTCGTCAAAATAACAATAATAATAATAATAATAATAATAATTATTATTATTATTATTATTGTATTATGAAATCTTATTATAATAAGATTTATATTTTTTTATAAATTCCTATAAAGAAAACTCCTCTATCACATTTTTTTACATTATTTATCAAATTTTAAAAGTTTGTTAAATTTTTTATATGTCTTTTTCCATTTAAATTTTTGAAGATTTTTTTTTTTATTTATGAGATTCTACTAAATCAAATTTTATAAAATAAACTATTTTAATCAAATTTTCAATGTTTTCTAACTAGCCTAATATTTTTTTTTTCATGATTTAGGGTTTGAATTTTTTTTAGTACAAAATTGGTGAGTTAAGATTTTATGCCTTTTTATTTATTTATTTATTTATTTACCTTGAATATTGATAGCTAATATGATAGTAATTAGAGTAATAATTAATGGAATGAATATCATGTATTACAGTTTCCCAATAAATTAATATTATAAATTATAACCTCTTAATTTTGTGTTTTTATAATAGAAATTGTAGCTTATAAATTTTATTTTATAATTTTATGGATATTGAAAATTGGCTATATTAATTTTTGTTATTCGTTAAATGATATAGCTATTATTATTATTATTATTAAAATAATTCGTTATTAACCTATACGAATAGTAGAAAGTATAGGAAAACTCAAGTTTTTTTTTACTATTTTTATTATTAATAATCAACCTAAATTATAATATATTAAATGCATAAGAAAAAAAAATACTTAAATATAATTTATTATACAAAATTTTAGATAATTGAGTACAAAAATTTAAACACATACATATATATAGAATACCATAACTTATTAATTAGTTAAGATAATTTTTATTTTTATTTTTTTATGATGGTGCATTGTTGGTTTAACGGTGCCAAAATTTTAATTCAATATTTTTAATATTTTAATTACTTTAATTAGTTGATTTAATTTATGAATTTTTATATTATCAGTTGATTAACACATGCTAAAATTCTTATGATTATGTATAATTCATGAAATAATATTATATATATTCAGTTATTATCTTTTTTTTTTTTTTCTTTATAGATTTGCAAGGTGACAAAGATTAATGATGTGAAAAGATAATTTTGCTCAATTTCACTAAAATAATTAGAACTGAGCCTAGAATAATTTTTTTAAAAAAAGAAACATACATAATGATTTTTAGTTATTTATGATTATTGGCTAAATGTTATTATAATATATATTTTAAAAAAATTAGTAAAAAATAATTTTTTATACATGATAAAAATATATTTTTAATGATAATTTATTATTTGTGATTGATATAAGATTTAAAAACTATTAATCCATATGGTCTCACCTACGTATTTGAGAAAATTAGTATTCATAAAAATTTACCCCAACACAATTAATCTTTAGGAAGTCCAACTTTTTAAACATACTTCTTGCAAAATAATTTAGATATATAAGCAAAATGAAGCACAAAATCATTGTGGCCCTGACCTATGCACAATTAAAATAGTCGAGCTTTTGGTCATTGCAAATACTTAGCAAGCCCACAATTTCTGGCCCACTATCTACATATGAGTTTATGACAAGTCTCACATAAGGCCCATTCTAAATACGGCACTACAAACAAATTCCTTATATATATATATATTCGCTAAGTAATTCCTAGATGTATTTTTATCGTGGAAGGCCATACACGATACGACAATCTTTAAAAATACAAAACACACAACGTTCAGGAAATATATATATTATTTCAATATCCTTCCATTTATATATTATTAATCGCATTCATAAGATACATAGAGTGATAAAAAGAATTGATTAGGATTGTTCAAACGGTCAATTCAGTTCAAAACTAAACCGAACTGAAAAATCGAAGTTATATTTTATAAAAATTAACTGAAACCAAATTTCATATAAAATCGAATCGAATCAAAATATTTGGTTTGATTCTGTTCAGTTAATGAATTTAGATATTTTTTATTTTATATATATTTATTATTTATAGAATAACTATATATACAATATTTATCAATAATATTATATATATATATATATCAAATTTATTATATTATTATATATATACATAATAATATATAATATATTATTTTATATTATATATAAAATATTGTTTTATATATATAATATTTACATAAATAGATTAAACTTCGATCGGTTTGGTTCAAAAAAATTTTTTTTTGGTAAAACCAAACCAAACTAAAATTTAATTCGGTTCTCTATTTAAAAAATCGAACCGAACTAAAATCTTTAAAAAACTGAACCGAAGTAATCGATTCCGTCAGTTTTTCAATTTTGATTCTGTTTTGCTCACTCCTAGAATTGATAATTGCATATGTAGGTTAGAAATGAAAAAACAAAAATATATTAGAATTTGTTTTTCATTCTTGCTTTTATTTTTTTCTTATTATGATTATTTTTTTATTAGTTAAAATATTATATTAAAATTTATAATAAGGTATACGCTTTAAGTGTTCTTAAAGTGCCCTATAAATTTTCTCAAGATTTTCAAGAGTTTTTTAAAATTTTTTAAAATTCAAGATAATTAAAAAAAATAATTGGAAACCTTTTTTAAATTTCTTAAATATTTCTTAGAGTTTTTGAAATTTCGATGCCCAAAAGGTGTCTAATAGAAATATTAATTTGTAAAAATTTATATGTAATCTAAGTGGAAGAATGCCATTCATGAATTAGATTGTGAATCTCAATTTATGAAAACATTTAAATCAGGTAGATCAAAATTTCAAAAATTTTAACATTTTTCGAATTTAGATTCAATTATTACAAAACTGTGTAATTTCATATCAATTAAAGTGCAATAGGGGTGAGTACGGTTCGGGGGAATCCGGATATTTGAAAATCTCTGAAACCGAACCGAATTTCGGAGATTTTTAAAATTCAATCTCCGAAATCATACCATAATATAATAATCTTCGTACCAAACCGTTCTAATTTTTAAAGACGATTCGGTATGAAGATTCGGGTTTAATGGGACTGTTCGGTACGGAACGGAATGAAGCAGAGATCTGGAGATTTTTTATTTTTAAATAATTAAAATATATATATATTTTCATTTTGAACTAATTTGTAATATCTCAAAATTTCTTAAAATTTTTACTTTATTTATGATTAAAATTATAAAAATTAATGCTTAAAATTAATTGAAAATAAACTATAATATATAATACTATAAATTTAATATTATCACTAATAAAATTATAAGTTTCAATAATAAATTAATAGTATAATAGCCTTAAATTTTTAAATTGTGAGATTACAAATTTAAATCTATTAAAGAAATATCATTAAATTTTTATATAAAATCATTGCATTACTTAATGATTGACTTAATTAATTATATTGACCAATTAAAGAAATTGATGAAATTATCACTGCTTTAAAGTTGTACAATCAAATCGATATTGTTTTATTATTACCCAAAGTTAAAAAAATTTTCATAGGATAAAATAATTAATTTTTTTTTTTAGTTTTTAACCATGGCATATTATTAATACTAGGATTATACAAATTATTAATTTTTATGAAATTTTAAAATAATATTAGTACTATATAAATTATTAATTTTCTTTTCAAAATTTAGTTTATTATAAGTTGCAATGTAATCATTAATTTAAAACTGAAATTTTATAATTATTAATTTTACTTATATATTATTAAATTTTCTTAAAATATATTGTTAATTCAATATCAATGTGTGTGTGTATATATATATATATATTCTTTAAATCTGTTATAGTTTTTGTTTTTCAGTTCGGAACAATTCGGTATGGTTCGGTACAGTTCTTAGTACGGATAATTATTAATCTCTAAAACCGTACCAAAAAATAATTTCTGGACGGTTCAGTTAGGAAAAAGTCAAATAATTAACGGATATTTTCGATTTTGGATATTTTCGGTTCGAATTTTCAATATGATTTGGTATCTCCGAATCCCGTACTCAGCCTTAGTGCAAATTATAAATTGATTCGATATTACATATGCATAATTTTTGAAATAACTAAAACAATATATTGATCTAATGATTAAGTAGTATCATTTACTTTGAAATTTTTATCGAATTTTTTTTATGCAAAAATTTTTATCTGATTGAAAACCTTGATATATGAAAATAAATAAAAAGATAAAATACACATTTATGTCATGTATTTAAAATTAATAATATTTTTACATACATAAGTTAAAAAAAAATAATTTTCTATTTATTTATAGTTTTAAATATCTTTTTTTTTTTTTTGTGTTCTATTCCTATCCCATATGTGTTTGTCTTGCTTAAAAAAAACCTCTCTTCTTTTGTCAAAAACTTCTACCTATTGTTGTATAATTTCTAAAATAATAATTTTCAAATTTTAATATTTATTTTTTTATAGTATTAGGAAGGAAGAATTGATTATAAGTCGATTGCTGATATAAATATACACTTACGATTATGTTATATCTCGGTATGCAAATAGCTTAATGAATTTATTGATTGGATTGGGACATTTTCATATTATTAAAACTTTTTAAAATAAATCAAATTAAATTAAAAAAAAAAGCATTTGATAAAATTAACAATTAAAATGATATTTTTAATAATTGCTAGTTAAAGTTTTAACTATTGGCAGCTGGCCAAGAATGAATCTAATTATAATTGCCAATCCAAACGTTCTGTTAGCTGAGATGAAATGTCTAGCAAAGCAAGTTCGTTAAGCTCTTTATATGCCCATACAAACAATTAAAATTTAAACATTAAAAAAAAAAAATTGTTTTTACAAATTTGAATAAATAGACATATAGATAAATTTTAACCACATGCATAAATAATCATAAGGTGAATGTGAAATTAACCACCTTTGGTTTATGTGATATCAACACATCTACTGTCTCCTTTGCAAGTTCCATCCTGAGGAAGGTAGCATGTAGCTAAAAACATTAATAAATAATAATGACATTGTCCCCCCACCAAATCCAGCAAGAAAAAGAAAAAAAAAATTCATTTTTTAATTTTGTGTTTGGAAGTTGCCATATGTGTGTCTGCACTCACAAATAAAATAAAATTTCTTACTTGGAATATTCATAATAATAATATCCACATGGCAAACCTTAATTAAAATCAGTATGAAATTATTATTATTATTATTTTTATTTGGTATGGCCAACCAAAAGAGTGGGGGCAATGTTTTTTAATTTAATTTTTTTCCCATATATGAAATATCTATACACATTTATTTTGCAACTGTGAGGGTGGGTTTTATTTTATTGCAAGGTGGGGAGTGGTGCTGATATATGTTCATAGCTAATAGCTTGTTCTTGTTTATTGCTTTATATTTAATGAGTGAAAAGAAAAGAAGGAAAGCAACTTGCTTTTGTCATCTATTGCCTAACTGCCTTTTTTCCCCCTCTCTGTCTCTCTCTCTTAATCAATTGGAGTATAATCTTGATCCTTTTCTTTTTCTTTTTCACTTACTTCTCTAAGTTAAATCTTCTCAACAATCTACTCTGTCTAATCTAAAGCTTTTTGGCATAAGATTAGAAAGAATCACAGCTATAACAGAAAAAAGGTAGTCATGGATGGTTCTTCTTCTTCTATAGAACTGGACTCAAAAGTTTCAGAACTCAAATCAGAAACTCAGGCATCCAAAAGAAGGTGGGTGGGTTCTTTAGTACACTCTTTTCTTGTTTTTTCTTTTCTAATTTATTTCTTTCTTCTTTTGGTACAATTTCTTTTTAGAAAGTCGTATAATGTGAAATACTAATTAATTATTTTTTCTTTTTGTACCCAAATTTATTTGATAACTAGGTTAGTTAATTTTCTTTTGCATATGCTTTTGTAGGAAGGTGGTTGAAAAGACTGTTGTTACAGTAAAGATTGGAGCAAATGCTGGGAAGTTAAAGAATGAAGGGCCTCCTTCTGATTTTTGGTCATGGAGAAAATATGGGCAAAAACCCATTAAGGGATCTCCTTATCCCAGGTTTACTTGAAGTCTTCTTAATTTTTCTTTGGATAAAACCCCTCTTACGAAATCACTTAAATTCTTTATTTTTTCTTGTTTTAAAGCTAATTACACCTTTTAATCCTCGATTTGCTTCAAAATACAACATTAAGAGTTGTCATTCACTGGTTTCATGCTTTTTTCTATTTAGGGGCTATTACAGGTGCAGCACATCAAAGGGCTGTTCAGCCAAGAAACAAGTGGAGAGATGCAGAACAGATGCTTCAGTTCTGATAATCACTTATACTTGTACCCATAACCACCCAGGTCCTGATCTCCGTAGCACCACCAACCTCATAAACCAAAACCAACCAAAAGAATCCCAGAACCAAGCACAACCGAGTACTATTGAAGATCATCCTCCAACTTCTCCAACTCCAAAACAAGAACAAGAAGAGGAGGATCAGAATCAAAATCAACCCATTGTGGAGCCGGAAATCAGCCATAAAAATGACAATGAAAGTCATGATTTTCACTACTTACAATCATCCCCATTAAGTTGTTCTCAAGAAATGATGATTAGCCAAGAAGACCCATTTACAGAGAACAACCCAGTTGCAGAAAAAACAGATCAGGACACATTGGGTATTCTCTTGGATGAAGAGCCTATCATCTCTTGTCCTAGATTGATGACATTTTCAACGCCGAAATCAGAAGAAAATGACTTCTTTGATGAGCTAGAAGAATTACCCACATACTCAGCTTTCACCAGTTTCATGAGAAGCAATTTTTACGATGAAAGGATTCCTGTTGTCCCTTCTTGATCTTGGTGTTTTTTTTGGGGCTTGCAGGTTTTTGCAGCCTAGAAAAATGTACTTAAAAAAGAAAAATCGATAATCATAGTATATGATAATATATTAATATATGGGGCCACCACCACAACTAGTAGAAGTAGTAGTAGTTTTTGTTGCTTATTATTGTTTACCTGGCAGGGCTTCTTGTTTTCTTGCTTATTTTCACCATCAAATGGCTAAAAAAGTGGCACTACTTTGGCACCAACAGAGGCAGTGGAAAGAGAGAGATATATATCATGTGATCTCTCTTATTGGGTTTCTTGAGACAGAGATTTAAAATGAATGAGAGATAGAGAGAGAGAGAGAGAGAGAGAGAGAGAGCCGGGGGGCCAGGCTCTTTTGGTGGTTGAATTTGTTTCCTTTTGTAAATGGGTAATTAAAGAAGGGCACGAGCTTCACGAGTGAGTGCTCAAAGATCTTTTAAAGGATAAGGCTCTCTTTTACTTTTGTTGAGTGGTTGATTTGGTGGAAGAGAAATGTTTGGCCTTTTTTGAAGCATTTTTTGTGTTCTTTAACCCCTTTTTTTTTTAAATTATTTTTAAAATTTTTTAGTTTGATTGATTGAGGAATTTGGTAGAAGCCTATATGCCTATATATAAGCATCACCCTTCTGAAAAGGTTTTGTTTTGTTGGTTTTATGGTACTTTTAGCTGTGGATACAGTTACAGATTCTTTCTTGCTGAAAATGCCAAGCCAAGATTTATAATTTCTTTTTGAGGGGAAAGATATTGGCCTAATTCAGCTCTCCAAAAAAATCCCAAAACTAAACTTTTTGTCATATTTTGCGTTTATTTTTCTACTGAATTGCCAATAATTGCCAACTCAAGCATGAGGATTTAACTGTTCTTCACCATTCAATTCAGCATTTAAAATTAATATTTTTAATATTTAATTATTTTAAATTATTTCGTAATATTAATCTAAAAATTTTCAATTAAATTTAAAATGACTTAAAATTATAAGTTAATTTTTAATTTAAAATTTTCAACTTATAATTTAAAAATCATATTATTTATATTAATTTAATAATTAATTTTCAACACTTAATTTTTAATTTTAATAAATATTAATTTTGACCTCACATCTCAATAGTATAGTATTATCTATATGGAAATAGACATATCTCTTTTTTATTCATGTGTGCATATGCATTTAAAAAAAAAGGAAAAACCAACTTATTATTCTCCTTAATATTAAAAATACAAAACATATGAAAAAGAGTATGATGTCATCTAAGCTATATCTCGGGCTTTTTGCAATCTGGCGCCATGGGCAAATGAAAATTTAGTACCATGTCTGCATCAATGCAAAATTGTCACATATATCTTAAAATTTTGGAATCAAGCGCCACTTCACTCCAACCACAAATCAAATGCTGATTTTTCAACTTCTGTCTAGATACAATAAGATAGCATTATGAACTTCTTCTTTTTTTAGCATAATAAAATTCAAATTTAAATCCATCATTAAATTGTACAAACCCTTATTCATAAATTATATTTAAATATATGCCAATAAGATGTAGTTTGATTTGTATTTTTATCTCTTTTAAATAAGTGAAAAGTGAAATATTTTAAATTAGCATACTACAAATAATTATCGCTAATTTAATAAGAAATATTAAAATAAAAAGATATTTTTATTTAACTTATTATATTTTCGTAAGTGATTCTCTTTCTAATATATAATATAAAATATACGAAATTTTCCTATAAATATATATATATATAAAAGGTTAAAGGAAATTTGTCACTTACGAGGCCCACATGACACCGGAGATTTAAATGCCTACGTTACCAAGTGTGTTCCATAAGAAGGCTTGTCATCATTCCATCTTAAAATATGCCTCTCTCTTTATTATCTAAGAAACTAACGGTATTTTTATTATTATTATTTTTTTATAAATTGTGAGTTGAGAGAAGTAAATTCATTTTTTTTTTTTTAATTTTTAGAGTTAAATGAAAAGGAAAATCCTCCAATCTCGAGACTTAGATATGAGTAATATCAAAGCCGAAAATCATATAATTTAACTTGGAAATAGGGAGGGGAAAGGAAAAGAAATATGTTTTTATGATTGGGTTTTCCAGTTTAAAAAGGGTTGCTAATAATCCCTCGCTTTTCAAAACTCTTCTACATGTGTTAGTAGATGAAAGGGAGTTTTACTAACACATTAACATATTTGGCTTTATCCCTGTGATTAAAAGTTAAAATCACTGATACGTTAATGTAAATTTTGATTGAGACAAGACCAATTTAAAACCTGTATTATATCAAAATATTCAATGTGGATCCAATCACCTTAAAATTCATCTTAGGCTCAATTTGGAGCATGCCTATCAATTAAACGTTATAAAATCCACTTACATTTTAGGGAATTAGCATTTTGTAAGTTTGCCTAAAGAAGGGTAAAAGTTTCAGTTAAGCTGCCTATTTCACAA
The DNA here is from genome assembly GCA_947687605.1 of Reutealis trisperma. Taxonomy (NCBI): domain Eukaryota; kingdom Viridiplantae; phylum Streptophyta; class Magnoliopsida; order Malpighiales; family Euphorbiaceae; genus Reutealis; species Reutealis trisperma. The sequence continues at coordinate 6,442,135 of CANTUT010000033.1, read as the reverse complement.
AGACTAGCAATCTTCAGTAGAAAAGAGAGCTGATGGCTTAGAAATATAAAGTGGATCTGGCGAGTATTTATAGAGAGATAAAGAGATTCAAACGAGTGCCTCCTACACACTCCTCGATTGATTTCATAGAAGGGAGAGTGAGAGTGATTTTGCGTGCTAGGCGATGATCGCGTCTCCCTGGGAACTAAATTTGATAAAGCAGAGCGGGTAAGCATTCGAAAGAAAAAAAATCTCCAATTTAGGGTAAAATTCCTTCCGCAAAATAAAAGCTGCCTCTAAAAGATAAAATGAATTTTTTTTGTTTGATTAAACTAAAATATGGTTTTCAGGAATGGGTTTATTTTTCTTATTTTCATTTTTAAATTTTAAATTTTAATATTTTTTATTATTTAAAAATATAATTTTTTCAAAAAGAAAATATTTATTATTTAAAAATATCAAGTTTTGCCGATGTTTAATGTTTAATTGAAGGATAGACCTCAAATTGAGTTTAAAAGTGTTTAATGTTTATTAGATTAAATCTTGCAAGTGTAGATCAACCCAAAATCAATGTCAAATCATTAAAAACATTCTAAATCTCATCAAGCACGGAAAATCTGTTTTCAAATTTATCCCCTGCCATCACACTTGATCACCTATAAAATTTTCATTTTAATTTGTTCTCAGTGGACAACTCGGTTATCAACTCAATCTGGCCCTAAAAAATGCATTCATCATTATATGATGAATGATGATTACAAAGCCAAACCAGCAAAACTATTTAATAAAATTTAATCAATTTCACAAGCTTTGTTTCTACTGGAACTCCATCCAAAAAGCTAAAAAAGGGGAAAAATGGGAAAAAAAAGCCGGAGTAAGGTTCTGCTCGTACCAACAGCAAACAAATGCTCCTTTATTATCCAGTACATATCATTGAGCAGTCAAGAAAACTAAGAACACCAATGTGATCTTTCTGATTTAACTCTACAATAAATAGTAAGCAATTGCTTCAGGAATTTTACACAAGACTGGTCATTGTTGATCTGCTGCACCTACCAGTGGCTGGAGGGCTTTGAGAGGATTCGTGATAACACCATCAATAAGCCCATAGTCTGCAGCTTCTTTTGCGCTCATGAAGTAATCACGGTCCGTGTCCTGGTTGATCTTCTCCAGACTTTGACCAGTGTGGTAGGCAAGATATCCATTTAGGTTTGCCTTATGATGCAACATTTCATTTGCCTGACAGTTATGCCTATTAGTTAGGACCATGCTCAAAAGAAACACAGCAGTTTCAATAATGTTAGAGAAATATTAGAGTACACATCAGTCCCCTACCACCCTATATATATCTGTGGATGCACAATAATATCAGTGTTTTTTAAAATCAAAGTAAGAGAGAATTATATCTATGCATGAAATTCCTCAACATGTATCATTACAAATTCATTAGAAACCATATGTAAAAACTTTATTCCTCCATCCAGAAATAAGCATTACTTTAGATTAGCACCACCGTTTACCATTAATGAAATATCAGAAATTATCTGAAGTACATAAGAAAAATATAGTGAAAAAGGACGGTATACCTGAATATCTATGTCAGATTGACCACCCTGAGCTCCACCAAGAGGCTGATGGATCATTATCCTCGAGTTCGGCAAGCTGTATCTTTTCCCTTCAGTCACATGGGAATAGACAGAAGAAACATGTTCAGTAAAGTTACGAGCAACAACCATAGGTTGGAACTTTTAACCTACAAATCAAAGGAGCATTTTTTACCTTTGGTCCCAGCACTAAGCAGGAAGGCACCCATACTGTTAAAAAAAAATAATAATAATAAAACACAACCATTAGTAAGAATGAACATGGCTTTATGCGCTAAAGAATAAATTAATAATATTCCCCGCAACAATGATGCCAACTCTTATCTCAGACAGAAAGTAATGATCAATAAAAGTTATAGAATCATAATGGGGCTCAAATGCTGCCCTTCAAAAGTTTGTTCCAAGAAAATGATTAAGCTAAGAGTTTGCTGCACTACCAACCCTCTGCCTGAAATAGGGATCTAGGGCAGTAATTTAGCAACTAGTGGGGATCCTAGAACTTAAAAACTATAGATTGACCTAACAATTCCAAATTCTTCTGGGGACAGATCAATCTAAACAGGTTTATATGTTTCTTCAGGGGACAAAAAGCAATCTAAAACAAGTTTAAATATATGTTAGAAACTGCAATAGTTGAGAACCAACTATAGCAGCAGCTGACACTCAAACCAGGCACCAAATCGCAAATGGACAAGATAAGCAATAACCAGACATAAAGGCCTTAAAAAAAATGTTAGTTTTACTTCTTTTTTTCTTCAGCCAAGAGGTCCGGTGTAAGATCCAAGGTAAGTACCACTATATGTAATGTTATGCATAGTGATGCAATTCAGCTCAACCATTCAAGAATCCACGACAAGAAGTATAAAATCACATCATCAAATACTATTCACCAAAGTTTCAAAACATTAATTATCCCTATTATGTTAAAGTTCTGGAATCATATGCAAGGGACAGATAGTATGTTATTTAATCACCCATCAACCCCCTAGGCTTGCCATTTTCAGGTAATCATGGGGACCTTAATGATCTCCTAGAATTTCAAAGCTACTTCATGATTCTTCCATTAATTTTAGCTCTTTTTTGAGTTCTCATCTTGTATTATCTGTGCGGACAAAGGTGCACACAATTTTCACGTGTTCTAATGAATTTATTACTTGTCGCAAAAAAAAAAAGGGGCACTGTTCCAATACTTCCAACAACTCATTGTCAGCAATTCCCAGAAATTAATATCATTACTAACATCAGAATGTTCAAGCTTATCTCTCCTAGAAGAAATAAAGGGGAGAGGACACCAGCTATGACCTCTCACAAAGGTCCTAAGGTATACATGGGGAAAAAAAGGTAAGCCAGTGAATCTCGTACCTAGCTGCTAACCCAACACAGACAGTGGATACATCAGGTCGGATATGCCTCATCGTGTCAAATATTGCCATGCCTAAGAAAATAAATAAGTAATTAGAAAAGGAAAGTTTAAAAATAAGCAATACAAATGATGACCAGAGTAAAAATAACATACCAGCTGTAACTGATCCTCCTGGAGAATTTACATACATTACAATATCCTGTTTCAAAGAAAAAGAATACAGAAACTATCAATCTCCTTGAAAATTTCTGTAAATGGTAAAAATTGTGTTTTAGAAAATGTGATTTTGCAGGTATATGCACACCAAATAGCAAGCAAAAGATGGGCTATTATGAAACTAAATATTGGAATGAAAAGAATTAGCACTGATATAAGATATTAGCCGCTGTAAACGACATAAAACAGACCTTATTAGGATCAACTGCATCGAGATAGAGAAGCTGAGCCACAATAATGTTTGCCATGTCATCATCAACAGCTCCACCACAGCGTATAATTCTCTAACAATCCAAAATGCACAACAATCAAAACTTGTGAAAAATAAAATGTGCAGTATTTGATAGCAAATTCACAATGGTAACAAATAAAATCACTCACATATTGAAAAAGTTGACTAATTACGCTCTGGAATCTCTCATGCACCATTGGAGGTGGCCCTTGCGCTTGACCTTGCCCATTGGCATATGCAGGGAAATAAGGTGAAGATGGGATTTCCAAATCATCTCTACAAAATGAAAAAGATAGAATTTTGCTCCGTTCCATGAGTACTCATGTACATAGACAATAACAAGGAATACAGGCACGAAATCTCTCATAACAGCGAACCTACCTTATTGACCAAATCCCCCGCCTAGAAGTTTTCTCAGGTGCCCAAAACTCACCAGAGTAAACAGCCTTTGCTGGGGATGGCTGAAAATTCTTTGTACAACTACTAAACTTTCTCAATTTCCTGCAATATATTCAAAATTTTCACTCTGTTTTGTCACTATAATTATCAAGGAAAGAAAACAAGAAAATGCAAACTCGCTCTTAAATTGTTCAACAAGAAATGCAAGAAAGAATTCAACTACTCAATGTCATGCCCATGCCCATTAAGATTCTTAACTCATTCATCTAGAAAATAAAATATAATCAAAACCGAGAAGCAGCGTCCTCGATTCCTTTCAGTTGAACCCTTCACCAAACAAATAATATTCATTCTAACAAACAAATAAAAAACCTGGAATAGGGGAGAGAAAGCTTCTGGGAATCGGAAGTGGTGCTAGGGTTTGGAGAGAAAACAAGAGAGCTGAATCTGAGAGAAGAGGTAGATGAGGAGACTAATGAGTGCGCCATTGCTCGCCGATTATTGCTTCACTTAGCTCGTGTAAGTACTAAAACTGATTATTGTGAGTAATTAAGTTAAGATTATAGCGCCTTATCCTATCAAGTTTAGGGCTAGACGGCGCTTAAACTGACACAGAGAGAGGTACTTGTAGAGTGTTCGAACAAGAAAAGATTGTTCTATTTTTGTTGGTAGCAGTGACTTTCTGAATATCTAGATTCGGATCTCGTTTGTTAACGGGTCGGACTCCTGTCCTGATATATTCGATTTTAGAATGGTTTTGGATCATTTAAGGGCTCAAAACCCAATCCTAACACATCAAAAGCCTGTGCTTCATATCTTAGTGGCCTAATTAAATTGCAAGAAGAATTGTAATAATTTGCCTTTAGTATTGGTACATACATATTTGCATCCTTATTGCTGCTTCAAAATTAGCAATTTTAATTTATTTGTTTTAGCTTCAGAGATTGGAGATTTAGTATCATTGAGATATTGAATTATACATTGTATTATGATAACAAATATCCATATAAAAGTAGATTAAAATTAAATAATTTATAAATTAAAAGTATAATAATCAATTCTAGAAATTAAAACATAAAACGCCATGGACTAAAGGGTGATGAAAACAATTTCATAATTTCAGTTGGATCAAACAGCAACAGTGGATGAACATTATCTTGGAAACAGATGCTCTTGTTATGGTTCAAGCCATTAGAAGTTCAGAAATACTTGTTTAACTTTAGGACTTATTGTTCAGAATTGCAAGAAACTACCATGAACTTAATTTAGTAATTTTAAATTTTATCAAACGATCTGCAAATAAAATGGCCCATGTATTAGGCCTTATTCCATGCCAGACTGCACTGTTTGGAAGAACAATGCTGCTAATTTCTTATTTTAAATGATATTTCCAGCTAATGAAGTTTTCTATTACATTTCGAAAATATATATATATATATATATACTAAAAAGAATTGTGTTATGAACAAATTTGGGTGACTACAATAATTTTGAAATGATAAGAATCAAAATACTAGATATTTTATAACCCTCTCTCAGTCAAATTTGAAGCTGTGTTGTACAACATTGTAATGTAAACCTAACTATGCATCCCCATTGTGAGATGCCATTTCTGATCTGATGCATGCTTTGCTGTTGTGGCTATTATCAACAAAAATGACATGGGACTTGCATTTCATCTTTCCAACAAATACTCCAAGCAACATAGGCAAACTATAAATCAGTACCAAATTAAATATCTATACAAAAAAAAAAAAAAAAAACCTTGAGATTTTCTGTTTCTCTGACATCCAGTTAATAACAGTCCTTCAGCTTCCTCTACCCTAAAAGCATAAACATCATTCCTAGCAAAATTGAAGGCAAATTTTCATATATAGATATTTAAGCTGTAGACAACAGCAAATCAGCCAACATCCTTGTATAATCCATCTATACTAAGTTAAAAAAGTTCTTTCACTAGTCTATAGTTAACTGGACTATCTACATAGCTGTGCAAAACTATCTTCAGGCATCATAAATTTTTTACAAAATCAGCAGCTAGCTTCAGCTCGCATCTGTTCCTGAACTGCCTTGTAGCACTGTAGGCTGCAAAGCGGAAGCTTTGACTTGGAATCTCTATACTTGAAGGGATTAGTACATGAAGGGCCCACACATTTTTCACGTGGAGGAGGATAGCTGCATATTGACATGGAAAATGTTCAGATCATTAGGATTCAGGAAACGTCCATCCAGGATCAAATGCAACAAGTAATTTCAAGTTTCAGTCAGAATTTCAAACCTGCAAGGTTTAGGGTCAAATATGCTAGGAAGGCCCATATCCTTGGAGAATGTCACGACAGTCCCATTTGGACCAATGACGCATCTGATGGTGTTTGATGAAAGCATCAGTGCATTAGCAGCCCTCTCCTGCACCAAGCATGTGAGAAAACTAATCGAATGAGCTCATTGTATAAAGGCAAAAAAAAAAAGTTAATTATTTAGACAGTTTCCAATACCTGTGCCAATTCTTCCTGACGCTTCTTTATTTTCTCTTCTCGCTTCTTCCTGTTGGAATCTTGACCAAGTATTTTTCTAATAGCTTCAGCCTACGAAATTAAATAAAAGAAATCTTAAAACCAACATTCTTAAAACTTAGGCAGATCTCAAACATACAAAACTTAAAGCAAATGTAACCCAAAACGAAGAGAGAACTGAACCTCTGATTCCCTTGCAGCCTTCTCAACTTGCATTCTACGTCTCTGAGCAGCCTCGGCCTTCTTTAGTTGCTGCTCCACTTCTGAAAGCTTCTCCTTTTGCTCTGTATAAAATAAATCAAGGTAATTAGTAATCCAATTAGAATTCTCAGAAAATGTAAAGAGAAATGGCAATGCTCACTTCTTGATGGTGCAGGCGGTAATCCATTTGGAAATTCAATTAAGTTGGAACCAGGTGCAGAGCCATCTTTGCTTGACTGAAGAGCACGTTGCCGTGTGGTCAGAGTAATCTCCCTCTTACTTTCCATCAATGCATCAACAGATTCCTTTTTCTGCCTCTTCTTATTACTTTCAAGCTCAGTGTCAGATGCCAGATCTTCTTCCTCCTCATAATCTGTGTCCTCTGATGCTCTCTCTAAAGTGGGCTTCTTCTTCCCATCCTTCACTGACTTTGAAGCACCAACCTTTTCTATGCTAGACAGCTTTCGCTGTTTCTTGCTTGATTCTTCATTGTCTTTATACTGTGCTGTGATCTTTGGAGTTTTGAGTTTCTCCAGATACCGGATCTCATCATCCTCATAATCTTCACCAATTTCCCCATCTAATACACGCCTCTTGGAGACACGCTTGCTCTTACGAACTGGTTCAGATTTCTCTCCTTGTTTTCCTGATGTATTCTTCCCAGATATCTTCCCCATGAAAGTACTCTCTTTCCCAAGACTAAAACCACCTGTGGAGAAATCCTTCCAAGGGACTCCTTGCAAACCAGTCTTCTTATCTAAAATAGAATGGTCTTCCTCCATATTGCCCTGCAAACAAAAAAGGTGAATGACATGATTATAAGGGATTCTGATGTTCCCCAATAACGAGGAAAAAAAAAATTAAGTGACAGATCATGTGCATTCATACAAGAGATATCCTTCTATAAAAGTAAAGTAATATATAGGATATGCCTGTAAGATAACAATTCCAGGTATATAAATCTATGTGCAATTCGGTATATAAATCTATGTGCGCAAGCAATCGGTGTTGACAACTGATGCTAAGATTCGATGGAATAATGAGAACACGACAAATAAATAGATAACAGTTATACAAGGAGTTATGAGCTCCAGAGTGTAACTTCTTGAAACACATAAACAATGGTGTGAGCAAAGTGTATGAATTACTTGCTAGCACATGAGCACACAAAACATTCAACCATTTCCTATTCTACTTAAAAATACTTTGAAGTTATAATTAACATAGAAATTCACAGCACACACCAAGCAATGCGAACACGACATAGACAGGCACCTAACATCTCTGCAATACGTAAAATGAGTCCAGCAGAAAAGAGCACCTTAAGGTTTTGCTTCAGACATGATCTGGGAAATTCTGAAAGTCGAGAATTCTTAGCAGAAGATGCACCATCAGTTGGTGAGTTGGCATTAATCATGCGTGTGACACCACCAACCTTGAACCTAACCTTTTTAACTTTGTTCTCATTTCCTGGTGCATCTAAAATTAGTCCTGCCTGCTCTGTACTCTGACTTTCACCATTCCTTCCAATATTTAAAATTCTTGACTCTGACTCAAAGATTTCCTTCATCTTGCTTGTGTGTTTCCAATTGGCAGGGGCAAGGACACCTTCACTAGAGCGTTTATTGTGAAGCATACTTCTCCCAGGGTCATTATAAGATAACGCATTGAATCCTCCACCCTCCTTATTCCTCATATAGGACTTTTCTCCTTCAACTTCAATAGCAGAAGAAACCATGGACACACACTGATTAAGATTGAACTCTTTCCTTCTAGAAAGAGCATCATTCTCATCACTGGAGGCCTTACTCACGTCATCTGAGGGAGGTGTCATTGATGACGCTGAATGATCATGACTGTCAATGGATGGCTCTGCATCAGGCTTCGGCCGACGAGATACTTGACTTCTTTTCTTTTTTACAAAACTTCCAATGCCATTAAACTGAGCACGACTGAACTCTTCCATGAACAAAAATTTATTATAACCCAGTTACTGTATTGCTTCCACTCACACTCCAAAAATCCTTGAAAATGGTACATAAAAAATAAATGAAAAAGTTAAATTCTTCTGCTGAATAAATCCGAACAAAAACTAATTAATTTTCCCTCAAGAGAACAAATGATCTTGGGAAGAAGGGGCAAGGAGTATGAAGCATTGATCAATTACACAGAAAGAGAGAAATGCGATAGAAACAAAATTGACTAAAGTGAGCAAAAATGAAAATAAGAAAATAAATAAAAATGGTTAACCAAGCACAATCTATTGCTAATAATGAACCCGCAACACATAACCGGATCCACATTGCAACATACTACACATCACATCTCACTATGAAAATTACAGTGGAAACAACAAAAATACATCAAGCAACATCGACCCAATTAAAATCCACAACCCCGTACCAGTCAAGTAAACATCGTGTAAATAAACCCATATAAGAGAGAGAACACCCATTGATAAATCCCATAACCAAATAATAGAAAACCAAACCACATATAATTAATCAATCCACCAAAAAACATAACCCACAAAAGCAAACAAGATGAAATTCAGATAAACACATTCATCAACCCATAGAACCAAGAACAACCCAACAAAAATCCACACGAGAAAACACCAATAGAAGTATTACCTTGAAGAAAATTCGAAACCCAAACGTCCTCGTCGCAAGGGAGTGAAAGGGAAAAAAAACCCTCAAGCAGAACAGAAAGAAAGCGCAGAGAGAAGAAAAGTAAAGGACAAAGAGAAAGAGGAGAAAAAGAGAATAATTTGCGTATAGAGATTTGTTGGTGATGTTTGGTTACTGTTTTAAGTTTAGGTTCAGCGATGATTGAATATATAGAATTAGGGTTAGAGAAAGAATGGTAACAACAATGATGAGAATGAGAGAGATAAAGGCCGCTTAGAGGATGACTAATAATCCCCTTCTCGTTCTCCATCTTTTGGCTATTACCACACCACACCCTGTTTTTTTTTTTTTTTTTTTTTTTCTTTTTTAGTTTGGAAGGGTGATTTTAGCCTTAGCCTGGTTTATAGTAGTTGTTGTTGTTGTGTCTCCTATGTTGATTCGGTCACCCAACTCGGTTGATCCAACTCATAGTGAACTCAGTCTCTCTCTCTCTATCCAAGTCTTTCTTTCCTTTTCTTTCTATCTCTAGAGTTTCTCTCTCTTTCTTTCTCTCTCCTTTCCTTTTATTTCCCTCTTCTTCGATACATGGTTGGTTACGCTGCAAATGTGTGCGCAGGTTTAGAGGCTGTGCATCCGGTGTTTACGTTAGTTTTGTACCCTTTGTTATTATTTGCACGCGCCTGCGTTGCGTGTCTCTTGTTAAAAACAGTCCAAAAAAGAGGACATTTGGTATTGTACAATGCTATCCTCATATATCTTAACGGTACTATGATCATAGATCCAACCAAATGATAGTTATAAATTTGTTGTTTGAGTTTTTAAAATTTTTTATTTTAATGTTTCAATTAATTTTTTTTTTTTACAATTAAACATTTAAATAGAATAAAATCATATTAATATAGTATTTTGTGTCGATTTAATTTTATTTGAGTGCTTGTTCAGTTATATGGGACTAATATATCACTAATATCCAATGAAAAGATCAAATTTGCCTGATCCATCCCTCAATGTTTCTCCTTTTCTTCTTCTTCTTTTTATGGTAGATATAGAATAAAATCAGTGAATTTAACTTCATCACGCCACTGTTCACAAGGCTTATCCACCACCTCAACCACTTCCACCACATTAAATTCCAACCATTTTAAATAAAAAGTTGGGTACTCAAGGTTTAATTCCTTCCGCTGGCATCATTTTTTTTAGCCAAAGTTCCGCTGGCATCAGTTAGAGAAAGATTCCCTTTCGTTGTTGGATAGGCAATGTTCTTCTCTTCTTCTTCTTCTTCTCGTCCATCCTCTAAAAAGAATAAGAAGATTTTTTATTTTTACTAAATAAAAGCTGTGAAAAAATCAAAATCTAAAGTAATGATTTGATTTTCTTCTTAAAAGTATAGCACACAAAATCCAGCAGTTTTTGGTCTACTTACAACATAAAAACCTAACAATTTCTTCTTCTTCTTCTTCAAAAGGCAAATCAATCGACATACAGCTAATGGCAAAATTCTTCCTCGAACAGTTAACAGTAATAAATCCATACAAAATAATGAATGGTGAAAGAGAGAAGAGAAGAGAAAGAGTGAAATGGGGAAAAAAAATTTGAGATTTAATCTACTTAATATATTTATTTGTATGAATTTCAATATTAAAAGACAAAAAGAAAATCAAAATTCTTCAAGAATTTTCAACCCATATCCCAAATTCCTTGCTAGCTGCAGGCATTTGAATGGTGGTGGGATTCACTGATTTTTATTTTAGGGATTTATAATGAAAAAAATAAGAAATGATAGAATAAGAGAGACAAGGATAATTTGATATTTTCATTAAAATTATTAATGGAAATCTGATGTAGATCATTTGTTAGTGAAGTATTAGATTCCACATAATTGAGCTAGCAAGGTAAAGCACCGCTTTGATATGGTTTTGCTCCATTTAAATATTTGATTGTAAAAAAATTTAGTTCAAATACTAGAATAAAAAATTTCAAAAAAGTTAAATTTCAAAAAAGTTCATATACCAAATTTATAATTTTCCTTTAAAAAACTAACACATAATATCATACAAATGAGTAATTAACACACCTAAAAAAAAACACATCAAGATATTATTTGGATAATAAACATATAATCGATTTCTCATCTCCAATACCAAAAAAATACACCCAAAAAATTATATAAAAATTTAAAAATCAATTGTGATTATTTTTTTAAATATACAGTAAGTATCATTATACTGACACATATTATTATTATTATTATTATTATTATAAAAATGCACATTGAAATTTTTAGACTTTTCATATTTCGCTTATTAAAGACATTATGTATATTTTTCCTATATACTTAGCACTATTAGTCATTTTGCCCCTTAACTTTTTAAATTAACCAATTTACATGCTTAACTTGACAAATTGAAATCATTATCTCCCTTTTATTCAGCTTAAGATCGCATATATTGCATGCATATTGACGTGGAATTTTTCATACTGAAGTGGATTATTTTTCTTACTGAAATAGAAAATCTTTATTTGACTAAAATGTTCTCTTTCCAACTAAAAATATGAAAGTACCATATTATCCTTCTCTAAATTAACGAAATAATTAATTGTGGGTTTAATAATATATATATATATATATTTATATATATATATATATACACAGCAAACAAACAAACAAAAAAAAAAAAAAGAAGCAAAGATTAGTTAAAAAAACGTAGACGCTAAGAACTCAATCCTACTGCAACTGATAATTAAGCTAACTTAGTTAATTAATTTTTCTAAACACAGAAATTTAACCAAAATTTTTGTTTTGCTTAGGGGTTCAAAACATTAACAACTCCATTGAGCTAAATTTATGAGATTGAGACCATCAAATTAAAAAAAAAAACCAAAATATTTAATCTAAAAAATGGACAAAAAAAAAAACAGACATTGAATCTACAAAAAAAAGTCGAAAAACCCAGAAAATAAAAACACATAAATAAAAAATTCATAACTTGAAAATCACTAAAATCAAATGAGATTCAAAGCACCCAAAGCTGAAAATAAATGGAAATTAGAAACCAAACACTAAACTCCCCAGCATTGGATAAGCAAGGTTCATAAGAATAACAACCCAGATGCAGCCATTGGAGGTTGGATAATTTTATTTTGTTGATGGTTGCCATCTCTGTATGTAGGTGAGGGTGTTTGGGCTGGGTTGGGTTTTGAGGTAGAAAGAGAGAGAAAAGAAAAAAACATTATAATTTTTCTTCAAATAAATGATTACTAAAAACTACATTTTAAGCAAAAACTCATTTATATAACATCTAAACTTTTTAAGTTTTTTTTTTTTTTTATTAAACGATGCAGTTTTTTGAAAAGCAATACATTTTAATATTTTGCAGACTTATGAAACAATAAATTTTTAAGGATTTATAAACTAACATTAACAAATTTTTCATTAATTTTACCGTTGACATAAAGGAATTCTCAATATGAAAAGAAATAAAAATTCAAGAGTTAATTTAAAAAAATAGGATTGAAAAACAAAACATGATAAGTTTATATACTAAAAAATGAAAATGGGATTGTTAATTATTCTATTATTGCCCCCATCCACCCATAACTACCTAACTATCACTTAGACTCCTAATTTTGATTTAGTAGTTCCGATTAATTTGAATAGGACCATAAGGGCGTCAAAATTCTCCCTCAAGAGTTTTAAAATAACTGCATATCTACAACTCAAACTCGGATTAGAAGTCTAATACACATTATTAGAATCCTAATTCAGTGATTGATAATCTCTTTAAAAATTTGAACTTTGAGATTCCCTTAAAAGGATATTCATATATATATTGGAATTCCATGTGTAAAGTAGAATCCCATACTAAAAAAGGATAAATATATAAATGAAAAAGATTCACAATTTATTGTCTTAAAATTTTAGGTTAATATATGGTGTCAAAAGTCTGCTAATTTATAGCTGACCAGGAAAAATAGTGCAAAAATCTTGCGTTACTATTATTTTTTTATTATTTTGTTTTTTCTTTCATGGCATGATAATAATAAGGTCTTTCCACACCTAAACATAATTTAAGAAGAAGAATAAGAAAAAGAAGATTTATTGAATAGCATCATTTGTATTGCTCTGTAAAAAGAAAATTGCCATTGGAAGGAAATAACTACTTAATTGTATATAGGAGAAAAAGATGATTACACTTTCTAAGTACAATAATTAAAAAAAAAAAAATACCGTGTTTTTGTTGCTTGAATGTTTGGGATGGAAAAAAAATAGAAAAGAAAAGAAAAAGCAAACATTAATTGTTTCATAATAATAATTAAAAGGAGGTTAATCAAGTGATTAAATATTAATCTAGCGGAGCAAGGAATTAACAATGGCCAAATTGTTGCTAGCTAGCTTATTCAATTCTTCATCAAACTCTTTCATGGGGGAGTCCAGACCAGGTTCTTCTAGGAAAGCTTCATCACAAGTCCCTATATCTGAAATAGTAGCACTAAGGAAAGTTTTTAGCTTATCAATGTCATGAGAAGAAACTGCAGCAAGAGCATCGTCTAAATCGTAAAGTGCCGTGTCGTAAATCTCAAGACATGTGTCGAGACAACTTTTAGACATATCTGTTATTGAAGGATCTTCCGCTAGCTCATCGGCCTTAGCTATGGCTTTTTCAAAACCTTGACGGAGAGCTTGCATTTCCATTTTTAGTACGGAAACTGGATCTGATTCTCCGGTTTGGAATGGAGAAATTGAGGTCATACATTCCGATGGGTGATCGGTGGTTCCACAAATTTTCTTCAGAACTGGATTTTTTGTCGGTAATGGGACTGTAGAAAATAGCAATGATAAGCCACTTGGAGCTGGACCTGGACTCGCCGGCGTAGAAGGTGTTGACGTAGGTGATGTTGATGGCGATGAGGCAGTATTTATATTATTTTTTGGTGATGGGGCTTTTGTAGGCGTAGCCGCTGTAGTGGTTGTAGCAGGAAGCGGAGAAGAAGAGGCAGCAGTGGCGGCGACCTCCGTGAACGGTGATGATGAGATAAGAGAAGAGTAGACAAGAAGGAGAATGAATTTTTTGAGGTCCGTCATCTTCTTCTCTTTTTATTTATTGAGAAAATTAGTAGTAGTTATAATGGGACGGGAAGTGAGTACTGGGATATTGAGAAACATAAATAATGGGTGTTTGTGGTAGAAGGATTTATGGTTGTGCTTGTTAATAGGAAATGTTGCTATATATGTTCTAAGTTTAGTACAAACTAATTTTTTTATTTTTTCTTTTTTTTTTTAAGGAAGCTATTTGTCTTGCTAGACAAAGTCAATGTTAGAAGGATTAGAGCTAACTCAAATTTTTAGTTGATATAAGGAAAAATTTTTAAATGGACTGAATTTATCATGTCATTTATAAATTAAATCAATTTATAAATTAAATTAATAAAAATATGATACGTCAATTAATAATGTCAAATTATCTATAAATTAATCTAATAGAAATAAATCATATTAATTAATAATATTATAATTTATAAATATTTTTTATCATTAATTAACGTGTTATATTTCTGTTGATTTAGTTTATAAGTGATATAATAAATTCTGTCTATCTAAAAAATTTTCACTAAATATAATTAATATATGTGTACGTGTGCTCTTTTAATATTCAAGTGATTATATAATTAGTGATACGTTTGCCTTCTTTACATAATATTTATTGATATAAAATAATAAAAATATAAATACTGAAATGGAAATTGATCTAAAATGAATAAATAAATGAATAACTTATTTTACTCATCTCTAATATGTTGTTCTTACAAGAGTTATTTATTCTTTTTATTTTATACATTTAAAATTAAATAAGTAAATATTTTTCTTTCTTGTTATAATAAAAAGGACGAGTTTAATATAAAATCTGATTATTGCTTGAATTTTATGTTCATCAATACATTTTTTAAAACTCTAAGAATGTATTTAAAGAGAGGTATTAGATATTGTCGCCTATTTTTTTTTCAGTCTTTTTTCTTTGTTTTCTATGTTTTAGTTGTATTTTTTGTCTCTTATAGGTTTGTTGATAGGAATGATTTTCTTAAATGCTTTCTCCTCATGCATGGAAGTGATGAAAATTTTCTCTTTCGGAACTATCATGAGTCCGATACACAGCATCAAGGGGGAAGAGGTTGAAGAGTGTGTTGAGTGGAGCCCTCCAACATGAAGGGCCCACCATTTGAAAATAAAAATAAAAAAAAAAAAGTTAATTTTTCCGGTGCCAATCATTGGTAGGTGATGAATACAACTGTTGCAAGCTGTATCTCATTATTTTAAAGTCTATATAAAGGCTTGTTTATGGTTATTCTAAATGCACCAAAAACACGCAGAGAAAGAGAGTTTGTGTGAAGATAGAATTCCAGAGAGAATTCTTCTGAGAGAAAAAATTGAGAGTATTTGTACAATTGATTTATAGAGAAAAAAATACTGTGAATTCCATAAAATTATGAGAGTGTAATTTTGTGAGTGTATATCTTAAGTTTAAGTTGATAAAATTTGAGAGATTAATTTCTTTGTATTCTCATTATTTTATAGTGAATATTTTTTCGGAATTTGTTTTATGGTTTTTCCCTCAATATTTAAAGAGGATTTTCGACGTAAATATCTATGTCCATTTTATTCCGCTGCGCTCATATTTTTCTTAACAGAGTGTTGGTGATGATCGCTCTTTGAAAGGAGCTTTGGAGGTTTAGGGTTGCTGGCCCCTCGACTCAGCTATACATCTCTTCCTTAATGGTTTAGCATCATTAGAAGATCAAGCTTCAACCTTACCCTATTAGCTCCATACATATGTCAGATTCATACGTTTGCATCTATTGTCCTCTATCCGTAGTTAGAGTCAGAGATGAGTATAGGAAGCACTGTTTTCTAAGCTAGACAAAAATCTTCTAATGAACTAGTATATGTAGCTATGTGTTTTGACTATACTTTCTAGCTGTCTGGTATTAGTATTGTAATTATTTGGCCGTTTGTTCGATATATAAGAGTGTTGTTTTTGGATGGCCCTTTAATTTGTCTTATAAACTCTCAACTAAGTTTTAGAGTTAATTTGTCGAGGATAGGCTAGGAAAAATCTATTATAACAAGCTCTTCGTATTGATGATTTTCTATTGTAAAAATGATAAATAAAAACATATATATGTATTTTTGATAAAAAAAAATAAAAAATAAATAAGTAAAATTTGATTTTATAATGAATTTAAAGTTTGATAACATTTTAGACTCCTATTTGAAATAGAGTTTGTAACATTTTTTCTTTCTTAAATGTGCTGGCATCTCCATAATTTAAAAGAAATAAAAAATCTAAAATTTTCTAATTCATGATTTATGAACCGCTAAATGCCAACCTAGTATCGTGGACATATAACAAAGCGTGATGTTTAAATGATTGAATGGACAGGGGAAGAAGAGTTGTGGTTATTGTACTAAGGTTTAGATATTGTGTTTGAGTATTGTTTTTTAGCTATTCTCGCGAAAAAACGCCTGATATAATAGTATATATTATGAATAAATTATAATAGATGTCTATAACTTATGATTTTTAAAATTTTATAACTCATTCATTTATTATATTATGTTACATATTTTTTATTGTAATTGATTTTTTAAATTAATTGTATTGTAACTTATGTTAATCTTACCTTATAAATAGAAGAACTTTTAACATTGTTGGACACACTAAAAAATAATACAAAATTGTTTTTATTCTTCTTCTCCATTCTTGTGTTCTTTTACTTTATATATATATTTATTTTTATAATACGTTATTAGCACGATACTTTTTTGAGCACTTGAATCTAAGTAAGTTCTACTATCTCAAAAATTTTATTTTCATACCTTTATTTATTTTTTTGTCACCATGTTAGTTAATTATTTATTTTTATTAAAATATATATATATATCATGAATATAATAAAATGCCATTTGTTTTTGTTGATTCATTGTTATATTACATGATTTTAAGTTTTAATATATTAATGTTTGTATATTACTATTTGTTTTGTTTGTATATTACTGTGTTTTGGTTTAATATTCTTTGAAAAAAAAAAAAAAAGAACACGATATATATAGGACAATATATATAAGAATAACATGATATATATATATTGCACCCACAATATGATGTGATAGCACATGAATATAATATTCATATAATACTTGTTTTTTTTTCATTAATTAATATGTTTCTTATTATTTGTAATGTTTATATAATATTCATATTTTTATTACTCGTTACTTTTTTTTTTCCTAGATTTTATTGTTAAACTTGATATGATTACACTATTTTTATTCCATTTATTTTTAAATATATTTAATTTGTTCACATACTTATTAATATACGTTATCATGTTTTATTTTATTCTTTTATATTTTTTTTCATGTTTTTGTATAAATTATTATTTTATCTAATTATTATTTTGTGTGATAGTTTCATCATGTCAAATCTCACAAAACTTGAGTTTGTGGCACTTGATATTATGGAAAAGAATTATCTATCATGGATATTAGATGCTGAAATTCACTTAGATACTATGGATCTTTGAGATACTATCAAATAAGAAAATGATGCTTCAATGCAAAATCGTGCAAAGGCAATGATTTTCCTTTGTCACCATATTGATGAAGGGCTAAAAGTCGAATATCTTACTGTAAAAGATCCACTTATTTTATGAAAAAATTTGAAGGAAAAATATGACCACCAAAAAACAGTAATTCTCCCAAAAGCTTGTTATGATTGGATGTATCTACGATTACAAGATTTTAAAACAGTGAGCGAATATAATTCTGCAATATTTAGAGTTAGCTCTCAATTAAAATTGTGTGGAGAAAAAGTAACTGATGATGATATGTTAGAGAAAACTTTCTCTACTTTTCATGCCTCGAATGTGCTCCTGCAGCAGCAATATCGAGAAAAGGGCTTTAAAAAAAATTCTGAATTAATTTCATGCCTTCTTGTGGCTGAACAAAATAATGAGCTATTGATGAAAAATCATGAAGCACGTCCTACTGGTTCTACTCCATTCCCTGAAGTGAATGTTGTAACATGTAATAATAATGAAAATGTAAGAGGATGTGAACGTGGACGTGGACATGGACGTGGCCGTGGTCGAGGTCGTGGTCGTGGTTGTGGCCGCGGTCGTGGTCGTAGTCGTAGTTATAGTCGTGGTCAACATAATTATCATGGTGATTACAATAATAATTTCAATTCTAAAAATACAAATTACTGCCAGAAGTGGGATAACACTGATGCAAAACAAGACAATGTGAAAAGTGGACAAAGTAAATGTTATCGATGTGGAATGACTAAATATTGGTCACATACTTGTCGTACTCCTAAACATCTTGTTGAGCTTTATCAAGCATTATTAAAGGAGAAGGGAAAAAATATAGAGACCAATTGTGTTTTTAAAAATAATGATCCTGTTGATATAACACATTTGGATATAGCTGATTTCTTTGAACCAGTTGAGAAGGAAAATTGATTAAGAAGTATCATGACATCATAAAAATTTATTTTATGTGCAAGTTTTTATTTATTTTATGTGTGTTTTTTTTTTTTACTTTATTTTATTTTTTTATTTTCTTAATGTAATGTTTTCCCCTATTAATTAATAATATTTCTAATATATTTCTGATATATTTTGTTTTGTTTTATTTCAATCAAGAAACAAATGAATACTTCTCCGCTTTTGATTAAATCCAAGACAAATGAAGAAGATATATGTATTGTGGATAGTGCAACCACACATACTATTCTTAAAAATGCAAAATATTTTTCTTTTTTGAAAATGGGTGAAGCAATTGTTACTACAATATCTAGTAACACAAAAATAATTGAAGGGTCCAGAAGAGCCAATATATTATTACCAAGAGGAACAAAATTTGTCATAGATAATGTATTATTTTCTCCAAAGTCTCTGTAATATCCCAACCCGATATAGGACATATGCACAGTATACGAGTGAAGATACCCATTTAACATCAGAATACGTTGCCAAATTGAAAATGAATATTTTCAATATTCAAATGATTTAAATATAAACGTTTTAAAATAATAATTTTATATGAAAATATTTTCCTTTATTGTTATATTTATATTGATATTGATATTTTTATTATTATTATATTGATATTAATAAGCTAAACTTATATTGATATTTGACATATGATTTATAAATATTGTTATATGAGTATTTAAAATAGTAGAAAATTATTTCAAATTTAAAATTGATATTTGAAAGGGTATTGGTTTATTATATTATTATGTTAATATTTTTAAGAGAATATTTTATTAAATGAATTATTGAGTTATTATTTACTAAATTGATAAAATTTTAAATTAAAGAAATTGGAATTTTATTATAAAATATAGATAATTTTGTAATTAATATTTGAAGTTATATATTATAATTTTTATATTAAAGTTAATGGATAATATGATGAAATTAATAAAATTAATATTTTGGTTAAAATTATTGTTTTAGAATTTATATGATAAATATTATTATTATTATTGTTATTATAATTAAAGTTAGTATATTTAAAAAAAAAAAAAAAAAAAAAAAAAAAGAAACCAAAGTCGGCAGCCCAAAAGTGGGCAGTAGAAAAATAGAACTGGGGAAAGAAATAGAAACAGAGGAACGGGCAGAGGGCAGAGAGAGAGAGAGAGAGAGAGAGACGCGCAAGGGACTGCACGCCGGACCGCTGCCCTCCGGCCACCGCCGACCGACACGCGCCGCACCAGGAGGAAGGACGCCCGCCGCCCCGTCGACTGGTAGAGGCCCGTCGCCTGAAGCCACCGGACGGCGGCGCACGCTCCCTCCAAAGTTTCGCCGGCCGAAACTTCTAGGCCATTTTCCGATGACTTTCCGATCTCCGTTTTTAACGAAATTGGTATGGTTGAATCCCTTGTGATTCCAGCTTCGATTTGGTATATTATTTGCTAATTTTAGATAATCTTTTTATTGACCGGAATCCGGCGACATCAACGGTTACCGATGCCGTTTCTACATGTTTTCCAGCGGATTATGGTAAACAAAAGTGATATTTGGACTCTTCTCATCACAAGCTAACTGATGATATCTTCGGATCGTGATTTGGTCGTCGTTGGAATTTTCCGGCGACAGGATTCCGGCGACCTCTGAAATCGACAAATTCGGACAGAAGCTCCGGCTCATTAAACCGAGCCATATGGTATAAATCTCGATTTCCAATTATGTATAGATAGTGAATTATGATTTTATTTGTAAGAATTTAGGTAGATAGTTTAATGGAATTAAGTGATTAAATGAGATAATTGAATTGAATTAATTGTTATTTATATGATTATGGAGTATTATTGGTGATTAAATGGAAAGATTGAAGTGAAATAGTGAGATTTGAATTGATTTGATTGAATTGAATTATTTGGAAGAATGAAGTGAGATGTGGATATTGTATTGATTGAATTGAATTAGTAATTATTAGCTTGATAATAAGGAATAAAATGGGCGGATGGGATTAGTATATTGAAGGTCCGGGTTGGACCATTTGATTGTGATATTGTGGATAATTTGAACTTATGGAAATTGCTTAATCGATTTTACTTGAATAGTATGAAGATTGAAATGTAAAAATTGAAAGAAAGGAGAATCATTCTTTTAAGTGAGTTATTGGAAAATAATTAGAGAAATGTTAAGTTTAGTAGTAAGTATAAGTTTAGAATATCTTAATTTTAGAATGCTAAGTTGTGAATAAGATAGAAATGTTAATGACTTATGCTAAGTTAAGTAATGTGATAAATGATGAAGTGATTAATATATGATTGAAATGCATGTGTAGAGTCTAATAACAAGGACAAGGATATTGGGTAAAGTGCGAGAAGCACTAATCGTATCAGAGTCAAATGTACATAGGAGCAAAGGAGTCCACGGTGAGTACTTAATAATATAATATTTCTTGTTCCATATACTTGAACCTTTATTGTTCCAACCTTAATGGTTGAATTGTTTCTATGCCTTGAAAAGTTGAATGGCTCGTTGGTATTCCAAAATCTTGATTTCCTGATAAGCTTAATCTGCTTATTGCATATTGAACCGTTGATATAATACTTCCTTGATTATTGAGCCAAAGTGAACCAAACATTTCTTTATGGCACTTGGCCAAATAAGTCTATATTGTTTGATCTTATAATATGATTAATAATGAGAACCCAATTGGTATTATATATTATCCATTATAATATTACATTTCTTGTGCTTTAAGTATAAGCCTAAATGTTGGATTACTTTCCTAATTAAAATGCATTGCAATTCTTTGGCATGCATGATATGTTTTACCAATTATTGAATTAAATATCCCTTATGGCACTTGGCCAAATGAGCCTTATTGCTTCATTTCCTAATATGATCAATGATGAGAAATTTGATTATTTATTGATATACTATCCATTGAAGTATTTCATGGATGGAAAGGAAAAAAAAATGTTTTAATGATATCGTGGCAAGCAGAATACCCCTCTGATGTGGGGCAATACATCAGACATTGTGCACAATGGTAATGAACCTGCGGATAGGGTAAAGAGTATCCGAACCCTAGCTGGGAAGGGTTTATGGCCCCCAGTACGTGCGACCCGATCAGTTGTACGTGTAACTGAAATGGGAGTGAGCAAGGCGTAAGCCGCCACTCAAGTGATAATGATAATGTGGGAAACACACCGTTTCCATAAAGGAAATATTCTGCTAAAAATGCAATAATTACTGTATATGGAAAACTATTCCATAAGAACGATTCTTGATTCGTTTCACTTCATTGCTATAAGAAATTATCACTAAACCACCTATCACTTGCTTACTTTATACAGTTTTATTATGTACTCACTGAGCTCTGTCTCATATTTTAGTGGTTTAAACTTTTCAGGTACAGTCAATGAGTTAGCAAAGTAAAAGTCCCAAGCCCATCATTCGCTTGGAAACTGTTTTGATAAGTTTCGGTGTTGTAAGTAGAGCTCCATGGTTATTGAAAGTTATAAGGTCCATATGTAACATGAATGGTTATTAATGGGTTAGCATTAATATGTTAAAGGATGTTTGCATAATATGATTCGTATCATAACTGTTATTGTGATTATATATGAACTATTGAACGTTGAGTTAATGACATGAAAGGAAACTTTAAAGGTTTTACAAGTTATATGTGTAAATGATATTATAAGTGGAAATGAGAGCAAGTAATGGGTATTAAGTAAATGTGATTAGGCTACGGTCTTGGGATATGGTTCAATGTAATGAATGTCAATTGATTGTGAGTGGAATGGGTTCTACGGGTTTTGGTGCCCTTATGGCTACCCATGCCCTAGGACCGTCGCGGCTCAAAAGGTGGGTCGTGACAGTCTCATAGAAATTTATTAAGTTTTAAAGATATTCGCAGCAATGGTGTAATACCCGAGGCCTCTTAACAGTAGCAATGATATTACGGCGTCTATATACAGTGCTGTGTAAGGTTTTAAGAATTATAAGAGTATCAAAAGAGATAAATTCTAAATGAATGACATGACAATGAGTGAAGGATGTAATCAATTTTGATAAATTCGTGTACACGAATAGTCTCATGTACAACAATAAGGTATCGGGAGTGATAGTATCTGCTGATGTTATTGTAACTTCCTATATGAAGTGTATTGAAATTCGGGGACGAATTTCATAAAGGGGGAAAGAATGTAATATCCCAACCCGATATAGGACATATGCACAGTATACGAGTGAAGATACCCATTTAACATCAGAATACGTTGCCAAATTGAAAATGAATATTTTCAATATTCAAATGATTTAAATATAAACGTTTTAAAATAATAATTTTATATGAAAATATTTTCCTTTATTGTTATATTTATATTGATATTGATATTTTTATTATTATTATATTGATATTAATAAGCTAAACTTATATTGATATGTGACATATGATTTATAAATATTGTTATATGAGTATTTAAAATAGTAGAAAATTATTTCAAATTTAAAATTGATATTTGAAAGGGTATTGGTTTATTATATTATTATGTTAATATTTTTAAGAGAATATTTTATTAAATGAATTATTGAGTTATTATTTACTAAATTGATAAAATTTTAAATTAAAGAAATTGAAATTTTATTATAAAATATAGAAAATTTTGTAATTAATATTTGAAGTTATATATTATAATTTTTATATTAAAGTTAATGGATAATATGATGAAATTAATAAAATTAATATTTTGGTTAAAATTACTGTTTTAGAATTTATATGATAAATATTATTATTATTATTGTTATTATAATTAAAAGTTAGTATATTTAAAAAAAAAAAAAAAAAAAAAAAAAAGA
Source organism: Reutealis trisperma (assembly GCA_947687605.1). NCBI lineage: Eukaryota > Viridiplantae > Streptophyta > Magnoliopsida > Malpighiales > Euphorbiaceae > Reutealis > Reutealis trisperma. Next base: position 6,418,613 of record CANTUT010000033.1, on the reverse strand, counting down.
AACCAAAGTCGGCAGCCAAACAGAACAGAGAAGAAGAAATAGAAGCAGAGGAAGCAGAGGAACGGGCAGAGGGCAGAGAGAGAGAGAGAGAGAGAGAGAGAGAGAGAGAGGCGCAAGGGACTGCACGCCGGAACGCCGCCCTCCGGCCACCGCCGACCGACACGCGCCGCACCAGGAGGAAGGACGCCCGCCGCCCCGTCGACCGGTAGAGGCCCGTCGCCTGAAGCCACCGGACGGCGGCGCACGCTCCCTCCAAAGTTTCGCCGGCCGAAACTTCTAGGCCATTTTCCGACGGCTTTTCGATCTCCGTTTTTAACGAAATTGGTATGGTTGAATCCCTTGTGATTCCAGCTTCGATTTGGTATATTGTTTGCTAATTTTAGATAATCTTTTTATTGACCGGAATCCGGCGACATCAACGGTTACCGATGCCGTTTCTACCTGCTTTCCAGCGGATTATGGTAAACAAAAGTGATATTTGGACTCCTCTCATCACAAGCTAACTGATGATATCCTCGGATCGTGATTTGGTCGTCGTTGGAATTTTCCGGCGACCTCTGAAATCGACAAATTCGGACAGAAGCTCCGGCTCATTAAACCGAGCCATATGGTATAAATCTTGATTTCCAATTATGTATAGATAGTGAATTATGATTTTATTTGTAAGAATTTAGGTAGATAGTTTAATGGAATTAAATGATTAAATGAGATAATTGAATTGAATTAATTGTTATTTATATGATTATGGAGTATTATTGGTGATTAAATGGAAAGATTGAAGTGAAATAGTGAGATTTGAATTGATTTGATTGAATTGAATTATTTGGAAGAATGAAGTGAGATGTGGATATTGTATTGATTAGATTAAATTAGTGGTTATTAGTTTGATAATAAGGAATGAAGTGGGCGGATGGGATTAGTGTATTGAAGGTCCGGGTTGGACAATTTGATTGTGATATTGTGGATAATTTGAACTTATGGAAATTGCTTAATCGATTTTACTTGAATAGTATGAAGATTGAAATGTAAAAATTGAAAGAAAGGAGAATCATTCTTTTAAGTGAGTTATTGGAAAATAATTAGAGAAATGTTAAGTTTAGTAGTAAGTATAAGTTTAGAATATCTTAATTTTAGAATGCTAAGTTGTGAATAAGATAGAAATGTTAATGACTTATGCTAAGTTAAGTAATGTGATAAATGATGAAGTGATTAATATATGATTGAAATGCATGTATAGAGTCTAATAACAAGGACAAGGATATTGGGTAAAGTGCGAGAAGCACTAATCGTATCAGAGTCAAATGTACATAGGAGCAAAGGAGTCCACGGTGAGTACTTAATAATATAATATTCCTTATTTCATATACTTGAACCTTTATTGTTCCAACCTTAATGGTTGAATTGTTTCTATGCCTTGAAAAGTTGAATGGCTCATTGATATTCCAAAATCTTGATTTCTTGATAAGCTTAATCTGCTTATTGAATATTGAACCGTTGATATAATACTTCCTTGATTATTGAGCCAAAGTGAACCAAACATTTCTTTATGGCACTTGGCCAAATAAGTCTATATTGTTTGATCTTATAATATGATTAATAATGAGAACCCAATTGATATTATATATTATCCATCATAATATTACATTTCTTGTGCTTTAAGTATAAGCCTAAATGTTGGATCACTTTCCTAATTAAAATGCAGTGCAATTCTTTGGCATGCATGATATGTTTTACCAATTATTGAATTAAATATCCCTTATGACACTTGGCCAAATGAGCCTTATTGCTTCATTTCCTAATATGATTAATGATGGGAAATTTGATTATTTATTGATATATTATCCATTGAAGTATTTCATGGATGGAAAGGAAAAATGTTTTAATGATATCGTGGCAAGCAGAATACCCCTCTGATGTGGGGCAATACATCAGACATTGTGCACAATGGTAATGAACCTGCGGATAGGGTAAAGAGTATCCGAACCTTAGCTGGGAAGGGTTTATGGCCCCCAGTACGTGCGACCCGATCAGTTGTACGTGTGACTGAAATGGGAGTGAGCAAGGCGTAAGCCGCCACTCAAGTGATAATGATAATGTGGGAAACACACCGTTTCCATAAAGGAAATATTCTGCTAAAAATGCAATAATTACTGTATATGGAAAACTATTCCATAAGAATGATTCTTGATTCGTTTCACTTCATTGCTATAAGAAATTATCACTAAACCACCTATCACTTGCTTACTTTATACAGTTTTATTATGTACTCACTGAGCTCTGTCTCATATTTTAGTGGTTTAAACTTTTCAGGTACAGTCAATGAGTTAGCAAAGTAAAAGTCCCAAGCTCATCCTTCGCTTGGAAACTGTTTTGATAAGTTTCGGTGTTGTAAGTAGAGCTCCATGGTTATTGAAAGTTATAAGGTCCATATGTAACATGAATGGTTATTAATGGGTTAGCATTAATATGTTAAAGGATGTTTGTATAATATGATTCGTATCATAACTGTTATTGTGATTATATATGAACTATTGAACGTTGAGTTAATGACATGAAAGGAAACTTTAAAGGTTTTACAAGTTATATGTGTAAATGATATTATAAGTGGAAATGATAGCAAGTAATGGGTATTAAGTAAATGTGATTAGGCTACGGTCTTGGGATATGGTTCAATGTAATGAATGTTAATTGATTATGAGTGGAGTGGGTTCTACGGGTTTTGGTGCCCTTATGGCTACCCATGCCCTAGGACCGTCGCGGCTCAAAAGGTGGGTCGTGACAAATGGATATCTTATTGAGACTATAAATGAGAGGAATCAAGAATATCTCAATGTTACAAACATTATTTTAGGAGAAAAATGTATATTAGAAAAATTTCCTGCACTTTCCACTGGTTTGTACTACACAAAAATTAGTACAATTGAAGCAAATCTTATAGTAAACTAGAAGTTTACATATCCAAATACTTTTATTATTTGGCATGACCGATTAGGCCATCCTAGTTCAATAATGATGAGAAAAATTATTGAAAATTCACATGCGCACCCATTAAAGAACCAGAAGATTCTTCAAGGAAATAATTTTTTTTGCGCTGCATGTTCTCAAGGAAAATTAATTATAAGACTATCACCAGCTAAAATTGGACTTGAATCACCTACATTTCTAGAGCGTATTCAAGGTGATATATATGGACCTATTCATCCACCATGTGGACCATTTAGATATTTTATGGTTTTAATCGATGCTTCTACTAGATGGTCACATGTATGTTTATTATCATCACGCAATTTAGCATTTGCGAGATTACTTGCTCAAATAATTCGATTACGAGCACAATTTCCAGATCATCCAATTAAGACAATTCGTCTTGATAATGTTGGTGAGTTTACATTCCAAACTTTTAATGATTTTTGCATGTCACTTGGAATAAAAGTTGAACATCCTGTAGCACATGTTCACACACAAAATGGTTTAGTAGAATCACTTATTAAACGCCTTCAATTAATAGCTAGACCATTGCTTATGAGGACCAAACTCCCTACTTCAGTATGGGGATATGCCATTTTACATGCAGCAGCACTTATACGTATTAGACCAACAAGCTACCATAAGTTTTCCCCGTTACAATTGGCTTTTGGTCAAGAGCCAAATATTTCTCATCTAAGAATTTTTGGATGTGCGGTATATGTTCCTATTGCTCCACCACAATGTACTAAGATGGGTCCCCAAAGGAGATTAGGAATATATGTTGGATATGAATCTCCCTCAATAATTAAATATCTTGAGCCATTAACAGGAGATGTATTTATGGCGCGATTTGCAGATTGTCATTTTGATGAAGCCACATTCTCAGCATTAGAGGGAGAAAATAAAAAGGTGGAAAAGACAATAACATAGAATACTTTATCATTGTCTCATTTAGACCCTAAAACAAAATATTGTGAATAAGAAGTTTAAAAGATAATCCATATGCAAAAATTAGCAAATCCACTGCCAGATGCACTTGCTGATCCAAAACGAATAACAAAATCTCATATACTAGCAGTCAATGCTCCAATTCGTATTGACGTCCCAAAAGGACAATATGTTAATGAACCTTAAACATGCCTGAAGCGTGGAAGACCTATTGGTTCTAAGGATAAAAATCCTCAAAAAAGAAAAATTGCAAATAATAATGATGATTTTATTGAGAAGGTTGATACTAACATAAATAAACTTCCTGAAGAAGTTCAAATGCCCAAAGATGGTAAAAATGAAGAGATCTTGATAAATTATGTTAATTTTGAAAAAAGATGGAATAGAAATGAAATGGTTATGGACTACAGTTTTGCATATAATGTAACATTAGATATTATGAATGATAATATGGATCTTGAACCGATCTTGAACCACAATCAGTTCAAGAATGTTGAAATAGAGATGATTGGCCTAAATGGAAAGATGCAATACAAGCAGAATTGAATTCACTTGAAAAGCGTAAAGTTTTTGGACTAGTAGTCCAAACACTTGATGGTGTGAAACCAGTAGGTTACAAATGGGTATTTGTGAGAAAAAGAAATGAGAAAAATGAAATCACAAGGTACAAAGCAAGACTTGTTGCATAAGGATTTTCACAAAAATCTGGAATTGATTATGAGGAGACATACTCTCCTGTGGTGGATGCAATAACTTTTAGATATCTTATTAGTCTGGCGGTACAGAAAGACTTGATATGCGCCTAATGGATGTAGTCACAGCTTACCTATATGGCTCACTTGATAATGATATCTATATGAAAATCCCTGAAGGATTTAAAATGCCAGAAAAATGCAGTGCAAGTTCTCGAGAAATGTATTCAATTAAGTTACAAAGATCTTTGTATGGATTAAAATAATCTGGACGCATGTGGTATAATCGCCTTAGTGAATATTTGATAAAAGAAGATTATAAAAATGATCCAATTTGTCCATGTGTTTTTATAAAGAAATCTGGATCTGAGTTTGCCATAATTGCTGTTTATGTTGACGATTTAAATATTATTGGAACTCCTGAAGAACTTCCAAAAGCAGTAGGTAACTTGAAAAAAGAATTTGAGATGAAAGATCTTGGAAAGACAAAGCTCTATCTCGGTTTACAAATTGAACATTTAGAAAAAGGAATTTTTATTCATCAGTCAAATTATACAAAAAAAGGTTCTTAAACGATTTTATATGGACAAAGCACATTCATTGAGTAGTCCAATGGTCGTTCGATCACTTGATGTGAATAAGGACCCATTCAGGCCTCGAGAAGATAATGAAGAAATTCTTGGTCCTGAAGTGCCATATCTTAGTGCAATAGGTGCATTGATGTATCTTGTTAATAACACAAGGCCTGACATTGCTTTTCCTGTCAATTTGCTAGCAAAATATAGTTCTTCACCAACCCGAAGACATTGGAATGGTATTAAGCACATATTGCGATATCTTCAAGGAACTATTGATTTGGGTTTATTATATACAAATGAATCTAGACCTCAACTGGTAGGTTATGCAGATGCAGAGTATTTGTCTGATCCACACAAAGCTTGATTTTAAACAGGTTATTTATTCACATATGGTAATACAGCTATATCTTGGCGTTCTACAAAGCAAACAATAGTTGCTACTTCATCAAATCATGCAGAGATAATAGCAGTTCATGAAGCAAGCCGAGAATGTGTTTGGCTAAGATCAATAACTCAACATATTCAAGAAATGTGTGATCGATATTCAGATAAAAAAATCCCAACAACAATTTATGAAGATAACGTAGCTTGTATTGCTCAATTAAAAGAAGGATATATTAAAGGAAACAGAATAAAGCATATTTCACCAAAATTCTTCTTTACACATGATCTTCAAAAGAATGGCGAAATTAGTATTCAACAAATTCGTTCAAGTGATAATCTAGCAGATTTGTTCACTAAAGCATTACCTATTGCAACATTTAAGAAATTAGTTCACAATATTGGAATACGTCGTCTCAAAGATCTTCAGTGATATTGCAAATAGGGAGAATTTAGCACTGTACTCTTTTTCCCTTAACCAAAGGTTTTGTCCCATTGGATTTTTCTGGTAAGGTTTTTAATGAGGCAGTGTACTATTCGCATGCAAAAATATTGTACTCTTTTTCCTTCACTAGTGTTTTTTTTTCTTCCCACTGAGTTTTTACTAGTAAAGTTTTAATGAGACATATTCTTTACAAAAATAGACATCCAAGGGGGAGTATTATGAATGAATTATAATGGATGTCCATAACTCATGACCTTTAGAATTCTATAACTCATCCTTTTATTATATTAGGTTACATGTTCTTTATTGTAATTGATTTCTTAAGTTAATTGTATTGTAACTTATGTTAATCTTACTCTATAAATATAGAGACTTTTAACATTGTTGGATACACCAAAAAGCAATACAAAATTGTTGTTGTTCTTCTTCTCCATTCTTGTGTTCTTTTACTTTATATATATATTTATTTTCATAATAGTATATACTTTTTCAATTTAATATGACAGTATTCTCACGAAAAAGACGTCTGATTTAATAGTACATACTTTTTCAATTTAATATGACAGTACATTTTTTTTTTTCAAATTTTTTACTTCATGTGTCACCAACGATGATAGTTTAGCCGCGTTGAGTTTCAAAATATTACATACTTAGATGGAGTCTCTCCATACTTTATTTAGCTATTATTGGCCAAAAAATGGTAGGAGATTGAGTTTCTGATGTGGATTTATTAGAGTTTTATTTTTTGGTATTATGTATCATTAAAAACAGTTAGGTGGATAATTATTTATAAGTTTAACTCTTTGGCGATCATTAAATTTGATGGGAGTTGCAAATTATTGACGAGAAGATTAACTATAAGGATATAAGGAAATATATTTCAAATATGACTGGATTTATTATGTTTCAAGCGTATTTGAGAATCTTTGTCAAGATGGTCGATTGTTTGCTTGTTTACAAAAGACAGGTTGCCAGCTCCGTGTCACTTTTAATCATAATAATAGTTTAATACTTTAAAGCCAATTCTATTAGTTGATCGTTTTGGCAAGATGAGCTGTTGGCCCTTCCGCAAGACAAGTAGTTTGTTCCATAGTAACTGATCCGATCCATTTGAATATTGCCTGTTAAACGATTAAAGTTGCGTTTCAGATTATTGTTAAAAATTTAAAAAAATATATTTTTAAAAATTATTTTATTTAACTAATTAATTTTTATTATTTTTTATAAATTATTTTTTCAAGTTTACTTTTAAAAAAATATTAATTTAATTGCTTTTGAAAAAAAAATTAGAAAACGGTTTTAAAAATAATATAAAAATTTTTGCTGAAAAATGTTATTGTAAAACTCAACCCCAATGCATCTGCTTTGGTTGGTTGTAAATAGAGGTATGCAATTAGTCTATCAGATTAATATTTTTTATCAACCGAATAAATTAATAAATTAAATATTGACTAAATCTATTAAACCAAAATAATCACAAAATCAAATTAACCAAATCAAAATATTAGATTTCAGTTAATTATGTTATATTGTGTTATTTAGTTCAAAAATAAATATTGGAAATTGTCTTTCACTTTAAATTTAAATATATTATAAGTATTTTATCATATATAATATTAGAATTTTCTAATCTATTTATATAAGAAAATGGAAAAAATAAGTAAATTATGGCACGAAATAATGTCACATAATATTAAAAATAAATATTATATTTTATAATTTTATAATTTTTATTTTTTACCAAATAATATTTTATAAATTTAAGTATACAAATTAATTGCATATCAATTAAATTATAAATTCATAAAAGAAATGAAAACTATAAAAAATAAGTATATAAACTAATTTATACTTTGAAAATTTTAATTTATTTATAAAAAATAGAAAATAACTAAATTGATCAGTTGGATTAATTTGATAAATGAAACTTTTAAACCGAATCAAAATCAGAAATTGAAAATTAAAAATTTTATATTCTTTAATCAAATCAAACTAATCAATTTATTTAATTAAATTACATTTTTTTGCTCCAGTTAATTGGTTTTTACAAATTAATGTTGACCTCTAATTTTAAACAAGATGGTAAATGCATTACATTCAATAACGTAATGTAAATGAGTATGTCTAATGAGTAATGACAGAATAGTTAGAATTAGAAATTAATACATGCGAAAGTAAAAATATTATTTTCGTTATATAATATAAATATAATATAAATTTATTAAAATTAGGTATTCTTTACTGTGAAAAAGAAGAGAATCCAATTAGGAATTGTTAATTACAATTATGAATAAAAAAAACAAATATACATAATAAAAGCCTGATAATGCTTCTGCTAAATCATTCTTCGAGAAGCATCACAAGCAGTAAAAAGAAAAAAAAAATGAACAACCTGTTTAAGGCATCCATACGATAGCCAACATTCTACATGGCCATCCATGTACGACGAGAAAAAGAAGAAGAAGAAGCTGTTTAAGGCCACCTTAGGGATTTTCCAGTCCAGAGTGATTCCATTTTGACATACAGCTCGACCGGTTGAGATCCGGGAGAATTAGAGATGGATCCGGTTGCTGAAGGCAAGACAGATTGTGTAGGAGAAACGTAATTAGAATTTTGATTAATCGGAGATTGGGCTGTCTTTGATTTTGAAGGGACAAACATATAATTGGCGTAGCCTGAAACGTCGCGAATCGCTTCTCCAGAGAATGAAAGAAGACATAAGAGAGAGATGACAAGGATAATGGATTTGTTAATGGCCATAATTAGTTGTTGTTAATATGTATATATATATATATACTTGAATGTCGACTCTATTTATTTATTTAATTTTGGGCAGAGTCGACTGTGTGTTAAAGGAGGAGATGATGGAATTAGTGTAGATAGGATTTGGAATTTATAAGCGGGAAATGGCATTGGATAGTTAGTGGGCTACCATTCAATTTGCTCTCTATTTTTAGAATAATTGTTTCCATTATTGTATCGTATGCATTAATTTTGGAGTTCTTTTTTAGTCAGGTTTTCGTAATCATTTTCTCTGTCATGTTCACCTCAGTTTTCTGATCTCTCTTGCTGTTTATAGAAGTATGCTATATTGAGCACTTGGATTTCAAATCAAATGCATTTGAAAATCTTATTATTTGAAATAGTTGAGAAGTATATATATATATATATATATATATATATATATATAAATTAAAAAATATATAATTTAATTGAATTAAATTGAATTCTAATAGAATTTTAATTTTTCAAATAAGACTTTGAATTTTTTATGATTTTATTTATACATAAAATATAAAATCAAATGTTTCACCATTGTGTACATAACTCTAAATTTGAAGACAGTTATTCCTAATTTTTGAGATTAAGCTTAGTAAGTTGGAACTTTTGTCCTTTGGAAATAAAAATCAATGAGCGAAGAGCGAAGTGGTTTTCTTTTTTTTTTTTTTTTGGGAGCATTATGAGTAAAGTAGAGTCCTGAAACTGAAAAAATTATTAAAAACAAATAAAACTTAGAAGGTCCATGCGGTAATAAAATTACACCTTAGCATTGCAGAATTTATGGAGCGTAAGAACACTGAAATTCATTAAATTTCAAGGTTGCATTTGGGTATCTGTCGAGCATCAGTGGAGTCTCTAATCAAGTCCCTACAAGGCAACTCAACGTGCTCCAATCATAAATACTAATTCAAGGGATAGTGGTGGAGTGGAAATTTCTTATTTCTTGCAGTGATCCATTTGTACGGGATGGAGAATCTCCAATTTTTATCCTTGTGGAGACGGGGAAGAGCATGGAGAAATTTATTTCTCATTCATGGAAATAGGGCAAAGACAGCAATGTGCTCTCCGGTTCATAAAAATTTCAATCTCGGCTTTATAGAAACTCGATAATATGATAGTTTTATAATATCCTTATTTATAATTAGAAATTACATATATGCTCGTATAAAAAAAATAATATAATAATTATAATTATTCCATTATTTTATATTCTAATTCTTTTCTTTTTTTTTTTTAACTTTTTGGTTCTTAATTTTTCAATTTTCTTAAGTTTCATTTTCTCGATTTCAATCTCTTGCCTAACCTACTAGCATATTATTGGTTAGATCAATTATGGGAAAACGCTACAAATTCTGATCTTTAAACGATCAATTTTTTTCCTGCCCGAAGTCTTTAAAATATCAATTAAGATCATAAGATTTTGTATTCATGAACACTTCTTGATTATATTTTCATTGGTTAGAGTAGATATATTTACAACTTAAATATTATTTCTTAAAAAAAATTAAAAAATCCATTGCAATCCCTACGGGATGGAGACTGCAACAAATCCATCCCCTTTTGTAGGGCGAAGATAGGGACAGACTCTTTGCAAGGGTGGAGATGTGAATAAAAATATATTCCGTCTTGCCTCGCCTCATCCGCCCGTTTTGCCCCATCGTCATTCCTAATGATTCCTTCCTACAAGCTTAAAATAGGAACTCAGAAATCGAATCAGAATGGAGTAAAATGATAGAAAAGCCTAGAAAATACAGCATGGTAATGAAAATAATAGGATGCAAGATAAGAAGATTAAGCAAAAACGCCTGGAGAACAATCCAATGATACAAAGCTAGAAAGTATTATATACAAAATTTCGTCAACCATGTAGAGAATAACCACTGCCTTGGGGAAAATTTTGCAGCGGTCTCCCACAAGGCAGAACAGAAAAAACACCCAGTTCCCACCTCCACCAATCACAACTATGGAATCTACGCCATTTCTTGAAAGAATTCCTACTAGTACTTTGCCATCTTGAATTTACCCTGACATGGTGTATTGCATTGGACCATCAAAAGAAGGTCTTTTCAAATCAATTGAAGATTGAATTCATCGTCCTTCATGAAGATCTTCAGAGAAAACCGCTGTTCGAGAAACATTTTCATTGTCAAAGACACTCAGACCAGAGTAAGGGCCTGAGGAGAATATTGAAGACGTCCCATCAGACTCAAAGGTAGTTGATGACTGTCTCATGTTCGGTCGGGTGTTTGAGGCTGACATGGAATCCTGATATTCTGTGACACGCTGCACCATTTTAAGCGACTGGACCACTTCACCCATGGTTGGTCGCTGGTTCGCCTCAGGGGCAACACAAGCTGCTGCAATGGTGCAAACACGTACAAAATCTTCTTTTGGATATTTCCCCCCAAGCCTTGGATCAGCAAGCTCTTCTAGCCTATCTTTGTCTCTAAGGATTGGCCTGGCCTGAAATAAATACAATCCAATTGTCTTAACTGACCTAATATTCTATTTATCATATAAAAGAATATATTTCAATTATTACAAAGGACCAACATGTAAAAAAATCAGGCATACTAACCCAAGTGACTAAGTTTTCCTGCCCAGATGGTTGTGACATATCTACCGGTTTCCTTCCTGTCAGCAACTCAAGGAGGACAACTCCATAGCTGTAAACATCGCTTTTTACTAGTAGATGTCCAGTCATAGCATACTCAGGGGCTACATACCTAAAACATCAATGCTTTTCTCTCTCAATGACCCAAAAGAAGAAAAATTAGAAAGACTAAGCGACAGATTGATTGAGACTAACCCAAACGTGCCCATCACACGAGTAGAAAGGTAATTTGCTCTGCCTTCAGGTGCCTGTTTGGCAAGTCCAAAATCAGCAACTTTAGCATGGAAGTTGTTCTCAAGCAATATATTTGATGCCTTGAAATCTCTGTGGATAACACAGGGTTGTGAGTCCTCATGCAGATATGCAAGACCTCTTGCGGCATCAAGTGCAATCTTCATTCTGGTATCCCAATCCAAAGGACAATTTACACCCAGAGGACCTGAGGCAAAATGAAAGCAGCATTAATATTGTATACCGTATGCACAGCATGAAATATTCTATGTTGCATGAACTAAGTTGCAAGTGACCAGTGCAGATAGGTATGGAAGATTCAACTTATTAAAATCCAGATCTGAAGTCAGCACAAGAATCCAAAAAATTTCAAGTGAGCATGATATATATTTGCTAATCAGTAGTATTATTATTAGGAGTGTGAATCAGTCAATCTACTCGTGAGCTACTCAAGCTTGATTCAAAAAATGCTTGAATTTGACTCTATTCCAATCGAACTCAAGCTCGAGTAACGAGTCAAGCCGAGTTAAAGCATTATAGTGATCAACTCAAGTGGCTCGCGAGCCTAATCAAATATTGAGATTTTATATAGTTTTAAATATATTTTATATTATATATGATAATTTATTAATTTGATCTCAAGCTCGAGCTTATTCATTCAGGCTTTTCGAGCTTCATTTTGATATTAATAAATAAATAAATTTATTTTTTTAATATCAATGGAGTCTAATCAAGTTGAGTTCGAGTATCTGTTCAAGCCAGCCTGAGATTAGCACTGTTTCAACTCGATTTGGCTCAATTACACTTCTAATTATTATGTATAATTTGGCTAAGATCATTAGGTCAGTTAATATTCAGTCCATCTATATACTGAGCCTATATATCCTATCCAGTCTATGATCAGTAAATGGACCCCATTAAAGAAAGTCAAACTACCAAAGGACATTTTTTGAGTTCTTCACACTACTAACGACCAAGACCATATCCAAAGCCCAAAAAGAGATTCAGAAAGTAAAAGGTCCAGAGTGTAGTGACAGAAAATATAAGTATGTTTCATCCCATTCCCATGTGTTGTATTAATTGAGACACCTTGGGCTAAGGTGCTGAATCATTTTAAATAGGTAATATTTAATTTTTCTTCAAAGATAAGCATTCTATCTTCATGAAAAGTTACTCAAGTTAAAAGGAAATAACAAAGTCTAAGATGAAAGGAAGATCTTCATTTTAAGATCAGATTACCATGCAGCCAGGCCTCTAAGCTTCCGTTCGGAACAAGTTCATAACACAATAGATTTTGCGAAGAGTCACGACTAGTATAGTAGCCCACAAGTTTGACAAGATTACGGTGATGCAATCTGCTAAGCATCTCAACCTCGACTAGAAATTCTTTATCCCCTTGCTGACCTCCACTAGTAAGCCTCTTAATTGCCACAGCTGTACCATCACTTAAGACACCCTTGAAAACTCTACCAAACCCACCCTCTCCAAGTATGCTTGCAGGTTCAAAGTTGTTGGTTGCTTCTTTAAGTTCATCATAGGCTAGAAACCGCGTACTGGAAGGATGAGGAAGAGATCCTCCAGCTGGAACCGCATCTACAGTCCTTGGCTTCACTGAGAAAAAAGAAAACATTAATTAAAGATTAAACGTAGGAAGAAATGAACAATAGAACATTAAAAGTTTGTGCAATGAGAAATAGACGTCTAACATCAATAAGTATTTACAGTCATAAGATGCAGTCAAAAGCGTTACTTTAGAGGTAAGCAGTACAAAAGATAGGACATTATGCACAGCACATCTTGTGTGATCACAACCAAATAAATATTTTTGGGGTTCCAAGTTGGTGGTTTAAGCACTCCCTTTTGATCCATATCAATATGTGTTCTACTCAACCATTTATGTGTCCAAGTAGGTCCACTATCAAATAGCAAACCATAAAAGCTGCAACCCAAACAAAAACACTTTTTTATTTGAGATAAAACTGATAAGTTCCAAATGTGAGAGGGTAGCTAGGCCCACTACCAATAATGATAATTTGAATAATGTTGCTCTCAATGCCATATGTAGTATTTTGATTAATGCAAGCTGCACGGTGTTATCTTCAGCTGATACTCATTTTTTGTTCTCTAGATTTTTTGTTCTCTAGATACTTTGAAAACATCTAGAGAACAAAAACTGAGTGTCAGCTGAAGATAACAACTTGCAGCTTGCATTAATGAACGTACTGAAATAGTTAATTAGAGAAATGGCATAAAAATGTTGGACCTAATACTTGAGATACATACCAGTTTCTTTCGGAGATCCTCCTTTAGGCTTCCGTCCACGAAATGCACATGAGCAAATTATAAGCATAGATATTATGGCAATGATTACAATGCCAGCACCAATAGCAAGTATAAGCACCAAATTTGTATGTTTGCCTTTGTTCGAAACACCAAGTGGTGCGGAAGTTGCAGATTGATGTACTGGTGCTTTCACAGGTGGGGAAGCAAAAGTAGGAGCTGTAAATGAGATGCAAAGCCATTTCAACGTATAAACATGAGAATTGATATCAATATAATGTTCAGCACTATAAATCTTTTATGAAAAAAAAAAAAAGAAAGAAAGATTATAGCAGCATAAAAGTAATAGCTTATTCAAATTAATGGTAATAAAAAAATAAAATGGAATAAAAATATCTATCTGCAAACTCTCTCTCTTTCTTTTTTGGGTAAATCTTAAACAAACTCGAATATGGCAGGACTTCAATTGTTCTTGCTTTTTTTGCATTTATGTATAGATTATTTATCATTAGGGTTGCACCTTTTTCATGATGTCATTGCTACTATGATTGTCATTATTTAGACAGCATGGCTGCATTTTTCATCAAATCTGTAGTCAAGCAGCAATTTTCCATATGCTTCTTTTGAACATGAAATCTGAGTCAGAAATAAGTGACCTGCTTTGACTGAGAGTGAAAAGCTAGAAAAAATCATTTGCATAGAATTTAGGGTACAGTTGTTCACTGAATCTGTATTTTTCATCAAATCTGTAGTCAAGCAGCAATTTTCCATATGCTTCTTTTGAACACGAAATCTGAGTCAGAAATAAGTGACCTGCTTTGACTGAGAGTGAAAAGCTAGGAAAAATCATTTGCGTAGAATTTAGGGTACAGTTGTTCACTGAATCAGTTGGCCTCCTGCAACTTGGTGATTAAAAAAAAAAAAAAAAACCACCTGACAGAATACCCATCAAAGATAGTGGAGACATTACGATAGTGTTGTCCACCAAGTTATTTGGCCTCCAACAACTTAACGATAAAAAGAATTTTTCAGAATATCCTTCAACCATCCACGAATTCTGAATGGGCAATTTTTTGTATGCTGCAACTGCATTATTTGCCTTTCATCCAGAATGACTTATATGCCATCTCTTTTTCCTTTTTCCTTTTTTTTTTTTTTTTCCTTAGAACTCCTTCAGTAACTAAAAGATTTTATCAACAAGCACAGCACTAACACATAGAAATAGAAAAGAGATATCCCCACGAAAGAAAAAGGTATTTATTAATTTTATTTCAAATGTGTTTCTGTTGAGAATCCCAAATCCTTGAGTGTATATACTTGTTGTTAACTTTCAAGTGCCCATGTGATTCTAGAGGTACAGAAAAATATCATTAATATCCCTGAAACTGCTCATTCTAAAACTAAATGGCAAGTTTAACATTGGAAATAGTAGTTTTAAATCAGGGTAAAATTCAAAAAAAAAAAAAAACTCAAGCCCTGATCATGAATTTCCCCCTTCTAAATTCAAAACAACAATACATGCTATCTCCAACACATATCAAAAATTAGTCACCTTCATAGTTGTTAAGGCGCGCCCGAGGCTCAAGGCACACCAGGCTCATCCCCTTGTGCCTCAATTCGCCAAAGGCGGGCGATGTCACAAAGGCACGCACCTTGGTGCGCATTGAGCCTCAGGCAAGGCACCTTACAGGCGCGCCTTTGTGACAAAATTCTTATTTTATGTATATTGGTATTTTTTTTTTAAAAAAATAAAGTGTGGAATAATTGCAACAGTTGATTTAAATTTGAAAATAACTTATGATAGGTCTAACCACACTCATTTTTTTCAATAAAAGGAAAAAGGAAAGAAAAACAAATTGGAGCAAGAAAAAGTTGATCCAACAAACAAAAAGGAAAAAGAAAAAGAGAATAGTTGGCTCAAAATCATGGTCGATCTTTCCATTCTTGGCATTCATTCACCCCAACATCTCTTCTCTTACCTTGATGGGTCATATCTCTTGCCTTAATTTGAGTTATCTTTTACATATATTGTTTCCAGTCATTGATCCTCTCTACCATTTACTTTTCTAAGTTTAACTTTCTAAAAGACATAACAGTATTAGGTAAATATTTATTATGATTTCTTGAGATTCTAAAATCTGTCTATATAAGTGATTATATTAGATTGATATTGACAAGCTTAAATACAAGTCCGAAAAATGGTTAAATAATGAATTAAATTATTTATAATTTAGAAATACATGATCTTCTTTTTTGTGTGTGTGTGTATGTGTGCGCATTTTTTTTTTTTTGTTGCTTGTTAGATTCTAAACTTTAAATTAACTTTGGATATTATTAACTTGTGTTTACTTAATTTAACAATCACATATTACTACTATGTTGAGTTTATTATGAATTAGGCATTCATATTGAAATTTTATTAAAATTTCATCTTTTTGCGCCTCACGTCGGTCAAGCGCGCACTTGCGCCTTGCGCCTAGGCCCTAGAACCCCTTAGCACCTTAGTGCACCTTGCGCCTTTAATAACTATGGTCACCTTGCAATTGGATGACTTTTTGACCCTCATTTTCAATATTACCACCTATTTTTTTTCTTTTTAATTCCATTGGATGTATTCTCTTTTATTGATTATTCCTTTTCTATGATATCATGATCACATTCATGCCACCACCATTGTACTCTCAATTGGCACCCATATTTCCGCCTCCCTCCCCACCCCCCTTTCTTCTTTTTCTTCCTTCATGAAGCAAAAATTAGCATCATAAGTCACAACATCCAAATCCTAAATTGATCCAACCAGCCAACTAGGTCCTTTTAAATATATCAAAATATCATAAGATAGTAATAAGTAAAGTAACGTAAATGACAAGAAAAGGATATCTTTTAAATATCAGATGCAAGCAGTAAGGGTGTGAAGGGACCAGCATTTATGCGAACAATATGCTATCATTGACTTCCGCTACAAAAAAAAAAAAAAAAAAAATCCCTCCCCCCAGCCCAACACCCATACAAAATATAGATATTACCATTAACCTATATAATTTTAATAATGAAATACAATTAGGGCAAAGTTTAAATGTCAACAAGAAAATTCATAGCACAGCAAAACTATATCTAAATAACAAAATCTCCTTATTGCTTACAAAATCACATTAACATCCTGAAAGCAATCGAGGGCAAGATAAAATTTACCTTGGGAAGGTGCTGGAGGTTCAAACCAGGTAAGATTGAGGAGTCTGTAATCACCCACAAGAGTAGAGTCAAAATGAACCTTGTGCAGTGCAAGTGAGGAGTTTATTGAAGACACATCACCAGGGGAGAAGCTGATTCCCATATGAGGAGTAATATCCATTGAAATATTTAATCTCGATAAGCTAAGTACATAAAAGTTGATCAGTTCAATCTGAGAAACAAGCAGATCAAGCTGGGAGGCTAATTCTTGCAGAAATTTATTCCAGTTAGGATTTTGTGAGACATTCAAAAGGAGAAGGTCGAGCTTTATGGGATAAACACAATGGCAACCATGAGTCCCTCGTTTCAAAACCATGTCAGGCTTGCAACAATCTGGAAAAATAAGAAATCAAGTCTCAGTATCAAAGATCATTGCATAATCACAAGTTTGCTTACTATGTGAGAGTTTGTTTATGAGACAAGCAGATAGTTCAGTTAAATTTTCATGCCCTGGGTTAGTAGTTTAAGTAGGAAACAACACATTTGAAGGTACTCCCACTTTATCTTAGGTAGTTAGGTAATTGTAGAGGAAACACGAAAGTGTAAAAATAGAAATACTAAAATTTGAATTGTCTTACCAGAAACATGAGGAGACAATGGTGGCTGAGTTAAACCAGTAGCATTTGCACCAGAGCTAGATTGTGTTGGTGCAATATCTACCAATCCAACACCAGGAGGCACTAATGCACTCTTCTTCGCTGATGGTTTTGACAAAAGTGAACCAGTAGGGGGGTGACTGGAAGTTATTAATGACCCATAATCAGGAGGCTTGGCAGGTGGCACCACAATAGATGGTGCACCAAGTGGTGATAAATGTTTTCTTCGTGGTTTATGAAACGATGGAAGGTTGGCTGGGAGAGGCAGATCAGGAATGGATGGTGCAGCCAAAGGCACTATCGGTTCTTTGAAGAATTGATTATCAACCAAATCGGCATCGGTGATGGGAATTACACAGCACCAAACAACCAAAAGTTGCAGCAACAGACTCCAGACTCTTGATACTTCTGCACATCATATTCAAAACAAAGTCTCAATCTAACAAAAGCAAGAAATCATATAACCAAAGTTTTAGCCATGATAACAAATTAATTCATTTTTTGGATGGCTTGGAATTCAATTGGTTCCTGAAAGTCAAATATATATTGAATCTACACCAAACACAATTGTATGTATGTGTATAGATGTCTATCTCTCTCACTAACCTAAAAGTAACACCGACTGCAATATCTACTAGTCAATCAATCTAGTGTTACAATCTATGGTGTTGAACATTTTGAAATTTTCCAAAACTTCCCTCAAATTAGGTTGCTAATATTGGAATGGGAAAACCTTAACAGTCAGACTTTCTTTTGCCTTCTTTTGGCAAAAGAAACTACAAGAGGAAAAATCCCACCTCAAGAAATCCTATTATCGCATTAGCCAATAAAGTTTTTAAGTTCTCAATATTTGAATGATTAAGGAACAAAAATTAACAAAGCCTCCACTCAACCACAATTCAGAATTTTAGCACTTCATTAACTGAAAAACCATAAAAGGCAACTTTCATTCCCATTCTCAGTTTCCTCAGCTGCCAAAAGCAGCTTTGATAAACACTCAGGGGTCCAAATATCACCGAAAACCAGTAAAACAAAAATAATAAAAGAAGCAAATAGAAATGACAAGGGCGATAAAACTAAAAGTACCAGTGGTATTTGCGGCTGCAAGCACCGACATCACCGACGCCGCTGATTACTATAAAATTACACGTTAGATCTGCGAGATTTCAACAAATCAACACCGAGATCACAATCTACACACTCTAACAAAATCCAAAACGAAAGCGAAGCACTACAAGCAGGACTTGTTTGTTACAATAAATGAAGGATGATCCAACGGTGGAGATATCATCGTAGAAACAGCAACACGGAGCTGATAACTCAGTGCGAAACCCTCCATTACTTAGTTGAATCGAAGAAATTGAACTCGCAGAACTGGAGCTTACAGAGAAAAAGAGAAACAGAGAAGCTTTGTTTATAACTGTAGGTTGAGATATCGTTGGTTTCACTCTGTCATTAGGAATGAAGAAGCTTTTGGCGTTTTTTTAGGTTTTTATTTTGGAAAAACAATTTTTTTTTTCTTTTCTTTTTGTTTTGTTTTGTTTTTGCTTTCCGAATTTCGATCCGATGGATATGTGATTGTGAAAAGCAGCGATGGGGCGCTGGCTTTTATTAATGTGTCTAACATGCGCAGTTAACGGAAAAGTTCAAACTAACGGTAAAAAAGTGGACTTATTTGCTCAGTTGCGCGTTCAGTGAGTCGGATTCTCTGCAATGGCAGTCCGTGTTTCTTCCATAGGCTATCGAGTCTGAACTTGAGCGTTTGAACTTTGAACTATGTCGTTTCCGCATTTTCTCTTTGCAGCTTATTTGGGAGATTTTTTTTTTTTTTTTCCTTCGCCAATGGCTTATTTGGATGATAGGAAAGGTTAATTAATAGAAAGGTAATGAATAACAGAGACGGAAAATCTACATACGATATATTGAGATTATAACTTATAGAAAATATAATTTTTTTTTTTTATGTTCACTATTCTATTTATTTTTTTATAAAATTTTTAAATTTTTATATAATTTTAAGTATTTAAAATAAATATAAGATATTTAATATGTAAGTTAAAGAATTTTTTAATTATTTTTTCATATGATAACCTTATTTCAGTAAATTAAATAAGAAAAAAAAATAAATAGTACTATTAAAAATAAATAACTAAGTAGATATTATCCCATTATTTTATTTCATTGAATTTTGTTATCTATATAAAGATATATAAAAATTTAAATTATTAATCATAATATTCAATGAAAAAAAAAGAATTAATAATTTAAATTATTAATCATAATATTCAATGAAAAAAAAAGAATTAATAATTTAAATTATTAATCATAATATTCAATGAAAAAAAAGAATTAATTACAAAATTCAATGAAATAAAATAATGGGATAATATCTACTTAGTTATTTATTTTTAATAGTACTATTTAATGATGAGACAGACTTATAAATTAATTATATAATTATTGTTATTATTATTTATATAAAATATATAATAATTTTTTATTTATATTTATATCTTTATTTATAATAATATTGGCATATTTTCCTTTTATTCATATATTTTCATTTTTTTACTATATAGAAATTCATTCAAAATATTTTAACAACAAATTGCACAAAACGTTGATTTATCAACTTGTAAAGAAGAAGAAAGAAGAAATGTAAATATTAATCATTCTTTTGTTTGAAGAATCAAAGGTAATTAAAGGAATTATAAGTACTAAAAGTACAAAAATAATCCAATAATTAAAATGAAATAACCTTATATTTAAAGAAATATTAAGTACTAAAGTAAAAATAAAATTGATTTAAAAAAAATTGATTTTTAGTTTTAACCTATCCTTGAAGGTTAGAAAGGTATCAAGAGGTAAGTCTTATCCTTTTAAGTCTACCTCTTCTTACTTCTCTATTTTTTTTTTTTCAAATAAAGGTACAAGCTCACTCTTTCACTATTTACCCTCTCTTTAAAAAATAGAAAGTGATCTTTAGATAGTGAAAGAAGTAAAAGAAATATGAATGAGATTTTTTTTTTTATTATTTTTAATTAATAGTAATATTTTCCGTGTTTTTCAATTAAATATTTAATTGCAATAAATTTTCACTTCAAAATTGAATGAGAATGTATGGTTTTACAACATAGAATTTTCTCATTTTATCTCCTAGACTCCTATGTGTGACAAAATAGTAATATTATTTTAGTTTCTTCTTCTTCTTCTTCTTATTTTTTTCACCCCTTTATATTCACTATTTCCTCCTAAATAAGTTTATTTAAGTTTGTTTTTTCCAAAGTAACAATAAACATATATCTTTTATTATGATCACTGATGACTCAAATTTAGGGTGAAGAAATGCTAAAAAAAAAAAGAAAAGTGAAGAAAAATAAAATTGTTTAAGAATATTATCCAACTGTAATAAAAAAAGAATATTATCCAACTAGTTTACATATTAACCAAATCTAAATTTCCTCTCCAACCAAATCTAAAGATGCACCATTATACTCGCCTATATATTAACAAAGCACTTCTTATGTGTTGATTTTGAAAATTAAATTCTAAAATAATAAGATGAACATATTCTCTCATCAATATTTAAAAAAAAAAAAACTCTCATCAATTAATTTAATTTTTATATTAAAAGCAAAATATTTTAAATTAATTAATAGATTTTTTTATATAAATGAAATTAATTTTAGGATTGAATAATATAAATCAAATCAATGTGTAACTTAATTCTTAATTTATAGCTGGAATTATTTAAATTCAAATTCAACTTAATTAAATTTAAATATTTTATAAATGAAATTCAAGCTTGTGTATTTTAAATATATTTATTTCGTCCTCTACCCAATGCTTTATTTGTCCCTACTTGATGTAATTTATTTTTGCAACCAGTAGTACGGAAGTCATAGTCATGATGTGGCGTGGTCCATTGCCATTAATCTCAATAGGATCAAATCAAAATCTCAATTGCGGATCTCCCAATCGATTGATAATGACATCTTAAAGTCCCCTGCGTAATGTGTTGGCAAAAATACGCATGAATTGGATGCAAGGGAACAACGTATATGTATATATACACACACAAATATTTATATATTTATTTTTTGAATCGACATTCACTAATACTACATATTAAACTATAAGAAAAATTATTGGACAGATTTAGTCGACCATATAATATATAGATTAAATTAAACAGTAATATTTTTATCATATATTAATTGCTTTGTGAATATAATATTTTATTATTTACATTATGAGATGTGTAATTAATACGTTTACATGTAATGTTGCTAATAATCACTCAACAACATAATGTAACAAACAAGTTTCACTTGTAATTATTTGGCCAAAAAAAAAAAAAAGTTCCACTTGTAATTTTCTCAAGGTTAATTGCCCACTAATCAAATTGATACAAATTAAATTTTGGTATTCAATTTAAAATATAGTACAAAATCTGAAATCAAATGGGCAATTAATCTAATTTTCTCATCTGTAATTTTATAAAAATTTTTACTTATACCGTATACATAAATTTATCACATATATTAAATTAATGAATTAATGAAAAATAAAATATTATAATCAATGTGATTCTTTTATTTTTTTATTTAATGAAAAAAAATATTAACCCTCTTCTTTAATTAATATATTTTTATGTCATTAGCTTAATTCATGTACTTGCTGTATTAAAGATTTAGTCATAATATTAGCGTGTGACAATTGACAAGTGACATCTACCGCAAATTTGGGCACCGAATTTCATATACGTGGTGCCCTCCACACTTGTCACTGTCTTTATATCCACTTTATCTATGGATTTAATTTTTCATTAAATAAATATTATCATATTATATAGTTTCCAACTGCAAGTATTATAAATGAAAGAATGACCGCAATTTTGGATTTAATGATTAAGGTCACTTGGGCTTCTTTCCTTTATTGCTCGCTTTTGCATAATTGCTTTGCCTTTAAAAATAAAAGGAAAAATAGTTCAAAAGTTAGAACCCTTAAGTTATTCTTTTCCTTCTTTTATTAGTTGACACTTAACACTCGTAAATCTATTACTCTCTTCGTCTCAAAAATGATTATTCATTTTTTTTTATATAATTTAAAAAAATATTATTAATTACTTGTCAATTCATAAATTTTATTATATTTTTTCACTTATATAATTATATATATTCATTTATTACTATTTTTATTATTAATTTTAAGAATATATACATTTTCATTAATAAAAATAAAATAGACAAATATCTATATTTATTTTTAGAATAGACAGATATTTTAGAATATCCTAAAAAAAATAGTGAATAATTTTTTTGAAATAAAGGAAGTATTAGTTAAACAAGAAAAGAAGCTAATAGGCAACAACCTAAGTAATTAATTATAATTATGTTTTATAATTACAACAAAAAATAATTGTAGAAATTTTTTAGTTATATGTTGAGTAAATTTTTAAAAATTAAACTTATATAAACTCATAGCATCAATTTTTAAATATATTTTACGGTTTCTAATTAAAATTTATGTTCACTAATTATATAATTCTTTTTAAATTAACTCATATATATTATTTTTTGACTCATATATACTTTTTAAAAGTCAAATGTAATATTTAAATTTAATAAAATAATAATAATTTATGTAAGTTAAAATATTTTAAAAAATATAAATTAAATAAAAAAATAATAAAATTCCTCCAAGGCGCATACCACAGTTCATTATTACATAAAATCAAGTGGTAGTGTATTGCAATTCTATGAAGAACTACGTTTAATTATAATTAAAATGGAATTTATTACATACTAATTAATACAACATAAGCGGTGTTTTGCGATTGGAATCAAGGATCGTGATTTAAGATATTGTATCCCGCTAGATGGCCCACAGGGTCCCATGATAGTCCCATGGGCATCATGTTGTCTGTCAGGCGTCATGGGCATGACCGTGTCACCTAACACCTAACTCTGCACGTACCTAACACTTCCTCGTGCATTTTTCTACGGTACTCTTCCTATCAAGTGCCATGTTGGTTTACGAATTTTGTATTTATTTATTTATCTATTCATATAATTTCTTTTTTAATTTTTAAAAGCAAACAAGCCATGATAAAAAAAAAAAAAAAAATTATACCAGTATAAAATGAAAATTAATAATAATTTGATGGGAAATTTTCAATTGTTTGTTAGACCACATTTTTTAATTTGAGTATATAATCATTGTGAATTTAAATTTAAATTTTAAGTATAAAATCATAAAAATAAATACGACTGTCAAATGTTAAACAAAGTGATATATTTCAATTAATTATAACAAAGGAATAAATAAGGTATAAATATTTAAATAGCTATCAAATTTTTACTATTTTTAAGTATAATTGAAAAAAATTTATCAAACTTAATATATAGTAAATTATTTTTAAATTAAACACAATTCAAAATTCACACAAGTTTTCTTTATCATTAAACTGGACATGAACAAGCCAAAACCATATTGAACTTGGATCGTAGTTTCGATTTTGATCCAATCTCAGCTTATTAGGAGGATTAATCCGATTTTTATATTTCTTATCTTGAGCTTGAAGTGAAATCAAACTCACAAATTTAGTTTTAATTCAAATTGTAAATTTCATTTAAATAATATTAATCCATAATTTTTATTCAATAAATATATCTCAAATTTGAAGGTTTAAAATTATGAAAATTTAATATTTAATTTTTTAGCAACAATTTATATCATAAATTCAAAAACTTAATTTAATTAAAGATTTAAAATTATAAAAATCTAATATTTCAATTTATGCTGATGAAGTAAGGACATTTTATAAAAAATATAAATAATTTAATTAAAAAAATTAATTTATGTTTTCATAAAATAAATATTAAGTTCATCATATTTACACAAAGAATTATACAAATAAATTATCAATTACACATAGTACGAACAATTTAAACTTATTAATTAAGTCCTTTCTATGCCATTTCATTCTAATAAAAAATCATATTTGATTTTAGTTAGATTTGTGTAATTTTTGTAGAAAAAAAAATAAATTTGAACAACTGATATGATTTGAAACTGTAATTACAAACTAAAATTAGAACTGAAACCTTCTCGATTCGAAATCGAAATCAAACTGTCTATTTATAATTCAATTTTGATTTTATAAAATGTTGAATAAGACTTATTGGTTTGATTCAAGTTACGGTCCGGTTTCAAACTGTGGTTGGAGTTAGGTGTAATATCCCAACCCAATATAAGATATATGTACAGTATATGAGTAAAAATACTCGTTTAGCATTATAATGTGTGGCCAAATTGAAAATGAATATTCTTTTTTAAAATATTCAAATGATTTGAATATAAACGTTTTAAAATAATAATTTTATATGAAAATATTTTCCTTTATTGTTATATTTATATTGGTATGCAAAATTATCGAAATTTATAAACTTCCATTTGAATATTGATATTTTTATTATTATTATATTGATATTAATAAGCTAAACTTATATTGATATTTGATATATGATTTATAAATATTGTTATATGAGTATTCAAAATAGTAGAAAATTTGTTCAAATTTAAAATTGATATTTGAAAAGAGATTGATTTATTATATTATTATGTTAATATTTTTAAGAGAATATTTATTAAATGAAATATTGATTTATTATTTTATCAAATTGATAGAATTTTGAATTAAAGAAATTGAAATTTTATTATAAAATATAGAAAATTTTGTAATTAATATTTGAAGTTATATATTATAATTTTTATATTATAGTTAATGGATAATATGATGAAATTAATGAAATTAATTTTTTAGTTAAAATTATTGTTTTAGAATTTATATGACAAACATTATTATTATTATTATTATTATTATTATTATTATTATTATTATTATTATTATTATTATTATTAAAGTTATTAAAGTTAGTATATATTTATATATTTAAAAAAAAAAAAAGAGAAACCAAAGTCGGCAGCCCATTTATGGGCAGAAGCAAGAAGGAGAAATAGAAATAGAAGGGAGCAGAAATAGAAGCAGATAAACAAAGGAAACGGACAGAGGGCAGAGAGAGAGAGAGAGCGCAGGGACTACACGCCGGATCGGCACCATCCGGCTATCGCTGACCGACACGCGCCGCACCAGGAGGAAGCACGCCCACCGCCCCGTCGACTGGTAGAGGGCCGTCGCCTGTAGCCACCGGACGGCAGCGCATGCTCCATCCAAAGTTTCGCCGGCCGAAACTTCTAGGCCGTTTTCCGACGAACTTTTCAATCTTCGTTTTTAACGAAATTGGTATGGTTGAATTCGTTGTGATTCCAGCTTCGATTTGGTATATTGTTTACTAATTTTAGATAATCTTTTCATTGATCGGAATCCGGCGACATCAACGACTGCCGACGCCGTTTCTGCCTATTTTTCAGTGGATTACAGGAAACGAAAATTATATTCAGACTCCTCAAATCACAAGCTAACCGATGATATCTTCGGATTGTGATTTGGCCGTCGTGAAAATTTTTCGGCAATCGGATTCCGGCGACCTCTGAAACCAACAAATTCTGACAGAAGCTTTGGCTCATTAAACCGAGCCATATGGTATAAATCCCGACTTCTAATTG
The DNA here is from genome assembly GCA_947687605.1 of Reutealis trisperma. NCBI lineage: Eukaryota > Viridiplantae > Streptophyta > Magnoliopsida > Malpighiales > Euphorbiaceae > Reutealis > Reutealis trisperma. Next base: position 6,392,238 of record CANTUT010000033.1, on the reverse strand, counting down.
TGTATAAATAGTGAATTATGATTTTATTTGTAAGAATTTAGGTAAATAGTTTATTGGAATTAAGTGATTAAATGAGATAATTGAATTGAATTAATTGTTATTTATATGATTATGAAATATTATTGGTGATTAAATGGAAAGATTGAAGTGAAATATTGAAATTAGAATTTATTTAATTGAATTGAATTATTTGGAAGAATGAAGTGAGATGTGGATATTGTATTGATTGAATTGAATTAGTGGTTATTAGCTTGATAATAAAGAATGAAATGGGTGGACGGGATTAGTGTATTGAAGGTCCGGGTTGGACCATTTGATTGTGATATTGTGGATAATTCGAATTTATGAAAATGTTGGTGGAAATTACCTCATCGATTTTACTTGAATAATATGAAAATTTAAATGTGAAATTGGAAGAAAAGAGAATTAGTCTTTTTAATTGAGTTATTGGAAAACAACTAGAGAGATGTTAAGTTTGATAGTAAGTATAGGTGTAGAATATCTTAACTTTAAGGATGCTAAGTTATGAATAAGATAGAGGTGTTAATGACTTAAACTAAATTAAGTAATGTGATAATGAGGAAGTGATTGATATATGATTGAAATGCATGTGTAGAGTCAATAACAAGGGCAAGGATATTGGGTAAAGTACGAGAAGCACTAATCGTATCAGAGTCAAATATACATAGGAGCAAATGAGTCCACGGTGAGTACTTAATAATATAATATGTTTCTTGTTATTTGCTTGAAAACCTTATTGCTAAAAGTATGCCAACTTCTTGATAAGTTGAATTGCTCATTGATATTGAACCATATGTTATAATGCTCCTTGATTCATAGCTAAGCTTGAATTGTATATTGAACATTCTTGATTTCTTGATAAGCTTAAATTGCTTATTGAATATTGAACCTTTGATATGATACTTTCTTGATTATTAAGCCTAAGTGAGTCAAACATTCATTTATGTCACTTGGCCAAATGAGTCTATATTGTTTTGATCTTATAATATGATCAATGATGAGAACCTAATTGATATTGATATATTATCCATTGAATTATTTCATGGATGAAAAGGAAAAATGTTTTAATGATACTGTGGCAAGCAGAATACCCCTCTGATGTGGGGCAATACATCAACCTTGTGCACAATGGTAATGAACTCACGGATAGGGTAAAGAGTATCCGAACCCTAGCTGGGAAGGGTTTATGGTCCCCAGCACGTACGATATGATCAGTTGTATGTGTGACTGATATGGAGAGTGAGCAAGGCGTAAGCCACTACTCGAATGATTATCTTTGTGGGAAACACACCGTTTCCATAAGGGAAATATTCTGCTAAAAATACAATATTTACTGTATATGGAAAACTATTTTATAAGAGTAACTCGTGACCCGTTTTACTTCTTTGCTATAAGAAATTATCATTAAACCACCTGCCATTTGTTTATTTTATATAGTATTATTTTGTACTCACTGAACTCTGTCTCATATTTTAGTGGTTTAAACTTTTCAGGTACAGTCAATGAGTTAGCAAAGTAAAAGTCCCAAGCCCATCCTTCGCTTGGAAACTGTTTTGTTAAGTTCTGGTGTTGTAGTAGAGCTCAATGGTTATTGAAAGTTATAAGGTCTATATGTAACATGAATGGTTATTACAGGGTTTAGCATTAATATGTTATAGGATGTTTATATAAGATGATTTGTATCATAACCGGCATTGTAATGATGTATGGACTATTGAACATAGAGTTAATAACATGAAACGAAATTTTAAAGGTTTTATAAGTTATATGTATAAATAATATTATAAATGGAAACGATAGCAGGTAATGGGTAATAAGAAAGTGTGATTAGGTTACGGTCTTGAGATATGGTTTAATGTAATGAATGTCAATTGATTATGAGTGAAATGGGTTTTACGGATTTGGGTGCCCTTATAATTACCTATGCCCTAAGACTGTCGCGGCTCAAAAAGGTGGGTCGTGACATTAGGCTTATTTATGGATTAGGTTTAGATTGATTTAGATTGGACTTGACTTTTCAAGCTTAAGCTTGAGACCGGCTTGACTTGAAGATATAAATTTATTATTTTGATTAAATCTAGCTCACATTTAAAAATATATGATATTTTACACATAAATATTTTTGGTGTATTCAATGAAATAATATTTTTAAATTTGTGCTCGGCTCGTATAGGCTAAAAAAAATTATATCCAAACTTGAATTTTTTTGAGCAAACCAAGATTCGAGCAGATGAACAGGTATAGCTGAAGCTATCATTTTTTTTTTTTGCCAAATAGCTGAAGCTATCATTAACTCAATTCACAAATTAAATATAAATTCAGACACAATATAAAATAAAATGTTTGACTTTTGAATTAAATTATAAAAAAATATTCTTTTAATATTAAAAAATTTGAATCCTAAAATCTGCTTCTAAAAGTGTCCAAAGATTTTTTTGGCACCAAGTCTGCCTTAGAAAATAGCAACATCCACGTTCTAAGTTTTCTAGGCCCAGGGTTTCAACTATTTGTTACATTATTTTGACTCAGTGCTACGAGCCCATCTATATTCTAAAGCGACCAAACTGGGTCGAGCGACAGGAAATAGCTACAGAACACTTCCCTTTGCCAATCATTATCTCCGTCGTCTCGGTCGCAACACGCGGAGTCATTACTACTACAATTTTCTTGTCCATAGCATTGCATTCAAGTTCTGATCCTAAACTCTGAAAGCCCAAACAAAAATCTTACTCTCAGCAATCAATTAGGGTTTAGTATTACAGTATTGCCCTCTCCTTCCCGTGCTAATCTAGGTTTTTTTTTTTTTCCTCCCAAATTTCGCTTTTACAATCGTGTCGGCACCGGCAAAAATGTCAAAACGGAAATTCGGATTCGAAGGTTTTGGAATAAACCGCCAAACCACCTATAATTTTGAGCGGTCGCAAGCTCCGCAGCGGCTCTACGTCCCTCCTTCCTCCCGCCATGGCCATGACAACTATGAAGACACCGACCTTGACAACATCGATTATGAGGAAAATGATAATGCCAAGGATACCTTAGCTAATGATAATAAAGATAACGGAGCTGATGATGATGAAATTGACCCTCTGGACGCGTTCATGGAGGGGATTCATGAAGAGATGAAAGCAGCCCCGCCGCCGAAGCCGAAGGAGAAGGCGGAGATGTATAGGGACGACGAGGATGATGATCCTATGGAGAGCTTTTTGAAATCGAAGAAGGATTTGGGATTGACGCTGGCGGCGGATGCGCTACATGCAGGTTATAATTCGGATGAGGAAGTTTACGCGGCAGCGAAAGCTGTGGATGCGGGGATGTTGGAGTATGATTCTGATGATAATCCGGTGGTGCTTGATAAGAAGAAGATTGAGCCCATTCCAGCTCTGGATCATAGCTTGATTGAGTATGAGCCGTTTAACAAGGATTTTTATGAGGAGAAGCCTTCGATATCAGGTAAAATTTTACATTATTTGTGGTTTTATTACTGTTAATTCGTCAGCTAATAGTGTATAACTTGCATGACTTGTTAATTAATTCTGGTTGTCAACTCGATTTTCAAATCTCTCTAGGGATGAGTGAGCAGGATGTTGCTGAGTGCCGCAAGAGGTTGGCTATCCGTGTTTCAGGTTTTGATGTGCCCAGGCCAATTAAGACATTTGAGGACTGTGGTTTTTCAACACAATTGATGAATGCTATTGCAAAACAAGCTTACGAAAAGCCTACAGCAATACAGTGCCAAGCTTTGCCAATTGTGCTTTCTGGGAGAGATATAATTGGGATAGCAAAAACTGGTTCTGGTAAGACTGCTGCTTTTGTACTTCCCATGATTGTTCATATTATGGATCAGCCTGAACTTCAGAAAGAAGAGGGTCCAATTGGGGTGATTTGTGCACCCACTAGAGAATTAGCGCACCAAATATATTTGGAAGCAAAGAAATTTGCTAAATCACATGGTATACGCGTCTCTGCGGTCTATGGTGGGATGTCCAAGCTTGATCAGTTCAAAGAACTCAAGGCAGGATGTGATATAGTTGTTGCCACTCCAGGGAGATTGATAGACATGTTAAAGATGAAGGCACTGAATATGTTGAAGGCAACTTACTTGGTACTGGACGAGGCTGATAGAATGTTTGACCTGGGATTTGAGCCACAAGTAAGATCCATTGTTGGTCAGATTAGGCCTGATCGCCAAACCTTGCTCTTTTCAGCTACAATGCCTCGGAAAGTTGAAAAATTAGCTAGGGAGATTCTCACTGATCCCATAAGAGTTACGGTGGGGGAAGTGGGAATGGCCAATGAAGATATTACTCAGGTTGTTCAAGTAATTCCTTCTGATGCAGAGAAGCTACCTTGGCTTCTTGAAAAGCTGCCTGGGATGATTGATGATGGTGATGTTCTAGTTTTTGCTTCTAAAAAAGCTACAGTTGATGATATTGAATCGCAACTAGCTCAAAAGGGGTTTAAAGTTGCAGCTCTTCATGGTGACAAAGACCAGGCTTCTCGGATGGAGATTTTGCAAAAATTTAAATCAGGTGTCTATCATGTTCTCATTGCAACTGATGTTGCTGCTCGTGGACTTGACATCAAATCGATCAAGTCAGTTGTGAACTTTGATATTGCAAGAGATATGGACATGCATGTGCATCGTATTGGTAGAACTGGTCGTGCTGGTGACAAAGATGGTATTGCGTACACTCTTGTTACTCAGAAAGAAGCACGCTTTGCCGGTGAATTGGTTAATAGTTTGATTGCTGCTGGTCAGAATGTCTCCATGGAACTTATGGATCTTGCAATGAAGGTAATTCTTGCATATATTTGTTCTTTTAAATTTGATGCTTTTCAATGTCGTTTGCATTTATGTTTAGATGTGCTGTGGTTGTTTTCTCTGTCTTGTGAAATCTGGCCTATTGCAAACTTTGGTCCAGCAAGCTAGAATTGGGAATCCAGTTGAATTATCAGTTGATGCCATGCATAATATTGTTTCTTTAAATGACAGATACAATTGATTTCATAAATACACAATTAACTAGACAATGAGGTGGTCCTGTGTCTCCTTCTATTCTCTACAAATATGAGGTGGGAGAAAAATATTCGCATAATAGCCAAACACCCTCCGCTGCACCCCCATTCCACCCACAAAGCACCCACCCATCCTAGGGAAAAAAATATCCTCCTAGATCTTTTTTGGTATTTGCAAGGTTTTACTTGATCTTTCAGGTGTAACATGCTAATTAACAAGGTTTGTTCAAGCTGCATAAGAGATAAAAATTACTGCCCCCCTAAAAAATAACATTTCTTATGATAGTGCACGAGTCTAAGCAAACTATCTCAGTAGCATAGAAAAACCAAAAGTAGGTACCTTGTTGATAGATGGATTTAGAGAGCTTTAGAAAACCCTTGATTTTAAGGAGTTTTCTGCTGCATCTTCATTTTTTTATTATAATCATGCCTTTTTCTAGGTGTGCATTTTTTCTATTTTGCCTCTTTCTTATCACTGTTTATCACTGTTTATCTTTGGCAACATGATTTGAGTGTTATCATTTCATTATTTTCCTCTGTTATTCGCTCTTTTTAATGTACCTAAGATTATCGAGTGATGTTTACCATGTAAATCAATAGGATGGAAGATTCAGGTCCAAACGTGATGCGAGAAAAGGAGGTATGCTTTTCTCTATTTTGCATTTAATGTTGCTGATTGTTAGCAACATATGGTGTCCTTGCAATTGCTTGCTTATAAGGTTCTTGTGTGGTTGAGGGTTAGCATATCCTGCAATTATCTTATTCTGAAACTAATATTTAAAGGACTTATCCTTTTTCTGAAAAAAAGAAAAAAGTGTGGTCTGAAATTTTTCTTGCAATCTTAAATTGATATTCCATCAAGGGATAGAAAATGCTTAGTAGCAGAATATGTAACTTTTCACATGAAGACTTTGCTTCAAGACAACTCTTGCTAGAGTTATTAAATGTCCCACAAATTGTTTACTTGTGCAGGGGGGAAAAAGGGTAGAGGGAGGGGTGGAGGTGGTCGAGGTGTGCGTGGAGTGGATTATGGTCTTGGCATTGGCTATAATCCAGAATCCAATAGTACTTCATCTCATACCACTCCAAGTCGATCTACTTCAGTTAATTCACTGAGGACAGGGATGGCAACTCAGTTCAAGAGTAATTTTGTTGCTGCTTCATCAAATCCTCAAAGTTCAAATACTTATGCCAACAAGAGACCAGCACTACCTGGCTTTGTCTCTGGTGGTTCAATCGGTGGAGACATAAATAGAACTCAGACAACCAGCTCTTTACCTGGTTTTGTCTCTGGTGGTTCAATTAGTGGAGATGCGAATAGAACTCAGACAACCAGCCCCCTACCTGGTTTTGTTTCTGGTGGTTCAATTAGCTCCCTACCTGGTTTTGTCTCTGGTGGTTCAATTAGTGGAGATGCGAATAGAGTTCAGACAATTAGCCAGAACTCTGGTGGAAATCTTAGTCAAAACATGCAAAGGTTATGTTTCTCAGTTCAACTGGCATTCCTTTTTTCTCTTTATTTATTTATTTTTATGATCAATTTCCATTTCGATGCTGACTAAGTTATTTTTTGCTTCTGCTTTTGCAGTTCCAGAGACAGAGGCAGAGAAAGGCGGAGGCCATCTGGTTGGGACCATTGATGCCCACTCTCACGTGTTTGAGAACTTTTTTCATCTAGTACAGGAGTTGAAATCTGTGTATGATTATTTATGCTTAATGAGTTCCTTAACGTGCTTGTTGTTTAGTTGCTAACTCTGTATGGTCCCATATTTTAGTTCGTAGAGGTTTACATTTACTTTATATTAATCAAATATGAGTTCTTTTAGATTTTTGGTTAGTGAATTTCTTAGCAAACTAACCGTACCATCAATTTTTTTATGGTCTGTTTGGATAGCATAGATTTGGGCCATGGATTCGGATTTAGTCCAAATGCTTTGTTTGGATCACTCAAATTGGATGGACTTGGATTTAGTCCAAATCCACAGTGAAATTTATTTACCTAAAATCTTAATATTTGAAATTCCTATTTTAAACTAGGTATTTCAAATTCTTAATTCCTGATCTAATTGATGGCAAAACCTTCTCAATCTCTACTACTTCGTGAATCCATCCTCTCATCAATTGGTGGGACCCGTTCTGTAGTTGGGTTGGCAGGCTTGATGGCATTGTTGCTGGGTGTTTCTGCCACTGGTGCTGTCGTTGCTCGTGATTCTTGCTGTTCACCAGGTAAGCGTTTCTGGCCATTAATTGCTGCAAATTATGTGATGATAGGATGTATGAAGTATGGATTAATTGCTGCAAATGACCTTCGGGTACATTGAGTTTTATTGGTAGGTGTAGACATTCATACTCTGTTTAGTATCTGCTTTTATTGTTCCTGTTTAGTATCTGCTTTTATTGTCTTTACTCTTTATATATATATAGTGCTATGTCTTTGTGTATATATGCTTGATCTCTATCTAATTAACTAAATACTAAAATTTCTTGCTTTTGATTGGAATTTATATCTCCTCGTGATTGTGATTCAAATGGGTTGGTATTATGATCGCTATTTGTTTCACTTCAACAGAATTGCAACTTTTAATCAGGGATTTTGTAAAGCTGGCCTTAATTAAGTGCTAAATTAAATGAGGTTGATCCTGTTTCATTTGGTGTTTGACAAGATTGAGTATCTCTTACTCCATTGGTGTTTAATTTTGTATTGCTGTTAATAAATTCTGACTCCAAATAACTCATTTGGGTTTGTAAATTTACTTGTTTTATATTGAATTTCACTGGTTCTTTCATTATTTTAGCAGGGTTATGTTTACACGGGCCCTGCCTAATATGGTACAGTCAAGAATTCTTCCTTTCTTGCTTTTGAGAATGAGAGATTTTGCAAGTGGGATTTGTCTAGGTTGGCTAGGGGTTTGTTGACAGATGGTCACGTGTAGATTTCTGGGTCAAGAAGGCTGCCAGCCATCTGCTTGATGAATTGTCTGAGTGAAATTACGAATGGATTTCTGGTTTAAGTTTGGATTCTGGAGAACAAAGAGTAGGTGAAGAGTTTGATTCATTGCCAGGTTGGCTTAAGGATGCGCTAGTGTTGCTGACTTGGTTCTCCCATTTCTGCCTGTTTCAACTGATGAGTGGAATTCAAGAGAATTGTTGGTTAGTCATGAAAGTGAACAAGATTCATTGAGGTAATTTGGTGGGAGTGGAGGTAATTTGGTGGCTGATTGTACTGTGAAGTATCCTTTAGCGCAGGAAATTCAAAACAAGGCATCTAGTTTGGGAGCCCAGGTTATGAATTTTGAGCCTTGTGCTAAAACTGTAGAATTAGCAAACGAAATTCGCCAGCTTTGTTTAGAGAATGGAGGGGATGCCTTTTCAGTTCTTGGTTTAATTGAACCTTGAAAAGGGATAATGAGATTGCTTCCATTCTTATTTCTCACCTTTCAAGGGAAACTGAACAAGAAGAGCTTGCACGGCCAAGCCAAATTCGTAGTTCAATTATCCTGTCAAAGATGCTGGTTCTAGAAGGGCCAGCTTCTCGTGTGCTCGTGGCTGCATGATAGATATAATTAATGTGTTTAGTAGTTCTAATAGATATTTCTATTTTGCTGTATTATTATTAATATTAGCTAGTTATCTCCGTTACAATTTGGGAAGCAGAGTTACTATCAAAGATTGTGACATCGAGCTCAAAAAAATTAATCAAATTAATGAAAGATAAATTTATGTGTATAATAATTTATTGCTATATAGTTTTGAATTATTATATTTTTTAAAATTAATTTTAAATTCAAATTTATATTTAAATAGTTATCTAAACAATAAATTTCAAATTTCAGATTCTTTATAGATTTGAAATATGAGATTTGAAGTTTAAATTTTAATTTTAAATTCATGTATTTAAATTTTAAATTTTAATTCATGTATTCAAGTGTGATCTTAGTGAATTTATTGTAAATTTTGCTGAAGTTATTCTTTCAATCAAAATTTTCCTCTGAAAACTGATGGAATTCTTTATTCTTCGACATGCGCTTTTGATGTGGTAAACTGTGTTTTACCGAGCTTGGGGTGTAAATACTTCTTGTTATTTGTAGTACCAAAAGTTTTTGTTATACTCGTGTCAACAAAATGTCATCCTGTTATTATTAGTATTATTATATTATAAAATACTTTATTTAAATAAAAATATCCGTAAAGAACTGTTCCTAACTTTTAATTATTTGTTCAATTTTTCAAGTGTTCAATCATATTTACATTTGAATTCAAGGAGTCATTTCTTATTTGAATTGATTTCTTTGGATTATTAATCCCTAAAAATCAATCCAAATAATAATTTAAATAAAAAATGAACCAAGGGACCAAATAAGCTAAATTCACGATTGTGTTACTGTTAATTATAGATTATTACTATCACTACACTAGCATTGAACAGTGGCAGCCAAGCACACAACAACGTTATCAATTACATTGTTAATTTATTAATGCCATCACATTATATACAATTAGTTGCTCCAGCCACGACTATACAATTTTGCATATATATATATATATATATATAGAAGGAAAACAAAGAATGGGGCAGCAACAACCATTCATACTGGGCAATTCAGAATGCAGCATCAATTGTATATACACATTCATGTAAATGCAAGATATTCACAATTCAATAAATAATCCGGTGACTGGTATTCAAGTTAATTGAAGTGAACAAGAAGTCGGGCATTGGGTCACGCATATAATGGTTACTTGCCGCCAAATTAAGCATTACATGCTCTTCCCATAATGAATCCAACTCGAGGCCAAGTCATATTCTGTCCCAGAGAACAGAGAATCCTGCGACTAGCCTTACAATAACTTAGATATCACATGGATGGCCTCCAAAAAGGCTGTGCCAACGAACAATCATGCCTTGGGGCACTGCCCTACATCAATGTTCTGGGCAACTTGCCTTCTTCGACTTGCAACTGGACATACTTCAAGGCAAGGCTCCTTGAGTGTGCTACCATCTTCAGGCTTTGGAGGAAGAACCCCAAATTTAAACTGCCACGTTAAGGTAAGAACAAGACATTCATTTATTTATTTATTTTTTCTTTTACCTCTTCAAATAACGAAAATGTTTAACAAAGACTGCTTAAGGTCTAAGCTAGGGCCTAAAGCAACTTTTGTTTTAATTTCATATGCAGTTTGAATATCATATCCAGGACATCTAGACTTTTTAGCTATCTAGATGAAACTTTCTCAAACTAACAAAAAAGGGATGAAAGATACCTGACAACTATAATCTGTGAAGTTTGGCTCCATCAACAAGGGGACTCCCATGTAATCATTGAAGAAAGTCTACAAAATCAAATTAAAAAGCATGTTAAATGCAGTGCTGAAAGAAGAAAATGTAAAAAGTAACAAAGCACCCTAAACTGAGTACAAATTTGATCATAAAGGGGGTCCTTAATTTACCTGTGTTGGATATTTACACGTATTAACACAAATCCCTACGCATTTGCTTTCTTCTAAATACTTGCATCTTTCTACAAAAACCTTCATGAAATACCAACCAATCAATCAATATTGAGTTCATGGCCGTCTCTATAGATAAATCATGAATGAAAGACAAGATATACATATTTTTTTGAGCATTTAGTGAGTAGGTTTAGTATCAGTGAGAGTTGAACACAACACCCACTCTTAAAATGGCATCACTTTGCACAACTTGATGAAGGACAAAACATTGATCCAGAAGAAATGAAATATTAAATAATTACCCCACTTTGACATGAAGTTCCATCAGGAAGATCTACTGAATTCACTGTGCATGTACCCATAAGCCACTGACAAGTGATTGCAGTCACCCTTGCTGTATAACATGTCAAAATTTGAACTTGATTACAAAATTCCAGAATAATAATCAACCAATTGACATAAAAGAGACAGGTGAATGAGAAATCTACCCACCAACCATCAAGGCAGCTACTTTTCCTCCTCCTAAAGGAGATATGAGCAATTTGTATAAATCTAATAGAAGTGGAGGAAACAGTGACCTTAGTATTCGAACCTGCCCTAGGCCAAAGAATAACAATAATTTCACATATAAAAACTTATAAGATGCAAATTTTATTTAAAAAAAAAAATAATCAAACAAACCGCTGCATCTTTCGTATCAGCATTTGTTCTGCCTGTTAACATAAGACGATTGGCTACTTCGATTAATCCATCATATCCAGGCTTCTCAGAATCCCATCCAACCTCCTGTTATCGTCCTTATAAGCAACGATAATCAAACAAAAACCTTAACCAATTCCAAGAACTGAAAAATTATGCAAAAATCTATAGTAAGTTTGTTATCTATGGATTGTAAAGTGTTCTCACCTTGACCATTTTGTTTCGAAACAGAGTGAGGAGCAAATCGTCGAATAATCCTGGCTTGTATTCAGACATTGTGCTTGTATCTTCGGCTTTTACCTAATAATTGAAAATAAATTGAGAGAGAGATTTGGAAATTTAAGTTATTAATCGAAAACATATTGGGAGAAACGAACCTGCTCCGATTGAAGAGAGGAGTACGAGACATGAAAGCTAGGGTTATGGTGAAAGTGAGGGCGTGAACGCGAAGGAGATAAAGAGAAGATGGAGAGAGGTCGAAACAGAGACAGTGGCTTCATTTTCAGTTTTTCACCTCTGTATCATCTCAAAAACCGTAACTGTAAAGACGGTGCATATAAGTAAACGACGCCGTTTTTAAATTCCAATTAAATGACGTAATGTATTGAATTTCAGTTATGGAAGTATAGGAAAAGGAGAAGTTAACAGGTAGAGACGTAATTTGCAAAGCCCTAACAAAGCCCATCTGTTCAAGCAGATTGCGGGAGAATCTCTACTGAATCGGACCAACATGGCTAAGAACCCTAGCCGTCTGTTGTCAAATGGTTCATTTTCATGGCTGGCTAGGAAATTCTGCAGGGCGGCGGAGGCGGAGGTTGTGGCCGAGGCGGCCCCTTCAGCATGGGGTTCAGCGGGAGAACCAGTACGGCTGTACCAGAGGTTGTCGGCTCTAGGGGCCACGGGAGGGAGTGTCTCAGAAACGTTAAATGGCTACATAATGGAGGGGAAAACTGTAGCGAAAGGCGAGCTTGCTCGGTGCATCAAAGAACTCCGCAAGTATAAAAAGTTCGATCATGCCCTTGAGGTCTGTTCCTTCTCCAATGTTCATTTATACTCTTAAAATTGATAAATCCTCTGCAAATAAGCTTCCTGTTTTGGCTATCCATCTTCTGTTTCACTTTTGAATTTGGCATTTGTTTGTTGGTTTTTGAGGTATTTAATTTGTTTAAGAGTTGTTTATTGTGATGGCAGATAATGGAGTGGATGGAGAAGAGGAAAATGGACTTCAGCAATGCGGACCATGCAATACGCTTAGATCTTATAGCGAAAACCAAAGGGATAGTTGCTGCTGAGAATTATTTCAATGGCGTTTCATCATCAGCAAAAAATCACTCTACTTATGGAGCTCTTTTGAACTGTTATTGCAAGGGACTTATGTCTGACAAGGCTTTGGCTCTTTTTCAAAAAATGGATGAAATGAACTTTCTTCGCACTTCTTTACCTTTTAATAATCTCATGGCATTACATATGAGATTAGGCCAACCTGAGAAGGTGCCTCCCCTAGTACATGAAATGAAGCAGAGGAACATCTCTCCTTGTTCTTATACTTATAATATATGGATGCAGAGCTATGGATGTTTGAATGATTTTGTGGGAGTAGAGCGAGTTTTGGCTGAGATTGGGAAGGATGGTGAAGAAAATTGCGAATGGACTACTTACAGTAATGTAGCTACAATCTATCTCAAGGCAGGACATTTTGAGAAAGTTGAATCAGCTCTTAAAAAGCTAGAGGCTAAGATGGGATTTCGCAATCGCGAGGCTTATAATTTTCTGATTAGCATCTATGCTGGTATTTCTAATCTAAGTGAGGTCAATCGAGTTTGGAATTCCCTCAAGTCAAGTTTCACTACGGTCACCAATATGAATTACCTTGTGATGCTTCAGGCACTTGCCAAACTAAAAGATGTTGAGGGTATAGCCAAATGTTTTAAGGAATGGGAATCCAGCTGCTCTAGTTATGATACGAGGTTAGCAAGTGTAGCTATAAGAGCCTACCTAGAGCAGGACAGGTATGAAGAAGCTGAATTGATCTTCAATGATGCAGTTACGAGGACTAAAGGACCTTTCTTTAAGGCTCGGGAGATGTTCATGGTTTTCTTCTTGAAGATCCGTCAGCTGGACTTGGCTTTGAAGCATTTGAAAGCAGCATTTTCTCAAACTGAGGAGTATGAGTGGAAACCAAACCAGGAAACAGTGAGTGCATTTTTTGATTATTTTTGTGCACAGAAAGATATTGATGGTGCTGAGAAGCTCTGCAAGATCTTGAAGCATATTAATTGTCTCGATTCCTATGCTTACAATTTGCTGCTAAAGACATACATAGCTGCTGACAGATTAGGTCCTGAGATGCGTCGGAGGATTGAGAACGATGGTATTCATATAAGCCCTGAGCTTGAGAACTTGCTTGAAAGGGTCTGTTCCAACCCCCAAATCGAAGCGTCTAATTTAGCAGGTTCTGGTCATATAACAAATGTTGAGATGTAACCCATTATTCATATTCCCTTCAATTTATAATATTTATTATTTAAGTTTTTCGCGTGTAAATTAACAAAATTATTAAATTATTATAATTTAAAAATAAAAATATTAAAATATTTTTTATTAATTTTAATATAAAGAAATAAAAATAATTAATGCTAAATATTTAATAGAAAATAAATGAAGTATAAAATTGAAAAAAAAATAATAAATACTTTTTTAAAATTCTAAAATGACATATAAATTTAAATAAAAAATTTCTCTAAAATGATAAATATTATGGAACGAAATGAGTAATTAGTAGGCAAACTAGACAGTTACCGAAGACCCATATTTAAGAATGTCTTAATTTATAGGGATCAATTTAACAATTAATGTAATTAATAATTTTTCAAAATTCTAAAAAATTATTTTAAGTTACATTGTAGGAAAGCATAATTTTAATTTTTACCTTATTATGGCTCTCATTCATAATTCTCTCTCTGTATTTGATAATTTTCATTTTAAAACTAAAATATATTTTTGTCATAGGAGCTGTTGGAAGAAGTTCTATTTTTTTTATGCATACGAGGTATCTTTTAGTATTTGTTGACCGGACGAGTCTCGTCTTATCTGGGCTGTTTGACTAACATATCTAAAGGATAAGATTTTGTTCTCGAGGGGGTGAGGCTGCCGCGCTCGGCACCTCAAGAGGTTTTTTCTTTAAAAATCGCTTGGGGAGTGGGATGCTCCACTCACTCCCCGAGCTTCCCTTGCCCCCTAGAGCATTGCCTTCTAGAAAATATTCTATTTTTTCCTCCTTTCTTGGTCTTTGAGTTCATTTGCTTTTGGTTTTATATGATATCACTATGATAATTATTTTAACCTTACTTCTTTATTTTGTTACTATCTTCCCAAAAAAAAAATTAATTTTTTTTTTTAAATTAAAATTGTTAACGTTAAATTTGAGAGCTAGTATTTAATATTCTACTAAAATCTACTCTCTCCGTTTTACAATATTTGTCATTTTAAATTTTTTTTTTGTTTCAATTTATATGTCGTTTTAGAATTTTAAGAAGGTATTTATTTTTTTTTTCAATTTTACCCTTCATTTATTCTCTATTAAACATTTTATATTAATTACTTTTATTTCTCTACATTAAAATCAATAAAAGATATTTTAGCCTTTTTATCTTAGAATTATGACAATTTAATAACTTTGTTAATTCATGTGCTGAAATTTTAAATGACAAATATTATGAAACGGAGAGAGTATTTAAAATCTCATTATCTCAAAATTATTACACATTGGATTAACATCACTCTCAACAAAAAAATTTTTTACTCTCTTCTCTACGAAATTCATTGTCATCATAATATTTATCTTAACTAGTCAACTTTACAAGTGCTATTACTCTAAATATTTTATTTTTTAATTATTAATGTTCGTCTTTTTTTAAATTTAATAAGGATAATGCTCGTGCTTTGTATGGAGCTATTTAATATTTTTAACATATTATTTTATTAAGTTAATTATAAATTTTAATTTTAAATATCTCAATTCCATAATTAAAAAAAATTATAAATATAAGTAAAATAATCAATAGTCTCATTTAGTAAAGTCAAAAAAATGATATACTTAATTCTAATGATCCACCCAAAGAAAATAATATTTTAATTTGAAATATGAAATAAACAAAATGAAATATGAGATGAGTATTTTAATATTATACTATATATAATATAATTTTTTTTTATCAATTTCACTAATATATTTAAAAAAAAATTAAGAAGTATTAAAAAAATTACATAAATATAAAATAAATAAATATAACTAAACATCAAAATATTTAATTAAAAATTATTATTTTAATGATACATTTTGTAATAATATTTTAATTTTTGTAGAAGTATAAAATCATAATATATATATATATATATATATATATATATATATATATATATATATATATATATATATATATATATATATATATATATATATATATATATATATATATATATGTTTTAAATTGATAATTTATATAACATATTCTTTTAAATTATGATAAAATTGAAAATTTTCAATTTTATTTAGGTTACATATCATAATTATAATACCTTGAATTTTCAATTATTTTATAAAATATTATTTTGTACGAAAATATATTATTTTAGTATTTTCCTTATTTAAGCAAGAAGTGAAGTTATATTTTATTAAATTATATATATTCATACTATTTGAATATGCATGATTAATGGTAACTTTAATTATATATATATATATATATATATATATATATATATATATATATATATATATATATATATATATATATATATATATATATATAATTGAAGAAGTGTTATATATTTGGCTATGAAAATATTATAATGGTTATTTAGAGAATTTATATTTTAATATTTGAAATTAATATTCTGTTTGATTAATGTAAATTATATTGTTAATTATATAATTACCGGAGGTTGGAAATTTTGCTATAATTATTATTATTATGAAAGGTTTATATTAATTGAATTTCATTATGTAAACTATGGTTTATTATTATTATTATTATTATTATTATTTATGCTGGTGCTTAAATAAGATAAAAGAAGAATGGGGATCAATCTGATTGGCTAACAACCAATCAAATGGCTGAGATTGAAAGAGCTGGGAACGGGAAAGAGAAGAGAGGGAGAGGGAGAGATAGGCAGAGAGGGACCGAGAGAGAGAGAGAGAGAGAGAGAGAGGCTGCTGGTGGAGTTCCAGCCGGCGGTGTCGAGCACCACCACCTCCACCTTGAAGCCTGGCATCTGGTGATCTCAAGGGAGTCGGCAGCACCACGATCGGGCAATAAACGGCAGCGAACGCGCAGCGGAAAGCTTCACCGGTGCCAAAACTTCCAACCTTGATTCTAGCCTATTCCGGCTGCAGAATCTGGCAATCTTGGTCTCTTTTAACTCCTAGGGAAGAGAGCTTTGTTTAGGTATACGTCTTGTCCTCTGGAACTCGCCAGATGTGGAAATCGAAAAACTCAAAACCGAAGCTTCTTTGACTTTTTTCAGCAAAACAGTGGAGTGTGACAGCGAGTGGTGGCGTTTTCTAGACTCCTGGTGTCGAGGCGAACCTATTGGTGTGTAGATCACCTCGTTCTGCCACCGACAGCTGCGACGCGTGGCCGACCGATGATGCTCCGGCGGCGGCACATGGGACCAGCATGGCAACTCCGTTTTTCGTTCTGATATGATTCTCAACGTTTGTTCGATCAAAATTTATAAGGATAAACCCGAATCTCTTGAATTTTAGTTATTGTTGTATTATATATATTAGATTTTAGTTAGTGTTTAATAAATGGATAGGTTGGAGTTGTTTGTTAAGCTGTGTTGGTGATTGTGAGTTGGGTGGACCCAGGAAGGGTCTCTTGAGTTGTTTTGGGTTATGTTGATTATTGAGATTATTAGAAGTGTTATATCTTCTGTTGACTTGAGGTAATATTCAAATTTAGGGGGGAGATTCTGTCGAAATCTCAGCCAGAGTCTCAATGGTCTTTTAGTTATACCTTGATATGTGAGTCATTCGTATTCTGATAATATCTCTTGTTGTTCAGTGTCGAAGTTCTAGCATCTTTCTGTTTCCCAAAGTCGTACTTCCGAAGATAGTCGGTTCAATAAGTCATCAATAGGTGAGTGATATTCCCTAATATGTTATTTTGTTTTCATATGCATTTGCATCTACTGTATGTATATATATGTATATTATGCATTATTATTGCATAAAAGCATGTTAACATTTGATTGTAATTGATGAATTGATATTCCCTGTTAAATCATGATTGTGGTTAACGGATGGAGATCAGGAGGATACAGTACCACTTTGGAATTTTTGATATGGATATGGATATGATTACTATTATGATTATGATTATGATGAGATTTAGAAGACGAGCTATGACTAGTGGATGCTAGCCGGGCCTGCTCATCGCCAGAGCTGCTATCAATCATATCAGGGCTGCATGGTACAGACCAGTGTTGGCCAAGCCCATTGGACATAAGAGACAAATTATTGGATTCAGAGAGTCAGGATAGGGGGGTCGGCTTCCCATGTTGAGTATTAGTGTGGTACTGTAGACTATATCTCGTTCTTGCTTGATTGTGTGATTTGTCTATCTTTATGACAGTGCATAACACGAGTATTAGAGTTCTGCATATAGGGCATCAGTTTAATATATTAGCTAGTATCATTCATTGAGTTGAACGCTCATTCCTGTTCAATTATGTTTTTCAGGTCGAGAAATGAGTTTGTAAATGAATTATAATTGAGTGGAACTGCCAGTTTTCTTTCGGCAGTAATTTGTACTAAGTGCTAAGTTTTGTAATTAATATGTATATAACCATATTGGTACTCTAGAACTCTGCAATATTACTCTTGAAATATGTATTCTATTTAGTATCAGTTATTGTGTATTATGAGTTGAGTATGGTTATGTTAAGCAGAATCCAATAATATGTAAATTGATATTTATGAGATATTTCAGTTGATAGTCCAGTGTGGCATTATTTGAATTCGATATTTATTTAGGTCTGCTTAACGTGTGGGCTATAATCCTATTGTGTAATTTTATCGTTTAGTGTGAGATCAGACTTATTACGGGTACTGATAGCTACGTGCATTATCCATATCCTAGTGCCAATCACGTGCCCTCGAGTTCAGAGTGTGACAATAATTATATTTATAATATATTTAACTGTCATAATGATTTAAGTTACAAATTCCATTAAATAATATTAATTATTTTTAAAGCTTATTTTATATAGGACCAATAAAATATATACACATAGCAAATACATGCCATGTGACTAAAGCTAACAAATTCTAAACCTACTTTATATATATATATATATATATATATATATATATATATATATATATATGATTTTAGTAAAACAATTTTTTTTTTATTTTTATAGCCTTAAATACATTGATTTAATATTTCATATATTAACTCAATTTATAATGACTATAATTATATTTAATTTAATTTTAATATTAATTTATCACAAAAAAAAGCTAATTATTAGTAAACGTTAATATTATTAATTAATTAATTCTTACCACGTGGACTAATAAAAAATAAACACATGACAAATATATGGCACATATCAAATTTTAAGACATTCTAAACCTGCTTTATATATGATTATTAGATTTATTTTTGTATTAAGTTATTAGTTTAAATAATTTAAAAAAATTGTGTTTGTTTATTTGTCTATTATTTAAATTTGGAAAAGAAGAATGCCAAATACTTTTCTTTTTTTATTCTTATCTTATTGCCTTCTCTTCTCATGATGATATATAAATTAGATTTATAAATAATATATATCTATAAAATTTAATATAATTTATATATCATTATAAAAAGAGAAGAAATAAAAGAAAGTAAAAAAAAAAAAAATTCGATCTTATTAATAATTGTTGAAATTTATGATAATATTAAAGATAGTTGAATTTTAAACTATTTGATATTCTTATGAAAATTGATGTTTAATATTATAAGGCCTAATAAAATAGTTCGCTTAGTCCTTGGCAGGACAGCTTCACTGTTTCGGTTTATGACATCGTTGACGTGGAAGATACTGTTGTATATTTGCAGTATACAAGTAACATGCAGAAATACATTTAGCTTTTCAAATTTTGCTACAGCGAAGCCAAAAAAGACCAGAAAAAAAAATAAAAAAAAAAAAAAGCCAGAAAACAAGCAAAAAGCTCCAATCACAAGCATAGACCATCAGCAAAATCACCTTCTTTTCTTCACAATATTTCAGGGTAAAGGATTACGTCTTACCTGTTATACAACGTAATTTTAGGGTATGATCCAGCCGGAAGGAAAATCATTGAGATAGAATTGATATCTGTCACTACACATGCTGATTTAAAATAGCTTGAACCCTTCTATGCAGATCTCCATCCCAGAGAAGTGCGTTTGTGCACATGGTCCCCAAATGCATTCATATTACAAGTTCGGTAGGAAACATGGTACGCGGAATGGCGGAATAATGCAACGTGGAAAAGGTTTGAATTGGCAGGACAATGTTCAGATTTCCTGTTTCAGAATCACATCAATGATGCTTATCTGAGCTTTAGGTTGATAATATTCATCTGTATCTACCTCTTCAATTTCCTGTTAGAGAACATAATCAGCAACAACCAGAACACAACTCAGCATAAACAAGTAAAAATATGATTTCCTGAGCATGCTTATCCAACTAGGTATCACTCCACAAGGACAACAATCTATAATCCTGGTAGTAGAAGAATAAATGCTGTATGGCACTTTATTCAAAATATTAGTTACTGCAGTGTGATAATGTCTCCCAGTCATTGGCAACATAATGCTGATATATGGAAATTGGGAGGGTAAAACCCGCCTATCATAACAACTAGAAAGAAAAAAGTTGTTTCACCTGAACAACATCCTCTCCCTTGAGGACCCGTCCAAAGACTATGAGTTTTTCAGTTAGATCTGGGATTGGTGCAGTTGTAATGAAAAGTTCAAATCCTTTGTCATCATGTTTTGCCTTAGAAGTTCCAAGGATGAATGCCTCGTGTTTCAAACTGGTTGAATGCCAAAATCTACTTGTAAGTAAAAACTCAAATGTGCAATATTGACAATTCATACAATAGTAAAAGAATGGAGAACAATAAGAAATATTATTTGGGCCAGCAACCTTTTATCAAGTTGACTGTAATGCTTCCCCTTTAAAGTCCAATCTTCAGCAGCGCCAAGACTCTCACTATCTGCTGCCTGAATAACATAATGCTTTATCACATGACGAAAATGCATCCCCTTGAAGTACCCTTTTTCACTGCAAAAACCATTTGCATTGGTATGTTTTAACCAACGAGAATGAGCAAGATTTGTACAAGAATTGTTGCCAGGTGTTTTTCATTAGGAAACTACTCATAAATCAGCTTAAGAAGCAATTTACATATAAAGTTATTACAGGTGAGTTCTGCTATCAATGCTTGTTGTAATTGATTGATCAATGATAAACTACATTCTACAGAGCCTAGACTATCAAATGTAAACTGTGCTGTGAATTTTAATCAAAAGTTAAATTGATTGTAGTATTTTTTGGATGAAAACCTATCAATTGCAATTACTGAATGAGGTGGTTGATGCTATATTGAGCACTCAGTATAAGTAAAACCAAACAACTACAGAAAATAAATAGGAGGACACCATTCTCCAACTGTTCTACATTGTTTTTAACATAGTTGACCCTTCCTAGCTGTTCCACATAAACCTTACACACTCCCAACCCATCGGGAGAGGACAGGATATAATAAAGGGGAAAAAAAAAGAAAACCTTGACACCAATTCTGCAAGCATAAGCATGATCTGTGCTCCCATTTCTAACCAAAGAAAGGCTGCTGATAGAATTGATCAAATGACATGCTAAAAGAGAGAACATGGTGAAAGAAACAAGGCTAGCCATAATACGGATGATTTGCATGCTCACAATAAATAAATCCAAGGGAAAGTATCTCCATAGGATTTACCATATGTTAGATATGTGAAAGTAAAATGTTTGCATAAATTCCTTCACTTGAGTCTATAAATACAAGCCTAAGATTAACCAATTGCACAATGTAACATGCGGTTTAACCCACAATACAAGATTTTTGTTAACAAAATAAAGCAGGTGAAAATATCTCAATTAGGATGCACAATCTTGCTATTAAGATGAAGAAATCCAACAAAAGAACATTGAAAATTTGGCATTATATAATGGCAGCTACAGAGAATGATAACATTAGCAACATGAACTACACACATGAACGTATGAACATAAGGTCGAAATAAGTGGGGCTATTCGAGTGCTCACCATAAGTCAACAAACTTGTCAACAACTTCAAAAGTGCCATCCTTGAAAATTTCCACTGTAATAAAGCCTTTTGATGTATTTATAACCTAGTAATAACACAAAAAATTCAGAACTGTTGCATTACAAATCAAATGTATAATTTCACATAAAATTGCATATGAATGTGTGATGTAGGACAGATTTAAATAATCTGTTCTACTTTGAATTTTTCAGAAAATTAAAGGGTTAAAATTGAAAATCTAAGGTTGATTTTATAAAAATCAGATCTGGACAAGGATTAAGGAAAGGAAAAGGGGAAAAAAAAAACTTCTAAGAGTCACACTTAGAAGGTCTAGGAGTCACACCTAGGGTTGAATTAAGTCACACAATTCTTAGCAATAATGCAGGATTTATTTTATTGAATCTAAAAGTTGTCTAATAATGGTTACAAGCCTAAGTATTTATAGAGTTGAAACTAATCCAAAGCATGTTTGGATTAGGAATCCTACACTAGTTTTCCAACTAGAAAAACAAATTAATACTAACTAGGAAATATTAAACCCATTCTAAATCCACTAAAACTCCTAAATAAAGACTGCAAAATAACAATAATATAAAACCCTACTGTTCCAGCAATTCTGGAAATTACAGAAATACCCTTAATACCTAAAGTAATGAACCAGCAGCTGTATTATATAAATATACCCATTATAATTCTAAAAAGGCTGAAATTACTTTATAACTTCTCCAATAAATCCCATATTAAATCTAACACATAATTCTATGCTTGAATCCTTGAATTTGAAGTTTCTTGTCTTTCTATTCTCCATCATTCTCCCCTTGTTGGAAAAACTCGACCTCGAGTTTTGAAGTGCCTAAGAAACAAACAAAACAATTCCTTGAATGACCATTTTGTTTCCTTGGTACTCAATAAAAGTAGAAACATTTGAAATCTTATATTGCACTTGCTTATTAATTTACTTGGAATAACAGAGTCCATTTCTTGCATCCCAACATCTTTGGTATCTTCAACAATAAGTTAAACTATTTTGTCCCTCCTAATTTTCCCATGTCTTCTTGTTTTACTTCAACATGCTCTGCCTTTTCTTCATCCATACCCCTGTCTAAAGATTCCTCTCCTTCAAGATTCATCTTTATCTTTCCAGACACTACACATGTATTCATAGTAATATTAGCCTGCTGAATTGACTTTTCAACGCACATTGTTGCTTTTGGCGCTTGTTCTTGTGGATTCAAGTCTAGGAGCATATTTGGTCTTTTAAGGCTTTGAGAAGACAATTCTAGCTTTTCAGCTTTATTTTCTGGTTGATCAATCTGCAGAATAGGCTCATCTATGTGCTGTCTTGGTTTTATTGCTTCATGATTTTGAGTCTCCAGTTGCAGATTTTGCGGTTTAAGCCTTTGAGATGGTAGTTGTGGCCTTTTCACTTCCCTTTCTGGTTGAACAACCTGCAGCAGAGGCTTTTCTTGTTGTTGGCTTAACAGTTTAGCCTCTATTGTAGACTCATGAAGCATATGTGAATGCTGTACAGCTTGTATGCCTTGTTGCCCTGAAATTCTTAGTGAAAGTTCTTCATCCATGAGTTCTTCTCCCATGTGCAAGTTCTGTTTCTTTGGACATTGATATCCCATGTGTCTAATTTCCCCGCATTTAAAGCATTCAATACCTTTGCCTTTTGCATTTGTAACATTGGAGGAAGCAGGTTTTGAGTTGATGAAGCGATTAGGTGGTTGTGAAGTAGTAACTTTATTGCTGCGATTTACCCCAAATCCTCTCTTAGTTGCTGCTTCCACTGCTTGAAATCCAATTTTCCTGGTTATGGGTTGATTCAAACTTTCTTCTACATCAAGGGCCACATGATATATATGGTCTAAAGATGTTAGTTGCTGCCTGAACAATTCCTTCCTGATGTCCATTCGTAAACCAGCTTTGAACCGCGCCATAGTTTGCAGAGAGTCTTCCACAATTTGGCTACAAAGTGTTAATTCTTCAAATTTTTGCATATATTCAGCAACAGACATGCTGCCTTGTCTTAATGCATACAGCTGTTCCCTCATCTTTGGAAGATAATTAAAAGGCATATATTTTTCTTTTAATTTAGTCTTCATCTCATCCCATGTTATTATTAATGGCTGTCCCGTTCTTTGCCATTCATTCTCAACACCACACCACCATAATTTTGCCAATCCCGTTAGTTTCATCTTGGCAAACCTCACCCTTCGATTATCATCCATATCATACCAATCAAAGTATGACTCGATACTACGCAACCAATCTGAAAATACTGTGGGATTTACACTGCCTTCAAAATCCGGGACATCTACCTTGACTTTCTTGGTGATATCTCCAGCTGTATCTTGTCCCTGATTTTGTAGGTTTTAATTAGCTTGCCGTTGTTCTCCACCATTCCTATGAGGAGCTGGTAGTGGTTGGTTAATTAGTGCAGCAGGTCTTTGGGGAATGACTTGAGCAGCATTTTGGTGAGCTTGAAACATTCTCCCCGATTACTCCATCCTAGCTTCCAATGCATCAAGCCTTTTATTTGTTGTGTTCATTCCATCAGTCAACTGACGTAATTCAGTTTGCAATTCTGCAGTTGTCTCATAAGTTGCTTGCATCGCCTCAACCCTTGAATTCAGCTCAGCATTAGTCACCATTATTGCGGGGTTTTAATCAATAACTTCAAGGATCTTGAAGCTCTGATACCAAATTGATGTAGGACAGATTTAAATAATTTGTTCTACTTTGAATTTTTCAGAAAATTAAAGGGTTAAAATTGAAAATCTAAGGTTGATTTTATAAAAATCAGATCTGGACAAGGATTAAGGAAAGTAAAAGGGAAAAAAAAAAACTTCTAAGAGTCACACTTAGAAGGTCTAGGAGTCACACCTAGGGTTGAATTGAGTCACACAATTCTTAGCAATAATGCAGGATTTATTTTATTGAATCTAAAAGTTGTTTAATAATGGTTACAAGCCTAAATATTTATAGAGTTGAAACTAATCCAAAGCATGTTTGGATTAAGAATCCTACACTAGTTTTCCAACTAGAAAAACAAATTAATACTAACTAGGAAATACTAAACCCATTCTAAATCCACTAAAACTCCTAAATAAAGACTGCAAAATAACAATAATAAAAAACCCTACTGTTCCAGCAATTCTGGAAATTACAGAAATACCCTTAATACCTAAAGTAATGAACCAGCAGCTGTATTATATAAATATACCCATTATAATTCTAAAAAGGCTGAAATTACTTTATAACTTCTCCAATAAATCCCATATTAAATCTAACACATAATTCTATGCTTGAATCCTTGAATTTGAAGTTTCTTGTCTTTCTATTCTCCATCAATGTGCAATATTTAAAATAATATCGAATCAAAATAAATTGGTTGAGTAAACTAAATTTCGATACAATATAATACAAAGATTCTAAAGCTGACTCCTCAAACTAATAGACCCATATGAAACTACATGTTACAAACAATATAAATGATTGTATGGTACTGCAACAATAAACTAGGCAGCAAACCTCCATTGACAATAGAATGGCCTTGAAATAGGTGGATGAGCTAACAACTCTCTTACAAATACAATTTCTTTCAATATAATGTGTTTTGCAAGGTAGCACATCCAAAAATGAGGCACCTCCAATGAGAAATGAAACTATAACCATTGGTAAATACATTTCCAATATAGTGAAAAATAAGAATTCATGTTACTCACTAATCCCAAAAACTAACTGAAAATAAAATGTTCAAAGAATCATATATAGTAGTTTGTTATCACATTTCCTAGAGAAAAATTAAAGATACCAATAACATTATCTGTATTCCTGATTAGATAAGGAGAGACTACGCTAACTTCATATGAGGTTACACTAAAGCTTTCAATTAGAAACAGAGTAACAGAAGTTAAAACAATGGAAAAAAAAGACATACTGCATAACCAGGGATATCAGATTTCTTTGATTCCACAAATGGCTGATCAATCTCAACCTACAACACGGAGAAATTGAAAAAGTGAGCCAGGGAAAATTATAGTCCAGCAAAGGAAAATTAAAATCTTAGAACTGATAAAAACTCCGAAACCAAGATGTAAATTCAATAAATGATAATTTAACTATAAATGATCTTTAAATTAACAAGATAATTTAATTTTTTTTTTTTTTTTAAATCTGAATAAGATGTACCTGGAAGTCTGATGAGTTGCCAGTTTCAGCCTGAATTCTTGACCTAAACCAGAATAACAAGAAACAAAATAAGCAAATATTATAAGCGAAAATTAAGAAACAAAAGACGGTTATCAATCAAAATACAAAAATCATCATGAAGAGCATGATAAACCTTAAGGACCAATGTCTGTATGTAGAATACAAGAAAAAGACAGACAATAGAACAATCAATCCACATAAAAGAATAGTAACACCGCTTATTCGACTCGGCCCCTTCTTCTTTTTGCTCTGTTGCAACAGAGCTTGTGGTTTGATCCTCGCCATCTATAAATATAACACTCTCAATCTTCTGTTTCTATCTGAAAAATTCACTGGCACAAAATATCCATCAGTTCACCACTTCAAGACACTGGATTTTGGATTGGGGATGAGATTTGAAGATCTAACGATGAAATTATTAGGCTAAATAATATCGAATTAAAGTGAGAATTACCTGTGATATTCTTGCGATATTAGTTCGACAGTTTGAAATCTTTGATTCAAATTTTTTTTTTTTAAATATTTTTCAATTGAAAATCGATTGTCGATTTTTCAATTGTTTCGATTCGTTTCTGTTTTTTTTTTTTTTTTCTTTTTTTTTTTTTATTTTGAACGTGGAATTTACTTTGGAAGCCTGGAGAGGTTCATCGGTCGCTGATTGGGCCATGTTAAGCCCAATTACCTTGGTTTATAGGGCCTTTGGGCCAGGTAAAAAATTTTGGTTCCATTCTATAGTGCCGCCACCAGCCAGGACAACGAGTTTTTTTTTTTTTTTTTAAAGTTGAATTAGATTTGGTTAAATTAACGTGTCATTTGGTACAGAAAAGACCAAAGATTAGGACTAACAATTATCCAAAGATAGATGTTGCATAATTAATTTCATAGAAATTACACGCTTTGTTTATTGTTAATCTTTATCTTATCAGAAATGATGTTGCAACAAGTTGGCTCTGAAGCAGCTGTCGAGTTAGCTGTTTGTTCTCATTTTTAGGAGCTCTGCAATTATTACACAAAAAATAAAATCCATTTAATATATATATATATATATATATATATATATATATATATATATATATATATATATAATGTGAATTAGTATTTTAAGTGAAAAACTATTAACAAGCAGCTCAAGATGCCATTTTATAGTAATCAAGAAACATTTCTTCTCAAAATTATAAAAACAACAAATGAAGAAAACCAATACATTTCTTCAGCAAATCGCACAGCCTGCACCAGCTCTTTTGCAATACAGAATTACAGTAACTCAAAAAAATCTACCTGTAACTCCAAAAAATCTAACTTCACCTGAGTGATTGTGTATTTGTTATCATGCATGTCAAAAACCATAATTCGAAAAAATACAGACCCAAAACAAACAGTGGTAGCATCTCACAAGAAATCCACATCTTCCTCTTGTTGTTCAAGGACTATTGATGCAAGAGCAAGTCTATACGCTGAAGATCTCAAGTTCCTGACAAGAACATATATTTCCTTCCTCCTCTGTTTCACAGGTATTTCATTCCACTGCTCTGCTCTTAGGCAAGCAAGTAAAACAGCTTCACAAAAGGCATGTGCCACTGGCTTCTTGCTGCATATGAGAAACATATCCTATGATTTTATGACCAAAAGAAGAATCACATATTCATTGAAAGATAAAAGACAACAGTTACTGTGTAACAAAAGACAATCAACACCAACCTCCCTCGAACAAATCCTGTTGTAACAAAACCAATAGGCCACCGATGTGATTCTCTAGCAGCAGGGTCTTCTGGTATTTGAAGCTCCCACTTACCAGAAGATTGCTCTTTGAAGTATGACTTCACAGAAGACAGTGGAATCTGAAATCCAGCCTCATTATTTTCCAACCTGCAGCATGAGCCAACCACAATAACATCAGAATCATAAGTCTTATGAACCCTAGGGATCCCCAGATGATAACTTTTTTCCTATCACAAATTAAACCATCTTTTGCACTGCCAATCTATAGTGAATTCACTCCGTAATTGCCCCCATCAGATCCCCAAATATGAGAAACATATAATTGCACAAGCATGCTTGAACTTTTGCAATCCATCTACTGTTTTTGCTAATTATAAATCCATCATACAACTGTGCCAGAAGAATTTTCACCATCAAGAAGACCTCAGAGTTTATATAAAGGAAAAGGCAATCATCAATAAGAAAAGAAGTTTTGGAAGAGTACCTGGAAGTCCACAGTGACACATCACTAAGACAAGGTGCACATACAACCGCTCCCTCTTCAAAAACACCTTTCTTGTACGCATGGAGATGAACTCTAACAAAACATAATTTACGGTCACAAGTCATCTGGGTAATTCCATTTTGAAGGTGGCCAAGGTTGCTGTCATCCTCCATAACCTCTACAAGCCTCAGATTCCCATTTGGAACTTGAGGGAATAAAAGTACATGATCACTGTTGATTTCATTCAGGAAATCAGTCAAGACATTGGATCTCCTCGCTACAATTCCATCAAATGAGTTACCATTAACTCTATCCCCACATCTGGAGTTTGATGATAAATTGCGATCAATCATATCTATTGCACTAGAATTTGGAGCACCTTGTACTGCAATGCACCCCTTGTCAACAGCATCACGGACACTATTCCATGGAGGTGGAACAGACAGTTTCAAGGGTCTTACAGCAGGACATAATCGTTCTGCTTTTTGTTCTAAGGCAGTAGCTTCAGTTTCCATAGAAGAAAAGTATGCATTACAGTCAGGAAAATCCGAAGGAAAATATGGTAACATAACCTGCAAAAGAGAGAAAAATTAGCACACATTGTCCCACAATTAAAAAAAGCTGCCCACTTTTGAAGATTCACATACTTCACTCGATATCCATCGCTTCTCCCTAAGACCTATTGCATGAGCTCCCTTGGAGATGAAAGGAATCCAGAAGACCTTGACCCAGCACAAGGGGATTATTAGTGACCATCTGAAAAACAAGGAACATTTAACATATATGAGGTTCATATGATAAAAAAATAATAGTTTGAGTACGTAATCCATGGCAGGTGAGAAAGATGGAAAGAGCTTGTAGGCTCAAAATATAACAATGATACAAGGAGCAGGGGTTGGGGGATGGATTCTAGCTCCCCATTCCTATTCTTCAAGAGGATAAATATGAATGGATATCTTTATCTATAGGCGAATTTTCAAATCAAACAAACTACCAGAACTAATTCTTAACATAAAGAATTAATGCCAAAGCCAACTTGACACTCAAAAACAAAATTAATCTCACACATATAAAGGCTGTCACAGAGACACAGGATTTCAAATATGTATTTTCTGTCCATTACTTTCTCCCTAGTTTTAAGCAGGGTTGGCCGTATGGGGGAAGGGTTGTCAGCTGAAAGAATAACTAACATTATAAGTGTAAAAAGGCAGGCATTTATCATGTGAGTTAATATCTACAGCTATCAAAAATTTGAGACTTATCAGTTCCAGCCAGTATGATGGTGCTCACAAAGACATATTTAAAAAATAATATCCAAAATTAGGTTAGAAGACAGATGCAAAAAAAAATTGGTGGACAAGTATGTACAGTGAAGATGCTAAAGCACAAATAGTAGCAATTAATTTAATTAAAGTTCCAAAATGTAACAATCTAAAAACAAGAGTAACATCAAGTAAGAGATTAAAACTAGTAAAAGAATTACCCCTTGAACGAGCCCATTTGCTTATTGTTTTTAAGGAGCACAACAGGACAAGATCTTGAACCCTGCACCTCAGTTGAAGTACTCAGCAACCCTGATTTTGGATCATCAAGACAAACAGAATCCATATGCAGATGGTGTTTTTCCATGCAAAGAATATACTCTTCCACTGGGAGAGTTAATCTGCTGCTAGCATCCCACAGATTCCTCTTGTCAGGGAAACCGCCATTCCATTCAGGTTTTGAACATGCAGGCAAAAGTAACTCTTTACTCTTTTCTGAACTTCCAGGTACAGTAACGTCCTTTCCAGGTTCATCTTCAGATACATAATTTACAGAAGCAGGAGCTGCCACCGGAATATCAGCAATCCTTTTCTCAGGCAGTGCTCGAGGATCCGTGACAATGAAAGATAAAATTGAACACGCAGAAATATTCTCCTCATTTTCAAGTATGAAGGACTTCTTAAACTCAGAGTCGTGATCTGCCTCTTCAAAAGAATAGTTATTCAGTGGCCAAGAATTTTTTGCATTACTGCACACAAGTAAGCACCTTTAGCTGTTATTAACTTCTAATCTTGGTTCAAAAGGATTTAGCTATATCATAGGTGGCTCACCAAGAAATAGGATTCAATATCTTTTGAAGAAGTTGAAATGCCTTTGATCCCATTATCTCTAATTTTGCAAGTTGGCCTTCAAGCGAGAAACAATTTACCAAGATGCCACTCTCATTCATCTGAAAAATAAGATGTAAAACTAAGAAAATCACTTATTAAGAGAGTGCAAACATGCAAAGGATGTATTTTCACAGAAGATTATATTCCGCAATCCCCATGCAAAATTAATGTTTGAAACGGTAACATAATTTATCAATTTAAAACAAATACCAAGAAACAAAAGGTAAAACATGTATGTATGTTCAACCAACCATCATTTAGCAACAAGATGTAACTTCAGAGGAAATTATTCCTAAAAACCTCAGTTCTGAGGGAAGATGGTTGAATCAGCGAAAGGAAACCAATTAAGCTATAACAACGTTGAAATGTGTGCTTTTCTTATAAGAACAAAAACCACACACCTGTTTCTGACAAGCAAATTTCAGAGCATCAAATGCCTCACTAAAAGCTGAAGCATGTATCCACACCCAAAGCTGACGAATAGAAGAATGAGATTCAGAACTTGGTGGCATATTACATCCATCAGAGTTATTATCACTGCCACCAGTTTCTGCATTCCAAAGATGAGTGGGTCGCCACATGTAGGTCACAGGAGCTATCAACTGAGAAACAGATGCTCCAACATGATGAAGCTGAGAAAACAAAGAATTTGATATATCCACATCCTTTGTCTATCATCTTTTGAAAAAAAAAAAAACTTGCAGTCAAGTAAATTACCATGGAAGTTCCATAAGTAACACCAGAAAGAATAGCATTTATAATTTCTTCAGATTGAACCGAAGGAGTAGGCTCCAGCACCATATGTAGTATCAACATTAATGAATCCTGGAGATCACATATCATAACAAATGTATTCAGATTATAAATCTCACGAGCATAAAGCACTATGAATAAGAATCTTAAATACAGTTGAATATGATTTACATATTGTGCTAATTACAAAGGAAAAGTAATGCCTACCTCTGGACCCTCCAACTGGATAGCAGTACAATAGCTTGCATCATGCACAAGTGCTCCATGCTCGTACCACTTCAATAAAGCTCTAGACCCTCTTCCTCTGCATCATACAAACCCCAATCTTTTCAAAAATGGGATGGCAAGTTTACGAATCTATCAATAACTGTAAGCAGTAGACTAAAAGCTTATATATATATATATATATATATATATATATATATATATATATATATATATATATATATATATATATATATATATATATATATATTACCTGCCCTGCAAACCAAGAGGAAGATGAAAACCCCACAGCTTTGTCATAGTGAAACGTTTAGCATGCCAAACATGAGTTCTTAGCCTCTTTGTCCCGTCGCCTGAAGTAGAGAAACCGCTTTCAAGATTCTTTCTAAGTTCAACTCTCCGACGAATGTGACGAGGGGGAGCCCTTTCCTTGTCTTTCTCCAAAGCCATAGCATTGCTTTTATCAACTAGTACTCCTAATTTCCTCCTTTTTCTATATCTCTTCTTCGCAACTTGATTATCATAGGAGGTGGTTCTTCTTCTCTTGTTTCTTCGAGACCGAAAATCGTTGTTCAATCTGTTTGATACGATCGAACGAAGAGTCTCGAGCTCAAAAGCGCGGGATTCTGCGAATTTCTGTACATTGATTTTTCGAGGCGGAGTTGCTGAACCTTCACTTCTTTTACTCCCGTCGCCGGCCATTGCATGTGTTACAGGTCAACTGTTATTTAGCTACCGGCTTATGATAGTCTGCTAATGGCTTATGCTTGGCCGCTGAGCGTATACGAGCGCGGCAGCGGGGTACAGATGGCAGCTGAATAGCAAACGACGGCGTTTACATACTTTCTGTCCTGATCGTCTCTGCTGAAGCGCAGGCACCCCGTTCACAATAACGGTGATAATGAATCAGGATGCTCTGGTTTAATTGGGCCAGACACTGTAATTTGAAGCCTTGAACAATACCTTGGGCTTGGGGCCCCGCCAGTGGACCAAAAACAAATAACACAAGGCAAACTTATATGTATCCCATTCAGATACTATTAGCATTCAATTTCTAAAAACCCTCTCTCTTTTAAGAATTTCCAAGTCAATTTGTGGGATTCCTGGCTTAAAATTCATTTATGAAACCGCTCTTGTATCATGTTTGATATTAAATAAGTCTTATAAATTCATTTGAAATTTTATATTTAATATGAAAGAAAATATTCGTAAATTCGATATAATTAAATCAAATGAATTTTATACTATGAGCTAAAGTACAGTCTTCAAACCTAAATTCTCACTTACTAGATGATAGGTGCTCATTACTCAACAAGACGTCATTTTTTAGGCCAAATTTTGGCAGGGTCTCTTGGCATTACTCAATTACTAGTTCACTGGCTCTTAATAAACAAAAAGGCCTGTTAGGTCACAAATGCGCTCTAAGCAATCCTTATGCAGCATTAACCAAAAATAACAAAGTGATAAAATTCATTACAAAAATTGATATAAACAAGCAATTAAATTACAATAAAAAATAGTTAGATGATGTAGTGATCAAAGTACAAAACTAAGAAAGTACAACTCTAACTCAATAGTACAATCTCAGACCTTAAAGATTTTCCATGGGTGTAAAAGGGACACTCTTAGGTCTAACAACTCTATATCCCACAAAAACAGAGAGGCATATGGACACTACTGAAAATAGAAGAGCAAAGGCACTTGCAACATCTCCTGAGCTGCCTGGTGATGATGTGCTCAGCCTTGAACTGCCAGGAGAGAAATCTAAGGGTATCCAATCACAGTTGACAGAATAGTGAGCAGATCCATGCCATGGATTCCCATCAACTGGATACCAGAATGCAACAGCCATCTTGCCTGATCCACTGATTGTGAACTGAGCATCCTGCAGCAATTAGAGAAAAACAACTCATTCAACGTATGACCGATGCTGCAAAAGGTAATACTTCCAAGTTTCAACTAAGGTTTTCTAAACGATATAAATCTCGATGATATATGCATTTCAAATTAAAGTCTTAGAACAGAAAATCATTTATAGATATAGAGCAAGAAAGCTCAAAGATTATTGCCGCAAAAATTTAGAAACCATATTGCAGAGATCCTCTGAACATCACACTCATGCAGAATTATCCAACAATAACCATGAATCAACAGCATGGCTATCCTAGCAGACCCAGTAATTATAATTCAAGCAACCTAGTAATTATAATTCAAGCAACCTATAGTGTAATCTCCTCAACAAGAAATCAAATGAGCTATAGTTGGTGCAAGTAAATTCTTAAAATGGACTGAAATATCCACTGCAAATATGCAAACTAAACTTGTCAAAATTTTTTTTTTTTTTTTTTATGACTAATTAGAGTGGCCAAAATTCCTAGAATAGCAGACCAGTTACTGACCTGCTGGAGACGATCTGTGGTTCTCAAAGGCCTAGAGAATTCAAAAAAATAAGTGCCTTTTTGACCATCCAAAGCATAAGGACTGTCTTCCTCCACGAAACCTGCTAGTGAAAAATTTGAGATCACTATCATAGAGAAGAAAAGCATAGATTTTATCCCAGAATAATGATCAGAAACATAGAATCCCTTGAAAACAAAAGCAAAAATCTGACTGAACATGATTGGTGATACAGAAACAAAAGTGAAACTTTTGTATCCTAAAGTTGATATTGTTTGGATAAAATTTAATAAGAAATAAAGTAAATAAATATGTTCTCGTTCTTTTTGTACCCTTATAAAAACACTGCACTTTGGACACAGCACCCTTGAAGTATCACTTATCACCCAACATGGAAGCATGGCATTTGATATTGTAAAATATGGTTAAATAAAGAGCAAATCTTGACAAAGGATAAAAGTGAACATATGTGGAGTTTGTGCTGATGTAAGACATATGAACCATTTGATTTATTGACCCTCTCTTGTAGGCCATCCCTTTTCTCAACTGTAAAACAAAATCTGTTTATGATTCCAAATGTGACCAATATGAATGTTACTATCCTCACCATGGTTTTAAATTTCAGCCAATATGTTATTATGTAAGGAATTTGTACAATATTTCCCATTACAATACGGGTGATTGGGAAATCACATATTCTTTTAAACAAATTTATTATAAATGATTTCTTTTACCACATATTTGTCATTCTAAATTATTAGACACAAAATTATAATGATATTTAATTGAAATATTTATTTAATATTATTTGAGTCATTTTGAAAATCTTGAAAAAATTATTCACAATACCAGAAACCAATTCAATCAGAAACCATCCAATTCAATATGATTCCATTACACAATTTCTTATTCCGAAACCATTATTTAAAACCATAATCCTCATAGTTAGCCAATATAATGTTTAATATCCCTAGAAAGAGAAAGAGAGGAGGAAGAGAGAATTTTACCTGATTGAACATTGAAAATAGTGTGCCACCATGCCCCTTTCCAATTATTTTGTGCACTAGAATCATTTCCTGAAATGGAAAAAGAGGAACCATCAATATTTTAATCATCACTTCCCTACTATTTGAAAGATAAAGTAAAAAAAAGATAACCAAAACATAAATGAATTTCATGCACATAAGAATTTAAAAAAAAAAAAAATGGTCCCCCCAATACATGAGGCTCTCTACTTTCCAAGAATTGAAGGTAGTCATCCTTGAAATGCAATTTTGCAGAAAGATTATTTCCAAAACTCAAAACACCAAGCTCGCTTTCTTCATGTGAAAGAAGACATGCTTACTAAATTTCAACTTACGATTCACCTAAACTATTCTTCTAAAGCTTCAAAGGTAGAGTTTTAAGAAAAAATTGAAAATTATAATCAATTTGCAGATCCTATTCAATCTTTACTATGATGAATTAGAGATTTTCATAGCACTGAAGGCTAGCAATTATTCTGTAATCTACCTAATTTTGTACCTTGCATTAATACCTCCTCTTTGGTACAGTTTTTGTTGGAAAATATAATCTCACATGGGAAAAGTATAAGAATATAAAGTAGAATATATGCGGAATAGATTAAACCTTAACACAAGCCAATTAGTTTTGTGCAATGTGAAGTTCCAACCCCACTTATATGGCCATTAATATCATTTAGCCCAACACTCTCAAGACCCATGGAGTTTCTACAGTTTTAAATAGGCAAGCTAAGCTAAAACTATAAAAATTCAAACTCAGCAATTTGAGTTGATTAAGGGCATAATTGAACCAAGTTGAATCGCTACAATGCAATGACGGGGGACGGGCCTCCAAATGCTGAATTTTTGGTGTAAAATTATTAAATTTTGGTCATATTTTGTATTTGGCTCTTCTTATTTTAGATAAAAAAAAAATCCTTAAATATAGGGAAATTGACTTAATCATATTTACTATTTTGATAAAAATTATGATATAAGAAATTTCAGCCATCCTTAAAAATTTTTTTTTGGTTCCATCACTGCTACAATGCATTAAATAAACTCCACTTAATTCATGAACTCGAAACTCAAAACTCGATCCAAACTCTATTAAGCTTGGGCTCAATATCGTATCAAGATAATCAAAGCTCAGTTCAATTTGTATCAAATATCATTAAAAATTCAAGTTAACTTTTTAACTAGTCTGAAATTAATTTTTAAGCTCAGATATGAAATATCGCATATGATATAATGTTCATTTAAAATTATTATATAAAAAAATTAAGTCTAAATTAGGCTCTTGAACTTCCAAAATTGAGTATTATATACCATAGGGAAGACAAGTATATAAATTCATAAAAGAATAGCAATAAACATTAAAAAAAAATGGATAAAGCACATCTCTGTATATCCTTAGAGAATGGTGAACATTAAGGATGAAATGATAAAATATATCAAGACCTTTGTAAAGTGCTTGGTTTAAATGCCAATAGCTATAGATCATTAGATAATATCAGAAAAGGCAAGCTTTGACTTTCTAGGAGCAACATCATGAGCATGGTGCTCTTTGTCACTTTGTTTAGTGCCTTATCCCACTTTATTTTTCTTCTTTAAATGTAGTCCCATCATTTTCTCATCACAAAAATATGTTTCGTTTCTCACTAAAAAAGGGCAGCATAACCTAACGTTTGAAATACCTGAAGGGCCAAATCCATCAATGTATCTACAGTGTGGATTCCATGCATAAAGATCAACCAAATGGCCAAACCTGTCCATAGAAAGAATGACAAAAATCATAAAAAAAAATCAACTAAGCAGATTATTCAAAGCATCCACCATTAGAAACACTCCACTGTTTTGATGGTTAAGAAGTTAAATATTGTACTACCTGTCACCACCATTTCCCTCTCCATTGTCCATCGGATTCTCACCATACAGCCGTCCTGGAATAGCATTTCCTATTGAGAAGTGCATAATGTCAACTTCATGGCCTTTGCAACTTTTGCTAGTGCAAGTACTAGTTCCCTCCTTACAACCACCCATCTAGCAACACACAAAAGTTTTTCAGATAAATGAAAAAGATGAAGAACATGAACTTGAAATTGTGATAACAGCGGCACAATAATCGGTGGAACCACTTACATCGTGATAGGTGGCATGATCACCAATTGGAAACATGAGGGCCACAGATGGGCATTTATTGTTATTGCTGCAGTAAAGAAAATACATTTAATCCAATAAAGTCCCTCTTAAGTCTTTAAGTCAAAGCCCCAGCAACATTATCAGATTAAATATACATTTCCCTAAATATTCCCAATTCCCAAAAGTATGGATTGACAAGTAAAGGCAAGAGTTGATGTGATCATGAAGAAACAAAATCTTTGTCCGCAAAACTTCAAAATGATAAAGGGGATGCCCAAATCATTTCCCTCAAAGCAAATCTTAATAAGCCTTTTTGGGTATCAAATTATATTAATTTATAGAAAATATCTGATTGCAATTTGCTTCGAGAAGCATCACGCTTCAGCTACATAAATAAAATTGGACATGTTAAATAGATCAAACACATAAAAAATAAAAAATAAAAAAAAAAGATTTATATTCTGCTTCTTTCATTTCCAAACGAAACTTACCCTTTTTTGTAGACATACTTCCCATCAACCTGTAACAAGAAGAACACATCTCTACCATCGTGCAAGGCCTATAAAAACCTCAAGCGCATTCCATCAGAGAGAAAAAAGAAAAAAAAAATTAACACTAGATCCACAAAATCGCACCATGGTATCCAATTTATAGCTAATTTAAGCATTCTACTGTATATAGGACATCGCACAAACATATACAAAAGATTTTTTAATTGAAACCTACCTTAACGGTCATTTTTCCATCTTTATACTCTTTATCGTCGTCCGGGTCTAGAGCAGGAAGGAGAGAGAACTCAAAGCCATCAATGTCCTTCCAATCGTCGGCGTGACCATCTAGGGTGATAATTCCTGGCTTGAACTCGGCTTGCACTCGGATCCCGGAGTCCGACTCGCAGCTCCAATCACCCGATTCCTGGTGCGAGTTGGCCCATCCGATCAAAACGGAGCCCAGAACCAATAGCAACAACAGCACTCGAACCATTGTAAGGAAGAAGTTTCTTGATGGACAAAGATGAGTTAGGCGTGTTTTTGAGCTGCATTCTTGGCCGACTCAAGCTTGTAGAATAAATTCACGGTTGACTATTCGTTAAAAAAAAAAAAAACACACACGCACACGATAGGAAAAACGGAAATTACTTTTTCTTTTTTTAGCTAGATGCAATGGAAAATAGTTTTAAAAGAATCGTACTAACAATTTTTCAGATTTGTACTCTTCATTTAGGACAATAGAATTAGCAACGGACTCACGTTTAGCCTGAGTTTTGATTATGTTTTATTAATATTATTATTTTTAACTACCAAATTTTTATTGTCTTATATTTGATGCTTTTAATTTTTTATTGATAAAAAAAATTAATATATAAAAAATTAAGGATATATTTAATAACACTATTCAATACTTAAAATTAAAATTATTAACACTTAATTATTTTAATAATTATATCTTAAAAATTTAAATAAACTGAAAAATCAATGATTAAATTTTTATTTTATCCATCACTTGAAATTTAACATTTAAATTTATTATTTAATTTTTAATTTTACTAAATATCATCTAAAGTGAGAAAGGTTAAAATATTTTTTACACTTTTGTTTTTTTGAATATTAAGAAGAGAGATTTTAATAATTTTTTTAAATATCAAAAGAAATATTTTAATGAGATTCAAACTATCACAACACTATTAAAATTAAAAATATTGTTAAATATACCCTCTCCTTGTATACCATGCTTAATTTGAAATTCAATTTTACTCTTAATTTTAGTTTTATTTTGTTTTTAAGCTATTTGGTTGAGTCGCAATAATTATCATTTTAACAACATTCAAGTCTTTATTTATCACAGGCTTTGTGTAATTTGGTATTTCATTAAGGAAGCAAAAGATCTTTCAATAGGGAAATTTCGAAACTCTTATAATGAATATTAAATTCTCCGCACTTTAAGCATTTCTCAAAGGATTGGCAAGACTTCAAAATGAGATGAGATGGTCTTTTTCATTGCCTGATTGGATTAAATTGAATATAAATGGAGCTACACAATGAGCTTTAGGCAAAGCTGGTGCAAATGTTTGTTTTACTTTTGAGTGTGTGTTTTGCTTTTGAAGCATAAATTGAAGCAATTGCTGTTAGAATAAAGGAGGCTTAAAGATTGGGATGGCATAATCTATGACTAGAAAATGATTATTCTTATATTATGATTTTGTTGAATAAGCGATCATAGCAAGTCCATTAGAAATGGAAAGCAGTTTGGCAAGATCTTATTTCAATGATAGCAAATGTGAATTTTGCGGCCTCTCACATATATAGAGAGGGGAATGTGTTTGCTTACATTTTATCAATTAAAGCTTTCACATACGATTCAATAATTTGGTGGACATTCCCTCGTGATTTTTGTTTGTCTTTATTAGCTTTTAATGGTAGCGGTCAAATGTCTTGTAGGTTTTGCTAGTTTTTTGTATTGGTCTTTTGTTATTTTGTCTTGAATGCTTATATTGATGTTTATATATATATATATATATATATATATATATATATATATATATATATATATATATATATAATTTTTAATAAATTTAAATATAAAGAGTGTGATGAGAATGTTAAAGAAGTATCAAGTTGAGATTTCCGGGTACATCTCTTAATTCATTTTGTCTAGCCTTTATATATATATATATATATATAGAATTTTCGAAATTTAGACAATGCATAAAGCATTTTCCTTGAAGATGTCACTCCTTATTACCTGAAAACGAAAGAGATAATTTGCAATGCCATCTTCTTTGACCAATTCGCGGCAAGGGTGACGCCAAAACACCTTCGTGCTAGCGGGCCGCTCTTAGGAGGGGCCTTTGTACGAAATTTCAGTAAAAGAAAATGATTGTACGACTCCTGGCAGTTTTATTTTGAACAAAACACTATTCAATTTATGAAGTTTGATTTAATTAATTAATTAATTTTTATTTTTTAAATATTTAATAAATTTATTTTTTAATTTTAATTATATCAGATTATTTAATTATTTTTTAAATTTTTATATTTTTTCAATTAAATTTTACGAAAAATAACTAAAATATCTTATATATATAATAAATATAATTTTATTGTATATATAATGATATTTTAGCAATTTTTCATAAATTTAATAGAAAAAATATTAAAATTACATCGAATAACTAAATAATATTATGTAACTAAATATTTTAATTACTATTTATTGTTAGAGAATGTGAGAAAAATTCATATATTTCTATAATCATTGTATAATTATTATGATAATTTTTTTTTTCATTTCATCATTTAGAGGATTAACTTTTTTTATTCACTAGTGAATTTTTAGTTTTGTTGTATTATTTTTTTTTTGAATTATTTAACATTCCTTTTATTATAGAACGTATATATGAAAATATAATTTTTACCTTCGTTATTTTTTAATGAGGAATTTCCGCCTTCTTGCCTCATTTAAGACTGTTAATTTGTTTGCACATGAGAATGATATTTTTTTTTTTTTTGATAAAATATTATGCTTTTGCTCTGTATAGGTTGAAACTGATTTTTGATAAGATTGGATCTTATTTTCAAAACATAGAAAATGTCATTTCCATATATTTTTTTTTACAGATGAATTTTTAATTACATGTTAAATATGTTATTGAATATAAATAAAATAGAATAAAATTTAATCGCTATTTGTATAAGCACTTTGTTAGTAAGATATCAATTATTAAACTATTTTTAGTGTCGTTGAAATGACTTTTAACATTTATTATAATAATAAAATCGATTTATTATGCACATTGAAAAATAATATACTAACAATAAATTATTAAATGAATATGACATTTGTTTGTTGTTGTTGCTGTGGCGGTGATCGTGGTCGTGTACTCATTCTTTTTGGTTCTTTTTTGACTTTTATTTGCTTAGATAAAAAAATTAATATTATTTATGTTATTAATTAAGGTTTGAAATCTAAAAAATTATAATATTTGAATATCCATTGAACTAAATTATATTATCTATAAATTTAAAATTTGTAAAACATCTTTTTTCTTTTAAGAATGAGTTATGATCAGTCCTATAAAATATTATAAAAAAAGAATTACAACAATATTTTTTATTATTATTATAAAAGAGATAAGAAAGATACACATTAAGACACAATATTTTTAACTTAAATCGTACATCATATGGCAAGATATAAAATTTTACCAATTTAATGCTAGAAAAATAGCTTTATATATATTTTAAAACCATTTATTGTCAGCTAAAAAAAAAAAAAAAAACAACCTTAAGAGACCAATTTTAGGTAATAGCAAAATCATCTCTCTCTATATATATTTATATATAAAATGTATAGAAAGGGGATAAATAAATTTAAGTAAAAGTGTCTCATTAAATTTTTTATAATTGTGTATTTATGATAGATAATATACTCATTTGTAATTAAATAATATAATTATTTAATTATGTTCTATTTAAATAATGAATGGTGAATTTAATTAGAATAATAAAATAATTATTATTTAATATATAACTAATTATATTTAATTCAAATCAAGAAAAATTAATTCGATTAAAATAAGTAAAAAATAAAATAACTATTATTTAATATAATTAATTATATTTAATATCTAATTATATTTAATTTAAATAAGTAAATAATAAATCTAATTATAATAAGAAAAAATAAATAATTATTATTTAATATATAATTAATTATATTGCAAATTTATAATTATATAATTATTATAATTTAATTATTTAATTATCTAGCTATATCAATTTAACTTAAATAAAGAATAATTAAATTCAATTAAAATGAAGAGAGAATAAAATAATTATTATTTACTATATAATCAATCATATTTAAGTTAAATAAAAAAATCAATTTTATTGTTTTCTTTGAATCCTGCCTTCAACGAAATCAAATTTTATATACTCAAAAGAAAAATTTAAATTTGATGGTTTGTTTTTTCATTTGTTAATAAAATTAAACTATAATATTTTTTAACATTAATGTTATCAATAACCCACTATCCTATGATTTTGAATATTAATTTGATCGATGAACTTTAATTTCATATATTATTTAAAATAAAATATAATAGTTTTAGTTAATTGGATTGTGTCTAAATTTCGTAACTCATAATTCCATAATTTTGAAGTTAGGAGAAGAATCTTATAGACAATTTTGAAGCCTATTAGAATATTTTATTTATTTTTTATTTTTTTTAATATTAAGAAGTTAGGAAAATTTTAATTTAACTTTGATTGTTCGAAAACTAAGAAGTTAGAAAAATTCTAATTTGATTTTTATTGTATAAATTATTACTTCGTTTTATTATAAATTTCAAAGTTAGTTGTTTTAACTATTAGAAATAACTTGTATATTATAAAAAAAAAAAAATAGTTTCTATAAACTATTTATTTAAATAGGCTTTACTAATTTTCTTTCAATATTGTATATATATTATCTTATAAAATACATTAATATATTTATATATAATTTATAATTATTGTATATCATCAGTGTAATTGTATTATACATGATGACTATACAACTTAAATAATATTTATTATATTTAATTACATTTTCATTGAACTTTTAGGTTTTCAAATGAAAATTTAACTTAAATTTGATTTAACAATTAAAGTAAACTTAATAATAAAATTATGTAAATATTGCTTTATGATGATTTTGAAAGTTAATCAATAAGATTTTGGCCGTATGATGTTTATTTAAGAAGTTTTATATCATTTTAATTGAAAATTTTACTTAATATAAAAAGTTTATACTTAAATAACAAAAGCTAATCATTAAATATTTAGCAAATAAAAAGTGAAAATCTATAATAAATATCGTTATAAACAATCAAATACATACATATATATATATATATATATCATAAACGCTATACATAATTATTATGACTTGCCATTGCAGATAATAAACTAAATAAAAGAAATAAATACTTGAAAATATTGTTAGTTTTTGTAGTTAAGTTTCTGAAAAGCTTAAATTATAGCTGTATTATAGTGTTTTTTCTTAGTATCTGAAAGTTTTTGGAAGATTTTTATTTTTTTTATTTATATAAAAGATAAACTTCAAAATAAAAAACACCACTAAAATTATCCTAAATTTTGTAGGATTTATTGGAAAAAATTATTCTAGTTTCTTATTTTTTTTTTCAAATGAAAATAAAAAAAATACTATTTTATGTTTACTTTAAATGTTTTACAAAATTTCAATAAAAAACTATTTTCACCGTTTTCATAATTTTAAAAAGAAAATTAGAAAATAAATTTAAAATATTTTTATTAATTTTTCTAAATAAAAATATAATCACCTTGCCACCATAACCACCACTACTTCCACTGTAGCCACCACAATCTCCACCTTCACAACTACCATCACCTTCACCACCACTCTCACCTTCACCACCACCATTAGTTTAT
The DNA here is from genome assembly GCA_947687605.1 of Reutealis trisperma. Classification (NCBI taxonomy): domain Eukaryota; kingdom Viridiplantae; phylum Streptophyta; class Magnoliopsida; order Malpighiales; family Euphorbiaceae; genus Reutealis; species Reutealis trisperma. Next base: position 6,349,159 of record CANTUT010000033.1, on the reverse strand, counting down.
ATTATAGCAAATTACCGCCACCACATTATCATTATTATTAAATGAACAAATTTTTCATGTTTTAAAATTGAAAATAGTTTTTAAATCATTATAAATAAATGCGTTTTTCACTCATGTTTTAGTTTTCTTTAAAAATGAATACTTTTAATTTTCAATGAAAATTAGAAAATAAAAATAGGAAAAAATTTGTGTAAGTAAACATGCTCTTATTTTTATTTATTTATTTATTTTCTCTAGTAAGAAAGAAGTTTTTCTATTTCCGGTTAAAGAGAGACGCATGATTAGGTAGTAAACATATGCAGAGGCCTAATCCAGTTTGTAGTCAAGCCATGAATCAACCTGCCAGCCTTCATGATCCAGATTGATAGTAGTCAGTGGTCCAATAATCGTTGGACTTATAAAGACATGGTCATAGAGCAAACCTAGTGATACCATTTATAAAAAAAATTGTAAGTTAGACAAGTCAGTCATATCCATGTCTAGAGTTAACCCTTGATTTTTATTTTAACGCTAGACTTGAAAAAATAAATTTAATACTTGGACTTTGCGGCAACTATATGTTTTTTTTTTTTTTTTTATAAAATGTTTAATTCTTAGAGAAACAAGATAAGCATTTATAAATTCCTAATATATGGATATATTAATTAGATTTTTTTCATTTTCACAACAAAGAAAAAAATAATAATGAGATTTTTGTTGCCAATAACTATTAACTTAATAGAGATAATCAATGTCCTATTCCCAGAACTCACAACAAAAATCATTGGATTCCTCATAAGCTATATGATATCAAGATTAATTTTGACGCTTGTTTTAATAAATGAACATGCTTAGTGTCACGGCCCGAACCCGAGGGCACGTGACCGGCACTAGGATATGGGACATGCACGTGGCTGCCAGTGCCCGTAGTAAGCTTAACCCAAACCACAAGACAAAAAGCCCAACTGAAAAGGGCTATGGGCCCAAATAAGGTAAGCAGAACCAAAAGATTTACAACATAACACAATTATCAAATTGGCCCAACATCAATTGTTCCATATATTCCAGAAAGTAATAAATTACAGAAAAGTTCTGCTTAACCCAAAGATTACAGCTCTTTAAAATACATAACTGAAATAATACACAAAGCTCAATTACAAAGCGTAACATTGCGGAGTTTTAGAGTTACAATTACAAATGTACTTCTATTATATACATATCTGATTACTCAACAATACAAACTACTGTCGAAGAGAGACTGACAGTCTACTTAATTACAATTTCTTCCCGGCTCATTCCCTGACCTGAAAGCAATAAGATGAACAGGAATGAGCGTTCGACTCAGTGAATGATACCAGCTAATATATTAAACTGGTATCCTACAGATAGGTTTTTAATGCACATGCTATGCACCATGTCATAGAGACAGACAAATCATCCGATCAAGCAAGGATGGGGTATGGTCCACAGTCCCACACTGATACTCAATACTCAATATGGGGAGTCAATCCCTCTACTCTAGCTCTCTGAATCCAAATAATCTGTCTCTTATATTCAAGGGGCCCGGCCGTCACTGGTCTGTACCACGCAGTCCTGACCCGACTGACAGCAGTCCTGGCGATGAGCAGGCCCGGCCGGCATCCATCAGTCATAGATCATCTTCTGAATCTCATCATAATCCAAATCATATCCATAACAATCCCATAATCCTAGGTGGTACTGTATTCTCCCGACCTCCATCCATCAATCACAACCATAGTATGACACTGAATACAGAATATCAATTCATCATTCACAGTCAAATGTTACATGCTTATAGATGCAGTAGTAGTGCATAATATACATATATATATATACACACACTAATGCATATGAAATGGAAATAGGATAATATATCAGTGAGTATCACTCACCTAACTGTCGACGCTTCCGACCGGCTTCCCTCATAAGAGAAGCCTTGGAACCAGGAAGACGCCAGACACCGACACCTCGCAACAGAGAACATGATCATGATAAGAATTACACTTAACCCAAGAACAAACTCGACAACCTAACAAATACTCTAAGAACTACTAAACATATGTTAACTCATATAACTACTGAAAAACAAGGGTTTCGGGTTAACCTTCACAAATTCCGAACATACGGACGTCGAGGATCGTGCCAGAATGTCGAAACAGAACCACTGGACCTCCCTACGCGCAGCTGCCACGCGCCGCCGCTGGTGGTGGCGGATCAGGGGAAACGCCACACCAGCAGGTTCACCTAAACTCCAGGAGCACAAAAACGGTCACCACTCGCCAGCACTCGCCCTCCAGCCACCGGAAAACGCCTCCAAAGTCACGGTTTGGTATTTTCCGATCTCCTCCTCCGGTGGTCCTCAGGGGGCAAGGTAGGTACCAAAATGAAGCTCTCATCCTTAGGAGTAAAACGGCACCAAGATCGCCGAATTTTGCCGCCGGAATTGACCGAAAAATTGATTTGAAGTTGCAGTGGCCGGCGGTACTTCTCTCCTCGCGTACGCCGCCGTGCCGTCGCCGATCGTCGAGCTACCACCTCCCTCGAGGTCGCCGGTCCATCCTCTACCCAGCGGTGGTGGCGGTGCTTGCCACCGCCCACCGGAACGCTGCCAACTCTCTCTCTCCCTCTCGGCCTCTCCCTTTCTCTCTCCTCTCCTGCCTGCCTGCCCCGTTCCTGCTATTCCAAAACTCACAATTTCACTTCTTTGCCCAATCACAAACTTCCTTTCTTTCTTCTTTTTAGTTAACTTAAACACAGATTTGTTATATATATATATATACACTAAACCATATAATATATACATATAATACTACACGTATATATATATATATATATATATATATATAAATTACCAAGAATAATCATAATAATAATACTAATAATAATAATGATAATAACAATAATAATAGTAATAATAGTGATAATAATAATAATAATAATAATAATGATAATTAACAATAATTCATAATTTAAGTATTAATAATAATTTACAACATATACTCATGAAAATATATCAATAACATTATTAATGATAATTATAGTAATTATAACGGAAATCCAAATACCCGATGAAATACTATAATCAAACTTATAATATTAATTAATACATTTATTAATACTCAAATATCAAAATATAATCCAAAATACAATTCTCCAAAAATCCACATTAACATTATCAAATAACACACATATATAATATTATACTAAATTTACCATTAATAATAATATTCAAATTATATGAATATTTATAATTTAATAAAATATAATTCCAATCCTTACTTTAATAAAGAAAATAATAAAATAATATGTTTCCGTATAAAAATATAATTTTATAAAATAAATAAAAATTCAGGATATTTCACTTAGTTTCAATGGCATGTTTTTTACTAGACCATCAAAGTAGATTAATTGATGGAGTAGCTTGTAAGAAGGAGACAAGATCTACTTTAATAACTGAAGTTGAAGCTTTTATTTTGGCTTTAAAATTTGCTTAATCTAGTGGTTTCAAAAGAATTTTAGTTGAATTAGATTGCAAACAACTCATGGATGCTTTCTATGTTCCCATTGAAACAAATGTTTGGGAGTTATAGTCCCTTATAGTAGTAGCTAAAGAAGTCAGCAAAGATTTTGATTTTTTTTTTCTTTTTGTTGGATTAGGAGAGAAGCAAATAAAGCTTCAGATTAGATAGTTCGATCTATGGTCAATAGTTTATTGTCTCCCAGTTTAGAATGTTATTCTGCCCAAGGGTCTGGAAAATATACTGCTCTAACATTATTTTTTGTATCAATGAAGGTTTTCTTTGGCCAAAAAAAAAAAAAAAAAAAGAATTCTCATCAAAATTCCTCTCACGACGTCTGCTCAACACATGTCGTTTGATGTGCGGGCAGAAAATGTCGAAATTCCTTGTGCTAGATGACCCGTCTTCTGCATCGCCAAGCGATACGTCGGGCAAATCAAAATTAAATTTTACTAAAATTATAACGCCAAGCAACAAACGACAGAATGCATTATCTCCTGTCAATCAAACGACCTGAGAAATTTCCGCACGGGAAGTCTATTTACAAAGGACATTTAGCGCCAAGATTAAGAAATATAAACGACCTGCCGTCTATGACTCTACTTCTGTTTTTCCCCAAAAAAAAAAAAAGGAAAAAAAAAAATCAAAAACCATAAACGCTCGTCTCTGGGGAGTCTGTATCAGGCAAAAACAATTCCACCAATTTCAGATATAAATCTCATATGAAGTAGCAGATCCGTCCTCTCACCACTCTTTCGCGAAGTTTAAATCAACGGTAGAAATGAAGATCAGAGACGCTTGGCTATTCTTGTCGATCGTACTGTATTCAGTCTCAGTTGTCTCCGCTAATTCGATTCACGGTTGTGGCGGATTCGTCGAGGTGATTACTAAAACCTTCGTTTTTGCCTGTTTGTTTTCCTAGAAATTATAAGAAATCAGAATCCTTACAAATAATCTACTATTAACTTAGCTCAATTGAAGTAAGTTTAATGTTTCAAAGGCCTAGTTAAACGAAGTACTGCAGATCAGAATTGGCAGATCGCATATGCAATGGGTTAATTTCTTTAACCTTTCTTTTCAATCTCTCTTCACGCTGAGCTCGAATTTCACATTTGTAGGCAAGTTCGTCCTTGGTTAAGTCGAGGAAGCCAACTGATTCAAAATTGGATTATTCTCACATCACGGTACGAGTTCATACCCTGATTTTTATATATCAAGCAACTATTTGTTCACTATTAGTTCTTTGGCATCTCTTGAAAGTTGAAACTTACTCGCTCACTCAACGTCAGGTTGAGCTTCGCACTCTGGATGGATTGGTGAAGGACAGAACTCAGTGTGCTCCAAATGGTTACTACTTCATTCCAGTATATGACAAGGTAGTTTGCATAACACTAACTTTGAATGTCATATGTTCAAATTGTTCTCTTTATGGGACATTTATTGTATGTTGTTTCATTGGTTACACAAGTGACAATCATTGTCTTCCTTTTTTTTTTTTTTTTTTTTTTTTTGCATTCTGGATTGACTATTTGAGATTGGGTTGTGGTACTGTTCTATTTTTGCTTTCTTGTAGTTTTATAATATGGGAGTGGTGATCTGGTGATCAGTTGGTTTATTTGGTTGAGTAATTTGAAATAGTTTATTCCAGAAGATCTAAAATGCCGTGTTCACTGTTTATTAAGGGGAAGAATTGTTGACATTATTGGATGGGTAGTCCTGGAAGGTTGAAATGAGGGTTGCCCTAGGATGACATTGAGGAGGTAGCATAAACTGAAGATGTAGCTCCAATCTGAGTGAAATGGAGGAAACAAATATATACCCAATCTCAACTAGTTTGTTATTAAGGTTCACTTGAGTTGTGTTATTACAGTTTGATGGTCATATTTATGGGCATGATTTTCTATTTCCCGAGTCACAACCTTTTTTTTTTTTTTTTGAATGTTTGGTATAAGAATTTGACTTAGGTGAGAGCTAGGATACATAATGGTTATATGTCCAATGCTGTTTAAGCGAGAAGATATGCTATTGTAGTTCATGAAACTTGAAATTTTGTGTAAGAATTAGGTTAACTGTTGGTGTTGCTGGACCCAGAGCAATAGAGATTCTGTTTTCAAGGCATGAATGATATGTCCAATGTATGATCGTGGATATGAGAATGTATGCTTGGTTGGTTATTAGATTGTACATGTTAATACCTCATTACTTTGTTTCACAAAATTTGGTGTGCATTATATGCCATTTATAAGACCAAACTGGAACCAAACTCAATACCTTTACCATGTTCAGCTTTCATGCTTAGCTAGAGGGCTAGTACTTTGCTGGATGTTGTGTTGTTTTTTTAATCTGATTGTATTTTCTACAATTCTACAATGCATGGTGTTTTGTTGTTTTTTAGTAATCAATTCCTTGGCAAAGCAATATCATGACAATGTTCCATGTCCTGGTCTTAGACTCCTCAACATTACTCTTTAGTTCTTCTGATCTTTACTATTATCATTATTATCTTTTCTAATTTATAGGGTTCATTTGTAATTAAAATCAATGGGCCAGAAGGATGGTCATGGGACCCAGAAAAAGTTCCTGTTGTTGTTGATGATACTGGCTGCAATAATAATGAAGATATTAACTTCCGATTCACAGGGTTAGTTTTGATGATTTAAGCCATTACTTATGTTTGGATAATTCAAGTATAGTTTTATGTGCAAACTAAGTTCTCCTGTAATAGGATAATTTAGTCTCCATATGTTTGTACATTAGGTTCACTTTATCCGGTAGAGTTGTGGGAGCAGTTGGTGGAGAGAGCTGTTCAGTTAAAAATGGGGGTCCTTCAAATGTAAATGTTGAACTGCTGTCTCCCAATGATGATCTCATTTCTTCTGTTGTGACATCACCTATGGGAAGTTACTTGTTCAATAATATTATTCCAGGTAACATCATTGTGTGTGCGTGTGTGTATAAACTGTTTGTGTGTATATGGCGGTAGACATAATTCATAGGCAGTGCATTAGCTATTTTTGAATTGTACTTTAATCATGAAATTGCATTTCACATTCCGTCATTTCTTTACTGGGATTTGCTTTCAAGATAATCAATAGAGATTTTCCCTTATTTTTCTCTCTTTTTCTTTTTTCTTTTTGATCATATAGAATACTATCTTAGAATATCTTTGTATTTGTGCAGGAAAATACAAAGTCCGTGCATCACATCCTGATCTAAAAGTTGAAGTTAAAGGTTCCACAGAGGTTGTATGCCTTTTCTTTATTCTGTATCCCTTTTATGCTCTCTATTTGCCCTCCAGCTTATTTTCCCTATGTACATTGTTAACACTTTTACTCCCTAATATGCATTTGTTTCAGGTGGAATTGGGGTTTGAAAATGGCATGATTGATGACATTTTCTTTGTCCCTGGTTATGATCTCCGTGGATATGTTGTTGCTCAGGTAAGCAGTGAAGTCTATGTTTCAGATATATTATTCTGTTACAAACTTCATCTGTTAATACATTATATTAAAAAGATATATGGAGTCCTTCCCTCTTCCCCCTTTTTCTAATTGTTTTTTGGTTTTGAAAAAAAGAAAAAAAAAAGTTCCCTTGCTTAACTTTTTCATTTAAGCAAGCACATAAAGTGAGTTTTCCCTTGGTTTGGAGCCGCAGTTACTATATGTAAACCATCATTTCACTTCAGGAATAAGAGACAGTGATATTTGAGAGGGTGCATTCTATTACACTAAATCTTAGGAGTAGACTTATATTTCCAGTTTATCCTTGCCATTTCTTTTATTGTGTAAATCTCCTGTTGCATGTTTCAAGTTTTCTTTGATATATGAAGTTTACTTAACTGTATGGCAGGGAAATCCAATATTGGGAGTGCACATTTATCTATATTCAGATGATGTTGTAGACTTAGATTGTCCCCAAGGTTCTGGTGATGCCATGGGACAAAGAAAACCTCTTTGTCATGCTGTATCTGATGTTGATGGGGTATTCACATTTAAATCAATACCTTGTGGTAATTCTTTTTTCGATATGTGTTGGTTCTATGGACTTCATGTATCATAGATGGGTGTGTTTGTACACACATCTCGTCAGCTGTCAGCATCATGATTAATTTCTTGCTTTGTTGTTTGAAATTTTTTGCAGGGAATTATGAGCTCATTCCATTTTACAGGGGTGAGAATACTGTATTTGATGTTTCGCCTCCTGTTGTGTCAGTTTCTGTTGAGCATCAGCATCTAACAGTTCCCCAAAAGTTTCAGGTAATATATATAGTTTCCCAAACTGTCAGAACAGGGACACTTTCTCCTCTTTTTATAATTTTCCAGCATCATCTTTCCCATGAAACTAAAGATAGGAATGCTACATTTCTTTTTTGTATGCTACATGTCCTTCTTTTCAGTGAAGCTAATTTTCTATCTTTTTCATCACTTATACTCACAATATCAGATTTATTCAGTGATGACATCTTTTGCTCTTGTTGATTTGTATAGGTTACTGGATTTTCTGTTGGAGGGCGAGTGGTTGATGGGAATGACATGGGAGTGGAGGGCGTTACAATCATTGTTGATGGTCATGAAAGGTCTACAACTGATAGAGAAGGTTACTACAAACTTGACCAGGTATTATCACATATGCAATCTGAACTTCTAGTTGCAAGTGGTTATTATCATGATCACCTAAGCTCTTTTAAACCCATATTTGTTCATTTAATGGACATTTAATTTAATTTTTGCTTCTCTTTTTTTTTTTTTTTTTTTTTTTTTTTCACGTGCTCATCAGAAGCATTTCATCCTGCTATAGCATCAAGTGTCTTGTCCTGTACCATATATTCTTATCTGATGTAATAACATCAGCAGAAACTTCACTTTTCTTGGACCCGCTTTTAATGAGATTCTGGTCATTTGCATAAATCCTGGCCACGTCACATGCTTAGAAGTTCATCAGGTTGCTTTTTCTCAAGGGGATCACCCTGAACTGAACTCTTGTGTAGAGCTTTGAGAGTTCCATGCCAAGCTACTACATGTAGCTTATGACCATGCGCTTGATTTTCCTTTATATAAGCTGCCAAGTGTTGCTTTTTTGTTTTTCAGGTTACATCAAATCATTATACAATAGAGGCTAGGAAGGAGCATTACAAGTTCAACAGCTTGAAGGAGTATATGGTAAAGAATATAAAAGAAATTTACATTTTTGTACCTTGAGTCTTGAAAACTTCTAAGGTTACTCTTCTTTTTGATGATTAGAGAGGGAAATATCTGTTAGTGTATGATTTATTGCTCTACTGATTTTGATTATATTACGAGATAACCTTCAATTTGTTTGTTTGTTCAGGTTTTGCCAAATATGGCTTCAGTGGCAGATATTAAGGCAATCTCATATGATGTTTGTGGCGTGGTTAGGATGGTTAATACTGGTTACAAGGCAAAGGTAATCTTTTAAATTGAAATGTGCAGGAAAAGGAATATTTGCAATCTGATACTATAATCTTGCATATTTAATGGTTATAATATTTGGTGAGCATGACTTCTAGGTAACTTTGACTCATGGACCAGAGAATGTCAAACCTCAAGTTAGACAGACAGATGGAAGTGGAAATTTCTGCTTTAAGGTATGTGGGTCTACAGTATGACAGGATGCGCATTTAGTTACTGATAGTACAGGCACTCTCACACAAGGCACTTATAGTTATTATTATATGAAGTATAATAGTGAAATACCTTGCCCTTAAATAAGTGAATTGTTTACCGGCTTCTGAGTTTGGAATTCAAATTCTACTTGTCACCTGCAAACCAATGTAAGCCACTTGCTTTTTGTGTGTGCAAACATGCAGGCCTTTGTAATCTTTATAATTTATCCTTGTCTATTATTATTTTATTTATTCCCTTCACACTTGGAATTTTCTGAATTATGCACTTTCTAAAAAGTCTCAAAACTCTTTTGTTTCCCGATTTGTTGACATATGACTATTTCAAGATCGACTGGATTACTGTATAAACAGCTGGGACTTGCAGTGTGCACCTACTGCTGTTAAGCTGAGATATACAATTATCTATGTTGTGATCTATGAGATGGTAATTGCAAAGCTGTGAACTCATGAATCTACAACAATTATATTACTCATGAAGTATTATGTGATATTAAATTACTGTGAATAATTTGAAATATATGTGATGCTAGTGTTGTTGTTTTATTGATACACATAGGTCACAACATAGATAATTGTGATCAATCACCTGGGACACAAAGCCAGAAACTTGACTATCACACGGGACACAGAGCCACAAGGCCATACAATTGACTATCACTCTTTAAGAAGAAGAATTAGTGACTATAAAATGTTTAGCTATGCTTAATTTGGATTTATAATTTGCATTAGTCAGTTACATGTTGATGTCTTAATGGTTTTCTTTCTGAAATCTCATCTCTCTTGCTCATCACTGTTGTTAGGTCCCACCTGGTGAATATCGCTTATCTGCTTTTGCTGCTACTCCTGAGAGTTCTCCTGGACTTCTGTTTTCACCACCTTATATTGATGTTGTGGTCAAAAGTCCATTACTGAATCTAGAATTTTCTCAGGTAACGCTTCATTTTTTATGAACTAGAATTTAACCCTGCTTGTTTCTATTTTTTTCCTTCTATAGCAATAACACGGTAGGTTAATAAAGTTGTGGAGTATTGGAATTTTCCTTGCTATCTTGTCTTGCTCTGCTCAGCAGCTCAAATTACATGAAGGCTCTAATTTCTCAGAGCTTTATGGTTCTATGGGAGTATGAAGTTGTTTGATTGGTTACAGTTGGAACAATTACGTTGTCATGCCGTTACATATATTGGGATGAAAAACAAATTCTTTCTGTTAATTACAGAAAAATTCCTATTTTTAATTCTGCTTAGGGAACTAACTCGATATAATGCCCCAAAATATTCATTTCTTTTTTCTTTTCTTCACCAACATTGGTAAGGGTACTTGACTCAATGAATCTTATATTAATGCTTCTTATGCATATTTTCTTGGTCAAAATACTGCTTATCAATATTCTTTATTGTGATAAAGGCCCTAGTCAATGTGCTTGGCTCTGTAACTTGCAAGGAGAAATGTGGTCCATCTGTTTCTGTTACCTTGGTGAGATTAGCTGGCAAGCATAATGAAGAAAGGAAGTCTATTAGTTTGACAGACGAGGGTGATGAATTTCTCTTTCCAAGGGTCTTACCTGGGAAATACAGGCTTGAGGTGCTGTGCTTGTATGATGTTAATGATATTTTATTTTGGCAGATAGTATTTGGTGTGTAATGAATGACATTCTTGATAGTTTCTGAATGCTGTTGATTCTATGTGGACAATGTATTTTTTCAGGTCAAACATGGTTCCCCTGAAGCTTTGTCCAGTGAAGATAATTGGTGCTGGAAGCAGAGTTCCATTGATGTAGATGTTGATGCTGAGGATGCTAAAGGAATTGTATTCATTCAAAAAGGTTACTGGATTAATGTTTTCTCTACCCATGATGTAGATGCTTTCTTGACCCAGCCAGATAGCTCAGTCATTAATTTGAAGATTAAGGTAACTTTTTTGTCCTTAAAACTCATGCATTGAAATTCTTACAACTTTGTGAGGACATTAAACTTGCTTTCATATGTACTTAATGGCGCTATTGTATGAATTACAGAAAGGTTCACAGCGCATATGTGTAGAATCTCCCGGAGTGCATGAGCTCCATTTTATTAACTCATGCATCTTCTTTGGAAGCTCACCAATGAAGATTGATATATCAGACCCCTCGGTAATTATGTTACGAGTATACCCGTTATTTTTATTCTTTTTACAGTTTTGGGCATTTTGAATTTTTTATTCCTTAAAAGAAGTAAAAAAGATTGTTTCATGTTTATTTATCTTGTTTTCCATCTCATGCTGTAGCCTATCTATCTGAGAGGAGAGAAGTATCTTCTCAAAGGACAAATCAAGGTTGGGTTAAGCTCAGCTGGTGATGCATTTGAGTTGCCTAATAATATTTTTGTGGATATTATAAATGGCGAGGGCAGTGCTATTGATGGTATAACTGCCAACCTTGCATCTAGTGGAAGTGATCAAACAAACACTGCTTTGTATGAGTACTCTGTGTGGGCTAATCTTGGAGAGAAACTTACCTTTGTTCCTCGAGACTCTAGGTATACATATTTTGGATGGTTGTTTTTCTTTTTTTCTAGTGTCACTGCGTACCTCTAATTTAGTGGAGGAATAGCAGAAGTATATAATAGTATTGAATTGAAATGCATTTTTTCATCTGTTGAGCTTTATTTGACAATTTAGCAGCAGATGCTTGATAGAGCTATACTGCAGCAATAGAATTTTGCAAGTGGTCTTCACACTATATTTTGAATCGAGAAATTAGATTTCCTTTTTGGGATCAATTATCCAGAAACATAGCTAATTATAACATCATGTGAATCAGTTACCAAGAATTAGTTGGTTCAGAAATAAAAGTTCAGGCAAAGAACAATGCGCCAGAGTGACTAGCTGCAAGAGTCAGAGTTGCAGTTGTTTAAATGTTCTTTTTCATGTTTCTTCTTCAATCGATGTGTAATTTGTTTTAATTTCTTCTTGAGTTGTTATGAAAGTTTCGTTCTAATTCCTTTATTGGCTTTATCTAAGCTGTCCCCATTTATTCAATTGACTTGAGCATTGGCATCTTTCAGGGTTAATGGACAGAAGAAGATCTTGTTTTACCCCAAAGAACGTAGTGTAAGAATAATAAAGTACTTCACTTTTAAAGATTTTCTTGGATTTTCTGTGGAGCTTAGTTGAACTTTTTGTTGTCGTTAGGTCTTGGTAACAAATGATGGTTGTCAAGCTTCAATTCCTCTGTTTTCTGGTCGTCCTGGTTTGTATATAGAAGGATTGGTTTCTCCCCCTTTATCTGGCGTTTATATTAAGATAATTGCTACGGAAGATAGCCAAATTACACCACTGAAGAAAGATGAAATAGCACTTGAAACTACCACAGGGACAGATGGTTCTTTCATTGGAGGGCCTCTATATGATGATATAAGATACATTGTCGAGGCTTCGAAGGTCTGGGATGTGTATTGTTGAATTACTTGAATTGTTTATTTACCATTTACATGATACAATAAATTATATTTAAGTATGTGCTGTTTGTAATATTTTTTTTTTTTATTTCTTGAAATCAATCTATTATACTATTGCTTAACTTCATTTGTTCTTATATGTTACCTGATATCTCTCAATTTGTGCAGCCTGGCTATCATCTTAAACGTGTGGGACCTCATTCCTTTTCTTGCCAGAAGCTTGGCCAAATCTCTGTGCATATATATTCAGAGGGTGATGCTAGTGAACCTATTCCTTCTGTGCTATTATCATTGAGCGGAGATGATGGGTATAGAAACAACTCTATATCTGGAGCTGGTGGAACATTCCTTTTTGATAACTTATTTCCTGGTGTTTTCTATCTACGCCCCTTGCTAAAGGTACACTGCAGGAAAGGACATTCTTTCTTTTGCTGCATACAACTTGATTTTACTAAGCTTTAGGCCATATGTGTGGGTTACTTTTTCTACCCTTAGGCTGACTACATTTGTGCTAGTCATCAACCAACCATAATGCTTCTTCATCTGGGCTTGAGACTGGCTATGTTAGCATTTATGATATTTAAATTCTGCTGTATGTAGAATTTCTATACAAGATTACATACAGCTGATTTTCTTCTCTTTCCCCCAACTCCTTTCTTTCCCTCCTCTCCTTTTGAAATTACCATGTCAGATTTATGGTTATTAAATGAGGGTGCATTGGGAATCTGAAAATTTGGTTATTTTAAAGTCATTTGAAATCAATCATCTAGTTTTGACTTGTCTTGCCCTGATTTCATCTCTTAAACTCCTGTGAAGTTAAGGCTTTCACCTCTAATTCTAAATTCTTGAAAAAGAGTGTCAGTTTGCTTGCTTACCAGAATTCATGATTTTGCGTCTCTCAGTTGCTGTGTTGTGCATAAAAGACATCACAGAGTTTTGAACTGTCAATATTTGGTTGAACTTCACAGTAAGCATTTTTCTTTTTTAAATCACTGTTCTCAAAAATATGACTATACAAGTTAGTGTTGCCAAGAATTGATCAAAGAGGAATTTAAGAATTAAGTAGTATCCTAGCACTATTCATGTTATATGCTGCGATTGTGGTTATTGGATACATCTCATCAAATGATTTATTTTGGGTTTTTAGGAATATGCTTTCTCACCTCCAGCACAGGCAATAGAGCTTGGTTCTGGGGATTCTACAGAAGTCATTTTCCAGGCTACCCGTGTTGCTTACAGGTCTCTATTGTCTTCATTCTGCTTCCACTGCATGGAGACACCTGCAATTATTTGTTGTGTGTACATGTGTTCATTCTATTTTCTGGAACCAAATTACACTAACAAATAGAGGTGGTAATTTTTGACCTGGCCCAAAAAACTGACCTGAACATGAATAAAACTTGAAATGAGCCAACCCTACCTGAAAAATATAAGGGTCAATCCAATCAGGTCACAGCTAACCAAATGGATTAAGTCCCCAGCGCAGCCCCCGACCTGATCCGAAATTGACCCAAACGAGTAAAAAAATATATTATCAAAATAAAATTGAATCAAAATTTTAAATATATCTATAATCAATTTATTGTTAAATTTATTATTTAACATCAAGTTTTTTACAGAATTAATGTATATATATTTAATATAAAAATAAACTTAATAAAAATTAAAAATTATTTATAAACTATTGAATTTATCTTATTTTGATTAATATAATTAAATTTATTATATATTTAAAAGTTATTTAACTATTTTTATTTTATAGCATTATCATCTTAAAATTTAAAATTTTGATAAAAATTTTAAATTACTTGCTAGAATAAAAAAATTTAATGATAAACAATATTAGAATTATGCAGTTCAATTATTTTATTATTATGTTATTATATGTGTAGGCAAGTGAATGTGATAATAGATTGTAAATATTTTATATATTTTTTACTTAAATTGTATGTGAGATATTTTAAAATTGTAATTTTCATTTTGATTATTAAATTTCCAAATATTATATATATGAGAAATTTACTTTTATAAAACAATGGATCATGACCTGACCCGACCCGACCTGAAAATTTATTTTCAAAATTAAAGTGACCAGAACTAAACCCAAAATCCTTTATGGTTATCAACCTGGTGGTTCACCCGAAACACGAACACAACATGCAGCAACCCAACCCAACCGAAAAAGATGACGCTCGAAATGACCCTAACTTGAAAATGGCCCTACTCGAACCCAACTCAGCTGTCACCTCTACTAACAAACCATAAAATTTACGAGAGAGAATCTTTAATTAAGTTTACAAGGCTGGGATTATTTGCTTGCTGGGTTTTTCAATGGAAAGGTAAAACATGCAAAACATAAAAAATTTAATCAGTGCTTGCAACTATTTTCTAACATTGCTATAGATTAAACTTTATCATAATGATCTTGTTATTTTTAAATGTCTTATGCAATATGGTCTTCATTATTTTGCCACTTTAATTGAAATGAGAAACTTTTCATTAGTGCTTTATTTGGTTCATCAAATAAAATAATGGAATAACTATTTTGTATGGAATAATTATTTTTATCTTATCTATGGAATTTTTATTCTACAAAATTGTGAAATATCTATATTCCCTAATAATTATTACATCAAAATTTCAAGCAAAAGTTGAGGTTGTAGAATAGATATTTTATGGAAATACGGAATAACCATTCCACATTCAATTAGTTAAAAATAACTATTCAACACGGATTAACTATTTGATTCATGTTCTATCCATGCTGTTCCACAAACCAAAAGAAGTCCAAGTATGAATTCTCTTACTCTTCTGCATTGCATTTTTCTTCATTTGGCATCGTGCTTCTATGTTCGTTCTATTGAAATGCTAGTGAATTTAGAATAACCTTCCGAATTCTATATGTTTATATGCGGATATTTTTACTCTTCTAAGTGTAATGTTGTTTATGCTCTTTACAGTGCTACAGGTATGGTCACCCTTTTGTCTGGCCTGCCAAAAGAAGGTGTTTCAGTTGAAGCTCGGTCGGAATCAAAAGGCTACTATGAAGAGACAGTAACAGATTCATCAGGAAATTATAGGCTGAGAGGACTCATTCCTGAAACAACTTATGTGATTAAAGTAGTTGAAAAGCATGGGTTGGGTAACACTAGAATAGAACGTGCATCACCGGAATCCATTACTGTTAAGGTTGTTTTCTTAACTTTTGTTTTTTAAGAAAAACCCCATCCAACTTATTTTCACCATTCAAAATCTTTCTTGTTTTCATTTTTAATTCATGTGATCGGACTCGATGTTTCAATGCCTATGTATAATTTCAATCATTTCGCTATTATATGTGAAGTCTGATGTTAATATTGGTTAATTGTTCAGGTTGGATCTGAGGATATCAAGGAATTGAATTTTGTTGTCTTTGAACAACCAGAGATGACCATTTTGAGTTGTAATGTTGAAGGGAAGAGGACGGAAGAATTTCATTCGCATCTATTGGTAGAGATCAAGTTGGCTAGTGACACGTCTAAGATTGAGTCTGTCTTCCCGTTGCCACTGTCCAACTTCTTCCAGGTGAAGAACTTGCCTAAGGGTAAACACCTCCTGCAGCTTAGATCAAGTCTTCAATCGAGCACCCTGAGATTTGATTCAGATGTCATTGAGGTGGACCTAGAGAAGACTGCCCAAATTCATGTTGGTCCACTGAGATACAATTTTGAGGAGGATCACCAAAAACAGGTTTGTATCATGCCATAGTCATATGTTCTCTCGCTTTTTTTTTTAACAGCTCTTGCAACTCAGAATGCAGTGACTTGGGGATCCAGAATTGCTCCTTTTCCCTTTGTTTTGGCACCTAATTGAATAAGCAACTTTTCCTCTTCAATGGCTGCAGGAGTTGACTGCGGCACCAGTATTTCCTCTTGTAGTCGGGGTTGCAGTAATTGGCCTTTTCATCAGCATTCCAAAGTAATTCAAATATATTTTCCCTGCAAAAACTCTTGGTTTAGAGCTTATATAAACTGCTTGATGGAACTTTGTGAATTTCTCACCTTTCTCTGTGTCTCACCTACAGGTTAAAGGATCTTTATCAAGCCGCAATAGGCATACCAACACCAGGATTTATGACTACTGCAAAAAAGGAGCCTCGAAAGTCAGCTGTGAGAAAAAAGACATATTGAAGATCATTTCTGCTTATGAAACACGAGTAAATTCAAGTGTTGAAACTTGGCCTCCAAGTTCAAGTTTTGGTCAGTCGGATAACTAACTTACAAGAGGGCATTTGGTACCTTTTTATACGAAGTTTCTTTTTCTATTTCTTCCAACATTCGAGTTCTCTTTTTTGAAAATTTTTAAATTTTAATTAGTTAGGAGAGGAAGATTTGAGCTTTGAGGTCATAAGCCACAACTACCTCTTGAAGGGAAGTAAGTGGTTAGCAACTAAAGTGAGTTGGAGGCTACCAAGTATTATAATTCGGATGTTGTAGAAGCAGATTCAATTAGTAAAAATAACGTTTCATTTTCCCCCTGTATGGTTTAGCTTTTCGTTCCCTGTCGCCATCTATTTTAGGATTATTGCTTGCTATATTTGTGTTTCCTCTAGAAAGCAACATAGTTCTTCTTGGTAATCCCTCTTGCCATTCGGCATGTGACTGATTATAATGTAAGCTTTCTGCAACTGCTTGGCTTCAGCCCTCGTCTAGCCTATCAATTTCGCTTCGTATCTCCTGGATCATGCAACTCGTGCCCGGTTGCTTCTGGTAATGATGCTTGTTCCAAAATTTCAATCGACGGCCTTGTATCACGGACACAAAATGAATTTGACTCGTCGGTCAAAAGATTAAAAAAAGTAATTAAATTAATCTGGTCTTAGGAACTTTCGCATTGATGAGTTTAGGCTGTCGGATTTGGATCTGTGCACGATGGAGTGTAATTCTGTCCCTCCTAGACTACAATCTTTGTTGAATTATGATGTTTTATCTTTTTCTGGGGAAGAGGGGGAAAGTAATCCAACTCACTAATAGATTTACTTATTACCTAATTATTTTGTACTTAATATCCAAATATTTTGAGTGAGAAGGGTGAATACCCACACGATAAAATTTCAGTATAACATAGTTTTATTTTAAATTAATGCATTAGGCATCGCATGGAACTCAAATATTCGGAGTCAAAATCATGAATATTCACCTAATAAAGACAAAACTTGAAAAAGTGATGAGCAAGTTTCTACCTTTTATTAACATTAAGAAAGAAAATTACCATAGGTATGAGGAAAGAATTATATATTTTAATATTGGAAGTTACAACGTGTATTCTACTCAATCAGAAATAAGATCTAAATATCTCAACTTTTTATTAACATTAAAAAAGAAAATTACCATAAATATAGGGAAATGGTGATATATTTTAATATTGAAAATTACAACGCATATTCTATTCAGTTAGAAATAAGATTTAAATATCGTGATTTTTATAACGCATATTCTATTCAACCGGAAATAAGATTTAAATATCATAACTTTTGTTTTTATTTTAGAGTATTGACTATACATATGATCAAATAAATAAATAAAGGATAAGTACAGCGCATATTATACTCATCCAGAAATAAGATTTAAATATCTCGACTTTTTATTAACATTAAAAAGAAAATTACCATAAATATAAGGAAATGGTGATATATTTTAATATTGGAAGTTACAACACATATTCTATTCAGTCAGAAATAAGATTTAAATATTGTGATTTTTATAAAGCATTTCTATTCAGTATCGTAATTTTTATTTCTATTTTAGAGTATTGACTATACATATGATCAAATAAATAAATAAAGGATAATTACAACGCATATTTTACTCAGCCAGAAATAAGATTTAAATATCTCGACTTTTTATTAGGGAAAATTTCAAAAATAACCAAAAAAAGGCAAAAAATATCAATTTTACCTTTCTCATGAAAAAATTTCAAAATTACCATCTAAATTCAAAAAATAACATTTTTATTAAGGTATTTGTTTGGCATATTTTTTAAATTTGTTCAAAAAAAAAAACACTTAGAAAATAATAAAAAATAAAAAGATATTAATTTATATTACATTAATGTATATGAACAACTTTATATATAAATTGCAAATTTGTAAAAGAAAAAAAGATATAATAATAGTTGGTATACGTATACCAAAATTCGGTATACTTTAAGTATATGTTTGATATCCACAACTACTTCATATATATATATATATATATATATATATATATATATATATAAATTGCAAATTTGAAAAAAATTAAAAAAATAAACTCAGTAAATGGCATATCTATACCAAAATCTGGTATATATTAAGTATATGTTTAGTATTTACAACTACTTTAATACATACATATTGCAAATTTGAAAAGTTAAAAAGATTAACTAACAATAAATGGTATATGTATGCCAAGTTTTAGTATACTTTAAGTATATATTCGGTATCTGCAACTATTTTATATTTATATAGATTAAAAATATGAAAAATTAAAAAGATAAATAGTACATGGCATATGTATACCATAAGTTGGTATACATTTAGTATATATTTGGTATCTGCAACTACTTTATATATACACAAATTGCTAATTTGAAAAAGTAAAAAGATAAACTAATAGTGAATAATATATGTATACCAAATTTTGGTATATGTTTGTTACGTGCAACTACTTTAAATATATATATATATATATATATATATATATATATATATATATATATTGCAAATTTAAAGAATTAAAAAGATAAACTAATAGTAAATGGTATATGTATACTAGTATTTGGTATACATTAAGTATCTGCAACTATTTTAATATATACAAATTGCATTTTTGAAAAAATTAAAAAAATAAACTAATAGTAAATGGTATACGTATACCAAAATTTAGTATATGTTAAGTACATATTTGATATCTGCAACTACTTTATATATATACATATTGCAAATTAGGAAAGTAAAAAAGATAAACTAACATTAAATGGTATATGTAATTTCGAATGATATTCATCTATTATAAATATAAAATACATTTGACATATACTAAATATATTGAATAATTTTCTCTAAATTAGAGGAATATTGACCAAATAACTATTGCTATTGACTTTCTTTTGGTTCAATAGTTACAATTAATTATTAACATCTAGTTAATGACGCATAATTAAAAAGTGAAACACAAATTATTAAAAATTTCAACTCTCAATATTTCAATTTTATTTTTGAATAGTTCACTATTAAATTTTGAAACATTATTTTAAAATTAATATTCTTAAATATCATATATTAATAGTTAAAAATTCAATCATTTCAAGGTTGATTCATCCAAATTGATTCATTATCATCACTAGTGAATCAAATATTTAATATATGATAGAATATTTATCTTATAATTCATCAGTTAGATTAAAAATTCAAATTCTTGATAGGGAGACAAGGTAATTGTGATTATTAATTCAAAAATAAAGTTTTAAATAAAGCACAATAAGCTAATTGGGACTTGTAAAGATCTAAATATAGTACAAAACTTTAGTTGCTTGGAACCTATATCTCACATCATGCTTGTCACTATTTTATGGGTAGCAATATTTTTACTGGTATGGCCAAAGTTGTGGCTACAAGACTAGGCGTGAACACTCACATGATATTAGTTTTGAGTTGAAAAGATTTTTCCATGGGCTATGGCAGAAGCAAAGCATCACAAAGCAAGGTCAACACTAGATCTGAAACTAGCATTAAATAATTCACCCATTTCCTCGAACACTTGGTAGGCACTTTGTCAACAGAACTGTTTAAGAACAGAGACATATTATTGTGACAAAAACTAGAGCTGTTGGCTCATCCATCTTACAAATCAAAATCTTTAACTATCCATTAGAATCATTACAAGGCAAAAATGAACATATAATTTTATAATTGTTTAGAAAGAAAAGACTAAACTTTATAAGAAATAATGGAAAATTTACAACTTTATTGCATTTCTTCTTTCTTGAAAATGTAATAAAAACAAAATATTGATCAAAGTTAAAAAACAAGAGAACTTGATCATGATAAACCCATTCTAGTTTAACCCAAAGCACCTCTCTTCTTTATGTCTACATTTTAATTTTCTGTCCAAAGGCTTCCAGCATTATCTTTTAATTCTGGAAGCTATTTGTGACAGAGAATTTTTGGCAAAGGAAAACAGCAGAGAAGTGGCGGTAAAACTGCATCGAATTCTGACTGGTTCAACATCTCCAGTTCACACCATAAGAAAAAGCCTTCTTTCTCAACATACAAGTTAATAATACCTTCTTTAGGTTCTCATCTTCACTCTCAAAATCACCTTCATCCTCAAAAAGTTCATCAACAGACAATCCTTGCATAATAAAAACTTTCAAACCATTCACGAAAGCTCTAGAAAATTAAATTGAAAAAATTCGCCATTCTACAAAGCTTTGATCCTATAGAAAAATAATGAAAATTAAGAAGCTGTTGCAAGATGACCACTTCAAGCAATATAATTCAAACACCATCAATTTAAAAAAATATTTCAGTAAAAAATTCTGTAAGACAACCTAAGAAATAAACCTACATCAGAAAATGAAATTATAGAATTTACAATAGAAAAATGTATAAAACATAGGAGGAGGCTTAGAATGGGAATTGAAGGCTGCGGCGGAATTGAGAAGAAAAGGACTTTTGCTTTTGATGGATAGTTTGAAAATAGAGGAAGGAGGGAGTTTAAGATTAAAAGTGCGGCAGTGGATAATGGATTCAGGGAGTTATTGGGTAGAGTCCATAGCCCTTCCAGTCTGTTTGTTTGTGTTTGTGAAAAACATACAAAAGAAATAAAAGAAGAGAGACACGGTGCAAAAGAAATAGCAACATCATTAGAATGTATAAAATAAAAACTTACGGTCTAAATGATAATTCTTCCAAAAATCCCGTGTTAGATGTAATTTCCTCTTTTTATTAACATTAAAAAAGAAAATTACCTTAAATATAGGGAAATGACGATATATTTTAATATTAAAAATTACAATGGATATTCTAATAGATTTGGTTATTACTAATTATTTTGTACTTAATATCCAAATATTTTGAGTGAGAAGGGTGAATACCCACACGACAATATTTCAGTATAACATAGTTTTATTTTAAATTAATGCATTAGGCATCGCATGGAATCCAAATATTCGGAGTCAAAATCATGAATATTCACCCAATAAAGACAAAACTTGAAAAAGTGATGAGCAAGTTTCTACCTTCTATTAACATTAAGAAAGAAAATTACCATAGATATAGGGAAATGATGATATATTTTAATATTAAAAGTTACAACATATATTTTATTCAGCCAAAAATAAGATTTAAATATCTTATTTTTTATTAATATTAAAAAAGAAACTTACTATAAATATAGAGAAATGGCGATATATTTTAATATTGGAAGTTACAACGCATATTCTATTCAGCTAGAATAAGAATTAAATATCGTAATTTTTATAACGCATATTCTATTCAACCAGAAATAAAATTTAAATATTTTAACTTTTATTTCTATTTTAGAGTATTGACTATACATACAATTAAATTAATAAATAAATGATAATTATAACACATATTCTACTCAGCCAAAAATAAGAATTAAATATCTCGATTTTTTATTAACATTAAAAAAGAAAATTACCATAAATATAGGGAAATGACGATATATTTTAATATTGGAAGTTATAACGCAATTCAGTCAGAAATAAGATTTAAATATCATGATTTTTATAACGCATATTCTACTCAGATAAAAATAAAATTTAAATATTGTAACTTTTATTTCTATTTTAGAGTATTAACTGTACATACGATTAAATAAATAAATAAAGGATAATTATAACACATATTTTACTCAGTCAGAAATAAAATTTAAATATCTTTACTTTTTATTAACATTAAAAAAGAAAATTAACAAATATAGGGAAATGTTGATATATTTTAATATTTGAATTTACAACGCATATTCTATTCAGTCAAAAATAATACTCTACTCAGCAAGAAATAAAATTTAAATATCATATCTTTTATTTCTATTTTAGAGTATTGACTATATATACGATCAAATAAATAAATAAAGGATAATTACAATGTATATTCTGCTCAATCAGAAATAAGATTTAAATATTTTGACTTTTTATTAATATTAAAAAAGAAAATTACCATAAATATAGGGAAATGACGATATATTTTAATATTAAAAATTACAATACATATTCTATTTAGTCATAAATAAAATTTAAATATCATAATTTTTACAACGCATATTCTATTCAGTTAAAAATAAAATTTAAATATCATAACTTTTATTTTTATTTTAGAGTATTAACTATACATACGATCAAATAAATAAATAAAAGATATGATAAGTGATAAATTATTTAAGAAATTTGACATAAATTAATTAAATGTAAACACATCATAAAAATAAATAAAAAATAATAACATATTATAAATTATATAAAAAATTTATATAATTGTTTTTATTATTATATCATACAGAATTGAATGATTTACAATTATCCATAAATAAATAAATAAAGTCAACATGAAAACTTAAGGGAAAAGCAATTAGCCTTTTGCGACTCTCAAGCATTTCTCGGTCTCGGGAGTAGCGTTTGAAAAGTGCCATCGTCGGCCCTACATGAAAATTTTTTGCCTGGATTCCTTCTTTCTAGTAGCTTGTATTTACATAAATGCAAACGGTACCAAACCACTGTTATTATGGTAAAATCCATTATAATATTTGTAAAAATTCTATCGCGTTCATATGGTTTATATATTTATAAAAATTTATTTACATTCAGATTATTTTATAAACGAATCAAATTTATCTTTTATTTTAAAACTTGATAAATAAATGAGTTAAATTTGAGCAAAATAAAACTCGACTCGATTAAACTTGATTATAAACTTGTAAATAAGCTCACAAACAGTTTAATTAATAAGCTTATAAATAATTTATTATTATTATTATTATTATTATTATTCTAAAAATTACATTTTAATACTTTTATAAACTTTTTAATAATTCAAAATGACTAAAATATATATATTTCTAATTAACATAATTTAATATTTTCATACTATATAAAATATATTTTTTTATTAATTAATATTTTTATAATACATTTAATATTCAATTTTATGATTACATTTTTTCACTAATTGGATATTTTTATTTTATATAGTTTTAAGTATTTTCATTATAATTATTTTATTAGAAATAAATATTTAGGAAATTGAATATTTTGATAAGTTATAAATAAGTTTCATAATAAGTCAAGCTCAATTATAATTTATTAATGAGTCGAGCTAGAGCTCGACTTGAGTTTTAACCGAGTCAAGTTTGAACATGATTTTCAAATTATATCCAAAACTCGAGCTTGAAAAAAAAATATGAATCGAGTATGAACAAGTTAAAACTCAGCTCAGTCCAGCTCGTTTCCACTCCTATATTCGGAGTCAAAATCATGAATATCCACCCAACATAGAAAAAACTTGAAAAAATGATGAGCAAGTTTTGACCTTTTATTAACATTAAGAAAGAAAATTATCACAAATATAGGGAAAGGATAATGAAAGTGATGAGCAAATTTCAATATATTTTAATATTGAAAACTACAACTCATATTCTACTCAACCAGAGATAAGATTTAAATATCGTAATTTTATTTCTATTTCATAATTATTGATTGTACATACGATCAAATAAATACCATAAATATAGTAAAAGAATAATAAAAGTGATGAGCAAATTTCGACATATTTTAATATTAAAAGCTACAACTCATATTCTATTTAGCTAAAGATAAGATTTAAATATCGTGAATCTTATTTCTATTTCAGAGTTATTGACTGTTTATACAGTCAAATAAATACCATAAATTTAGGGAAAGGATAATAAAAGTGATGAGCAAGTTTTGATATATTTTAATATTGAAAGTTACAACTCATATTCTACTCAGCCAGAGATAAAATTTAAATACCGTGATTCTTATTTTTAAATATCGATACAAAAATTTAAATACCGTGATTCTTATTTTTAAATATCGATACATTTTATCTCATATTACTGGCAAAATATTAAGTTATATTAATCAAGAATATATATATTTTAGTCAATTTGAATTAGTAAAAAGTTTATAAAAATATTAAAATATATTTTTGGAGTGCCAAAATTATTAAGTTAATAATAATAATA
Organism: Reutealis trisperma; assembly: GCA_947687605.1. Lineage (NCBI taxonomy): Eukaryota > Viridiplantae > Streptophyta > Magnoliopsida > Malpighiales > Euphorbiaceae > Reutealis > Reutealis trisperma. The sequence goes on along the minus strand of CANTUT010000033.1, from coordinate 6,324,315 downwards.
ATAATAATAATAATAATAATAATAAAGTTGTTTATGAGCCTATTAATCGAGTTGTTTACGAATTTATTAATGAACTATTCATGAGTATAATCGAATCGAATTTCACTTTATTCAAACTCGACTTATTTATTTACCGAATTTTAAAATAAAACTCAAGTTTAACTTATTTATAAAGCAATTTAAATATGAACGAGCTTTTATCGAGCCGATCACCGAGTTGCTCATGAACGGTTCTACTCATTTACACTCGTACCAAATCTAATATTATTATGGTAAAATCCAGCTTTGAATGTTCTAAATAAAATTGAGCTCTAATTTAATAATATTCAGATTTTAAATTCAGCTCTATCAATTTAATAATTAATAATTATTATTAACAAGTAAAAAAAAAAGTTTGAATTTTGTAAATTGTAATCCAAAACATTTAAACCAAAATTGAGAATTGATTTGATCACCTGTTGGTGATAAAATTCAATCAACCGACTCTTACTATTTAGCCACTAGGCACAAGCACATCATTGGGTCCCAAACGTTGGTAATTTGACTTAAAAAAGTTAAAAATCTCTTGCGATTTAGGTAATCCCATGTTTGGATGATCGGGAAATTGTTCAAATTCATTGAATTAAAAAAAAATAATCAAATGTGAAACCAATTAAATTAATAAATTTTATTGTTTGGTAATTAAAAAAAAATCTTTAGATTTATTATTTAAATTTTCATATATTCATGTCCGTTTGAACAATTATATTTTATAAATTTTACAAGTAAAGTATTAATTTACCTTGTATTTTCAATACATTTCCTAATAATTTTTAAATTTTAAGTTTTGAAGCTTTGAAATTCGAACTTAGCCAATTATTCTCTCAATTTGAAAATATTTGTTATTTAAAACTTAGATACATGAATTAAAAAATAACTAAATTATTATAATTTTAAGATAAAAATATTAAAATATTTTTTATTGATTTTAATGTAAATAAATAAAAGTAATTAATACAAATATTTAGTGGATGAATAAATGAAAAATAAAATTGGAAAAAACAAACACATTCTTAAAATCTTAAAACAATAAATAAATTGAAAAAAAAAATTTACTAAAACGGTAAATTTTTTAAAATGAAAGGAATAATTTACTAAAAATTTTAACTTAAAATTCATATTTACTCTATTAATTAAGTCGGTGCGAGAAAAAAAAGAGTAAAACATAAGAAAGAGAAGAAGAAAGAACTTCTAATCCCTAAAATTCTCTCATTTTCATTTTTTACTTTGTTTTATTTTCTTTTTTCGCATAAATACTTAGTTCAACTTAGTTAATAGCATAAACATGAATTTTAAGCTAAAAATTTAGATAAACTAATCGATTAGTTCCAAATAACACGAACAATGTTATTCTTTAAAATTAATACTCATACATTGAGCGATTATGAAATTATATTAAATTATTAATTTATTTTTAAAATTTTATTAATTTATTTTGCAATGTTATCTTAAAAATAAGATAAAATAATAAATTTTATATGAGTGTGTATATATTATTTATTAAAAAATTACTTCATAATAGAAACATGCATATTGTTTACATAGTAAAGAAATATTAAATTACAATAGTGTTTAAAAAAGTTTAGTATTATTAATTTAAAAAATATTATTTTTTATTATGTGTTATTTTTTATTTCTTTTTTTTTATCAAGTATATTAAATGTACACAAGTATATTTCTAATCATATCATATGTATAATAAAATGCATGTAATACCTTTGAAGAAAAAAATTATTGTAAAATTTAATTGTTAGACTTATTTTATAGTTTAAAATTTAATAATAAATATATATATATATATATATGATTGTAAACTAAACAATGAAAGGATCATTTGTAAAGAGTAATTTTTGAAATATTAAAAAATTAACAAAATCTTTTGAGAAAGTAAAATGATGAATTTTGTAAAATTTGTCTTCTAATTAAGATTTTAAAATCCTAAAAAATAAATAAAAAAAAATAGGGTATGATGAAATTTACTAAATTTTGACTATTTTTAACTAACAATGAAATGTTGTCATAATACATAAATTTTTTGAAATCTCTCTCGTCAAATAAATAAACTCTGAAAATGGCGATAAGAAAAAAAAAAAAAAAACAAAAAACAAAAGGAAAAAGTAAAAATAGGGCGAAGATTCCAATGTCTGAAAAAAAAAAAAAAACAAAAAAATCTAACTCAACTCAGCTGAGTCAGCTCAGTTATCCAACAACTCATATTTCTTATCTCTGAACTCTTATATGTTAAAAAACTTCAGTGTGTCAAATTAACAATCTCTTTCTCTATGATCTCTGTCATATCCCCCAAAATGGCCGTTCCTTCTCCTTCTTCTCCTGCGCCCAAACCCTAGCGAAACCTGTTCCAACACCAGGTCTCAGCTCCTCTTTGTAACCCCATACATTATTGAGCTGTAAAGATTGTATCTTTATCAAGAAATTAGATGGCGTCAACGCCACCACACTGCTCAATCACTGCTACCAAACATTATCAAAACCACCCCTACCCACAAAACCATTTAAAGAACCACCGCCAAGGCCACCACCAGAATCGCGAACATTGCTGGACCAATCAGAAAGTCTCTCTCGCTAAACCCCCTCTCTCTCCTTCGCCTCGCAATGCACCAAAACCTGGTGCTTCCACAGCCGCCACCACTCATACCCAGAACCCTTCCTTCCCGTCTCTCTCTCGTCTCCAATCATCGAAATCTGGGCTCTCCGCCGATTTCTCAGGTCGTCGCTCCACCCGCTTCGTGTCTAAACTCCACTTTGGGCGACCCAAAACCAGTATGGGCACCCGCCACACCTCAGTTGCCGAGGAAGCTTTGCAACAGGTGGTCTTGTATGGGAAAGAAGATAAAGCCCTTGAGAATGTGTTGCTCAATTTTGAGTCTCGGCTCTGTGGCACCGATGATTATATTTTCTTGCTAAGAGAGCTTGGAAACAGAGGAGATTCTTCTAAAGCGATCCGATGCTTTCAATTTGCAGTGAGAAGAGAAAAGAGGAAGAACGAGCAAGGTAAATTAGCTAGCGCCATGATTAGTACTCTTGGAAGATTGGGTAAAGTAGAGCTTGCAAAGTCTGTATTTGAGACTGCTCTTAGTGAGGGTTATGGTAATACTGTTTATGCTTTCTCTGCTCTAATTAGTGCCTATGGGAGGAGTGGTTATTGCAATGAGGCTATTAAGGTTTTTTATTCAATGAAGGATTACGGGTTGAAGCCAAATTTAGTCACTTACAATGCTGTGATTGATGCGTGTGCTAAAAGGGGTGTGGACTTTGAGACAGTAGTGGAGTTTTTTGATGAGATGTTGAAAAATGGAGTGCAACCTGATCGAATTACTTTTAATTCGCTGCTTGCTGTGTGTAGTAGAGGGGGGCTTTGGGAGGCAGCAAGGAATTTGTTTAGTGAAATGGTGAATAGAGGAATTGATCAAGATATATTTACTTATAATACTCTTTTGGATGCGGTTTGTAAAGGCGGGCAAGTGGACTTGGCTTTTGAGATTATGTCTGAGATGCCCGCCAAGAATATGTTGCCTAACGTTGTTACTTATAGTACTATTATTGATGGGTATGCCAAAGCTGGTAGATTAGATGATGCTCTTAATTTGTTCAGTGAAATGAAATTTTTGGGAATAGCTTTGGATAGAGTTTTATATAATACTCTGCTTTCTGTTTATGCTAATCTTGGAAAGTTTGAGGAGGCTTTAGATGTTTGTAAGGAGATGGAGAATTCTGGTATTAGGAAAGATGTTGTGACTTATAATGCACTTTTAGGTGGGTATGGAAAACAATCCAAGTATGATGAGGTGAGGAGAGTGTTTGAGGAGATGAAAGTGGCATGTGTTTCACCTAATATATTAACTTATTCAACCTTGATTGATGTTTACTTAAAAGGTGGTCTGCATAAGGAAGCAATGGGGGTGTTTAGGGAGTTTAAGCAGGCAGGATTGAAGACAGACGTCGTCCTTTATTCTGCACTTATAGATGCCTTGTGCAAGAATGGATTGGTGGAGTCTGCTGTGACTTTGCTTGATGAGATGACTAGGGAGGGAATTAAGCCTAATGTTGTTACTTATAATTCCATAATTGATGCTTTTGGCCGGTCAGCAACCATACAATGTGTGGTTGATGATGCTGGTGAAGCCAATGCGTTGCAAGTTAAATCTTCATATTCAAGAGTTATTCAGGAAACTACTGAAAGTCAGGTGACAGATAAGGAGGATAATAGGGTCATAAAGATTTTTGGGCAGCTTACTGCTGAGAAGGCAGGTCAAGCAAAGAACAAGGGCAAACAAGAAATTTTGTGCATTTTGGAAGTCTTCCAGAAGATGCATGAGCTGGAAATTAAACCAAATGTTGTTACATTCTCTGCCATTTTAAATGCTTGCAGGTACTGTGAAGCGTTGGTGATTGCTATCTTTTTACTAAATTTATGTTAATACCATTTTACTAGTGTTTAAAGATGAGAATTTGGTGTATTTTGACTCTGTTTCTTTGGAACAGATGCAGTTAAGCTTGTTACTGATGTGACTTCATGTATTTTCAGGTTTGGTATCATGGAAAAATGCAGTATTAGACCAAGAAAAATTATCAGTTACAAAATTTATCAGTTGCAAAATTTTTATCATACGTGAAAAATGAAACTTGCAGACTGATAACAATAGCTGAAATTATAGATGAAGCAATTATTATGTGGATTATTGTGATTTTAATCTTATTATTAAGTTCAAAAGTAGCAGGACTGTGATTGTTCTTTGCTGATGCATGTGGCCTGTGGTTGATGCTAAATCAGCAAATATATGGATTCTATGCATGGTAATGGTGAAAGGAAGGTCACTGGGGCCACTGTTCATGTTTATAAAATTTGACAATGTTATTTCTGCCTTTTTCATTGCTCTTTGTTCACTTCTACTTTAGTATTTATCCATTTTCTACATCTAAAATAAATCACATGGATTGAGATTGAGAGTACCAGTATTTCTTTTCAACGAGGATTACCGGAAGTTCAATCCCTTTTTTGTGGAGATTTGTTAAAGTTCCCCATCCTGAGATTGCATTTGTGGACAAAATTAGGTCAGGAATTGAGGTTATCTGATTTTGAAATGGGAGAAATATATTGGTTGTTTGTTGCCTTTTGTTCATCTGATATGACAGATGCTTTAATATACTTTTAAGGATGCTTGGCTTCAAACATGGATTTAATTTCACTTGTTCCCTTTCTGGATGCAGTCATTGTGATTCTTTTGAAGATGCTTCATTGCTACTGGAGGAGCTTCGATTATTTGATAATCAGGTCTATGGTGTGGCACATGGACTTCTTATGGGTTATAAAGAAAATGTTTGGACGCAAGCACAGATCCTGTTTGATGAAGTCAAGTTGATGGACTCTTCAACAGCATCTGCCTTTTATAATGCTCTGACTGACATGCTATGGCACTTTGGTCAGGTTAGTTTACCAATAAATGTTGCTGATTTAAAGCCAATTTTTTTGCTGCGTTGGGTTGTACATGTGCAATACTCTTATGTAATATGCCTTCAGAAACGAGGGGCCCAACTGGTTGTGCTTGAAGGGAAACGCCGGCAAGTATGGGAGAATGTGTGGTCTAATTCTTGCTTAGATTTGCATCTGATGTCTTCTGGTGCTGCTCGGGCAATGGTTCATGCATGGTTGCTTAACATTCGCTCTATTGTGTTTGAGGGACATGAGTTGCCAAAATTGTTAAGGTGTGCACTTGCTATTATATATATGAAATGCTATAACTGTTATTGGCCTTTCAATTTCTTGAGGAACAATCTGAACCCCTTCTTTTTTCAGCATTTTGACTGGATGGGGCAAACATAGCAAAGTAGTAGGTGATAGTGCACTAAGGCGAGCTGTTGAGGCACTTCTAACTAGCATGGGTGCACCCTTTCGGTTAGCTGAATGCAACTTAGGTCGATTTACATCAACAGGATCTGTTGTTGCTGCCTGGTTAAAAGAATCTGGCACCCTAAAATTGCTTGTACTTAATGATGATAGAACTCATCCTGAAAATATGAGGTTTGGTCAAATTTCTAATTTACAAATGCTATCCTTCTAGCTATTTGTATCATGTTGCACATTTTTATCACCCCCACCCGTTGTAACTTGTTCATGGTTATAATTCCCCTGTATGTAAGCTTCTCCGATTAAAAATAAAAAAAGACCCTATCTCTCGCTCTCTCTCTCTGAGCGTGATAACTTGCTAGCTATTTCCCATTTTGCAGTTTTTATCTGTGGAAAGGTGACCTATATTTAACAAATTGAACCTTTATGATCGACCAAAGGGTTTGATTATCTATGATTACCTCTCGTCTTCGCCAAACTTTAGCACTGCAAAAGCAAAATGTATTGGTTGAACTTTTAACTGATATCAGTTTATCAGCACTTCATATTTAATCCCAAACTACTGCAGGAAGCTATGGGTTGGCCATTGAAATAAAAAATGGAAACTATTAGTAAGACAGATTTATTAGGAAAATGCGAACTTTTTGTATCCATTTCATATTTTTATTTTCACAATTTTTTTATTTGTCAAAATTTATAGTTAAAACTGTATTAAAATTGTATTATTTTGTTTTTGAAGTTATGATGTAATAATGCTTTTGGTTTATAGAAAGTGTTTAGTTAAACAGCACCCTTCGTGTGTTTTGGAGGAAAGGGTGTTTGATCACCGAAAGCGAAAATCATTAGAAGTCTTGAGGGGCCATCCCTTTACCTGCCGTTACTAACTCTCAAATTTCAATGGTTGCGTAGAGAGTTAGACCGAGAAGGAAAAATAAACAACTAAAAAAGAACAACGTAGCATCTGAAGTCTAATTGCCATATTATTTCTTAAGAAAATATTTTATGGGATTAATTTCTTATGCCCTGACTATTTGAAGTTATCTTGAACAGAAGCTAATCCTGGTTCCACTCATTTTGGAAATGCTTCATGTTTGCTCTATTAAACCAGACGATAAAATACAAAAATTGTCTTTGACTGTCTTGAAAATTTTGAAAGATAAAAGGCATTCTAATCTATACTGTACAAGGGTCTGTTATTTCACAAAACATGATATTTTGTGGCATGACGCTCTAAAATGGAAACTGTGTACCCTTTAGAATAGAAAATATTGTACAGTAAAACAAATTTATTATTTACCATGTCATATTGTCACATCTACTGGGGTTAATTCAAGCTAATTCCTTCCTACATATGCATGTTTTTCCAGTATAGGGGAGAGAAAATTTTTTTAGGAAAAAAAAAAAAAAAGAACGGAAAAATCCAACCAATATTGGGTCCAGACCAGAGTCTAGACCATATAGAACTGGATGAAAACATCAAAATCATAATAACTTTTTACATACACCCTTATCTAATTAAAAATAAGCGGATTAATATATATGCATGCTTAGCAATCAGGACACCCAACCTACTGCACTATCATTTTTTGTGGCTCAACTTTTTGAGTGAGAATATAACACGAAATGCCCTGACTAAAGGCACGTATACTCTACTGCACTTACCTAGTGAAATTTATCGGTTTGATTCTTTAGGTGTTTCAAGAATACTCCTCCAACTTAATGGGCAGTTGATTATTTCATGTTACTCTGACACGTTTTATTTTGCAAGAAAATGACTTGCTGGCGGCAGGGAGTATAGTGCAGTTGACACAAATAGTGCAATTAATTAATTATAAATGCCCATGTCAAAACTACGTTGAAATTTCATGACACGTAAACACAATATTGTGCTTTCAAGATATGAATAAGACCGCTATTACTTTTTCTTCCCCACCTCTATAAATACCACTATCCATTAACCATTTGTAAAAGCAAGACTTCCTCGATTAAGTTATTGGACGTATTTTGCTGAACTCTTGTCTGCTTTTGTTTCTATCCTAGAGAAATATGGGAAGTTCTTTGAGAAATATTGTTATGGTTGCTGTAATGATATTTACAGTGCTTATCACGTTATCAGAAATATCATTAGGATTGCGACATGTTACTGTTCATAAAGGGAGTGTGGGTAGTAACGGAGTGAGTGCTAAAGAAAGCATAAGCGATGGGGCAGGCATTGGTGGAGGAGATAGTGTAAGTAAGGGAGTTGAAAACGGTGACAATGGAAGAGTTAAAGGTGATAATGAGGAAATAAAATTTGGGGGAGGTCATTGTGGAAATGGACCTGGTGGAGGTGCCAATAGTGGTGTAGGTGTTGGGGCTGGCAGTGGTGGTGGAATTGGAGGAGGTGTAGGAGCCGGTGGGAGTGTTGGTGGTGGAGTTGGAGGCGGTGCTGGTGGTAGTGTGGGAGCTGGAGGAGGTGTTGGTGGTGGTGTTGGAGCAGGTGCCAGTGGAGTTGGAGGAGTTGGAGGGGGTCATGGTGGTGGAGTTGGAGGAGGTGGTGCTAGTGGTGGTGTTGGGGGAGGCGTTGGTAGCGGTGTGGGAGCAGGAGGCGGTGCTAGTGGTGGAGTTGGAGGAGGTATTGGTGGTGGTGCCGGTGGCAGTGGAGGTGTAGGAGTTGGAGGGGGTCGTGGTGGTGGAGGTGGAGGTTGTGCTAGTGGTGGTGTTGGGGGAGGTGTGGGAGCAGGAGGTGGTGCTAGTGGTGGAGTTGGAGGAGGTGTTGGCAGTGGTGCTGGTGCCGGTGGAGGTGCAGGAGTTGGAGGCGGTGTTAGTGGTGGTGTGGGAGCTAGAGGAGCTGTTGGCAGTGGTACTAGTGGTGGCATTGTGGGAGGTGTTGGTGGTGGTGTGGGAGCAGGTGGTGGTGCTGGTGGAGGCATTGGTGGTGCTGTCGGCGGTGGTGGAGGTGTAGGAGCTGGAGGGGGTCGTGGTGGTGGTGTGGGAGTTGGAGGAGGTGTTGGCGGTGGTGCTAGTGGTGGCGTTGGGGGAGGTGTTGGTGGTGGTGTGGGAGCTGGAGGTGGTGCTGGTGGTAGAGTTGGAGGAGGTATCGGTGGTGGTGCTAGCGGAAGTGGAGGTGTAGGAGCTGGAGGGGGTCGTGGTGGTGGAGTTGGAGGCAGTGTTGGTGGTGGTGTAGGAGCGGGTGGAGGTATTGGCGGTGGTGTGGGAGCAGGAGGCAGTATTGGTGGTGGAGTTGGAGGAGGCGTTGGTGGTGGTGCCGGTGCCGGTGGTCGGGGCGGCGGCAGCGTGGAAGCTGGAGGAGGAGTGGGCAGTGGTGTTGGAGGAGGTATTGGCAATGGTGCTAGTGGTGGTGTGGGAGCAGGAGGCAGTGCTAGCGGTAGAGTTGGAGGAGGCATTGGAGGTGGTGTTGGTGCTGGTGGAGGTGAAGGAGTTGGTGGAGGTGGTAATGGTGGAGTTGGAGGCAGTGTTGGTGGTGGTGTAGGAGCAGGAGGCGGTGCTGCTGGTGGAGTTGGAGGAGGCATTGGAGGTGGTGCTCGTGCTGGAGGTGGTGCTGGTGCCAGAGTTGGAGGCAGTGGTAGTGGTGGTGTGGGTGTTGGAGGAGGTGTTGGTGGTGGCATGGGAGTAAGAGGCGGTGTTAGTGCTGGAGTTGGAGGAGGAATTGGCGCTGGTGCTAATGGTAGTGGAGGTGTAGGAGTTGGAGGAGGTGTGGGAGCTGGAGGAAGTGTTGGCGGTATTGCTAGTAGTGGCATGACTACAAGTGGAAGTAGAAATTAATAAATGTTTAGTCAATGACATACTTGTATTTTTTTTTTTTTATAAAAAAAAAAGACAGAAAGAAAGAATGAAAGAAAATTATGGGGAAGTGTGGAGTGGTGGGACAGTAATGCTAGGAATCTAGAAACTTATCATGGCATTAATAAAACTACATGCATCATATTTTCTCTATTGTAACGGCTGAAGCTGATGTATAGGGCCAATTGACAAAAATATTAAATAAAGGGCTTAAAGGCCTGGTGCAAGCATAGTGGTTGGTAATTTTCATCATGCCATTCATTTCTTCGTCTTGCATAACCGCTTTAGGTCAAGAGCTCGTGTGAAAAGAGTTGTTTTTCTAATTTAAAATCGCTACATTTTACAATATTTTAAATTGAATTTTTTGTCTCTTTTATTTTACATCTGTAATAAATGTCCTAGCTTTTCTTCTTACTTTCCCAATTATGTCGTAATAAAAGTGGAATGTCTTTGTGTTGTTAAATATTTGGAGTTTTGTTGGTACAGTGACGTTGTTCTTGTGTTTAATTAGTTTTTTTTTTAGCAAAAAATCATTTAATCTTTAAAAAAAATATTATTTCACTAAAAATATTATTTTAACGACAGTACCTCTTGATTAAAAAATGCAAATTTTATTTTGCTTACAATTAAAATCAATAAATATTAAGTATATATACATTTCTAAAAATATAATTAACTATAATTGTAAATTGAAAAAAAGTGATTTATGCATTTTCTATTGAAAACCCTCAAAAAGTTTAGGAGATATTGGGTAAATTAGCAAGCCAGCCATCTGAATCGATGTATGACATCGTCAAAAACTTGCTAAGTTCAGTAGCATTGAGGTTCTTCACCCAAGCTACACGCTTTGAAGTGTCAGCTCCTGCTCCTTTATTGTTAACCTCCGCATAAGTAAAATTTGCTCTGCAAATTAATTTAGGAATAAAATTAATTCCCAGAAAAATTGGCATCATTTCAAGTTAATTACTGATAGAAATGACCAATTAAAAGAAAGTCTTACTCATGGCCAATGTAGTCCCAAGCATTCCAACCTTGAGGGATGACAACATCAGATAGGGTTGAATTGTGGATAATTACAGAAGAAAAGGGTCCCCATGCTCTTCCAAGGTAAGCTTTGCCACTCCCATTTATTTCACAGTTTTTGAACACAAAACCACTCTCATGTTCTGCCCATTCTTTCTTTTGTGCTGTTATATATCCAGCTAATTCTGGCTCGTATCTTCCTATGTTAACAGATATCAAGCATTTCTGCACATATATACACATGCTTGAAAACTCAAACTTAGCTAAGCTTTTGCGTATAGTGAGGCTAATTTCCTCGCTGGAATTGATCATTTATAAATTATCTCATGAATTGAACATCTTATCAATAAGGTGGGAAGCAAATAATCTAATTGCTAACTGAGGGATTCCTAAAATATATAATTAGAATATAGACCAACCTCGTAGATGGATTTGGCTTTGCCAAAAATGAAATCAACAGCGCCTTCAAAGTAGCAATTATTGAAGTAATGGCGGCCCTTCTCATCCCAAAAAGTATCCTGTAGTCCCACAAAGGCACAATCATAGAAAGCAGACTTATCTCCTCTTATTCTAGCTGCCACAGCTTGTCTCCAGCTGAAACGCTCTGCCCTGACTGGTAAGTTCCAGTTATATGTATTCTGAAAAGTGAAAAACCAAAACAAAAATTAATAGCTATAAGCATTTTCTATAGTAATTGAAGGACTAACCTTATTAGAATTATAATTCTCTGCTTTTATATACCTTAAACTTAATGCCTTTTGCTATGATGTTTTCAGGAAAGGAGCTAAAGGTAGCACTAGTCCCTGTCACTCCATAATCCCCCCATTCAATACTTGTCAACTCTTTGCCTGCTCCTTCCAGAAATACGAATGGTTTCTTCGTAGGAATTACAACTTTTTCCCTGCAGAATGTCCATTTATTACAAGACATAATCTTGACTGCTGGGTTAATTAATTAAAATTTGAATTGTAAATAGAATTTTGTTATTCTTCACCTGTATGCTTCTGGTGAAATTTGGATATGTATCCACTGAGCATTCGCATCCGGAATTGAATCAATGGCGCTTTGAATTGTAGTGAAGTTTCCTTTATTGCCTGACTTATCAACTGTAATTGTATACGCAATTTTATTGTTATTAAATTCATTAGGTTGGCAACCCGATAGTCTACAAACATTAGAACAAAGAAGCAATGTCAACCAAAATGAATGGAGAAGCTGCATCTTATTTTCAAAAGATATACAAAGCATGAATGGCATTGTTATTAGAAACTAATTAATAAGGGATGCTATATATATATATATATATATATATATATATATGATCTATTAAGGTCAACCCCCATCATAAAATCTTGTAGAACAGTTATTGCATGGTTGATTGACTAAACCATGATAAAATGGAATTTGAACTGAAAAAGAAAACACAAATTAGGCAAATTGCATATGCCAGTGGCCAGTTTACCTGTGAATTGCATCATTGTTTCAAATTCTGTGACCATGCCACCATGATATAAAACTATTTTGAATCGACAGTCAAAAAAGTTAGGCTGAAAAACATTTGTTTTTGACTGATACTGAAAATTTAGAATTATGAAATTATCAGTTTAAATTCTAATAAAAATTTATGTATTTACGTATATATTATTTAAGACAAGTGATAGAGTCTAATCAACAAAAAGAAAGATGGTGTCGATCTTTTTATTAATTAAGCAAATGTGTTGCAATTAATATTTGTGTGATTTATGAAAGATTCAATGGGAAGGGAATCTCAAGAATTTTTAATATGCATGACCTCTTGAATAATATATATTCGGATTAAGATCCTTTCATATCAGAATGAACATAATAAATCATCATATTTATACAATCTTAACAGTCAAATGTAAAATAAACGATTGAGATTTATTTTTATACTATAATTACCAACTCTAAAAAATTTTAAATTTTAATTTTTAAAAAAATCTCAAACCGTTTATTTTATATTTAATAGTTGAGATTATGTGAATATGACCTATCATGTCTTGCTAGTTATATAGGGAAAGCAAGATTCTTTTTTTTTTTTTTTTTTTTTTTTTTTTTTAAGAAATAAGGAAATAGAATGTCACTCAAGCCACCAAAAAAAGAGATAGAATTGGGTCAAAGGCTTGCTTTCAGGTCAAGTTGTCTAATTAATTGGATTAGTAAATGATAAATCACAATATGATTCTAATCGCATCTGTTTTATTAAGAATAATACTAAATAATCCAATACTTTTATCTTAATTTACTATTCCAAATGATATGACATCATTATATCAGAGAATATTTTATATAATATACTTTTGGAAAAGAAATAGAACAAATAAGATAATAATACATCAGTTGGGATAGCAAGTTGGAATAAAAATACTGGATTGTAAAGTATTTTTCTTTTATCAATTCTTAGTTAATATTTTGTTCTAGTAATATATTAATTCCTTTTTGTTTTCCAAATTTAGTCCTAATTCTTGAAGTTGTAACACCGTAATCTTGAAAACAATTTCAATATTATTAAATCGAAATTCATTATAATTTTTTAAATATTTGCGATAAATATGTATATGCTGGATGTTGGCTAATTACCAAAATTTTTGAAGTTACATTAGATCTAGTTCTCTTACCTATTGCTTATATATTTCCAATTCTCTCATCTTCATTGCATTTTAAACAAGTTCAAAAACGATAAATTTCACTCTTGGTATATTTGAAATTTTTTGAAGGGAGATGAGCATCGGAAATGAGACCATTAATTTTTTACAGTGGAAGGGATATTCCACAAATAGGCTACTAATCCAAGATTTTTTAAACTAAATACTTTATATATATATATATTGTAAATTTAACTTCGACTAATGCTTGAATTAGAAAGTTTTCATACTCGAAAACAATTCTAATATCACTAAACTAAAAACACATTGGTACTTTAATTTTAATTCGCACGTGTAACTCAAACAGGTATACTAAAGCAAGAAATAATCATAATTTCATTTTGAAGTAACCAAACAATGGAAAATCAATAGTCCATTAATAATTAAGCAATGTCGTTTATTTATACTATTATTAGAAGCAACGTTTAGAACAATGAAATAAATTAGAACATCAAGAATTAATTAATTAATTAATATTATCAGAATTTAGGTATTTTGGCAAGCCATCCATCTCCATCTATGAACGAAACATCCAAATATTTATTGAGCTGATCCGCACTGAGTTTCTTCATCCAGGGCACTCGTTTTGAAGTATCAGCTCCTCTTCCATTGTTATTGGCCTCTACATATGTAAAATTACTTCTGCATAGATAAATTATTGCCCATCCAGACATAAGCATTTGGAAATAGATTTAAGTTCAATTATTGAATTAGCATTTAAGAAAATATTTAAAATGGATTAAAACTTTAATTAGTCTTACTCGTGGTGAACATAGTTCCAGGCATCCCAACCTTCAGGAACTATGACTTCTGATAAGGTCGAATGACTAATAATCACAGTAGAATAAGGTCCCCAAGCTCTTCCAAGATAAGCTTTACCTGTTCCACCGATTACACAATTTTTGAACACAAATCCACTCACACGATCTGGCCATTCTTTTTTCTGTGCCGTTATACACCCACGTAATCCTGGCTCGTATTTTCCTATGTTAACTGATATCTCACAATTCTGCATATTTATAAAAATACTGAACATATCAAAATTAATTTGATATAAACAAGAAAAATTTTCATTTTTTCGTGGAAAATATTTCTGCGAACCTCGTAGATAGACCTTGCTTTCCCAAAAATGAAATCAATTGCACCTTCAATATAACATTGACTGAAGTAGTGGCTACCCGTTTCATCCCAGAGAGTATCTTGTATTCCCAGAAAGGCACACTCATAGAAAGCAGATTTTTCCCCTTTAATTCTAGCTGACACAGCTTGTCTCCATATGATTTTTTCTTCTCTCCAATTGAATTTGTTTAGGCCCATTCGAAAGTTAAATGTATTCTGATAATCAATTATTAAAAAAATCAAATAGATGGTATTTGAATTATAATATAAATGATCATCAGAGGGTTAGAGATCAATGAATTTTGACTCAGTGTACTCAAGTTCTAATCAAAGCCAAATTCATTAAAAAAAAAAAAATCATCGGGTAAATAGCCGAGAAATCAAGTGCTTGATTGTTTCATAACCCTGAAATTCTTCCGTCTTACCAAAAAGAAAAAAGATGAAAAAATAAAAAAAGATTTGGTTTTCACCTTGAATGCAATGCCCTTGGCTATGACATTATCAGGATAGGAAGTGAAGGTAGCACTAGTGCTTGACATCTCATGATCACCCCATTCGATACTTGTCAACTTGCTACCTGCTCCTTGTAGGAAAATACAAGGTTTCTTCACAGAAATGGTAACCTTTTCCCTGCAGCCAACCCCAGAAGCAAAATTAATTACAAATGCCGGTATAAAATTTAATGATACGTAATAAATTAAGCTGTATAATGGAAATTGAACATTAATATTGTATTATACGTATATTTTCCCGGAGAAATTCGAATATGTATCCAATGAGAATTCCCCTCCGGAATAGAATTAATGGCACTTTGAACTGAAGTGAAATTTCCATGCCCTGATTTGTCAACAGTGATGGTGTACTTTTTGGAATTTTGACATTCCAAAGCCTTACAGCCACTCCAACAATAGTATTGGAACAATAATAATACCCCAGAAAACAGAAAATAATTGAGATTCTGCATTTTTCTTAACAATGGCCTGTTAAAAATTATTATACAATTACCAGATATGTGAAATGTGATTTATAGCATATATATATATATATATATATATATATATATAGCTTTGTAAAGGAGTTCATTACGTGTGTTTTCAGATAAATTTTTAAATATACTGAATCTATCATGTTATTTATAAACTAACATAATAAAAACATGACAAATCAATTAATAATGCTAAATCACTTATAAATTAACTCGATAGAAATAAATCACATCAATTAATAATATTATAATTTATGAGTGATTTGACATCATTAATTGACATGTCATATTTTTATCGGGTTAGTCTATGAATAACATAGTAGAGTCTGTTTATCTAAGAATTTCTTGTGTTTTCAAATTATATATTTTCTTTAAAAAATGATTTGGCATTGTGCATGTCTGAAAGTAGAAATAGTAAATCAAGATTAGATATACTATATATTGACTAGAAAAGGTGGTAGTGAGGAGTATATTAAGTAACATATCTAGCAACTGGATCTATATAATTATATTAATTCAAGTGATTAAGGAAATTATTGGGAGCTATATCAAAGAAGGCAACCGTTAATTAAAGATTTTGAATTAATTATTTTGTTTTGTAATTTTTATTATTTTTCGTCGTACTTTATATTTAAACTTTTAACCTGATGAGATGATTATATATATATATATATATATATATATATATATATATATATATATATATATATATATATATATATATATATATATATATATATATATATGTATGGTGAGAGGGAGGAAAAGTACATTTACTAAAATATTCTTATTATTTTTTACTAATTGTTCTTATAAATAAATGTTAGTTTGGTAATTTAATGGTTAATAAATTAATTTATTAAATAATAATGCTATTTTTTATAATAGGTAATCATTATTTAATTAGAAAAATATCTATCTATACTTACTCTATATAAATGTATGGTAAGGGGAGAGAAAAAGAATATTTACTAAAATATATTTATTATTTTTGACTAATTGGTCTTATAAATAAAGGTTAGTTTGGTAATTTAATAGTCAATAAATTAATTTATTAAATAAAAATGCAATTTTTTAGGAAAAATAATCATTATTTAGTTAAGAAAGTATAATTAATATATCATATTTTAAAATTAACAATTTACTAATTAATAAATTGCTAATTTCCAATATACATGTGCCTTGAGATAATTGTTAAATATTGAGTAATCTTAAAAATTAAGTATATCTTCTCCTTTTAAATAATAAAAATTTATTATTTTTATCAAAAGAAAAAAAAATCCATTTTCAATTTATTATAATTTATTTTCTTTATTAGTATAATAGATATGAATAAAAATCTATAATTATTTAAGTATGAGTTCATAATTATATAAGTATGATTATAAAAGAAAAATCATTACTGTATTACAAATAAAATAAAAGCTTTTACAAAATGAAATATATATATAACAAATAATTCTTATAATAATTTAAGTGATTATGAAATTTTACTAAATTAATATATAACAAATAATTCTTGTAATAAATACATAAATTTTCTCTATAATTATGCATTAAAAAAAAACCAAAACAATTGTATTACATGAAAAACAAAACAAAACATATCATATTTTTTTGGAAGAGGATGAATAAAAAAAGTTTGATAAAAAAATCTTAAGCACATTGTAACTAATTTAATTTAAATAAAAAAATGAATTCATCTAGAATAAGAAAAAATAAAATAATTATTATTGATATATAGTTAATTACATTTACTTTAAATAAAAAAGAATTCAATTCGAATAATTTATGTTTTTCAATATTTTTTGGAATATTAAGAAGTTAGATAAATTCTTTTAATTTTGATTATTATAATATTAACAAATTAGAAAAATTCTAATTTGACTTTGAAAAAATTTTATTGTTAATTAGAAAAATTATTTTTGGTTCTATAAAAAGATGTAATAGAAAAAAAAAATGCACCATTTAAGAATTCATTTAATAATATTAAGTATTATATGGAGAAAAAATAATTTCTATCTAATGGCAAAGGAAAAAAAAAAAAGACAAATATTATACGAAAAAATAAAAAGTTATTATTTCATAAATAATAACCATTTGATAAATTATTTTTTTTAACTATAGTGGTAATTCATATATCAAATTATTCATGAATATACAATTGAAATTTTAAATATAATATATTGTATTTTATCATTTTATCATTTTATCCATATAATATATAAATGTATGCAAATGGGGAATGAGCACATTTACTAAGATAATCTTATTGATTTTTTTACTAATTATTCTTTTAAATAGAGATTTCTTTAGTAATTTATTAATTAATAAATTAATTTATATAAATAATATGCTATTTTTTAGGATAAATAATCATTATTCAATTAGAAAAATAAATATAAAATTAATATGTTATATTTTAGGATTGAAAATTTATTAATTAATTAATTAGAATTATACAAATATTTATTCAATTAGGAATATAAAAAAATGTAAACACAAAAGAAAAGAAAAGAATGAGTATTAACATAAAAAAATTATTCTAAAAAGTCTTAAAATTGATTTTCATATTCGTGAAATTCTATCTAATGGAAAAAAAAAAAAAAAAAAAAAAAGACAAACATTATGTAGAAAAATAAAAAGTTATTAGTTAAGAAATAATAGCCATTTGATAATTTATTGTTTAACTATAGTAGTAATTCATATATCAAATTATTCAGGAAAATACAAATTAATTTTTAAATATAATATATATTATCTTACCATTTTATTTTCTAATTAGTTATAAAATTTTAAAAATAAAAAATTATTCAATATTATGTATTAAATATTTTTAACAAATTAGGATAAATAGTATTATTATTATTATTATAAACTTTGCAAAAAATGTTCCCTTTTCTTTCTTTTTTTTTTTTTAAGTCACTTCAAAAAATTTTTTATTTGAGATCATATAATATTATAATAATAAAGAGCTATTTATTCTAAGAAAAAAAGTTATCGTTATCTAGAATAATTATGAAAAATTTATTTCAATTCCGGAATCTATATCCCTTTACATCTAGTAAAGTACATACAATAATTTATTTTTGGTTGGCAGTAAATTAGGTAGTGATATATTTATTTTTAGGATTTTGCTATATGTCCTATATATATTTTAATTTTATGAGTTTTAATTAGTATTTCTTTCATATTTTAAGTTTTAGTGTAATTTAATTATATTATATACCCCTTATTTATTTTTGATTAATTATTCTTATAAATAGATGTTTAATTTGTAATTTAATAATTAGTAAATTAATTTATAAAAATAATATACTATTTTTTAGAATAAGCAATCATTATTCAATTAAGAAAGTAATATATAGTTAATATATTATATTTTAGGATTGGTAAGTTATTAATTAATAAATCAATTAGAATTATATAAATATTTATTTAATTAAGAGTCAAACAAAAAAATGCAAACATAAAATAAAAGAAAAAATAAGCATTAACACAAAGAAGAAAAGAAATAGAAATGTTATTTTCATTTTAAAAGAAACAAATTTCCTATGCGTCTTTATTTTATAATAACTATTAATAAAACAAAATGACAAAAAATATCTAATATAGAGGTATATTTACCATGAATAATTGTATGTTATATTATCAATAAGTGGTTGAGAATTTACTATGGAAATATTGGTCAAAAGTGAAAAATCAAATAGAAAGAAAGTTATTTACATTAAAAATATAATTTATAAAAAAATTTTGTTATCTAATGAGTACTATAATTTAAAAAATAATATCATATAATATTTATTTAAATTATTTATATGTCATATAACATTTATACTAATATTTATAGATAAATATTATAGTAATCCTTGCTTTTAATCAAATGGAACCCAACCAATTTTGATACCACCTTATCAAATGGTACCTTCAGAATTAAAAGAATTAAAGATCCAGTTACAGGATCTGCTTGATAAGGGTTTTATTAGGCCAAGTAGTTCTCCTTGGGGTGCTCCGGTCTTGTTTGTAAAGAAGAAAGATGGGTTTTTGAGGTTGTGTATCGATTATAAGCAGTTAAATAAGGTGACTGTGAAGAATAAATACCCCCTACCTAGAATTGAGGATTTGTTTGATCAGTTACAAGGGGCTAGTTACTTTTCTAAGATAGATTTGCAATCGGGTTATCATCAACTTAAGATTCGATTAGAGGACATTTGCAAGACTATATTTAGAATGAGGTATGGGCATTACGAATTCACTGTACTACCATTTGGATTGACAAATGCACCAGTGACTTTTATGGATTTGATAAATCGAGTGTTTAAGCTGTTTCTAGATAAATTTGTGACTGTATTCATTGATGACATGTTGATTTATTCAAAGAGTAAAGAGGAACACAAAGTGTTGCAAACTCTAAGGGAGTATAAACTGTACTCTAAACTGTCTAAATGTGATTTCTGGATGGAACAAGTTTGCTTCCATGGTCATATAGTGAGTAAAGAAGGAATGAAGGCAAATCCTAAGAAGGTAGAAGTGGTGACAAATTGGTCTTGAGCTACAACTGTTACTGAAGTGAGAAGTTTCTTGGGTATGGCAGGTACTATCATCGCTTTATAAAAGATTTTTTGAAAATAACAGTACAGTTGACAAGGCTTATGAGAAAGCAAGTTAAGTTCAAATGGGATGAACCTTGTGAAGAGTGTTTTCAAAAGCTTAAAGAGTGCTTGATCACAACTCCTGTATTGGCACTTCCTGAGGGAAACGAAGGATTTGCCATATACTATGATGCCTCTAAAATTGGTTTGGGATGCGTGTTGATGCAGTATGGGGAAATTATTACTTACGCATCTAGACAATTGAAGTGATATGAGATGAACTATCCAACACATGATCTAGAAATGACAGCAGTCGTCTTTGCTTTAAAGATATGGAGGCATTGCTTATATAGAGAAAAATGTGAGATCTATTTAGATCACAAAAGCCTCCAGTATATCCTAAAGCAAAGAGATTTAAACTTGAGACAAAAGAAGTGGGTGGAATTATTAAAAGACTATGATTGTCAAATACTTTACTATCTTGGTAAACCCAATGTAGTAGCAAATGCGTTAAGCAGGAAGTCCATGGGTAGTCTTTCGATAAGGTGTCACATAACATTTATACTAATATTTATTATATAAATAAAAAGTTTCTTTTAATCAAAGCAAAAGATCTTTCTCCTTTTGTTTCTTTATATAAATAATGTGCATCAACACCATAACATCATATCATAACAAATGGATAAAAATATACTTAAGATAGTTACATATCACTATTTTTTTTTAGCATAGGGAGGAAATCAAATATATATATGAATTTATTACTTAGATAATATATGTATTTACTATTAGGAGTATGATTGCTCACTTTCATGTTAGGTTGTCTAATTGATTGTGATAAGGGTAAAATATGGCCATGCCATTTGGGTCTAGTTGTGTAATATTTGAATGTTTTATAGTTTTCTAACTATAAATGATACTAAGAGACTAGATTTTAGCGTGATGAAATGATATGGGCTTGTTACGGGAATAAGTAGTAATTTAATGATACAATGTGTGATGCTTATTTAGTATATGATTTTATGATGATTAACCTTATTCTAATGACTTAGTTAGAGCCATATGATAACTAAGAGTGTGAGTAAGGAAGTTAAAAAAGGTAGTTTGGAGAGTTACAATGAGAAATAGGGGAAGAAATCGAAAAGGGAAGACTTCCAAGTTGTAAATGGGCCTATGAGCTTGTTAATGGACCTTGATATAATGGGGGCCCAAAATTGAACATAGGGAGGTCGGCCCATTGGGCCTAAAATTGATGCAACATCCAAAATTTGTGTAGAGAAATGGTGGGCCAAAACAATAGGTAAAGCATGTGTAAAGAGTGAGTCTTTGATATTTAGCTCTTTAGTCACGAAGATTGACTAAGTTAAATTCTAAGTAAATGGAGCTCTTACCTTTACCTTACAAGAGTCAAAATCTAATAGGGACACCTAAACCCCCCTTCTGATAACCCTCACCTTTGCAGAGAAATCCTAGCCATCCATCTTGATGCCATCTCAACCCTTCATTCAAGTTAAATCTTGGCCTTTAGATGTAGCTTGATGAATCTTCACCATCCAATTCCATATCTATATAAGTAAAAATGATGTAGAGAAATTCCATTTAGTTCTCTCTACACCAAAAATCCTACACCCAAAAGAAGAAACATTCTCTACCCCACTCAAACAAGAATTTTAGCAAGCTAAGCTAATCAAGGTAAGAAATTATGTCTACCCTTTCTTTTCATGCTTTAAGGTTGACTGTGCTAGTTAAATTACTTAAAAACATTTTTCTTTGGCATCATGGATGAGGGGTTCGGTCAACCTAGGGGGATTATGTCTAGGGTGTGTTTTGATTGATTTTAGATGAAGGAAATCAATTTAGAAGGGTTGAATTGGACTTTGGGAACATGATTTAAATTTGGAGAAATTTTGAGATATAAACATGACTAAGGGAAGAACTTGGCATTTTAATACTATATAATGATGATTGAGTAAATATATGTGTTATGTATAAGCTTAATTTCACATTCTTACAATTAATTTAGAGATTTGATGAGAAATTGAAAGTTTTCCCCAAATTGGGTATGATGGGACAAGTTAGGGTTTATGGGGCAATTGAGAGGTTTTGATTTTTAGAGTTGAAATCCTAAAATATGATGGAACATCTAGCGTCAAATTGATTAGGAATGAGATTAAGTATATATATGATACAGTTAGAGTGTTTCTATCATAAGTTAAAGCATTGAACAAGCAAAGGATATAGTTAATAATACCAGTAGTTACTATTGCTACATGATTGAAATATGATGTGTAGAATCATAAGGAAAAGGCAAAGGGATTGTTCAAGTTCAAGAAGGACATTGAATAAGCCAAGAACAAGTAACCATTAGGAGCATAGGCGTTAGGGTGAGTACTCAATAATATAATGTAATAGCACTATGTTCTTTGCTACTATTAATTGAAATGCTACCATTGATACATGCCTAAAAGGAAAATTGAACATGTATTGCCATGAAATGTGAGCCCTTGAATCCTCCTTATACGATAAATTAAACATAAAGAGCCGCTTACATGATGCCATTATGTACCTAATGTTTGTTATGCCAATTACTTGTTATTGAATGCTTGATACCAATTTCGAACATGCCTCCATGAATGCCATGAAAAGTAGAAACCCCTTTTGGTGTGGTGAAAGACGCCAAACCATGTGCACTTGGTATAAGTCTATGGGTAGGGCGAGAGTACCCGACCTCTGTTAGGGGAGAATGCCTAACTGTGAGATCTGATCAGTCTCGTGTAATGTGATATATGTGAATGAGCAAGGCTTAGGCCACACTCTCCAACTTTTATGAATGGGAAGCTTTTCGCTTCCAAAACCTTCTTATTTATGCTAAATTGCACCTTAAAGTCTCACATGACCACTTTTGAATGTACACCATTCTATTGCTATGTTGGACTAATTCAATTGATAACATCTTACATTGCTTCTGTGTTGCATTATATTATTTTATACTCACTGAGTTATACTCATTCTGTAGTTATTAAAATTTTTCAGGTCCAGGTGATTAGTAGTGAGGCAATCCCGAGTCATACATTTCTCACTTGGGACTTATTGTAGATGTTGTGAAGATGCTTCTTGTATCATTTTGAGGATATATAGTCTAGAGCTCCATGGTGACTGAAGGCATTATATAAATATTCTATTTTGGTTAAGACATCTTAAGTAAATGATAACTTGTATTAAATATGTGTATAACTATGATACTAGTTAAGAATGAGTAGAAAATGTTTGTATTAATTAAAGTTTGATATTATAATCATATGGATAACTTAGTAAAATAATTATTGAGAATTGGTTGCTTTCTAGAGAGAAATGTTTGAATAAGATTTGTAGAACGATAATAGGATCAATGGTGTTATACGAGTTTAGGTGACCTTATGTTATTCTGAACTTTAGGACAGTTACAACCCAAAAATCGGGTCATGATAAGTTGGGTCTAGTTGACGTTAAATCCAATCTCTCAAGAAATCTAATTGCATTTAAGAAAGCCAAGCCAACTTGATACACGTGTACCATAGAAGTTTACATGCTACAAAGTAGCTGCACCATCTTTCAGCCAAGTGAAGTGGTTCTTCATAAGCCCATTTTCGAAGTGCTTTAGGTACATGTGATCCCTTCCTCCTTGGCAAACCATTCAAGATGAAGAACAACATCATGTGAAATTGCAACACGTCACATCCTTGATTCCAACTCAACTACTCACTTTGTGTCAGATTTAGGGTAACGCTTACACACACGTGTAATATAAAATAGATAACACAATAGCTTAGGATCAATCCCAACTAACACATTAGGGGATGTCACTCTCAGTCACATTACTCACCAACCAAAAGAAAGAATTCACCAAGTATAGAATGCTTAAGACATCACCAGCCAAAAGTAGTTGATTTTATAACTTTTCATCCTTTATTTCCTCTAAAATCTTCTTGGTCTGCAAGAAGTCATTTTCTTTCTCAAGACCTTAACCTCCATTGTTGCTATTGACTTTAGTATTAGAGTGCCTTAGCCAAGCTAAGACTTGGGTCTTCGATGCTCTTCTTTTCATTTTGCAGAATCAATTTAGATAAACTATCCAAAGATAAGTCCAACCTAACACGAAAGTGTCTAACCCAGTCTCCATTTTGAAGATCAGTTTGGCTCTAACCATGCATGATCTAGTGATTCCTAATTAATTTTTGAAGTTTGAACTTGCAACATAATAATAATCTTTAAAATGATTTCAATATTGTTAAATTAGAATTCATTAATTTTGTAAATATTAGCTACAAATATGTATATTGGATGTTGGCTAATCACCAAAATTTTTAAAGTTATATTAGATCTAGTTCTTTTACCTATTGCTTATATAATTCCAATTCTGTGATCTTTATAAAATTCATTGCATTTTAAATAAGTTTAAAAATGTTTCCTTATCCTGGTGTATATTTATACATTTCCAAAAAAAAAAACATATATATCTATATATATATATATATATCCTTTGTGCAATATATGCATCTCTCCTTTATGAGAGTTCATTCTCCCATAGATGAGCTAATAGAGGTGGGTTGAGATTTTGATCTCCTACATTGATGGTGTAAGAGCATTCCCAAGAGCCTCCCTATCCTTTGTTGTTCTTTAAAAATAGGAAGTCAAATTAATTTTAATTATTCCAACAATCTGTTAAACTAAACTCATTTTTTAAAATTTATAAAGAGTTACTTTCTCTCTTTCTAAATTTAAGGAGCGAGAAAATGGCTCCTAACTATTTTTTTATTAGTTTCTTTTTTTATTTATTTCTTTCTCATTCTCTCTACTTATTTTTTTTCTTAAATATTTTTTTAATAAGAAATTATATAGAGAGTGAAACAGAAAGTATTATTAGAGTATACATAATTTTTAAGATAAATTAAAATAAAGAATTGAATTATTTATATTATAATAGAGAGTGAAACTAAAAGCATTGTTAAGATACTCTAATGTCTTTGTGGAGATATAAAAAATAGTGTGCCTTTTCAAAATTGTCATAGTTTTAAAATATATACATATCTCTTTTCTATCTATGTTTATGTTTATATATTTCAAAAAAAATTAAAAAAGGCGAAATTTCATGATTAGCATATTTGAAGTTTTTTGAAGGGAAAGGAGCTTCAGAAATAAAACCGCTAACTAAATTTTTACGGTGGAAGAAATATTCAACAAATAGACCACTATTCCAAGAGGTCTTTTTTTTTCCCCCTTCTATTGTTTGATTGCAACCAATGATGTAAAGTAAGAAAATAGCAAAAAATAAATAATTTAATTACTATTACTATTATTATTATTTTGTAAATTTGGCTTGGACTAACACTTACACTAAAGACTTCTCCGTGCTGAAAGCCACTCCAACACTACTAACCAAAAAAGCTCATTGGTACTTTAATTTTAATTCGCACATGTAACTCAAATATGTATATTAAAAGAAAGAATTGATCATAATTTCACTTTCAAGTAACCAAACAATGGACTATAATTAAACAATGTCGTTTGTTTAGACTATTATTAGAAGCAACGTTTAGAACAGTGAAATAAATTAAAACATCAAGAATTAATTAATATTATCAGAATTTAGGTATTTTGGCAAGCCATCCACCTTCATCTCCATCTATGAACGAAGTATCCAAATATTTATTGAGCTGATCCGCACTGAGTTTCTTCATCCAGGGCACTCGTTTTGAAGTATCAGCTCCTCTTCCATTGTTATTGGCCTCTACATATGTAAAATTACTTCTGCATAGACAAATTATTGCCCATCCAGACATAAGCATTTGGAAATAGATTTAAGTTTAATTATTGAATTAGCATTTAGGAAAATATTTAAAATGGATTAAAATTTTAATTAGTCTTACTCGTGGTGAACATAGTTCCAAGCACTCCAACCTTCAGGAACTATGACTTCTGATAAGGTCGAATGACTAACAATCACAGTAGAATAAGGTCCCCAAGCTCTTCCAAGATAAGCTTTACCTGTTCCACTGATTACACAATTTTTGAACACAAATCCACTCTCATGTTCTGGCCATTCTTTTTTCTGTGCCGTTATACACCCACGTAATCCTGGCTCGTATTTTCCTATGTTAACTGATATGTCACAATTCTGCATATTTATAAAAATACTGAACATATCAAAATTAATTTGATATAAACAAGAAAAAATTTCATTTTTTCTTTTAAAATATTTCTGCGAACCTCGTAGATAGACCTTGCTTTCCCAAAAATGAAATCAATTGCACCTTCAATATAACATTGACTGAAGTAGTGGCTACCCTTTTCATCCCATAGAGTATCTTGTATTCCCAGAAAGGCACAATCATAGAAAGCAGATTTATCCCCTTTAATTCTAGCTGACACAGCTTGTCTCCATATGATTTTTTCTTCTCTCCAATTGAATTTGCTTAGGCCCATTCGAAAGTTAAATGTATTCTGATAATCAATTATTAAAAAAATCAAATAGATGGTATTTGAATTATAATATAAATGATCATCAGAGGGTTAGATATCAATGAATTTTGACTCAGTGTACTCAAGTTCTAATCAAAGCCAAATTCATTAAAAAAAGAAAAAAAAATCATCGAGTAAATAGCCGAGAAATCAAGTGCTTAATTGTTTCATAACCCAGAAATTCTTCCGTCTTACCAAAAAAGAAAAACTATTAATAAAAAAGTTAAAAAATAAAAAAAGATTTGGTTTCCACCTTGAATGTGATGCCCTTGGCTACGACATTATCAGGATAGGAAGTAAAGGTAGCACTAGTGCTTGTCACCACATGATCACCCCATTCAATACTTGTCAAATTGCTACCTGCTCCTTGTAGAAAAATACAAGGTTTCTTCACAGAAATGGTAACCTTTTCCCTGCAGCCAACCCCAAAAGCAAAATTAATTACAAATGCTGGTACAAAATTTAATTATATGTAATAAATTAAGCTATATAATAGAAATTAAAGATTAATGTTATTATACGTATATCGTCCAGGAGAAATTTGAATATGTATCCAATGAGTATTCCCCTCAGGAATAGAATTAATGGCACTTTGAACTGAAGTGAAATTTCCATGGCCTGACTTATCAACAATGATGGTGGTGTACTTATTGGAATTTTGGCATTCCAAAGCCTTACAGCCACTCCAACAATAGTGTTGGAACAGTAATAATACCCCAGCAAACAGAAACGAATTGAGATTCTGCATTTTTCTTAACAATGGCCTGTTAAAAATTATTATACAATTACCAGATATGTATATTGTGATTCATTGCATATATATATATCCCTGTGAAAGAGTTCATTATGTGTGTTTTCAATATATTTCCTTTAAAAAATGAATTTGCATTGTGTGTATCTGAAAGTAGAAATAGAAACCAAAATTAGATACGCTGTATGTTGACAAGAAAAGGTGCTGGTAACATATCAAGCAGCCGGATCTATATAATTATATTAATTCAAGTGATTAAGGAAATTATGTTGACAAGAAAAGATGCTGTAGTGAGGTAACATATCAAGCAGCCGGATCTATATAATTATATTAATTCAAGTGATTAAGGAAATTATTGTGAGGTATATCAAAGGAAGAAACCGAATTAAAGATTTTGACTTAATTCTTTTGTTTTGTAATTGTCATTATTTGTCGTTGTACTTTAATTATATTTAAACTTTTAACCTAATGAGATGATTTTTTTTAGTATATTTATAAATATAGCTGTTTATATTTATATAAACTTTTAACCTAATGAGATGATTTTTTTAGTATATTTATATATATAGCTAGTAATCAAAGCAAAAGATCTTTGATTACTGCTGGGTTTTCCTCTCCATTAATTTGTATCCAAAAAAATCAAAGCAAAAAATCTTTTTCCTTTTGTTTCTCTATATAAATAATGTGCATCAATACCATAACATCATATCATAACAAATGGATAAAAATAAACTTAAGATAGGTACATAGCACTATTTTATTTTAGTATGAGGGAGCAGAAATCTAATATGAATTTATTACTTATGCTGTATACGTACTTATCATTAAATTATGTCTTAATATACACGTAACACTATTTCTTAAAAAAAGAAACTATGGTAACATTTCAACTAGTAAATTATAGGGTTTTATACAAAGAAAAAAGAAACACAACAATTAATTAAGAAAATAGATGATAGCATACATAAAAGATGAATTCAGGGTGTGCAAAGAAAAATTAAAAAACAAAACCACAAATAAGTTGGATTAATCAAAATGAAGTATATATAAATATAAATAGAATATATAATTTATATTATTGCATATAAAAGTATTATATATAACTTATTTTATATTATATAAATATTTATTATAATACAATGTAAGTTCAATTATTTAAATATTAAATAAATTAATTAATTCATTAATATAAAACTAGTCGAGTGATCAAAATACTTACTATTGGTGAAATGCATTTTAAACATAACCATATCCATGAGTGATCAAAATACTTAATCATTAATCATGGAATAACTCTCACAAATGAAATTATTTGAATATATTTTACTTTTGCTCTAAAGAAAATCATTTGAAACAGGTGTTGAAGGAAAATAAAAATAAAAATAACAATGGGAATTTTACAATTAAGACTATTATTCAAAATTCTTTCTGACCCCTTTTTATTGCGCAATGCACCCAAACTTCACTTACTGCTTACTATAGCCATTACGCGCTTCTCATAATTCGGTTTTGTTCACTTTGCAATTTGCATGCTTAGAGAGTTCCCAATCTGATTGTGTATTATTTATAGACTACAGTTTAAGCTCTCAGGCACTCTTAAGTCTAAAGTCAAGAAATTGGTGGCCAAAACAGATGGCCATCTTTTTCATTGCATTGATGGCCTTTGACAAGGAATTGGTCGCACCGAATTTCTAGACTTAATTTCGATTCTACCAATTTCAAATAGAAAATTTCTTATTTAGATCATATTCATATAAATTTATTTCACATTTTTTTGACTAATTTAGTATACCAAAAGTGTACGCAGGTTTATTTCCAAAGAAAAATATGTTAAAAATCAATTTCATATTGAAAAAATATATAAAAAATGCATAAATATATAATGATTTGAATTTGATTATCTAATTGGTTAGATCTAATTTTTTAGTAATGATTAATTTAAACTCAATTCATTTGTAAACTTAACTTATACCCATTCAAGTCATCTCTACATTTTCAATTCAATTTCTATCAAAATAAATAAATTAGGTGACTTTAAATACATTAGGTGACTTGGCAATCCAACCATCCTCATCAATATATGACATATTCACAAATTTGGTGAGCTGAAAAAGCATCGAATTTCTTCAACCAACATATAGTGGCCTCCACATATGTTATATTTGATCTGCAATTAGACTAATAACACCAAAATTAAACATTAGTTAATCTGTTATTAATAATTAAGAAGTTAAATTGAAAATCACCAATTATTAAAAGACTTACTCATAACTAATGTACGTAGTGCCAAGCATCCCAACCTTGAAGGACTACTGCATCTGATATTGTTGAGTTATAAATAATCACAGTAGAATAAGGTCCCCAATCTCTTCCAGTCCCTATGAATTCACAATCTTCGTACACAAACCCACTGGCCATGCCTTCTTCTGGGCTGTTATGCACCCACCAAAACCCGGCTCTGGTTCTCAATTATCTTCTTATATTAAGAGATATTATGCATTTCTGCCATAGCGGGATAGACTTAATTAGCTACACCTAATTATACACTAAAAGTGCGTTTGATAAACTGTAATGAAATACAATATAATATAATTAAATATATTTTTAGTTTAAACATCATACTAAAAATACGTTTGATTACATTACATTATAATTCATTACGGTTTACCAAATATTACCTAAATTTAATAGGAAAATTATATATGGGTGTACAGAAGATATTGTGTCTTTACAACTGGCAAAATAATAGACATATTTGTATCAAAATTTCAAAATACCAACCAATAATTGATTTGATGTATAAAAAGATAACTACATCAAGAATAACTAAGAATTTTTCTCTGCCATATATTTTGATTAAAGATAATTAGTAAAATTTATTTTTAAAAGTGAAGCA
This sequence comes from Reutealis trisperma, assembly GCA_947687605.1. Classification (NCBI taxonomy): domain Eukaryota; kingdom Viridiplantae; phylum Streptophyta; class Magnoliopsida; order Malpighiales; family Euphorbiaceae; genus Reutealis; species Reutealis trisperma. The sequence continues at coordinate 6,294,097 of CANTUT010000033.1, read as the reverse complement.
CTATGTATAACAGTTTCAAAACAAATGAATAATTAGCACTCTCAAATTAGTTTTTACATTAAAATATAAAATAATATTTTTTCGAAAAAACAGTTTCAATATCTTAATGCTAAATAGATCCATGATAATGTAGTATATACATCATACATGTACTTCATAAATAGATTGACTGGCGCCGTAAATAAAATCCGTAGCACCTTCAATGTAGCATCCACTGAAGTAATGACGGCCTTTATCATCAAAAAGGGGATCTTGTATTCCAACAAAGGCACAATGGTAGAAAGCAGATTTATCCCCTTGTATTTTAATTGCAGTAGCTCGATCTTTTCCAGATTATTTTGTGTGGTGAACTAATTTGTAGGCTATACATAATTAAGAGTACTTAAACACTAATTAAATATAAGTCTTCCAGTGCTGCGGATGTACTAATCTAGTTAAAATATCCTAATACATCTCCTTATTCTTAATAATCAATATTTTACTTAAAAATCAAGTCTCCAGGTAAAAAAGAAAAGATGACCAAATCACTAGCAATCTGACATTCATGGTTCGAGTGGTTTTACCCATGAAAATTCCAATGTAATATGCTTTATCTAATACATCATGTACAGATCGTCCAACGACAATACGTTTAGTTAGCTTTTACCAATGAAACGCTGGTGCGACGCAGAGCAAGTAGTTTTACGTTAATTGTTACTGGCTGTCGTTCGTCGAACGACAACAACTTTAATCTCACGCAAATTGATGACTCGCTTTGGGCCGGATAACTGGGCGGACATGAATCTCATTTGAGTAAAAACTTTGCCCTTTTCTCTCACATGATCCAATCCATAGATTTCTTTTTCAGTTTATCTTGTTTTCCAATTGACCAATTCAGGGTTACTTTATTTTTATAAATAATATGTATAAAATTATTTTAAGAAGTCAGCATTCGAACTCCTGTTCTACTGCACAAGCACGCACTCAAATAATAATAATAACAAGAAGATTAACCAAATTTGAGGTTTGAAAGACATATTTTATATAGAAAAGAAAGAAGAAGAAGAAAGTTGAAATGTGTCCCAATTGTACCTTAAAAATAATTTTGCTTGCATTACTTTTCGTACAAGATTAATTGGATTGGTCTTTATCCACCCATAATTTGATGAGCACACCATTTTGAGTTTTGATTGGAGGAATGTACCCATCTTTTCTCCATTCATTATTAAAAAGACTTTCAAATTAGTTTTTTATATAATAAATAAATGTTTATATATTTTTAAACATAACTATATCTACTTAAAATTATCCAATTCAACAGTAATTGTTTAAAAAAAATTACCATTTAAAGAATTGTCAATTTTGAGCTTCGGAAAAAATAAAAAATAATCATATTGAGAATGGATATAGCGTTTATAACATTAATTTTCATTATTTAATTCTAATTGAATTGAATTATATGCCAAACAAGAAAACATGAGCACCCAGATATATGCTACATTATTGCTATCTTTTTGGATAAGACCCAACAAGATAGAGAAGATTCTGCATTTGAATATGAATCAAAAGAACTGCAAATGAATAGAGCAGAAGCAAGAAATTTTACGTGATCACCTGAATATGAATTGGGCATCTTCTCAAAAGGTTCACCATAATGGACAACCGAAGCCGCAAAACAGATGAAAAGTTTGTGCTTTGTAATGCAAAACAAAGAAAATAGATTCTCTTCTTTCCTTTTTTTTTTTTTCTTTTTTTTTCCAATTGCTTTTTGCTTTTAACTTATCTTTTGTAAAAACTCATTTGATGTGAGAGATTTTAAATAAAAATTATAAAATTTATGAATTTATACTAAATTCATTATTTAACAATTCAAAAAATGATCAAAATTCATCACATTCCAAAATTCTTCATTTTTGAAAATTTTAATTTCCCACCTTATAGATGGGAAAGTTCAAAATTCACCATTGTTTTTACATATGAGAGATTGTGATAATTTTTTTTTATTCTAAGATTATCTATAATAATTTTTAAATATGAAGAATTGTGATAATTTTTTTTTATTTCAAGATTGTTTATAATAATTTATTAATTTTATAATCAATTCAAACGGTAAAATTTTTAAAATTTATAGATTTCACAATTCATAAATTTAAAATCCATAAATTTTATTAAATTCATAAATTTAAAAATCTCCCAACCTAAATAAAAATATATTTTGTTATGCTTAATGGATATAATAAAATAGACTCCATCATGTGCTGCTAACATAGATTATTCTTGAATCATTCCCCTTTTTTAGATTATTCTTGAATCGTTGCCCTTTTTTTATTTTTTAACTTTTGTCTTCAATTAATCTATGGTGGCATTTTTTCTACTATTTTGTCACTAATTTTTTTTTTATTTAGATAGAATTCCCAAGAATTGATATTAATTGATATATTTACCATCCATTAAATATAATTAAATAAATGAAATAAGGTATTATTAAGTCAAACAAAAAAAATTCTCATGAAATTATATACAAATCAAACACACAATTATTTTTCAGAAAGTTTACTTCTTAGAAAATAACTTACTAAAAAATTTAATTTTTAAAAAGTATACCAAATGATATGTTAAATAGTAGTCTCAAGTTGCGGGAGTCAATCATAGAGTAGGGATGTTTATTATTTGGCTTGTCTCGCTAAATCGAACCAAGTCAAATTATATTAAACAGTTTTAATTTGATTTAATTTTCTAACTGATTTGATTTGATTTGATTTGAAATTAAAAAAAAAAATTAACGATTGAGTTTGGTTTTAAGATAATTAGAAAAGTTTAAATCGTTTATATATATATATTGATTTGTTTTTACTTATTTACGCTTCTAACAAATTATATTTATACAATTTTTTATCTACCTTAATTATTTTTTGTTATTTGCTAGATATCTTTCTTCTATTCTTTACTATCTCATCATGATTTAGCTATTATATTTATGTTATTGGAACGTGTTTGACTTATTTATATTTAATATTTTTTTTGTTCTATTTTATTTAGAATATATTTTTTTTATAAAATTTAAGAATGTATTAAATAGTATGTTATTTTTCTTTTTATACTTTTTATTAAATATAATTAAATTTTATTTTCTTAAAAAATTAAATTAATATTCAAAGACAAAATAAATATAAAAGGTAAAAGAATATTACAAATAGAATATGACATTTTTTAAAACATTTCAAAAAGAAAAATATTCCAAATAAAATGGGACGAAGGGAGTAGTTTGCTATAAATTCACAATATTTTGATATGTTTTTATATTAAGATCATTTGATGAAAATGTTTTACAAACTGAACCAAATCGTTTTATTACAGGTTAGTTTAATTTGATTTTTTTATAGGTAAACAATTTATTTTGGTTTGCAAATTTTTCAATCCTTCATTTTTAGTTTCGTTAGAAATATTTTTTTAAATCACACAAATTAGAGTGTACACAGTTTTATTTGAGACCCTTTGATATCAGATATGCTATTATTATGATATTTAAATCTCACCGTTCAATAATCTAATAAATATTCTTTTAGAAAGCCCAAACATTGAGAAATAAATATTCTTTTACGAAGAAGAAAGTGGCTTTTGTCCCACAAGAATATACAAAGAAGGAAAACATTTACTAACTCGAGTCTCTCAATAAAATTCTTAGCCCGCCAAAATGGCTAATTACATAAGAATAAACCAATAAAATTCCTTGAGAAAGTTGAATACTGATTCAGTGATTTGAAAGGCAGAAAATTAATCTCACATCAAGAAAGCAAAAATTTTATGTTAGTTCATAAAATTTAACTAATATTAAACTGATGCATATCATAATAATAATTTAATAAAAAATATAATTGACAATACGTAATATAAAATTTAAAAATTCTGTTAATTTATTAATTAATTATATTTATACTAATTAATTTTTTTAAGAATTAAAAATCATTGTTTGATTAGGACAATAACTTGTTAAATGCTTTTTTAATATTAGAATCATTATCTAATTAGAAAAATAATATATTAATTAATTCAAATAAAAATATAAAAATTACATATCAACATAATATCCATGTATCAAAAATAAATATATATGTCAAAAGAATAAAAAATACACATGTCAAAAAATTTTATATCCCAGGATATATATATATATATATATAAAAGGGAAATTCAATATTCAACATTACCCTAAAATTTGACCATCAAGTGACAATCTGATAGTAAATAATTTAAAATCCCGATTAAGGTCTATTTTATATCATCTTTAATTTTTTTATTATAATTTATTAAAAATTTAGAAAAATAAATTTATAAAACAAACAAAAATCATTTTTTATCATTTTTTTCCTGACATAAAATTTATTCTTTAATTTTAAAACATTAAATAAAAAATAAATAAATTTTTATTTCGTAATTGAAAATAAAAATCCTATGAAGTCCTTAAATAAACTTCATTGAGAATTTTGGATGGACTAAAAGAGATATAAATATCTAAAAGGTTCTCAACAGAAGAGATTGGCCAGATTCAAAACTGGTAGGCTGGTAGCTCAGTCACCGCCACGAGTATGAACGTGACATTCATGCAGTCCATGCATGGATTGCAAGTGACATATTACATGCATACATAATAATTATATACATTTACTTTGCGGCATTATTTAATAATAAACATAAAGTCATTTTCCATGGATGTAAACAATAAAGCACCTCTGCGGTTTACTTGTTTCATTTAAAAGGAAATTTCCTCGTACACTAAGAAGAGAAGAAGAAAAACAGAGGAAGCATAAAGTGTCAAAAGCTTCAAGAACCTAACATCACCAACCGCACAAGCACAGACCACCTTATCTGGATAAGTTACTTGATTCGATATTTTATTCCATTTCTTGATGGGCCCATTTCAAATTTTCCCTATAAATATGTGCTTATTCCTCCCATAAATCCCATTCCCTTCTGTACAAGCTGTTCTTGTTTTTCTATACCGAGTTTCATTATTTGCTATTTTTGGTCTCTGTGATCTCTCTTTAATTCGTTTTCTATTATTTGCCAAGTTTGACATTGTAATTACAGTTTCCATATTTGTGAATTGAATCAAAGATTGAATATTAACTTACCTTTAACGGTGTACAGAATCTTGAAATAAAAAAAAATCCTCCAAACGGTTCTACTGCTATATCGGTGCTCTTTGAAATTTTTTATATTATATATATATACTCCCTTTTTGGTTCTTCTTGCTTCATATTGAGAACCAGGGTTTTCTTTTCTCTAGCCTCTTCTACTCTTGCTCCTTCAATACTCTGCTTTTGCTCTGTTTTTACTCTCTGTTTTTGTTCTATTTCTTATAGTTATGGCTCCACCAAATGATCCTGCCAATTCACTCCTTAAAGTCTCTCGATCAGAGATTTTAGACAAATGTTTTGATTTGTCAAGTGGGAATTTTAGTGTCAAAGGCTTCCCATTGCTCTCGGAGGTTCCAAGCAATGTCACTTTTTCTCCATTTTCCTCTCTCTGTAACTCCTCTGGGTCTGATGCCTCACTTCCCTTGCTCCAGCGTGTTCACTCTGTGTCTCACATGGGAGGTTTCCTTGGGTTCCAAAAGGATGGACCGTCTGATAGATTAACAAACTCCCTTGGAAAGTTCACTGGTAGGGAGTTTTTGTCCATTTTTAGATTCAAAACTTGGTGGTCTACTATGTGGGTAGGCAGTTCTGGGTCTGATTTGCAAATGGAAACCCAATGGGTTCTCCTAAATGTCCCTGAAATAAAGTCTTATGTTCTAATAATCCCTATAATCGAAGGAAGTTTTAGGTCGGCTCTTCATCCTGGCAAGGATGGACACGTGATGATTTGTGCTGAAAGTGGCTCTACCCAAGTGAAAATTTCAGCTTTTGATGCTATTGCTTATGTTCATGTCTCTGAAAATCCTTACAATATCATGAAAGAGGCTTATGGTGCCCTTAGGGTCCATCTCAACACCTTTAGACTTTTGGAAGAAAAAACTGTTCCTTCTCTTATTTACAAATTTGGGTGGTGCACTTGGGATGCATTTTATTTAACAGTAGAGCCTACTGGTATATGGCATGGTGTGAAGGAATTTGTTGAAGGTGGTGTCTCTCCAAGATTTCTTATAATCGATGATGGCTGGCAAAGTATCAATCTTGATGGTGAGAACCCAAACCAGGACACTAAAAACCTTGTTCTTGGTGGGACTCAAATGACAGCCAGGCTTCATAGACTTGATGAATGTGAGAAATTCAGGAAATACAGAGCAGGGTCCATGTTGGGTCCTAATCCTCGAACATTTGATCCAAAGAAGCCTAAGATGCTAATTTCTAAGGCAATTGAACTTGAGCATGTTGAGAAGGATCGTGACAAGGCAATTCAATCAGGTATTACTGATATATCCATTTTTGAAAGGAAAATTCAACAGTTAAAAAAAGAATTGGATTCCATGTTTGAAGAAGAAGAAGAAAAAGTTGTTTCTGGCGAAGGAAGCGGAAATTGTTGTTTTTGCAAGAAGGAGAATTATGGCATGAAGGCTTTTACAAGGGATTTGAGAAAAAAATTTAAGGGCTTAGATGATATATATGTGTGGCATGCTCTTTGTGGTGCTTGGGGTGGAGTTAGGCCAGGATCTACTCATCTGAAATCAAAGATTGTTCCTTGTAAATTGTCTCCCGGTCTTGATGGGACAATGAATGATCTTGCTGTGGTTAAAATTGTTGAAGGTGGCATTGGGCTTGTTGATCCTGACCAAGCTGGAGACTTTTATGACTCTATGCACTCTTATCTTTCAAGTGTTGGTATTACAGGTGTGAAAGTTGATGTCATTCATGTAAGTTGTCCATAAATCAACTATCATATTATTTTCTTTTTATTATTGTTGTTACCCATTTTCCGAGCCTCAAGATAGGCGAGACTCGTGTACCCAAAATGTCCTTATGTATTACTTAAATTTTTTCTATGAAATTCAATTATTTATTTATTTATTAACTAAATTTTCAAATACAGACCCTTGAATATGTATCTGAAAAATATGGAGGCCGTGTTGAGCTTGCAAAGGCTTATTACAAGGGGCTTTCAGATTCAGTATCAAAGAATTTTAAAGGAACTGGACTCATTTCTAGTATGCAACAATGTAATGATTTCTTCCTCCTTGGGACAAATCAGATTTCCATGGGAAGAGTAGGTAAGAGACTCCAACATCGCAGTCTTCTTTAAAATTCAAAATCTTTAAAAAGATGGGATTATCAGGTTTCAATGGAACTAATTGGATAAAATTTTACTACAGGTGATGACTTCTGGTTCCAGGATCCAAATGGTGATCCAATGGGAGTTTATTGGTTGCAAGGAGTTCATATGATTCATTGTGCCTATAACAGCATGTGGATGGGACAGATTATACAACCTGATTGGGATATGTTCCAATCTGACCATCTGTGTGCCAAGTTTCATGCTGGATCAAGGGCTATTTGTGGTGGACCAGTCTATGTCAGTGATTCTGTGGGTGGTCATGATTTTGAACTCCTCAAGAAACTTGTTTACCCTGATGGTACCATTCCCAAGTGCCACCACTTTGCGCTGCCTACCAGAGATTGCCTCTTCAAGAACCCTCTATTTGACAAGAAAACAATTCTCAAGATTTGGAACTTTAATAAGGTAGGATTAATTTAATCTTTCTCCAAGATTTAGATTTTGTCAATGTCTTAATTTTGGTCAAGAAATTATTTAATAAGATTATACAATTCATGAAAGAAATTAAACTCTATTATTGCCATACTATTTTTGCAGTATGGAGGTGTGATTGGAGCTTTCAACTGCCAAGGAGCTGGATGGGACCCTAAGGAGAAAAGAATTAAAGGCCACCCTGATTGTTACAAGCCAATTTCTTGTTCAATTCATGTCAATGACATTGAATGGGACCAAAAAACAGAGGCTGCCCAAATGGGTAAAGTAGCGGAGTACATAATCTATCTAAACCAAGCACATGAACTACTCACTATGACACCAAATTCTGATCCAATCCAAGTTACTATCCAGCCATCTACATTTGAGCTTTTCAGCTTTGTTCCAATCAAGAAATTAGGACCCAATACCAAATTTGCTCCCATTGGCTTAACCAACATGTTTAATAGTGGTGGCACAATTCAAGGATTGGAGTATTTTGTATCTGGAGCTGGGACTAATGTCAAGATTGAAGTTAAAGGTGAAGGAAATTTCTTGGCCTACTCAAATGTTTCTGCAAAGAAATGTTTGTTGGATGGTGTTGAAGTGAGCTTTGAGTGGTCTGCTGATGGCAAGCTCAGCTTAGATCTTCCGTGGAATGAAGAAGCCGGTGGTGTATCTAATGTGGCTTTTATGTTTTGATTTGTCTAAATTAGTCTAATTGTCTTGTGTTTAGTCCATAGTCATGGTTAAGAAGTTGAATGTCGTGGCAATGAAATATCCTAAATAAACCAAAGTCATTAATTAATTAATCATTGAAAAATGAACTTTTCTATTTATAGTTGTAAGGTTTCTTATTTCAGGATATTTTATTATTTTGTTACACTTTTAATTATTGACATCTGCTTGTTTTGAGTTTGTTATTGTTTTTGTTCAATTTTCGTTTCATTAATAATGACAAATTAGTGTTATTACAGAGCTCTTATTTCTGTTTAATAATGGAATGATATGGAAATGGAAAAAAAAAATGAATCATCATCAATCAAACAGGGAATATGCTTCAGAAAGCATGGTTCAAACTTGAATTGTTTCATTAGTATAAATTGGAAGAAATAGTAAAAACATTTGTTACTTTCAACTCATGCCTATCTTATTAAGTCATAAAAGAAAATGAAGATAATTAAAAAACAAAAAAAAAAAAAAGCCACATTTGATTTGTTTTTATTATTCAATAAAATGAAATAATATTGTATCGTTTGTCTTAAAAAATAAATATATTTTTAATTTACTCATAAATAATGATATTAAGATATATAAATAGATTCTTAATTTGATGAAATTTAATATATTATTATGTCGATATCTTTTTTCCATCAACAAAATATTAATTATATTTGGATATCATTATTCATACGAAACCCATAAAAGATAGTTATATGACATCACATTAGGTTTAGGATAATAGATTGCATACCAAATTTATTTTTAAAATGATTACTCATCAAATTAATAAAATCGGAAAAGAAGTTTTTAATTTTTTAAATGTCAATGCATCTACACTATAAACATCATACTCAAATATTTTCCTCCTTTTTTAATATTTTATATGACATAAAAATAATAAATAAATAAATAAAATTTTCTCGAGCTTGATGTATTTTTAAAATAATCTCACCTCACTGTTAAGTTAAGGAACCTAGTTTGTAAAAATCTAACGTATAAATAAATAATGTAGTAATAACGTACCCTGCACTCGCTAATTCATAACTCTTTTAACTTGCCATTCGTTGCAATTTGGAGTTCACATGTGGCTCCGAGCTGGCATAAGTGGATAACGCAATGACTGTGCTCCACATATATCTGGCATAAATTGCCATTCTTGCCCTTCAACCTTTTCCTCTTTATCTAAATTTATCTTAGCACTATATATAGAATTTAATGACACATATTCAATTTCAAAACTGGCTAAAAAAAAAATCAGTCAAAATGATCAAATGCATTTCTGTTAATATTCCCATTACTTTGTGAATTTTTAATTGGGACTGATGAAATTACTTCTAAAATTATAAAATGTTGATTTTTTAAGCTTCACTCTGTGTTGAATGTAATATTTACGGTATAGCAATTAACATTTGTATAGATGAAGGTTCTTGAAGCAATTAAGAGAAAGATAATATTACATGTGAGGGATAGAGAAGGCATGAGAGAAGAAGTAGGCTGTGCAGTTATTAATGCACCGATAATGAGAAAATTGTAATATGTCCAGTTATGATATACCATACTACAAAGAGAAAATAGAAAGTGAGAGAATTAAAAAAAAATTGAAATGAGGTTGAAAAATTTTATAACAAATTATGTGAAAAGACTATTTATAGTGATCGATAAATTATTATTATATAATAAAATAAAATTCACATTTCATTACATATACGAAATCAATAAATCATAAAATGAATAAATGATACGTGTATTAGAAAATACAAAATTTACATTTAAACGAATTTAAAAAAAAAAAAAGTTACACTTGATATCTAATTCAAATAGTAAAAGTATTTATTTTTTAGAGTGAAAGATTTTGTGTTCAAAATCTCTCCTTTGTATTAGGTGAAATTTTACCTTTATAACGAATATTAAGAAATAATTAGTCCTATTATATAGCTCACGGAGTAATAAGTTTCTCGTGAAAAAAAAAAAAAAAGGAGAGATTGGTGTCTATTTGAGCAGTCCCCACTCCCAATCCATCAAATCGTGCCTCTAATTCTGGAACCTGTATATAAATGGTGGACCATATGCACGGGTAGAGTAATATTTCGTCGGCTTAAGCCCCTTGTTTTTTCCCAGATACTATAAACCAAATCCAAGCACACCATGAAACTTCGAGACATTCAAAGTGAAAAAGCCACGAGTCATTTGCCTGTGGGGACGCGTTTATCATAATTTCCTTACTTAGAGTAATTTAGATTATCCATGCCCTTTTGGTCGGCCCAATTGAAAAAAATTATTAAACCACGTACTCATTAAAACATCAAACTTAACTAACTAAACTAACTTTCAACCCCCAATTGAAAAAAAAAATTAAAATTAGCATATCATACATTTGACTTCCGAAAATCTTAATATGGATTTGTGTTTCTGATTTTTGTGAAGTAAATTAATAAATTTATGTACGTTAACCCACAAATAATTAACCATCAATCATTTGGCCAAAAAAAAATCATTTTTTAAAAATAAAATTGCGAGTTGAACTCCTTATATTAATGGGATTCATTATAAGAGAAATGATTTTCAGTAATTAATTAATCATCAATTACAATTAATATTTGAATGGCAATGTGGGCCGGATATATGTATGTTACTATGCACAAAAATTATAAGAAAAAAGAAAGAAAGAAATCAAAAGCTTGGAACGAAGAAAGTGAAAGGGTGACTACAGACTAGTCCATTTGCTGTTGAAGCACGTGTAACCAATTTTTAGCTTATACAATTGCATACATTATCCATGCTTTTTATTGTCGGTCCAATTTTATAAAAGAAGATAAAGAAAAGTGGATTGATCTTGTTAGACTCAACCGCTCCATCTAACTAATTAACTGAAATAAACTGCCATATAAATTAAGATTTTGAACAATATCTTTTGTTCCCAATTTCCAAACTTAATTTTGACTCCTAAATGACTTTGGTTTTATGTGAAGGGAAATATCATATGCGACACAAGCTTATAATGCTGCATGGTATGGTAATTGATACATGCAAATGCTAATAAATGACACATTTATCCATCGTTCATGGGATGAGAAGACTTCATTACCAAATCCTTTGTTTTTTTTTTTTTTTTTTTATTTTAACCCAACATTTAGTTTCTGCTGACTATTTTTACTTTCTGCTGACTATTTTTTAGTTTTTTATCAGTTGTTTCAATTTTTTAATTTTTTAAGTGTGAAATTAATTCAAACTAATTAATTTGAATCTAAATTTCATTAATAAAATATTCCATAATAATACTTTTTTAACAAAAAAAAAAAAAATCTTGCCCAAAGAGAAAATGTTCATCAGCAAAATATACAAGGTACAATTTTTGCAAATAGCTAGCTCAAAATCAAGTCAAACATTAAATTATTCATCTTGGAGTTTTAGCCATGGGCTTTAAGCCCAAATAACCGGCCGAAAGACTTACAATCACGATAAAATTACCATACAGCTCTTGATCTATCCAATTCATCCAAAATCTTCGAACTTCTGTGTATCCAACCAAGCTACCGCCAGCATCAACGCTAGAATGAATGAAATCAAGCAGATCAAGCATGAGACTCGACAAAAAATAAGGACCCTATAATGATGAATCTTGAGAAATTCCTATAGCAGAACAAACACAGTATAACCGACCCAAAAAATACCTTGAGCTTTGACAATATTAACTGTATACAAATATAAAATTATTATCAAATTATTTTTTTAATTAATTGTATAACATAATAAAATATCAAATTATGGATTTATAGTAACCTTGTTTACCTTAAAAATTTTCGATCTAGCAAGAGAAAAAAAGGTTCATTTTGGCAGGCTCCAAATCCAAACTAATATCTGGGCTCAAATGGAACGCTTTTATTTAGGATTTAGAATGTCCCTAAAATTGTGCTTCGCTCATACTCCTTTGGGCTGAAAACAATTTTGGTAAGAGATTTCTATTTCCAACCCTCCATTAACTATTTACACTTTTTATAAAATTTAATAAATTAAATTATTTATATATTCTAAATAAATTTTTTTTTAACCCTTATAATTTATGTACAATCCCTTTTATACCTAAATTCACAATTCATTTTTCCTCAACAAGTTACTTTTTACATATCTAAAAATTTTCTCATAGAGACATAATTGAACTTGAAAATTAATAGCACACATCAATGAAGAAAAAACATACAAGAACACAATTTTTTCTACAATACATATAAATATATAGGGGTTGTAGAATTGTTTCACTTTTGCGGATACTGAATTTTCTCTCAAAATATATTATTTCACCTTTTAATTTTGTTTTTTGTACTACGGTTAAAATATTAAAAAAAATTTAGACTTGACAAATATGTGACTATTAAAAAGCTTATAATTTAAAAGAAAACTAAATCAAAACATAATTTAAAAAGTATTAATTAAAAATAAACAACAATCTAATTATGAGAATAATTGAACAGGAGGTTACAATGTGGTAAACGTGAAAGTTAAGGGCTACAAAGTGAAAATGAATTGTATAATTGTAAATGGGTTGTAAAAAAAAATATTGGGAAAAAAAGAGTTGTAAAAATTAAAAGGGTAGAAAAATAAAAAAAAATGAGTTGTGAAAAGAAAATTTTAAATAAAGAAATGTTGTAAAAATAAAGAGAGTGTAAAGAAAAAATGAGGGGTTAAAATATAATTCCCCTTTAGGTTAAGCTTTTTAGATAGATCAGTGTTTAAGCTATTATTAAGAGCTTTCTGGGTTTGGTAGGCTTGGATGATTTGGGCTCCGAATAAGGGGGAAAGTTTTTAATTTTAGGTTTAGATTTTGTCTTGAAGCAAAAAGCAAATTTTGGTGTAGTAGATTCTTTGATGTACTACCCTAAGGTTCTAACACGATAACATCCAAAATGCTATTACTATAATTGGACCAAATACATCAGCAGATACCAATTAAGGAAAGCAATTCTCGTTTTTTTTTTTTCTTTTTCCCAATAGAAATGATCATTATTCATTTCTAATACAATGCTATCTCAGATAAGGCTGGAGAGGCATTCTTCAAAAATGTCAATTTCTTATTTCCAAATGCATGAATCACAACCTTAATAATGGATCATAGTAATTTGATTATATAAATCTAGTTTCTTCCTTAAAATGCATCATTATTCACCCTTATTCACTATGTAAAAGGACCCTCCCGTAATACCCATATTACACCGTCCAGTACGGTCGGTGAGGAGCTTCGCATGGGAACAAGAGGTTCCGGATCGATTCCCACATATGTGGAGATTTAATAAATTTATAGCGTAAAATGAAAAAACCCATATTACACCTTCGATTACCAAAAATAAAAATCAAATCCAACAAATGATTAACATGTAACAGTCACTTCAAAAATTATTATACAAATTTCTAGGTATGCATTCTAGATTTCACTGAGGAATTACCAAAGGCAAATCATGACAGCAGAAAGAAAGAACCCAAAATCTTCTCACAGCTCCACTTTCCTGATAACCTAATCTAGAAATCTTCAACTGCAATGGCGATTTTGAGACTGAAATTCGCAGCGGCAGAAGCATTTAAAACAAAAGAAGAATGGATAAATCGGAAAATCGAAAAGACAGATTACGAGTTTGTGCGTGAATCTAACACACGAATCCAACAGAGAGATTAATTTTATATTAGATTCACGCACAAACCTGAAATATGCCTCTTCCTCTTGAATCTTCCAGTCCTATCAATTGCACAGATAGCAGCTTTTTAGATTCTATTTCTACGCGTGCCCTAATTCACGTTCACTCCCTTTCTGTCACCATGTATTTGCGCCCCATCATTTGTGATGATCAACTACTTCTTACCACCGTTGGATGAAACAAATGGGCTCATCAAGAGCATCATCAGTGAACTTCACGATCCTAAACGTGATAACGCCTCCTTCAGCCCAATTGTTTTAAACAAGTCGCAACAACAAAGCCCAAGTTATACGTACGGTCGCTCTTGGTGACCTAAGAAATCTAAACATCAGCCCAAATAATGCCTACATGGTTTTGGACATGAACGGCCCAAGTAGTTAGAATTTTGAAGAAATTACACTATATATCCCATTTTTCTTATTTTTAACTTTTATTACATCTCAATTTTTTGTTTCCATATGTATAGACTTTGGTAATTACTTTTTTATACTTTTTAGATTTTTTTTTATTAGAGTTTTAAAGAATGAGTTTGTAATCTTATTTTAAAGTCTAGTGTAAGAAATATATAGATTTGTAATTAAACTTTTTATTAATTAAATTTATAATTTATTTTGATAGTTAATCATTTAAATTTTATTATCATGCTTACTTTTATAATTTTATATTTCAACATTAAATTTTATAATTATTTTAAATGATCATTTATCTAAATAAACTTTTAAAAATATTCTTATTTGAACATTCAAAAATAATTGATATATCGATCATTTATCATTTTACTAAAAATATTGATAATTAGAAAATGATTTATAACTTCGCAAAACAACTAATGAAAATTGCCACATCATAAGTTAAATTAATCATTAGTAAAAGTATACTATTTTTTAATAAATTTATACTATTTGCTATAACTTTATAGCATTAAATATTAATTATTTGTTAGAAGTATACCATTTTTTGGTTAATATATATTATTTAATGTGATTTTACAGCATTTGATACTAATTATTTGCTAAAATATACTATTTTTTGTTTAATATATATTATTTAATGTGACTTTTTATTTTTTTTATTTTGAGAATTTTTTAAAATCTAAATAAAATATAATTTTGAAAGTATTTGATTTTATAAATATAAATTTAATTTTTATACTAAACAAATGACATTATATAAATTTATAAAAATCTAATACAGATAAATTATATAATTTTCAATCTAAATAAAAGTTAGTAGTTAATTCACTTTAAATTTTCATAAATAAAAGTTAATACAATTAAATTAATTTTTTAATTTTAAATAAGAGTGAAATCAATATATAATAGCAAATAGAAAAAAAAAATCAGATTTTGATAGATAAAAAGAAAAAGAGAGGCTAAATTTATTAATAATGACAGTAGTTTAACGTTTTTGTAAAATAAAAAAATAAAAGATACAAAAATTATTTTTTTTTTAATTTTTAGACTATTTATGTAAAAATTTAGATCAGAACAATGGTTCATATACGCCGGCGAAGTCTCAGTTTCAGCCCAAATATAATTTATAAGGCCTAAGCCTAAAAAGGATTACAACAATTTAGCCCAAACTAGAAGATATGTCGTCTGAACTAATTTTAAGTCCAGCCTAAACTACATATAATAGGCCTTGAAAGGGATTTTAAAACTGAGACCACAACAGCAACAACCATTTAGCCCAGTAAAACTTGTCCAGTCCAATTCAAGAATGGACAACAAAGACATTTTGATGTTCTTTGTAGATTTTACCTATAGTAATTATCCAGTGAACAAATTCACAAAAGAAAATTTTTATTTCTATTTTGATAAATACATTTTTTTTTCTGAATCTTATAACGGTGAATACACAGTGAAAATTATCATTCGCATGGGACCACGTCAGTAGGTTTATCAAAAACTGGCTTTTTAATGGGCCACTTTTTTTTTTTTTTTTTGTGAATATAAACTAAAGTAATATAGGGAAGAATATTAGTTCAAAGAAGCTCTCATGAATTTTAATTTTAAAGATAATAATAATAATTAAGCAAGTTGCTTAATCTTTCTTAGGCACATGGAGAACGTGACACCGTTTGATTCCAACATGAAATTAAAAGCAAAGTTGGTGATGGGTGATAACAGTGTTTTTGGCCCATGAGGCCCACGACTCCTACCCTAGATGATCATTCTTTCGCACGTGGTAGCGGTCCAATTAGGTTCTTTGCATGTGCTAAAAGAGGTCGTCACTTTGAGAAACAACTAGGGTTTCATGTTTCATGAAAACGTTTATGAGAAATTTAATTATTAATACTCTATCCATATGAATTTATTGGCCTAATTTCAGTTGCACAAAGTAAATTTTCGAAAAATTGATGATTATTTTGATATAATTGGAATTATTTGATTACAAAACATATTTATCGTTGTTACATTAAATAAATTGCATGGTTAATTTTGGTCTTCTTTCTATTTGTAATTAAAAATCATCCAATACGTACATTTTATTTATTATTAATAATATAATTTATATTTTATAAATGAGAATTCTCTCTTACATTTTAAAATAAATCTTAATTGGCACTATTAACTCACATAATATCTTATTAATTTTGAGAAATAAAGCCAATTAATCTGGAAAACGGCATATATTTTGGTGGTTGCGAATGCGAATGGAAACATAGCACGTAAGTATATATAATATAGGTATAGATTCAATGATGCAATGGGTAGCTACTAAAAAGGGTTTTAAGAGAAGAAATGAAGCAAATAATTAATGGAGATTGTGAGGCTGTGGATTAATCCATGTGCACAGCCGTCATTATGGCCTTAATTTGTTTGTTTTTTATAATAATAAAATTAATTAACTTATAAAACTTATTTAGCGGCCTGCAACTGCAAAGTATATGAAGACGAAAATGAGAGAGTGCCAACAACTCCCATGACAGGAACACAACATCCTACGTAATATTGTTGTCTACTTGTTCATTTTATGCACCACAAAATTATCTTATTCATAGAAATTATCATTAAGAAATTAAAATATCCATTTGTTTATCCTAATCTACATTTAGCATTAGCCTCATGTGTATATTATCAAAACCATTATACATATCAACAACTGCATGTGCAGACATGTTCTTGAGCCCCGTACTATTGACGAGGCTACAAGAAATAATGATTATAAGATTTATTAGATGTTTACATTTTTTATATTATTAATACATATATTGGTAATTAATAATTATTTATCTAACCATTGGATTGAAACTCTCTTAATCAAGATTTTTCATATCATAATATTTGCAATACATACAATTCATTTTCCTCATTTACTTCGATTTTATTTTCTTTTTAATTTAATTAGAGAAGCGAATAAACAAAATTTGTTTGAATTATTAAAAAATTCATATTTCTTAAAAACCAAATGCACCATATCCTCAAAATAACATTTATTTTCAATTATAAAAGGAAACAAATATGAGAAGGAAATAATTATGAAAGAAACGAAAGAAATGAGTTCATGTTAAAAATGAAAAGAATTAAATGAATAATTAGATGTTGGATATATTTCACATTGATTAAATATATGATGTTGAATAAATTTATATATAATTGAATTCTCCTACCTCTACAGCTAATTTTTGATATTGACACTCTCATAAGCAACATTTCTATATGATATCAAAATTATATTCGATTCAAGAGAATCTAATTAAAAACTATGAACGGAAGAAGAACTAATGAAAAAATAATAATTCTCAGTGATTTAGACAGGGGTAACTAGACTCACTATTCATTATATGGTTGTCAAATGTCAATTTAAATTCAATTAATACTTGAAAGAAAATAATTGAATGAGGTTATATATAATTGAATTTTTTAATTTCAACTAACTTTTAAGATCGATATTGTATAATTATATAAATGCTCAATATTTTCACTATTCATAATTTTATTTTATAATTCGTTTTGATGATTCGACTTATCTAATTAAAAAAAAAAAAAAGGCAGATAATCCTAGAGCTACTAGATTGGATTTGAAGTTTCAATGTGTGAATGAAATTACAGGGAATTAGCTTGTTGGTTATTGATTACTCATCAATCAATTGGTTATTGATTACTCATCAATCAACGTGTCAAAGTTACAACGTACCATAACCTTGAGAAGATATTGAAAAATAGCATGATTTTGAAACTGGGAAATGAGGAAATTATTTTACATGAAATAAATTAAGATGCATGCATCTTTTCTTTAATTTGTCTGTAACATAAAAATTGTCGACTAGGTATAAGCTTTTGTTGTTGTACTATGAAGCAGACATGTCAGAACATGATTTGCCGAAAGATATCTTCAAAAGGACAAATATCATATCATCAGTTAATCAAAAATTGGGCGTTCATGAATGTCAAAAAAGAAAAGAAAAAAAAAATCTACACCTTATCCCAACATCAGGATCTAAATCTTCCACCTTTTGCTAACACTAGTATTGACAACTATCCAATTATTTCTAATTAATAATATGATTTTATTTTTTATAAATATAGGTTTCCAGTTTAGAAACATGCACGGGCTAATTAAATAACACACCACTATGAACCCTAATTAAGGTTTATAATTTCTTTTTTGAGCTGGAAATTAATTAATGAGGCCTTAATTTATAATATATGCATTGAATTTGGAAAAGTGGTGGAGGAATAATCCAGGGTGTTTTGATGAGATTAGGGTGGTGTGAACTGTGAAGAAAGATGGTGGGTTTTGAGAAGGTTATTAGGTGGTGGACAGAAGAAATAATCATGTGGGTGCATGTGCATTGAGCTGGACAACATGCCCAAAGCAATAAGCAAAACCCTTAGGTACACTTGGCTCTTCCTTATTCATTCATCCCCATTCCCTTGGAGTCATTCTTATGAAATTGTTTTTTTTTTTTTTTTTTTTTTTTTTTGGACCCTACTTTATTTGTATTATTCCTATTCGCTACCAACCCTATGCCCTCCTAAAATTACCATATAAAAGGGGAGGTGCCCCTAAATTGTGGTATATGTGGCTTAAATTCTAAGGGCGTGTCTTTGCAACCAAAATTGGAAGGTCTCTCAATCAACGTAGAACTTAATATATAATGGGTATTTCTTCATATCCACTTCTTGTTTCTTTGAAGGGTATCGTCCGAGAAAGTCAAGAAATGAACAAAGTCTTGGAATCCCATCATCATCAATATAGAAGAAGGAATCAAAGGATTATTATGAGGAACAAAAGATCAAGAAGGGTGTTAATGAAGAGCAGGGCACGTCCAGAAGGTTCTAGAAGAAGAACCAGAACAACAAATGGCAGTGTCCATAGAAGAGTTAGAACTCTAAAGAAGCTAATCCCTAATAGTGAATCTATGGGTATGGAAGGGCTTTTCAGAGAGACTGCTGATTATATTTTGAATTTACAAATGAGAGTCAAAGTTATGCAGATAATGGTTAAGGTATTAACAGGTTCTAATGACGATGATAATTAGTTGAAGCTAATTAATCATCTGTAATTAAAGGCCTATCATTCTTTTCTTTTTTCCTTTTTTTTTTTTTTTTCTTTATATGTTATTTGTGTTATTTTCATAGCTTTAGAGCTTGTTTTTTAAGTCCATATATGTGTTCATGGTTGTGTAGATTTTTAACTACAGTTTTTTTTTTTTTTTTTCATTTTGTTGTGTTAATTAAAAATTATGTGACTTCCAGATGGACTAGTGAATATTGTTGAATTCACCATTATTAGTTTTCTGCATTTTATTTATAATTAATTAATTTGTTGAAAAACGTTTGATTTTATCATATGATAGATGTTATATATACATCATGGAAACTTTAATTGGGACAATTATTTATATACTTCAGGAAGGGTAGAGATAAATCTAAATCTCTTCTTATTAGAAAAGAAAAATTCATCACCTTTCTTTTATTTTTTTGGATTTGATCAGTCCTCTTGTGTAATATTAAAATTTAATTGCACTTACAGGCATAATTATTCAATAATAAGTGCTTATGTATTCAATTTAAATATAATAAGCTAATCAAATGCAGTTTAATTCGTTTTCTTATACTTTTAAATATGTGAAAAGCGAAAAATTTTAAGTTTAAATTTCTTATATTACAAATAATTTTTATCAATTTAATGAATAATATTAAAAGAAAAAATTATCTTTATTGTATAATCTAATATATTTTTATATGATATTATATATTTTTAATATGAACATTTTTTTTGAATATAATAATCTGGCTTGCTTCTCTCGTAATTAAAAAAAAATGTATATTACTATTTAACTTATTGATTGGTAAAATTACAACAGATTAAACTTAATACGTTTTTTTAACAATTTAATACATTTTTTGGGATATCAAAAAAATGCATATTTTATGGCTTATATAAAGACTTTTCCTCAAGGAGTATATATAAGCATCTTCAAATTCTTAACACACCTATGTTTTTTATTTTTATTTTTTTTTTTTGCCAAAAGTCAAAAGTGACTGCAATGTTAATGTTACAGTCAATGTAAAATTAAGCTGTAATAATTATAGATAAGGAAATTAACTAGGTTGTGATCATGATTATAGATATTGATGACAATATAAAAGATTTCTATGAGGGAAAAAAAAGAGATTTCTTATTTTTTGGAAAATAAAAGTGTTGTTTAGTTGTAGAAAATATTTTCTATTTTTTTTTAATTTTTTAATTTTTAATTTTCTTTATTTTTATTTTTCAAATTTTCTAAGATACATTTCCATTTAAAATTTTCTTTATTCCTTCATTGCCGTTGCAAGATTTCTTTTTTTAATAAATATGTAACTATTATTTTCTATAATTCTTTATTTTAAATGAGAGTGTAAATCATCATAAAGTAAAGTGTAATAAATATATAACTATTATTTTCTATAATTCTATAATTCTTTACTATAACATTTATTTTCTTCACTAGGGTGTATAGTTATAAATATGAATATATAATAATTATGCATTTCATATTTTGAATAAAATAACTATTCTGATAACAAGCAGATAATTAAATACTTGTTTTAGAGTCAAGGTTAAGTTACACCCTTTCCCTTTAACATTTTCACACATATTGTTTCAAATAAAAACATCCAGTTAAAAAGGAAAAAACAATATATATATATATATATATACACACACACTACACACTGTTTATGATAAAACATTTTTGAATATATAAAAAAAATATAAATTTAAAATATGTAAAATATTTAATATTCAAACAAAATATTAAAACATTTTATGACAATTTAACAAATATTCTAATAACAAGTTATATATGTGTGACCTAAATTAAATTTTATAAGATAAAATGTATTAATGGGCAATAAATTAACATATTATCTTTACAAGATATTTAGAATTAATTCTATTGACTTAAAAATATATATATAATAAATAAATAAAAAAAAAAGTAATATACCAAGCATAGTCATATATAGATTACAGTGCTATCTTTATGATGATCAATTAAAAATATAAAAATAAAATAAAGCATAAGACTAAAATTAAATATCATAATTCTAATTCTTATATAATTATAGATTTTTAATAATATAATTATATAGAATGACTATCAATATCTAAAAGTTATAATTTAAAACAATCAAAAGAAAAATAAATTGAGGTCATACCTTCTATTAACATGACATATAATTAACCTAAATTATAAAAGAAAATCATATTAGACTTGAATTTAAATGGAAAAGAATATGTGAAAAATCCAAAAAACTTTTAAAATTTGATAGATAATGTAAAAATTTGATGAATGAATTTTTTTATAAGAAATTATAAAATAAATCTAAATTCTATTATAATAAGATTTCCTTATGAAATAATAATAATAATAATAAAATGTATACTTTAGAGAATATGAAAAATTAATAAGGATATTTTTATTTATCAACATGATCTCTTCTCCTCTTATGTATATGTGAGTGTGACGGAGCCTTTGAATGTATGAATTAATAGTGATTATTTAAAAATAAAACCATTTCATAACTCTTTTAGATTGGATTATGATAAAGAATGACGCAATTCACCAATACCCTGATTCAATATATTGGTCCAATTACACTCAAAATGTTATTGGGCCTCTTATATGGACATTGGACTTATATTAAAGAGGTTCAGCCCATTTCGTTTTGCTTCAATCTACACTATTAGAGAGCTACGTGAATCTTTTACGCTAGCCGGGCAAAAGGATGTAAAGATAATAATAATAATAAATTTATAAATAAATTAATTAATTAGAAAACATTAATGATGGAATCAAATTAAAAATGTATAAAAAGGATGAATTAAATTATAATTAATTAAATAATCATATTCAATTTTTATGAAAATAAAAAATTAAGATACATTAGTTGAAATTATCGCTATATTACAGCAACACTGTAAAAAATATGAATGTGCAATAATCTTTTAATATTAATTTTATTAATTAAATTTAAATTTTAAAATACGCTTCTAAAATAATTTCACTTTATCGTACATTATAAAATTAATTATAAATGTACAATATCTTTAAGAACCGTCTCTAATAATTAATGGGGAGGATTAAATCACCCCTACACTTTAAAAAGACAGCCGGAAAAGGTCAAGTTTATTGTAGTGAAGAGTGTTGGGGTGGGAAAACATGGTAGGACCAAAGAGATCAAATATGGGTAGAAAAGATGCAAAAATTGGGGCTGAGCAAAACTCAACCATTGTGGTAAAAAGATGATGACAAGATGGTTTGTCAAATGATATCTCCACTACAAGATTTACAAAAATTTCCAAATTTCATGTACATTTTTGCTTTGCACCATATCGATTGCGTGGGACACCCCATTCAAACCCTATAACCCAACCCAATCTCAAATATATATATATATATATATATATATATATATAATCAAAGCGCTATCATGTTTTAAAAAAATTTCTTGATAATTGTTTTTTTTTTACTCTGCTCTCCTTGTACAATGATGGCCTTTCAGTAATAATGATGGCTCATTAATTAAAAAGATATATGAATTTTTTTTTTAATTTTTTATGATTTAATTTTATATAATTTTTGTAATTATATATATGTACTTTGTGAAATGGACTAGTCAGAAGGCGTGGGGATTTTGATGATGATGAGATTGGATGTGTTTGAGTTTTTATTTTTTTTGGAAGAGAAATTATTAAGTGAAAAATAGACCAACATTTTGGTTATTTTAGGTTGGCTAAAATTGCCCAATTCTATATACAAAAATGGCGGTAATTGAGTAACCATTCCATTAATTTTTGCCTGTATAATTCCAGAGAAGTATTATTATTCACCAACAGTAATGGGTCTCTGTCCTTTTAAAAGGCCTTTTGTGTTGGAATCAACTGCCTTTTATTGTACAAACTGCGAACTACATCCTGAAATCACAAAACTGGTAAGGTTAATTGAAGATGAGTAGTTTCTATTTTTCTTCATTTTAGCAAGAAATGGAGACTTTGATTTTCCAATAGTTCCTCTAAAAATGGATGCTTTCATTTGCTAAATTTAAAATTGTTAATTAAACAGTCATCAACACTATTAGAAGTTTTCTTAAAGTGTAATTATTTATACAAACTAATTATGTAATATTATACCATATGTACAATAAATTAATACAATATATATTAAGAGAATTATTTTACTTGAGGGCAGATTTAAAACATTCATTTCTCGTATAAAAAATATAATAATTATTTTTACCTCAAAATTAAAAAATTAAAAAATTTATATTTTATAATTTTTTCACTTAATTTATTAAAAATCTGTTATAAAATCAAAATAAAAATATCAAGATATTTAAACCAATAAGATTTCCTATGTATTTCAATTGTTTAACTTTAAATATTTTTTTAATAAGAAAAATATTTATTAATTTTCTTATGCTTTTTAAATAAACCTTAAAAATTTCTGCCGATCCTATACTTTTTAGAAGGGAAATAATACTATAAATTACACAAAATATTGACAATATTTACATTTTTATATGACCTAAAAAATAATATAAAATAAAACTTGCAATATTATTTTCATCTTTTAAATTTTTTATAAATAATAATAAAAAAATAGAAAAAACATCTTTGACTTCAGTCCAATAAAAAATAACAATTTATGTTATAATTTAAAAAAAAAAAAAAAGGCATGCATGGATTTAGATCTCTAATATCCTGCTTTAATAAATAAAATAGACAATTTACTTTTGAATATCTCCTTAAGCAAATTTGCAAAGCTAACCAAAAAAGTTTGGACAAAAGTTAGAAAATTAGGTAATTAGCACATTAATGAATTTGGAAGCTTTCAAACAAGACTTTATCATTAATGTAGGATCACAAGTATTAATTAATACTAACTCCTTAATTAATTCATTCATTATATGTGCTTTGAGTTTATGGATCTTTGCCGCAAGGGGTCCATTAAATTTAATTTTACAATAAATTAAGATAAAAGAATTTATATGGTATTCAAGATTTTATATATACTATTCCGTTTCACAAATATTATTTATTTAAAATTTCAGTATATAAATTTAAAAAATTTATTAAATTGTCATAATTTTAAAATAAAAATATTAAAATATCTTTTATAATTTTAATGTAGAAAAATGAAAATAATTAGTACAAATATTTAACAGATGCATAAATAAAAGATAAAGTTGAAAAAAAATAATAAATATATTTTTAAAATTATAAAATGATAGATAAAATAATAAATATTTTAAAACGAATGGTATATAATATATCTTATTAAGAAATTATCATCAGCATGATACCACAAGAATTATTAAATTTTGGAGCTACACATATCTATATATATATATGATGAATGTTTTATTTTTATAAATTGGACAAATTCCTAGCAAAAAATACACAAAAATGTGGTGTTTTTGGAAAATTTTTAATTTTCTTGGTTTGACTTCGCATGTGCAGTTCTCATTCCCTTGTTTTGAAAAGTCCTAATGAGTCCAAACTGATGATTCACATATATTAGCCAAAAAGTTACACTCATTCACGAGTTAGATATATCAAAGGGAGTGCCCTCTATATGTCAAACTTCCAGAAGGTCTACTCTTCTAAATTCTAATACAGCAACAAAAAAATTTAATAATTATTTAACATTATTATTATTTTTTTCTTTTGTTTGTTTGTTTGTTTGCTTGCTAGCTTTCTTTTTAAAAAAAATAAATTATTTTTATTCATTGGTGAAAGAGATATCTTCGAGTTGGTTTGCTTTTAAATTAAAGTATAAAGATTAGGTGGTTCACAAATCTAATCTTTTAATTTTAAAAAAAAAAAAAATTAGTCACAGGCAATATAATAGCAGCTAGGCTAAGAGGGAATCATATAATAATTAGTTTATAAATCTTACTAATTAAAAAAAAAAAAAAAAAAAAAACTTGGTTATTTCTCTGAGTATATATTAGAAAAGGGTTTTTAAAAAAATGTTGATTTATCATTTGAAATGATGATTATTGTAAATTCAATACTATTAAAATCTATAATTTTTTTTTCATTAAATTTTTTTTTTAATTAATGCTTTGAAAGGACCGGAGTTGTATTAATTTGTTGTAATGTTTGCAACTATTGATAACTTTTTTTTTTTTTCAGTTTTTAAATATATTTTCAGATTTAGTCCGTGGCTAATCTTTTGAAGCATTATCCGATACAAAGTGAAAACTTCTTTGAAGATATTTTTTATATTCATAAAACTCAAACATGAGACCTTACTTAACTAATCCAACGCTTTTTTCGTTAGACCAACTAATGATTGATGCTATTAATAATTTTTCATAATCCATTATTTTTCCTTTAAAGGCCCCTTCAAATATTAGGTCTAGGTTAATATTTTCAAATTAATATTATATTTCTATAGAGAAGATAATATAAGATAATTTTTTTTACCTCCAAAATTCATTTCAACTTACATTAAATTTAGACTCAAATTAATAACCCTTAATTAAAATCATAAAATCATGATTAACTCATTAATTAAAATTTTATGAGACGCTGGAATATATAATCCATTTGAATTTGATCATTATCATTCATTATTTAGTTCAAAAAAATAATTTAATTTACTTTAAAAAAATAAAAATCTCTGGATTTATCTAATTTGATCTGACATAGCTAAAGCTAAATTAATTGAAAATTAACTTTTTTTTTTAAATGGAATTTGAAATTACCTTGAAATATATTTTAAAGTTGGACTTGATGAAATAAAAATCTGAATACGTCTGCAATATAAAATAATTCAATTTGAATCCATTTGAAGAAAAAAAAAAAAAGTTATTTGAGCTTGAAATATCCGACCTAATATTTTCCCACATGTTGGATTCTCATCCATTTTTAATCGCTAATTCGGATTGGGTTAAATTATCTGGATAAGGGAAATTTAAAGCCAGGATTAGAGCTGCAAAATTGCAATTGTTGCGACCAAAGGAGTCAGAAAGCATAAATAATGTTATGGATGGTCCAAAGGTAGAACTGTTGACCTAGTGGCAATGGCATATAATTGGACCGATATACAACGGAGACTAGTGACCACAGTCAAATCTTTGGGCTCTGTGTCCTAATCGAAGCTGGTAACGGACGATCGTGACTTCGCACAATATTACAAAACTGCTTTATTTTATTTATTTTGTCTCTTTTTAAGCTTCCAAACGTATCCAATAAGCAAGCGTTAGTCAAACTTCACCCATCCTTTTTACATTGTATTAATTTTTTTTTTATATACTAGTATATAAAGAAAGGACGTTCATTTCTTTGTATTTTTTAAGATATATACACTATAATTAATTAATTAACAATAGTAAAAAGATTTACTAATTACTTCTACAATAAAATAAAATAGATTCCACTCGCATATAGATAAGATGAAATGTTAATAATATTATTAGAATAATATAATAAAGAACAAGATCCTGGGAGCTTATAATAGAAGCAAAATCCCAGAATATTCCACAGCCGTGTTAAAGGCTGCCACCTCTCTCTCTCTCTCGAGTGGGTACACTCCAGGTAATATAGCGACGCAATTGCTCTCCTTGCTTCAAGACAAAACCAATGCCCTCAAAAATGGGTGCTCTCTAATGGGTATAGTTGATTATCTATCCTTTCTTTAATCAATTTAATTGAGAATCAAATTATAAATTAATCTTATTTAATGATCCGCGCCAATTTTAGATGTTAGAGAATTTTTTTATTTTTATATAAATTGTGAATATTGAATCAATGACCTTTAGATAAAAAATAAATAAATAAATCACCAATCACTTGATTTAAATATTATATTAGTTATTTTTTTCACAAATTAATTTTATAACCATAAAAATAAAAAAAATAATAATATTATTCACCTTCTAAATATATATTAAATTTAATTACTTTCAATTTGACTTTGATTCGATTTGAATATCTTGACCTATGATTTTTTGTCATCGTTGATTCTAAAATTGAACTGAATTATAAAATTTTGAAAGTAACCAAGTTAATTATTAGAGTTTAATTTGTTGAATATTTATCTTTTATATATATATATAAAAGATTAAAATTTTAAATTTTAAGAGTATTACTTCCCTCAAAATTTTAATTGCGTAAAAACTAAATATATTTAAAAATTATTATTTTCTAATAATAATAATATAATAAAAATATGTAATTGATTATTAAACTTTGAATTTTTATAATTATATGTAGATATTGATATCGGCAATAATAAACAATTGAAAGACACTAAATTCTCAATAATATTATTTCATATACTAATTTAATTGTATTTATCATTTTCCTAACACGAGCTAATTTTTTAGTCGTCGCAAAAATTCATAACAACATGCTATATATTGAAAATATTATACGATCGTTGAAAGTGATTATGACGGTGATGCAGGCCAAACATCGATCACGGCTGAAACAAGGGCACGTGCGATTGATGTCACGCAAACGAATAGGGGTCGTCGGATTTTTCTTTTTTTTAAATTTTGTGTGTGTATATATATATATATATATATAAAGTATCGTGGCGGGAGGATTTGTAGGACCCATCAAATGAAGAAGAAAACAACACGTGTACAAAAGAAAAGCAAATTACTAAAAGATTTAAAGATTGAACAAAGAAAGAAAGAAGCCGTGCATCGATGTATGTGTGGGAAGCGATAGGGACAGCAGGGCCGTGTATTGTGGACCAAATTTGGTCCACTTAGATTATTTTTCTTATTAAAATCTTATTTTTGGTTTCGATTTTACATGACAAATCTAATTTATCACCAAAATTCTTGTCTCTTGGTTTAAATCAAAACCTGCCTTTAAGGTTCCATGTTACTATATTTTATATATGACATTAAATGTGGATGATTTCATGATGAAATTATTTTTTTTATTTAACAGTAAAATGTTACTTACGAGTTAATTTTTATATATTAAACTAATTTGGTATTAATAAATTATGAGTTTGAATTCAGTTGGGATCTAATTAAGGAATATTAAAAATTAATAAAAAAAAATTTAAATTGATTTTTCATTTTTAAACATTAAAGATAATTTTTTTTTTTTAATTTGAGTGTTTTCATTTAATCTCACATGAAATTGTTGATTAATTTAATGAAGATTATTTCTTTACTACTTAAAAGAATTTAATAAAAGTTATAGTTAATATTATTCTCAATTATTTAACATTTTATTAAAAACTTGCTCAGTCTATTTCAAAATATCTGTCATTTTAGATAATTTTTTTTTTCAATTATTTATCATTTTAAGATTTTAAAAAGATATTTATTATTTTTTCAACATTATTCTCTATTTATTCTTTTACCAAATATTTGCATTAATTATTTTATTTTTCACATTAAAATTAACTTTTAATAAATAAGAATTTAACAATTTTTTTAATGGATATGCTAAAATTTTAAACAATTAATATTTTAAAATGGATGTAGTATATATATATATAAAGAGAGAAAGAGAGAGAGGAATAAACACATTTACATACGAGCATATCACTGAGTTTTTTTAAATTGTACATTTATAATTAGTAATATAATCATTTATTAATTAAATAATATAATTATCTAATTATATTTAATTTAAATAACGAACGATGAATTTAATTAGAATATGAAAAGAACAAAGTAATTATTATTTAATATATAATTAATTATATTTAATATCTAACTATATTTAATTTAAATAAGGAAATAATGAATTCAATTAGAATAAGAAAAAATAAAATAATTATTATTTAATATATAATTAATTATATTACAAATTTATAATTATTATAATTTAATAATTTTATTATCTAATTTAATTTAAATAACAAAATAACGAATTCAATTAAAATGAGACAATAATAAAATAATTATTATTTAATATATAGTTAATTATCTTCAATTTAAATAAAAAATTCAATTACAATAATTTATTTTTTTTATTTTTTTGAAATTTTAAAAGTTACAAAAATTATTTTGATCTTAATTGTTCAAATATTAATAAGTTAGAGAAATTTTAGTTTGACTTTCATTATATAAATTATTACTTTGTCTCACTAAAAATTTTAAAATTATTTATTTTAACTATTAGTAATAATTTGTCAACAAAATAATAATAGTTTATATAAATGAATTCAATTATAATAATGCATGTTTTTTTATTTTGTTTCGAATATTAAAAAGTTAAGAAAATTTCAATTTAACTTTGATTATTTGAATATTAAAAAATTAGAAAAATTTCAATTTGACTTTAAGAAAATTTTATTATAAATTAGAAAAATTACTTTTATTTTATAAGAAAATACAATAGAAAAAGAAAATGCACTAATTAAGAATTCAGTTAATAATAATGAGCAAAATCCTATTGTTTGATTATCAAATATCAAAATTTCTATTTATAATGGTATGTTCTTCTAAAAAAATCAAATTTGTTTGTAATTTTATAAACATTTAAATTTACTTAAAATTTTCATTACCGAATAGATTAATTAATTATTCTTAAAAATTAATTAAATAGGAAATCAAAAATTACAAAATTTTTAATTTAATAATTATATATCACTGTTATCATTTGTAATATCAAATTTAAAATATTCACAAGTATTAATATGATATAACTATTAAATAGATATTTTTTGAGCTTATTATATAATATGATATTACATAATAAATCAATTGCATACAATTAATATTAAATTAAAATTGATGTTAAATTCATAAGTGATGCATTAGTTCTAATGTTAATATATAATAAATCTTTTATTGAAATTAAAAAAAAAATTAATAGATTCTATAAACTAGAGATTTATTGATACAATTGTTAAATTAGAGTTTTCTGGACTTATGATATAATATGATATCACATAATAATTGAATTGTAAATAAATAATATTGAATTAATATTGATGTTAAATTCACAAACGATATATTTAATTATAATGTGAATGTATAATAGGTTTTTTATTAAAATAAAGAAAAAAATTAATATATTATATAAACCTATCAAGTTTGGTCATTAGTGTGGTTTTTAAAACAATAATGCACATAAACACTATAAAGATTATTGATTTTATGAATGAAGGGAAATTAAGTTATAATATGTCAAATAGATCAAGTATATCAAAACCAATAAAAACATATAACCTAAATTAAAATCATAAGAAAACAATAGACATACCAAGTATTAATATGAAAATTAACCTATAATTAATATAATATAATAATAAATTTTGTAAATTATAATAAAACATATATATCAATTAATTTGCTTTATTTTTCTAACATATTATTGAACATAAGAATATCATTTCAAATTATAAGAAATAATTTATTTAAATATGTTTAATTCATCTTCTTCCAATATTGTAAATGTATTAAAATGTGAATTTATTTAAACTATTTTTTCTTGTGATAAAAAATGGTTGTTATAATACTGTTTCTAAGATTGGTTTATGAGATGCGATGGCTGAGAAGTCTGGATTTAGCATAAATTTTATATCATCTGTGAAATTAGTTTATGTTGTATTTGGATGTATTAAAAAAATGGTTGGTGGTAATTGATAATGACACAAATACAAAAAATGAGTGATGGTGATTTGAATATGAGTAGGTTTTTTACAGAATTAGGTATGATTTTAAGAGATTGGTATCAGAAATATTAGAGTAAAAATATGAAATAATGTAAGCGTTGAGGTGAATTCAAATGATCAAAAATCTGGTTAAATCGTCATTTCATTAGTTTTTAACCTGTTGGACATATACTCATAAAAAGCTTTTATAAAATGACCAAAAAATGAAAAATGAAGAAATTTTGTCCAATTAGTCCAACCGGTTGAACCGTAAATCAGTGATCTGTCTGGTTCGTTTACTAGTCTGATTTTTAAAATAATTATGCATATAGATACTAAAAAGATTATTGTTGAATTTCTAGAGAAATAAAAATTAAGATATAATGTGTCAAATATATCAAAATTAATTAAAAAAAATATAACTTACATTGCAATTATGAAAAAATAATAGACGTACATGTATTAATATGAAAATTAACTTATAATCAATAATAAGGCAACATAACAATAACAAAATAAATTAGAAAATTATAATAAAACATATTTATAAATTTTTTTATTTTATTTTTTCTAACATATAAAAATATAAAAATATCATTTAAAATTATAAGAAATGATTTATTTAGATATATTTGACTCATATTCTTTTAATATTATGTATATATTGTCTTTTAAAGTACATTCATATACTTGTATAGACTTTATAATTATTTCGTATTATCATTCTAATTTTATTAAATATGCATTATTATATAACTTGAAAAATATTTACTATGTATAATTATATATTTTTGTTGAATTTTTAGATTTTCACATGAAAATTTAACTTCACTTGAATTCAATAATTAAAGTGAATTTAATAATTAAATTATATAAATATTTATCTATCATAATCTTAAAAGTCAATTAATAAAATTTTAGTCTCATGATATTTATTTAAAAAATTTTATATTATTTTATATTTAAGTAACAAAATATTGATTATTATAATTTTTTAATAAGAAAAAAATAAAAATTTATGTTAAATATTTATATTTTTAACTAGTAGTAATGAATCGTAATAATGATTAATATGCGAGGCATATTATAAAAAATTTAATATATATATATATATATATATATATATGGGAGGGATATATTATCGGATACATACACGTGGAAGTATACTCTTTCTGCTTTTATTATCGGATATCTTTTGCTTGTGAGTTGTAAAAGAATTGATGGGATTTTTTTTTGTTTTTTTAAAATGATGGTACCACTTTGGATAGCTACGCAATTAATACACAATATCTACTCTGAATTTGATACGTACCAACGGATAAGGGTTTTTCGGTGAGGGGTGAATTTCTTAAATTCTTCACGTAAGTGATGATCAAGTGCATGGGTTCTGCTTTTTTTTTTTTTTTTTTGGGGGGGGCAGATCATGGGTTATGCTAATTGAATTGTTGATTATTAACAACTATTATTTTTTAGATGTTTGTCACATTTTTATTAATAGTAACTTTTTTTATTTCTTTTTTATCCCATTTTAATGTTTTAAAAAATAAAAACTAAGTGTATTTATTATATTTTAAAGGTACAAAAGAAAAATATTATTTTATTTGTTATGTTCTTAATTTTTGTATTAAAAAAAAGAAAAGTGTCAATTTTTTAAGACAGAGGTTGTAAGTTATAAAATTAACAACTAAAATATATATTTTTAATATTAATTTTTTGCTTATTTTTCAAATAAACTTTTTTGTCAAATACACGTTTTGATTCACATATTAAAAAGTAAAAATTCGATTAAATTTGAGAATTTCTGAAAGCGAGTATTAAAAAATGTAGCCTTAATTTGATAATTTATTTAAATAGATAAAATCCGAACTCGACTCTATTAAAATCGAATTACTTTTAAGTATATAATTATGCCTTTATGAGATAAAGTGACATTAAATAATCAAATAGATTATTTAATTTAGTTTTTCATTAATGTGCTTCACACCACATTCTAATTATACATATACTTAGTTAATTAATTATTAAAATTATAATTTAAATAAAATATTACATTCTTATTAACTTCTAGTTTCTACTACATTATAAGCATTTATTTACCTCTTTTTCATAGAAATTTCAATCATAATTAAAATTAAGAATATATTATTGCCTTTCAACAATTTGAATACTTAGAGGTAAAATGTTCTTTTTGTTATTTGTTAATAAGATTTTAGTTGAGAGAAAATTTTGCTATACAAATTTTTGGTGATATTATTAGTAAATTAAATATTTTATTCAATTTTTTTTATCCTTAAATTAATAAATCAGTTAGATTTTTCTTTTATTTTTATTATTTTAATTTTTTCTTTTATTTATATTATTTTCTCATTCTAACCTATATTTTTTTATTATAATTAAATTATATATTAATTAATTAATGCCATCTAATATTGAATTAATAAATATGTATATATCGATCCAATTTAAATAAACAATTAGTAAGCAACTAATAAAGAGTTTTTAAGTAAATTTATTTTATTTTTCTTGTTCCATACTTAAATAAGTACGTATATTAACTAATCTAGCTAGTATAGTAACGTATAAGAGCTTATTACTAAATTTGTTAATTAAATTTACATTTTTTTCGTACATTTATAAATATTATGGTTTGAAGATAATGTTAAAGTCGGTGAATGGTGAAAGCGAATATATGTATATATATTCACTAATTATAAATGATTAAGAGTAGAATTATTATTACGTTAATTATAATTGATTAAGTTAATCAAATAAATGAACATTAACCATTTAACCATCAAGGAAGCGAGAAAGAAAATGCGCAAAGTGATTGGTGATTGCACGCAATTTAGGCGAGCGTGCGAGCTAGGGGTGGATGGTTCTACCACACGTGCATGAACCTTCTCCATACACATCTCGACAAAAAGAGAGATTGTTATCTTCCTTTTCTCCTTTTTTTTTTTTTTTGGTGATTTTCATAAGTAAAAAAAAAAAAAAAAGTAAAAAGTGAAAAAGTAGTATAATGAATGAGAAATAAGAATGCATAAAAACATATTACCTTAATTATTGATACCCTTTTTCAAGTTATGTGTTAATTTATCAACATTTTACCTTATTAATTATATTAAATATAAATAAATAAATATATTATTTAAGTAAAATACCCAGCTACTTCTACCGACCTCCACTAGAACTTTTGTTTCCTTTACTTGTATTATATAACCGACGGAATCTTGTATTGGTTCAGACAGATGCAAATTAATGTTTATGATGCGACATTTCAAAGATAAAAAAGCAGGAAATTTCTATTTATATGTATCATATTTAAATTTTTAATAGTGAACTGATGAGGGTTTATGAAAATATATATAATATATAGTCTAATAGTTAGGTGTGTATACTCACATTCCAATGAAATAAATTAATTACTTATTTATGAAAATGATATAATTTAGCTTTGAATATTTGATTTTTTTTATTGAAATTAAAAAATTTTTGTTTTATATCAAAATTCAACTGCATGCAATAGTATTTCTATGTGCATAAGGTTGCTCTTCACAAGAACACTCATTATTGTAGTTTCAACAAGTAGAAAAATCAAAATTTGAACACGTCAAAAAAGAGAATTTAATTTATTGTACTATATATGTCCTGTGGAAAGAGGTAGTTAGTCTTCCAATGACATATACATTTATAATCAAAGACCTAATTAATTAAAACCATCATAGTCTTCTTTTAATTAATTTAATTAAGACCATATCCCTACACTTTTTTCCTTATCAAAACAATTAATTTAACAAATAATAGAATATAACATATCTATTGATAAGTATACACTTCCATCTTCTCATAATAATAAATTTATATTTAATTTCACACAAATTAAAAAATATAATTTTTATAATTAAAATAGTACAATTTTTTTCATAACAATTCTATAATATTAGATTTTAAAATAAATAAAATAATAAAATATATTATTATATAATAAAAAATATAATCTAATGATAAATAAATATATATATATATATATATATACACGCACTATCAAATTAATAAATTCAATTACAATTTCCCCCTTCGTGCTAAAAAACAAACAAAAGCATAATATGATGCATGCATCACACTAACTACATTTGAAACAAAAATGTCACAACATTCTTTTCTCTATTTTTTTCTCAATATCTTTGGGGGATAACATGTAGATTATTTATAATATATTTAGAGAATATATATATATATATATATATATATATATATATATATATATATATATATATATATATATATATATATATATATTATTTGAATTTTTATATTAAATTAAATAAAGTGAGAAAGATAATTTAAAAAAAATAAAATTGAAAGAAAGGGAATATCTTTTTTTTTTAGAGTTTGGGGGATTCACATGCACACGAGCGAAGACTGTAGACACCCTTTTTAAGCCGTGCGCATCTCGCGTGTAGCTCAACCCCGTTCACATTACAGTCTATACAAACCGGTTAACCGGTCAAAATCCACGTATGAAAGGCTCCACCGTTTTTGGCTTGTCGGTACACTCTCGTGCATTGAATTTACCGACCGGCTCTGTTTTATGTCCGTACAAAAAACTTGACCTACAATAGCCGGTCAACATATTTCGGTTTCCCAATCTCATTCTCACCCAAAGAAAAAGAAAAAGCAAAAGAAAATAAAACCTCTCACCATCTCCCAAAATCTCACTTTCTTCTACGCCCAAAACTCTCTCTCACATACAATACACACCTACCTACCATAAAAACCAGATCAACCCTTTCCCACTCTTTCTTTCTTTCTTTCTTTCTCCAGACCCATAGACTCAAAAGAAAAAATACCCACACTTTGCTTTTTCCCTCCCTCTGTTTCTTTTTTTGGGGATTTGTGGGTTCTTGATGAAGAATTTATTTCTTTGATTTGATTTATAGGGTTATGGAAGGGAAAGAAGCTATAAAGATTGAGAATATGGTTGGATCTTCAGCATTTGCTGATCATATGCGGAGTAGCTATCCACTTCATAGTGGTGTTTTTGAGTTTTATGATGGAGATAAGAATAATTCTTTAGGGTTTATGGAGTTATTGGGTATGCAGGACTTTAGTCCTTCTCTCTTCGATGTGTTTCAGTTACCATCTGCGGTGCAATCTACAGCTTCTAATATTACTAATAATAGTAATAATCAAGTTGTAGTTGTTACAAAGATGGAATCACCTGAAGTGTTGAATCAGCCTGCAACCCCTAACTCTTCTTCTATTTCTTCGGCTTCTAGTGAGGCTTTAAATGATGAACAGCCAGTTAAGGCTGTGGATAATGAGGAAGATGAGCAGCATAAGACTAAAAAAGAGTGAGTTTTGAGTTCTAATGGTATTTTCTGCTTTCTTTTTTGCTTTTTGTTTTTGATATCTAGGAATTTCTTAATTTAATTCTGAGAGACCTCAAACTCGAAATTTCATGGCTTTAGAGAGGATTACAGTAACAATGAACTTTGGTGGTATTTTTTAGTTTTAATTTTATGTTTATGATAAACCCATTTGAGAAAAATATTGGGTTTTTCTATTTTCTATTGTTGGAAAAGTGATTGAATATATATATTTTTTACTGTTGTTAATTTGCAGGTTGAAGCCTAAGAAGACAAATCAGAAGAGACAGAGAGAACCAAGATTCGCCTTCATGACAAAGAGCGAGGTTGATCATCTGGAAGATGGGTACAGATGGAGAAAGTACGGCCAAAAAGCTGTGAAAAATAGCCCTTTTCCTAGGTACTGATTTCAATGTAAACCAATTTATAAAATTTGGGTAAATTTTATAATACATTTGGTCTAAATATTTATATTAATGGGTTTTGAAAAATTTGACTGTTTTTGGCCTTTTTTTGATTTTGATTTTGATTTTTAGGAGTTATTATCGTTGCACTAGCGCATCATGTAATGTGAAGAAAAGAGTAGAAAGATCTTTCAGTGATCCAAGCATAGTTGTGACTACTTATGAGGGCCAACACACACATCCTAGTCCAGTCATGCCTCGTCCAAGCTTTCTTGGAGCTGCTAATAATTCAGAGTCTGGTTTTTCTGCAACTAATACTTTTGCGATGCCAATGCAAAGAAGATTATCACTCTTTCAACAACCACCGCCACCCTTCCTAAATAGCTTCTCTTCTCCTATGGGTTTGGGCTATAATTATAATGGAACTACAAATACAAATGCTAGTTTTGTACATGAGAAGCGATTTTGCACTCCAACAGGATCTGCTTTGATTCAAGATCATGGGCTTCTTCAAGACATTGTCCCCTCACATATGTTGAAGGAGGAGCAGCAGCAGTAGTAAATGAGAAACCCCAAGTTACTGCTTTTGCAGTTCCATTAATTAACTGACTTGAAAGGAGGTGTAGATGAAAGACTCCTTTTTTTCTTTTTTTTTTTTTTTTTTTTTCAGATGATGATATATAAAAATCACATATGTTTAGATATATATATTATATATGGTATGTGATTTTCTTGCTGACAGGTCACGATGATCTCTCTCTCGAAAAACAAGAATCCATTCTTGTTTCACTGTAAGATGTTTTTTTTTTTTTAATTTTATTTTATATAAGTCTAATGCTAATTAGTAGTAGTTTCTTTTGTTGGGTTCAGTTTTCTCTGGCCATTATTTCTGATACTCTCTCTCTCTCTCTCGCGCGTTTTTCTATTTTTGTGGCTTTGGGTTTGAAGGAATATTAACTATACAAAAATATAGGAAAAAAAAAAGAAATGAGGCTACTTACTTCAACCTTTAATTAATGCTAGCTTTTCTGACCTTATTATTTGTCTTATGCCATTTGTTTTTGTTGTCAAAGGAATGTGCATTGATTTCAAAAGCGCAAGTAATGCAATCAAAGATCTTAAAGAGAGAGACTAGGGTTTCTTGAGAAGGATAGTTAAAATTAATACTATATAGAGGTTTCCTTATTTTTCTTCCCTTTCTTTGTTTAGGAAACCAGAAGACAATTATTTATTTTAAAAAAAAAAAAAAGATGGGTCCAATTCAGAGAATTTGGTAAAGAAAATTAATGTGTTGTCTCTAAATATTAATTAAGGGGATGCAAAGAGCTAGGAAAGAATAACGCTACTGCCAAGTAGAGACCCACTTTCAGCTTTGTATAGTTAATATTTCTCTCCAATGTGTATATATGCCATGCATAAATTAATATTAATGTGTGTGGACATGGACTCGAGTAAAAAAGAAAAACGGAAAAAACAGCCAATAGATTCAGGTAAATTAAATGCAATATACATGTAGAAAGAATATCGATTGTGCTTGTTTGATTCTAATATATAGCATTAGATACCGGAAAATGGCTTGTACACTTTCTGTGGTTCTATGCCTCTTGGCCATGTGAACTCGTACTGCTATTTGCTGAGAATATATTTGTTGCTTAAAATATCCATTAGCAATGAAATTAAAAAAAAAAAAAAAACAAAACTCTGAATAAGATGCTTCGATTGTTGTTCTCATTGTTTCCTAAAAAGTTTTTAATTACACATCCTTTTTCTCTTAATTGTGTTTTTTTACCGTTGGGAAAAGGTCAGCACCAAAAGAAAACAGTTCACAGTAGAAAGGTTAGTCACATTCTTCAGGATGTTATGTTCATATAGAATCCTTATGAGATTTTAAAGCAGCACTTACTCTATCTGACAAACTGAAGGATACCTTAATAAATTAAATTAAATGAGTAGAAAGTTGGAAAGTTGTTTTATGTAGCCCTGATATAGTATTTGATATGCAACCACCGTCCGCCAATATTCAATACCAAACTGGAAAAAGATTGCTTGTTCGAGAATTTATACCCAGCACCAAATAAGCATCTGTGTCTGTTTGCTTGTGCTTGACAAAGCTGATCCCCTTTTCTGACATGCTAAATAAAGGCTAGGGACTTATGTCCTACGATTTTAGGGACACTTGACTAGTTTCTACCAGGGGTAAAACGTCCTTTAGTCGGTTACAACCCAAAGAAAAAGCAACCCCCCAGGAAAGCCTTCTCTTGTTCGTGCGCCACAGTTGGCCAGGAACTCTTAACATCACTGATGATAGTAAATGAGGATTATATTAATAAAAAAAATCCAACTTAAAAAAAAATAATAATAAAGAATCCAAAAACTTGCATGAAATTATATGCTTCGTGCCATTAAACTTTACATAAAGAGATCTAACTAAACGATCAAAACCAAAAAAGCAAACACACAACATACACTGTCGAATCCCTTTTATCACAGCAAACATAACAGGACCTGTACTGTGAATTCATTCCATATCATGGTACACTTCACCCAACGGGATAGTCCAACAACTGCATCATTCAATTTTTAAGCACTAATATTCAATTTCACATTCTAGAAAATAAAGCAAATTAGTATTGAAGATGCCTGCTAACTCCACAGCTAAAGCTTCATTGGCATGCTGCTGAAGATAGCAAAAGTCCCTCGTGAAGGACTCAGAGCTCCATTGTAGCAGTCTAGCAGTCATGACTATGTAAGTACCGCCCAGTTCTCTTCTAACCTACCCATATTGGCTATCTATGCTTATCAAGAGCCAGACCAATTCCAGGAGAAAATGACTAGTAAAAAAAAGGGGGAAATAGTGCAATGCTGCTTTATAATTTTACATTGTTAGAATGTGAAGTTCCCCCATCTGCAAAATCCAAAAATGTTAAGTTGGGGAGATGACGAAAGTTCTGCTGATTAAATAGGTATTTGAGATCTTTCTCAGTAGCGCATCCAGGAACAAGAAGATTCAATAGGGCAAAGCCAAATGCCAATAATTGTCATATAATTCGCCTCACAACATGACAAGGGCAGAGGCAAATTCTAAGCATGACATATTTCCTGCAAGATTCAGACACAGAGAAATCCCCCAAAGACACCATATTCATAAGCCTTATCCATCAGCAGGCCTGATTTTCACCTTAAGTACCTGCAGATAATCCAAAGAAGATAACTAAAAGTGCAATAAATATCTCCCTATAGATGTGTTGAATGTTAAATTCTGCAATAGAAAACCTACAAGCAACCAAAAACCATCCAATCTAAATTAAATTATAGTATATTCCTATATTTTCTCCTTTACTCCTGTGCCATGTTTGGGCATGTAGAAGAAGAAAGAAAAAACAATGGCAGGGGTTGAAATATTTAATATCAGTAATAGCTTAGTGGAAAGTTACTTAGGGTACAACATAAGAGGCTATATGACAATTAATCATCTATAGCATATATTGGCCCATATTCGCCATCCTCAAACATCTCTGAGAATGACAGCCACACAACCCAACAGTTTAATCCTAATTTAGCAAATGCAAGCCAGGTTAATAATATTGGTTGTCATAAGAATGGACAAAACCTCAGGAATCACTGCTGCTTGCCAGCAGATTGTTAACTGTAGCATCTAATAATTGCATAAATTTAAAAAGCAGAGCCCTAAATCCTGATGGAAATCAAGTATCTTAAAAGTTTTTAACACTATATACCTGTTAAACACAGGCAGGATCAACAACTAGACTAGTTTCGGACTGTATTTGCACATGATCCAGGTCCTGCAACACAAAGCCAGTTGGAATGAAATATGCCCTCCACCAATTTAACAGAAACAGGAATTAGAGAATATGCATGGACACTTATGAAGAGAAACTACAAGATATGAGAGAAAGATCTAACATCCAAAAGAAATAAAAGCCATAATATATGAATTCTAGCTATAAAATACAAAAAAACTGCATTTCTCTATTCCAGCAAATGACAGAAACTCTACCACCCATGATATCACATGGTTGAAGACAACAGTGATCTTTCTATTGTGGGCAAGTTCAAGAATTGACAAATTCAAAGTGTCAATTAACTCACAGTTCATACAGTCATATAGCAAGTTCCATCAACAAATTCCATAAACCATTGTACTATTTCAGCTGGTCATGCATAATCCAAGGACAGTCCACTGAGAGAGCTCACTGTATGAAATTCTCAAAAACACATTTACTCAACTCAGAAAAGAAACAGATGAAACCATACTCTTGATGACTGCTCTTTGTCAGCTACTAAAAAAAAATGACATTCCTTTCAAGTTAGAGGGAGAGGCAACAGGAATTTGAAAACCTGACATCATGATAGATAAAGAGATCTAGAATCATGACACTTTTAAAATGAACCCTCACTTAGATTCTAATTCCAAAATGAGGATTTCATCTCGAGAGTCAAAGCCCCCAACAGATAATTGGGACCTTTTCTGATGAGTTATCGAAGTGGTAGTCCTTGGAGATGTAAATTCACTTGTGGTGCCTAATAAACTTGTCGAGTTCTACCTGAATGATAATACCATCCTTAACATACAACAGCTCACAATGCTCTTGGCAAATATCACAAAGTGTGAACAATTGAATATTTAAAGAAATACATCAGCAGCTGGATTTTGTATTCTTATGCGGATCCAGTCCACTGTCAAAGCTTTGAGGATTGGGGAAAAAACCTTTACAACCACAAGAAATGACAAAATTTAACTTACATGCATAAACATTAACCCTGGAATGAATGTCTTACTTTCACAAGGCAATTCTACTTGCTGATTGTGAATTTGTTTTGGGAAGACACCAAAAGTCAATTTCCCACAAGAACAAAAATATAAATTCAGGTGCATCTTGATCTGGGTTATGAACTCTGGCCTTTCACAGCTGACAACAGCAGAGACTCAGTTGATAATGCAAAAATTTCTGACATTAGAAAACCATATAAAAGAACAAGACTACGACAGATGAGGATGTTGATTTGGAATTCATGATGGAAGAGGTGTCAAAAGAAGCACCTTTTGTGTTTGATCAACTTCTTCACCAGAAAAACTAGCTGAAAGGGAACAAGGTTGTTGACCAGGAATGAGTAGCTTTTGCTTCTTCTGCAATTGTTGCTGAAATAAGATGAACTCTTCAGGCTTCTCCCACTGCAGGTCAAAGTTCGGATACAATGATCACAACCTCTAGAAGTATTGTCATCTCTAATTGAACCAATTACTCACAAGTTGAAAAGGGAACAATAATCCCTCCCTTCCCTCTCTCTCTCTCCCTCCCACCCCACATACAACCACCCCCCCCCCCCCCCACCCCCACCCTCAAAAAAACCAACCCCTAAACCTGTTCATGGGCTGCGCCTAGACTTGGGAAATGCTAAATCTTACAAAGGCCCAGCCCGCAATTATCTCAACAAATTGAAGCAGTATGTGGGGCATATGATTTGGGTCATACCTGGAGTTAGACTTTTACAACCTGAGGTACAATGCTAGTAGAAAAAGTACCAAAAGAGAAGATATAGAACTGCCAAAATCCAAACGGCTGAATGGAATGTAGTCTACGAAGGCAGATAACTTACTCGACTTTCACAAGTTGTGCAATTATAATAGTACTTGTACCCATCAGGGCAGGCATGCTCACTCCAATCACACTCTTGTGGATCTCTAGTCTGGGGACTTGGAGGTACTGCAGGTACACCAGACGAAACACTCACTGCTGGAGGATTACTTTCAGTAAGTGGAGACTGCAGGAAGGTATGACACCAACAGTAGCTAGTCACAGTTCTCATAGTAACCAGTCATAAGGAATGAGATACCAACATAGTGTGAAGTTAAATAAATCCCTAAAACAGGTCCACATTTCTATTCAGGTGAAACAATAAACTGCACAATAATATAATGCCACAACAGTTATACAGGAATCATTCTTTGCTACACCTTAGTCCCACCTATAAAATTTCGCAATTCAACTGTTATGGAATAATAGTACAGAGAACCATACAAAGGATATGGGTGTGTCGCAAGCGGATATCACATAAAAGCATGTCATTACATCACTACTCAATGCAATTAATAGCTTACAAATAAGTGATTAGAATACTAGATCAAGTAGGAACTGAATAAGCAATGATCACTACCTCCAGGCGAATCTGTATACTGTCCTGCTGCTCTAAATTTTGAGTCTGTTTCGTCATCTCAGAGACTGCTGCTTGAGATGATTGCAAACATTTTTGAGTAGCTTGAGTTTGTTGTAATGGAATCTGACACAATTGTGTCGGTGGCTGCTTAATTGGAGGAAGAGGTTGTTCTATGATATGAGGAACTCCAATTACTGGTTTTATTGTGTGGGAAACAACATGTGGTTGTGAATTTATGGGGATTTCTTGCATAGGATATGAAGGATTAGGCAAAAAACACCCTCCCATGGAATCACCGAAATTGGGTGCTGGCCTGCATCAAATAGACCATAAAACAGAAACTCAACCTGGAATATGCACAACAAGGTCAACATGGAAAGGAAGGAGAATGCACAAACAAAATTACCTAATCATTTGTTCTTGAGAACACAGACCAAAGTTCTGTCCACCAAATGCATAATTTCCCCTGAGCAAGTATCGATTAAGAATTGCAGGGTGAATGAGGATCAAAAATAGATCATATAATCCCATGAAAGGTAAAGAGTTTAGTCTTATTTCCATCTACTATGACAGAACTACCCAAAACAAGCAAAGTTAATTAGTAAATCTTATGTTTGGATGTCCATTTGGTTGCATTGGCTTCCATCTTAAGCAGAATGCAGTCCAACAAGCTAACTCAAGAGTGAACAAAAGTAAATGTCATAGACCTTTGTTACATCGTGTGGGATTTTAGGATTCATCGGCACTGATCATAAGGTAGCCAAAATAAGTTAACAAACTCATGCAATGAGGCAAATAAAAGGTTAGTATCTTGCATAATCACCAATATGTCTTTCTTGATTAACCACAGCTTATTAACAGCAAAATATATCACATTTTTCACTAATTGATCTGTTCATGCAAGCACATAGTCACAGTTCATGAAAAAGATAAATATGTAAAAGAATACGAGTGCAAAGAATGCAAAACCTAAATTCTCCAGTCCTGCGTTTTTTAGGATCCGCAAAACGAACAATCAAAGGCTGATCGCAACCCTAGAAATGATCAGAGAAAGAGAGATAAGAAAATAACATTCAGAAGTACAATCAGAAAGATACACTTAAAAAATAGTAGGTAAACATTACTCTCATTGTGAAAGTTCCGTTTAATGCTTTCATTGCTGTCACTGCCATATC
Source organism: Reutealis trisperma (assembly GCA_947687605.1). Taxonomy (NCBI): domain Eukaryota; kingdom Viridiplantae; phylum Streptophyta; class Magnoliopsida; order Malpighiales; family Euphorbiaceae; genus Reutealis; species Reutealis trisperma. Next base: position 6,249,826 of record CANTUT010000033.1, on the reverse strand, counting down.
TCGGTGGGAAAATTTAATAAACGCACATCCTTCGTGAAAGCATAGACCACAAAATCAGAACCACCACAAATTTCTAGCCAACTTGAAATCTTTAGACAAAAAAATTCAAAACATAATAAGTGGCCAAAACACCACAGGACAAGGCCATCACATTGTTTCCTGACTATAAAAGAGAGTTCTCAGAGCAACAGGTCACTGAGCAATTGCATATATCATTGACCTGTTCTTAAGCCTTGCTTTCTTATTTCCTGTCACTGAATGATGCACATAGAAACCATGAAAAGAAATAATGATAATCATGTGGAGCTGAAAAACATCCAAGATATATCTAGGTTAAATGCACCACATTGAGTCTTAAATTGAGAAGTCACAGCAAACCTCAATCTCCATTCTATCACTAATAATGGATGTATTCCCAGCTTAAAAAGGAAAGTGATTAATGAGAAAGGTGGACATACCACGACTTTGCTTCAGTGTATCTCGTGCAATGTAGACATCTTCCACATGACCATATGGAGAAAATATCTGACATAGAAAGCATCAATATATAAACTAGAATCCTAGGAATACAAAGAGAAGGATAAAAATGTCTAGTTGCTTTTGGGGAACATCATATGCACATGCATCTGTGGTAAAAGATGTGCATTTACATGGTATATGCACTCAGGCAAACAAATCCACATCCCTTGCCTCGCTGATGAATACAAGTACTGTTGCCTATGCAATGAATTAATCATAGACAACAACATTGAAAGCCATAGCCTTCAACCTAAGAGATTTAATGACCATGCCATCCAATAACATACTCTAATTTCTGTTTATTTCAAATAACAACGTCTTAAGCACTTTGCATATTATCATACATATACAGCAATATACCAGAAGTATTAAATTTGAAGTATTTTGTTTGGCTAGAGTAAAAGCGAATACTCATTCAAATATCTCATACTTCCTCAATTTCCTGTTTTGAAGCTTGTTTGTTGATGCAACCAACATAGAGTTTGTCCACAAACTCCCCTCCCCCTATCATAGGACAATGAACAAATACTTACTAGGACGATAAAAATGAAACATAATACTGGAGAGAGTAAGAAACATATAGATATGCACTTAAGAGAAAACAGGTGAGCCAAGACCCAGGGACATGATGGCTAGATGAAGCCAACACGCAGAGTTCCTTACAGCAAGGGATCTTATTAATATGGAAACCCAAAAGCACAAAAAGGACATCCTTTTCGCTATAAGCAAAATAAGGCCAAATGTAAAGGAACATTCTTTCTCATACAATATTACATTATGACATAATGGCTACTGGTTGCTGTCTTAAAACAATTTCACTCAAGTGATTCTTAATTTGTCATTTTATATTTATGCTTTCTTACGAGCAACATAAGACACTCATTAGCCTAATTGGAAATATATCAACTATTCCTGATCGTTAAGAAGTAGCATCTAAGCTACACAAGAAAATATATATATCTTGACAGTGATGATACCATTTGGTTGATGTACATGTCTAAAACATCCATTCAGCTCCTCAGAACAAATGGCATGACATTGGGCTGTTAAGCAGATTATTTTGTCAATATGAAAAAACATAATTAAACTCCATATGCCAGAAGTATTCATCTATGTGAGCTACATATTATGATAGTAAGAACTTAACAGAAAGGTCTACAGGCATATTTTGAATATCAAAAACATACCTGGGAGTTCTCTTTCTCCCTTAACAAGATGATCCCTTTCAACCTTACCGAGGCGTTCCCGCTTCCCATCAGCATACCTGACTTTAATGGGAGCCGCCTCCTGTAGTATAAAGAAAATTTACTAAATAATGCAACTTCATTTATATATCAGCAACCAAAAACAGAAGTCATTTTTCAATAACATCAGCCAGAAAACTTACCCCTGGAACAGTATACTGACCATTTAAAGCTCTAATAGCCCTGTCAGCTTCCTCTATTGTTGCATATTTCACAAAACAATACCCTAATGAAGTAAATTTGTATATAGATTAATTTAATTATTATAGACATTAAGTAACAGCAAAAAATATGCAACAAGCTAAAAATTAACAAATAACTATTTTGATGGAATTTCCAGCTTACGCATCTTAAATGTGTAAGAAAAATAAAATACAATCAGGGAAACAGCACATCAATGAAAATGAATCTTACTCCTTACGTAACAAGGCCTAAATTCAACTGAAAGAGCACACAATACAGTACCGTCATGTGTTATAGATTGAATATTCATTAGATACTAAAAATGAAATTAGAGATGTGAACCAACAATAACACATCCCACAAATTTGCTATACCTAACAAGAAGTTAAGCAATGTTGTTAGAAGTTATATGCACAATTTGTCAGTGACATTGCATAGGTAGGGAGGGAATCATGAAGGCATTGAAATGTCATCAATATAGCTCTGAATGCAATGACCATTTCAGACAAAAATTCCCTACTTATGGAAAATCACACTCCTCTACCACAATCAAATAGTGTATATATATGATGAAACATGAAAGTAATCTTATCCTTAATTCCTAGCTCTCGTTCAGAATTAATCCATTTATATGGTAATGAATTATGCCAAATTAGAGTGCAACATAAGAATATAAGCAGCTCCAGTCAGACCTTCAAAAGGTTCAACAAATAGACATTGATATAAAGCAAAAACAAGTTATAGAAGTTATTATTCCAATTACCTTGTTGTTGACCAGTCCGCTTATCCCTAGGGAGAATTACCTCAACAACACTTCCATGATGTTCAAACAAGGGGCGGATCTATAAAAAAGAAGCAATAGCCATAAGTTATACAGAATTTGATAATTAAAAATAAGTAAACAGTTTATTTTAAGTTAAAGAAGAATTAACAGTTATAAGAAAGTATGTGTGTGTGTGACCCTCATAATATGAAAAGAGAGGGCAGGGCTGCTTAGAACTCCTCCTCCAGTGAAGTTTAAGATTACAAGTCTTAAAAATAGATTTGGTAGGCCATAATGCAATGCAATGTAATGTAATTAAATGTATTTCTAGTATTTTACACTAAAAATGTATTTCTATATTACATTATATTACAGTCTATCATTGTACCCTAAGTTCAGAGGTCATGCTAGCTTAGGGAATCGGAAACTCGTAGATAAAGTGTAAACACTAATTGTAGGTTCTCATTTTTCCTCACTCGGCAAACAAATACGAAAAACATGTTGAAGCTAGAACAGAACTAACTTACCTCTTCTTCGGTTGTAGTTCTTAGAATTGGTGCAACATAAAGTTTGGCATTAACAGCATCACCATTATGATCTGAAAAATAAAAAGAAAGAAAAAAGTAAAACAAAATTCTAATATGAAATTATAATAAACTTAATAGAGATAGTGAAAAGATCAATTACCTGGTGAACCTACTCGACCTGAAGGATATCGTCCTCTTTTGAGGTCATTAGAGCAGAATCCTCCACCTCCTCCTCCTCCACCGAACGGTTCATTTGGTTCACCCAACCTCATCTGGGGGTTAGTACCATAATTAGAATGGTGATCGTGATTGTTGAATTGGTAATCGTTATTCTGCTCAGCGAAGGGGTCCTGGCGATTAAAGTATGGATGATGCTGCTGCTGAATGTGCTGGTGCTGGTTTTGATGTTGGTGTTGGTAATAGTTGGGATGCTGCTCCTGGTGGTCGGAATGGTTGGTGCGGTGGTGGCGATGATGGTGGTAGTCTTCTCTCTGCCGTTCCATTGTTAAAGCCCTTACACAAGACGAAACACTGCAGCAAATAAAAAAACCGTGACTGGAAAACGACCACTTTTTTAACGAATTGGCGTCATAAGTCGGTCGTTTTAAGGGACTCTGTTTCGGAAAAGGCCGTCGTATTGAACAAACGATTGGCACCGCAGATACATATAGAGAGAGATTCCATCCATAATTTTTTGTGTAATATTTTATTACTATTTTTATATATTCTTTTAAATAAAATCTCTTTTTAGAATTAAAATAAAATCTGTATTAATTTTTATTGAACTTTTCAAAAATCTCTTTTTAGCCTATATTTATTTTTAAAAAATTTAATTATGTGTGATAATAAAATTAATTTGGATAAAATATGTAGGTTCAAGCTTAATAATAGTGATTTAATAATCTTAATAATAAAAATAAATATATCTAATTACAAATAAAATTATATATATATATATATATATATATATATATATATATATATATATATATATAGGAAATTCAAAAGCCATGCCATTAAAAGAAAAAAAATCACTTAATTTTAATATCACTAACTTCTTATATTTAATATTTATTTTTTCTTCACAAAATAAATCTAATAAAAAATTTTAAAATAAAGAGAATAACATTTGCTATTTCTATATATTTAGGCTAATCATAATTATTAAACCTGACTAGACATTAACCCTGTCTATAAGGTAAATCAACAGATCAATAGATGAACCACCAAATTAATAATTGAATCCATGGGTTAATGTAATTAATTAAATATATAATTCATAATTTTATATAATGAAATAAATATAAAATATTAAAAGATTTATGAGTACATGAACTTCCACTCAAAAATAAAAAATAAACAAACTAAATATTTTAATTTACAAACATAAAGAAAAAAGACATAAATAAGTCTATCGAATCTTTTATATATTTTTAATATTTTATATCCATGAATTATGCTATAAATTAAAAAAAATTGAAATTTAATAATTTTAATCATTATATTTTAATTAAAATGTGTAAATATTTCATTATATATTAATTTAAGAATTAAATTATTAAATTTCAAATATTAAAATTAATTTAACATTAAATATTAAAATAAAATGAAATTTTTTTAATTTTTATTGAAAAATACAAAATAATTAAACAAATCCTCAAAAGTGAAAATAAAAATACATATCATAATAATTTATCCAAATAAAAGTAAGTTATAGTGAAAAAATTAAAAAAAAAATAAAAATTGTGAGACCACTTGGCCAACAGCTGAATCACACTAGATTATCAGTTCAACCAATTGAGTTGCATAATTTTTTATAAATCAATGGCAATGTCCGTATCACTGAATCACTTAATTGACCTAGTGATTCTGTTCATATTTAATAACCATGAGGCTAATCACGCAAGTAGTTAATATATTGAGCAGCAATTATCATAGTATTATACCATTTGACACATATTTAGGAGGGAGATTGGAACTTGAAATTAAGAAATTATTGACCTAATAGTAATTATAAAAATTCAATTTTAACTATTTTTTAATTATGCAATAAATTTTAATTTTTTCAGTTATATCATTGATTACATATCCCTTGAAATTGTAAAATAATGCATTGAAATTATTAATGTAGTAAAATGAAAATATATTTTTAATATATCTTATATATTTTTGCAATTTTAATTATTTAATGTTAGTTTAACATTTTAGAATTCGCATTGATTCATTTTTTTTTTTAATTTGATCACTTTAGTTTTATAAACTAATTGATATTTGCTCATAATTATAGCCAATGTTTTAAAAACCATATCGATTGTTGAATCGGTCAAATGAATGATTGGCAGTTTAATAGATCGGATTGATTCAACTGCTAGTTCAATCGTTTTTTAAAAATACTTATATTTTTTTATTTTTTTATGTAAAATGGTAAACACTAATTTAATAACAGTATATTAAATTATAAAAATTCAAAATAAAATAAATTAATTTAATAAAATAACACATCTAAGATAAAAAATAATCAAGTTAATAACCAAATATCAAATTTAAACACATAAATAATACAATTGAGTCATCAACAACAATATATCCAAAAGTTCACATAAAATTGAAGAAAAAGAGGAATAGAGTAGGCGTATGTCATAGTTAACGAAACAAAAAAACAAAAAAAAAAATGAAAGCGACGGGTTTTAAGTTTTTGTTTTTTTCATAACTCGTCTGATTCATTTAAACTGGCCGATTCTCCGATTATTAACAGTTTGTTCGGTTATTAATGGTTTATCCGATTTTTCAATTATATTTTTATATATAAATATATGGTAGGAAGGGAGATAAACAAATTTACTTACGTGCTCTTATTATATTATTACTAATTATATATTTAATTTTAGAATAATATGATATTTAACTATTATTTTTAATATAATTTTACTTTTTAAGATTAAAATAAATCTAATAACATATGTAAACTACTGTGGGTAAAAAACCTTCCGTAATTCATTATTTTTATCATTTTTATTTGCTTGGTTGTCCGATTCTCTTGTAGTTATCATTATCATATGCTATAAAATTTTCTTTGAAGCTGATGGAGATGGAAGGAATTTACACAATTAGAGGTACCCATTCACATGGTCAATTATTATTAGTCCTAATAAAATTCTATTTTTTAGAATTATTATTAATTCTAACAGGACTACGAACTCTATTTTTTAAGTTGATTAGATTTCATTTTTCTTACTAATATTGTATTAAATTTGCTATATATAAACATACCTATAGTTGTTATCTTCATTAATCTAATTCATAAACTTCAATTCTTTTTAGTTTTATTTTCATTAATTTTTTAAGTTTTCATAGCAAATAAGTTAGAAAATTAAACAATTGATATCTTTGAACTTTGTGAAACGCAATTAAGCATTAAACTCATAATTTTACTAGTGAGTTTTATAAAAATATTTTGAGTTGGAAAAAATCTATACTATACTAATGGGTCAGTTAAAAAGTTAATCAAAAAATTTCAAATATTAATGAACAAAAAAAAATTGTATTTTAATACATATATGTTTAAAGAAATGTTTCTTACAATTTTAAATTATATTCCAATGTTTAAAAATATGTTAAAAAAATGAAGCAAAGAAATTCAAAGGTAAGTTTTCTTATAATTTTATAATATGATTTATTTTGTTATTGTTATATGAGTTAATTTTTTTTAATTTTTATTATTTTCTTATTATAATCAAAATCTTTTTTATTATAATTAAATTATATATTAATTAATTAATTATTGTTATTTAATATTAAATTAGCAAATATCTAGATTGATCTAATTTAAATAAATAATTAATAAGCGATAAATAAAACGGTTTTTAAATAAATTTGTTTTTTTCCACTTTTTTTTTACATTAAAATGAGTATATTAACTAATCTAAATTTATGTTTTAATTAAATATTTTTTATTTTTATTTAGTTTTAAAATAAGTCATAACGAGTTATAATGAACATTAATATGCGAAATACATTAAGGAAAAAAATTAGTATATGTATATATGAGCTATTTTTCTCTTAATTAAACCAATTCAATACGTTTTCTTCTTTTATTAAGAGCACAAAAAAAAAAAAAAATTGTTGTTTTTAGGTTAATTTAGAAAATTACCAAAATAAATAAAAAATATAATATAAAATAAGAAACGATTCCCAGCAGAGGAAAAGCAAAATAAACCAGCCCTAGCTTCTCTTCTGTGGTCATCGTCCAAGGCCATCACTCTTCATCTCCTTCTCGCCGCTCAGGTAATGTCTTTCTTCTTCGAGATATCTTCTATTTCACACCCGATTATATATAATCAAACTTCAATTCCAATTGTTTAACATGATTTATTTTTCATCCGAAACATTCACCTAGTTCCAATTAAGCTAAAGCTGATTTATTTATTATTAGCTTCACTGTTCGGTGTTTTTTGGAAGAATAAACTCATTTTCAATGGTCTATGTGCTAGTACTTATTGGTATATAATTCTTTTTATATTTGTTTTTTTGGATAATTGTGTTGCTCTTAATTGAATTTGCTGTTCTAATATGTTGCTCTATAGCGGGATTGATACCATTTTCCAGAGCTAAACCGAGCACCAGAAAGATTGAAGTTTGTCTTACATGAGAATAAGCGTATAATTATATTTTTAGAAAAAAAGATTAGTGTTATCCATTAGCTGTTCATTATTCCCTTTTATTTTGATGCTGGATGATTATCTTTCTTCATTTGCCTTTGCTTTTTGATTGTAAGGTGCCGTTGGTTTTTGGTAATGCAGGAGTTTGACTTAAGTTAATTCTTTTTTTGGATGGCAACAAGGCCGGATATAGATGATGATGATTTTAGTGAAATTTACAAAGAATACACTGGCCCTCCAGGATCTAATGCCAATAACCTACAAGATAGGTCGAAGGCTAATAAACGTTCCCATGCTGGCTCTGATGAGGAAGAGGAACCTCGGGACCCCAATGCTGTGCCAACTGATTTCACAAGCCGAGAAGCTAAGGTTTGGGAAGCAAAATCAAAAGCTACAGAGCGAAATTGGAAGAAAAGGAAAGAAGAAGAAATGATTTGCAAAATTTGTGGAGAATCAGGTCATTTTACTCAGGTACATTTCTTGCTCTGCTCTTTACTAGTTTTATTTATTGGTGAATTTTATGAATTATTGTTACACTTGATGTCAAGCATCATACATAAACAAAAGGATGTGTACGTGAAATTCCATTGCTCCATGATTTGATGATTCATTGTCATCATTATTATTATTTTAAAAATTAATTTTCTACTTATGTTGTAATGCTGTGCAATGAGGAAACTTCAGTTCTATGTATTATAAGAGCGACATCATTTTTAAGCTCTTTTTTTTGTTTTTTTATTTGGCCTAATTTAGATTAAGGTTCATGTTAGCATATCAAAGACTAATTTAATTTGGTCCTGAATTTACTAGTGAGAATGGTGCCTAAACTGATGTATTTATGATCAACTTCCCTATATTTCTAGATTGCTTAAAATTTTCTTAAAAGACATTTTATTTTATGGTTATTATTATTATTATTATTATTATTTATTTCCTACTAACTATACCATAAATACATAATATGTTTCAGTTCACCATTCTGTTTTTGGTAGATAAGTTTGTTGTTGGGCAGCACTAATTCACATGCATAAGTAGACGGGTGCTTTCTTTGTCCCCCCCTTCCCCACCCCTCCTCTCACCCCCCCCCCCCCCCCAAGACTGAATTTTTTTTTTTTCATTTTTTTGTTTTTGCCTTTTTATCTTTGGGATTAAATGCTGTGCCCTGTAATCTGGCACTTATACAGGGGTGCCCCTCCACTCTTGGAGCAAATCGCAAGTCTCAAGATTTCTTTGAGAGGGTTCCTGCAAGAGAGAAGCATGTAAAAGCCCTGTTCACTGAGAAAGTGATACAAAGGATTGAAAAGGATATTGGCTGCAAAATCAAAATGGAGGAGAAATTTATAATTGTTAGCGGCAAGGATAGGTTAATTTTGGCAAAAGGTGTTGACGCTGTGCATAAGGTCATTAAAGGGGAGGGTGAACAAAAGGGCTCTTCTAGTTCCTACAGGAGCAGATCTAGGTCACCTGAGCGAAGTCCTGTTGGCTCGCGATTACGACGCTCTGAATTCCAAAGGTCTTATCCCGCTCACCCACGTGATACATCACAGTATCAACAAAGGTTTGGGAGGCAAGATAATAAGATTGTGGAAGATCGCGTTCGTGAAGATCTGCAGAAGTTTTCTAGGGGTTCTCCACAAGGTAGGGACAGCATAGGATTTGTTTATGGCATCCTTAAAAAACTGGTAAACCAATTTTCATAGCTGTTAGGCCCCTCCATATGTCTCCTTTTTGTTAGAGTTCATTTTAGAAATTCTGAATTCTTAATGATGCTGCTTGTTGCTTATCGTTTATTTGCAGCAAGAGGTAAGTTCTTAGCTTCAAGCATAATGTGTACGATTCTGAAGTATTTTCGTGGGTGGGTCTGAATTGGTTGGATTGTCTGCAAAACGAAATTATTTACTGAAAGCATATTCGGACTTGTTTGCGACGGATGGGTTCACTGTGTGAATGTTAAATAGCATGTAGTTAAAGCTACCATCTAGCATCTCGAATCAAGTGCTTAACATACTCTTCATTTTATGAAGCTTATGGTAATGATGGTGGTAGAAGTCACTCAAGCCATTCTAAATCTCCTGCACGTCCGCCTTATGCTGGCAACTCATATGGTTCATATGATGGTCATAATCACAGTGTGGATGGTTATAGAAATGAAGGGTGGGATACCGAGAGGCGGGGTCCTGATTTGCAATCTGGTCGTCAATTTGAATATACCTTCCCTCAGACGTTAGAAGAACTAGAGTTGGAGTATAAGAGGGAGGCAATGGAACTTGGTAAAATTCGTGACAAGGAAGAAGATGAAGAGAATTATAAGCATCGCGAGGTAATAGTTGTATCTTTTGACACTTTTATTTGGCCTTCAAGTTTCAAATGTAATTGGCAAGTTGATTCTCACCTGCTAAATATGTAATTTGAGTTCGATGCTTATAATTAGAACAAAGGGGTCTAGCTGAACGGTTTTGACTGTTTATGTTATACTAAAACCATTTGAATCTTGTTTAGGCATGGTGTTTGAATCATATGTATTAGGGTCTTAGTTCCTCTCTCTCTATCACCTTCTCTAACTAACGAATTTATGATTATCAAATCAAAGAAACAATGTTCTGTCTGCTTATGTCCATGTTCTTTTCCTGTTTTGTCTCCTAATGAGATCGAAGTATTATGGCATATTTGATTAGTGTGAACTTTTCTGTATGGAGGAACCATTTTGTCAAATAAACTTTGAACTATTTTTTTTTTCATACTTTTTCAAATTAATAATTTCTGTCGTTCCTAATTAGAGAGGTGCTGCAATGTCCCCTTCATTAACTGTGAAAATAATGCATGTCCTAAAATGCCCCGTTTTCTGTATTTATAAGGAAGTTCTGATATTTTGCTCCACCTTGTTGATTTTAGACTATCAAGGAGATGAGAGAGAATTTCATGGAGAAACTGGCAATATTGAGGGGCACACATACGAGACAGTGGGAAGAATTTCTTCAACTTGATGCTCAGAGACGTCAACAGCAAGCACGGCAGCAAATGCCAACATCAGGTTTTCATGGTTATAAACAACACACTTTTTCTGACTATGATGGCTCCTCAGCCAATCCTCGTTATACTGGGGGTGGTTTACCAATGGATTCAAGGGCCAGATACCCAAATCATGTGGAAAATTATCCTCCAAGGCCTCATGATAGTTATGGTGAGTTCCAGCGTCAAGGGCGTGAGGATTATGGGAAAGCTTACAATCGATACTAATTGATGTACTGGAACTGATTTTGGTGAGTTCTCTCACTCTTCAATCGAGTAAAGAGATGTAATTTTTTCTTTTTTGATTGTTCCCTCTCAATTTTGGCACATTGATTATCTCCTTTTGTGAAATTTACGGTAAGTTTAAGCATAATATGCAAGAGAGAACTGTTGGGGCTGCGAATGAGAAAACATGGTTCAAAAAACTTTCAGCAGTTCTCTAACTGCAATTGTTTGTGCACAATTCACAGGAGGGTTTTGCTTTTGTGAATTTTAGTAGGATTTTGATTGAATGGGGATGGCGGACATTACGATTCTTTTTGTTGGTATTTGCAGATTTTATAATGATTATTCTGCCTTAGCTTAAAATTTTACTCCAAAACATTTTCAGGGTCCAGATCATGGTCGGGTTTGAGTAATGCACAGGGCAGGCCCAGATCTAGGTAAGTTTGTTTTGTAATCGACCTTGATAAGGGAATGGTCGGACCAATTTATCATGTCAGTAGAATGGTTCCATTTCAATTATTGGTTCATTTCTGTTCAGTACTTCGGTGTTGTAAGTGATTTTGATTTTCTTGGATACATGTGGCAACACTTGGGAGTTGCAAACTTCAAAATGGGTGATATTTGCATCAATGGATTTCTCAGCTCAATTTTGTAGGTGCATGCACAATCATTCATAGAGTACTCGAACATGTAATTTTTATTTTTCAGCTTCTGCATAATTCTCTTTCCACACTGCATCAAACAAAGTAATGTCAATTTAGGCATCTTGTTTATTTGACCCAATACTTGTTGCTAAAAAAAAAATTAATAAATAAAAAAAGCTGCGTGTATGTTTCTCCTTTCAACATTCATGGTGGACTCCTGCGGGAACCGCATGGTTGTGCTCGTCCTTTGTGCTAGTTTCTCAAGTTCTTGGTATTGGTGCAGTTTAGTCATTTCTCAAGAATGATTATGCAGTTTTTATTTATTTATTTATTTTTGACGATGTTATGCAATTAGACATTGGTTGTGCAATCTTAACAAACGAACTGGTATGCTAATTGATGTTTTAACTTAGTGGTACGAGGCTTGGTATTTTAAGAGTTAGGCATCATGGTTCAAATTTCATGTATTAAAATTTCCCTATTAAAAAAAAAAAAAAGGAACTGCTGGAATCTTGACTAATGAACTACGGATAAAACATTGGCAGTGCAATCTTAACTAATGAACTGCTGCAATGGTGGACGTTGGCATTGGAGCGGCCTCTTTACCCTTCCAAGTGCGAATCCCTCTCCCTTCCCTCCTGGCTCCAGTGGAATAACTGGCCCATTGGCAGCCGCCCTGATTTGATTGCTTTATTTCAGGTCGGCTAATCATGTTTTTCATACTTGGAAGTTGCAAACTGGAATGGCTTAATAATAAAAATTCATAGCCTGCTCTCTGAGTCAGTGCTCGTTCAACTATTTTATGCTCTGCCTTGTAGCACAGAATCGGGCAATATTTTGACACGAGTTTCTTAACAAAAGTTTGGTTTTTTTTTTTTTTTTTTTTTGGTGAATAAAAGTTTGGTATTTCCATTGGCTAAGAAGATTAAAGATAGCACGGGTAAGCAAGCAAGTGGCAGTATCAACTTCTTTTTCATAAAATAAAAACTACTGAAAAAAAAAATTGGCTTCTGTGCTTGTTCCTATCGATGGGTCAAAAAATAGTAGTAATTATTGATATGCAACGCATTAATTTGATGGCATGTCACTTTAGTATTGTTGTAGAATGTATATCAGGATTGCATCTCCCCTAAATATCAACGAAGAATAGTCACCCTTCTTAATTATCGTCTATTTTCAATTACTACACCAACAGGAATTGATGATTCTCGGTATTACTTCAAAATTCTTATGCCCAGTTGACCAACTCCTTAATTTCTCATCTCTATAAAGCTAAGCTAATCACATCCTTCTATAAATAAATTAAATAATTTAGTGTTCCAACAACAAATTCTACTCCGAAATATTTCTTTCCCAATATAAACAAAGTACTAATGCTTTTTGGGCCTTTCCAAGTCACCCTATTCAGCTTCCACGCTCATGGCCTATATATAAGGACTACTATTTGTTTCGAAGTTTCAAATTCAATTTCACTTAAGAGCAAAAAGAGAAGAGTATCAATGTCAAACACTCAATTTGTTCATTTCGCAGGGAAAGTTATAGAAACAACAGTTACAAACAGGGCTGATGTGGCTGATTCTTGGATTCTCAGCATCAGAAGGGCACACAGTGGTCAGCAAATAATCGTGGGATTGGACTGTGAATGGAGGCCTAATGTAATTTCAACAATGAACGATAAAACTGCAACATTGCAACTTTGTGTGGATACAAAATGTCTTATTCTCCAGCTTTTCTACATTGACTACATTCCCCAATCTCTCAAGGATTTTCTGAGTGATGGTAATATTACTTTTGTTGGAGTTGAAGTTGCTAGAGATGTGTCCAAACTATGGGACGAGTATAGACTTAATTGTGCAAATATTGCTGATGTTAGAGAATTGACTCTCGGCCGCTGGCCTTCAATGTTCTATAGAAAACCCGGGCTTAAAGACATTGCTTATAGGGTGGTGGGGCTTGATATGCCTAAGCCAACGCATGTTTGTAGGAGTGATTGGCAATCAAGGGTGCTTGATGCTACTCAGATTGAATATGCTTCCATTGATGCTTATGCTTCTTATCGTATTGGCTGTAGGCTACTTAAAGAGACTTGATTTTGCAATTTGGCTTTTATTTTCTTCTTCTTGATGTTTTTCTTTGGTGGTTTATTGCTTTAAAATGTCTCTTTGTTTTCCTTTTGATTATTTTTATGCTTTGTTTCTCGTTAATTTTGTGTTTTTTGTAATGGGTTAACCATTTGGTAAGAATATTCTACTATTGTTTTAGACCAAATTGTTAATTTCTATTTCTTTATTTCCACCAAAAAAAAAATTTTAGTCTATAGAAAGTTTAAAAAAAAATAGAAAAAAAAAAAAGAACAAAACTTTGTGAGGGGAAAAAAATTGCAAATGTTGTTTTTCATATTGTTTCTCGGCAAATGAGTTCAATAATTTGTAAGGAAAAAAAATATTAAAGTTTAGAATTCATGAGATTAATTTTTCTTGGAACACAATTTTTATATTAGTGGATAATTTTGAAAATATAAATACATCTAATTTATATAATGAGTTTACTAATATCAATGTTAAATAAATAAAAATATTTTAAGTGAAAAACTATCTAAACTACCATTCTAAAATAGAAATGTACCTATAACTTGAAACACTCATTAAAAAAAATTTGTCTATCAATTTGAGACGAAAGGAGTATTAGAGTATGTCATAGACTTATTTTTCACTTTTTGGGATTTTATATAAGAAAGTTTAAAATTGCAATTGTAGGTTTTGAGCGGGTTCCTGAATTTAATGAAGAAATTGTCTAGTTAAGAGTTAAAACACTTAGTAAAAAGTTTTGTCTGGTTTTATTTTCTTTTTCTAAAAGCACTTTGGTTTCTATAAAGACTATAGACTTGAAATTTTTTTTTCTTCATATTTTTTAGACAATTATTATTCTTAAAATTTTGATGTTATAGGAAGGCCAAAGATTAAAATAAATATCTTATTATTTAGTGGAATTAAAAAGAATGCAGTGAAATTAAGTAAACGATGTATTATCTATTATATGATAATTGAAGAAAATTAAGTAAAATTATAGTTGTTATGGCAATATAATACTATCGAATAATTTTTCTTAATTAGAATGTTTTCAAAAATAAAATTTCTATAAGCAATTACATTTATGATTGTGAAATCTAAAGAATATGCAAAAATTGAAGATAATGAATCTAAAATTAACTTTTTTAGATTTTTTTAAAAGTTAATTGTTAATTTTTAAAAAATGAATGGTTTAATATTACACAATCTACTTTAAAAATTTTACAAATATAATGAATTTAAAATAAATAGATGAGATTTTATTAGAAATTTAATTTAATTTTCATAAATTGAATGTTTAATAGGTAATAGTGAAACAAAAAATCAGATAATAAGTGGTTATGATTTTATTTGAAATTAATTTAATTTTTCAAAAACCAGCAATTAAAATATTACACAATGAAGTTTTGAGCCTTCACTTAGTATAACACCAAGAAATCTTGACAGAAAATTTTTAAAAAAATTATTAAAAATTATTTATCTATTCAGTAGACAGACATTCCATTATTGCTGGAATAATAATCTAATAATAATAATCCCTAATGACGGGGTCACTATAAAATCTAAAATAATAATAAAAAAAATTTAATTTTTTGATGTATCCAAAAAAATAATAATAATAATAATGAAAAGAATATTTTAAGTTACCATTACCAACTGTTTGGTGCGTCTAAAATAAGTAATCTGCTAGGAAAATGCAATCTAAAACGGCTTATTTTATTTTAAATTAATAACGGGCCGATTTAGGTCAAAAATATTAGCAATATTAATTGAATTTTTTCTTATTTTAAAAATTCGTATTTATCTTCGAATAGCAAATTAAATTAAAGACCTGACACGTCTTTGTAATTACCGGCAATTACCCGTTGCCTTCTGTGGTCACAAGCCGACACGTTCAACTTCAAAAATTCTACTTTTCGACCATTGGCAGCAAAAAGACAATAACCTGGTACTAGTGTTTTCTTCTCTATTGTTTATTGAGAGTATTAAATTTACCTCTTATATTTGCAAAAATCTTCAAATTTATGGATGCGTTTGGATGAATCTAGCATTCAAGTCAATCCCTCCGTTCACTGAACTCGCTAAGGGCTTCTTTGCTTCCTTTGAAGGTACATTTATTATTATTATTATTATTATTGTTATTGTGTTTATTTCATTCTTATTGCTAAGTCAATGGATTTGGTTAGGACATTCTGTGTTTTTATTGATGGGTTAGGTTGTAGCTGCTTTTTGGATGATGGAAAAGAAAAGAATTTACAAAAGGAAAGAACTTTTCTGTCTTTGGGTTATTTCATAATCGTTGATTTTGTATTTTTTTTTTTTTTAAAAAAAAAAATTGAATAGTGTGGTTGTTGCAATCAAATCTCTTATTTAATAGGCCCTGTTTTTTTGTCTTTCGTTTCAAACGCAGGATTGTTTTTTGATTGCTCGAGATTGATGTGAAATTTTTGGTCTTCTTAGAAAAGTTCAAAGCTTTTTCAATGTGTTGATTAAGGATTTAGGGAAAAAGGAGGTATTTCCTGAATTATTTATGTGAAAGAAGTAGATTCTCTGGATTCCTACTCATCAGACTTTTTTGGCTTAGTTGTAGAATTTAGCATTAATGTAACTCCTTAAGATTAAATTTAGAGCTAGAAAATGAGACTTAATTGAGGTAGGAGCTTAATTCACTAATTGATGTAATTGCAAGGACTGGAGTTCTGTGATAAAAGAACAGTGCTTTTGATATACGGATGGGGGGAGAGCTATGTCATAGAGACTTACCTTGGATGATGGATCGATTGGTTTCCAGAGAAAAAGAGCTTGAAGTAGATATCGAAAGTGGAGGGACAACTAGCGAAGAGGATGGAACAAATGATAAGCAAACCAAGAAAGTTTTAAATAGTGTTTGGAGTGGGCCTTTGAGTTTTGATGGGTTGGCGAATTCATCAAAATTTGGTGAGGATGCTGATGAGAACACGGAGTTGTTGCTAGACAGGAGTTCAGAAGGAGAAGAGGGTCAACTGCACATGGCCTTTGTGAACAAGAACCTTGTGGAAGAGAAACAGAAGAAGAAAAGCCCTAGAAAGGCTCCCAAGCCACCTCGGCCTCCCAAAGGTCCATCACTAGATGCAGCTGACCAGAAGTTGGTGCAGCAAATCACTGAGCTTGCTATGAGAAAGCGTGCTAGGAATGAACGAATCAAAGCACTAAAAAAGATGAGAGCGGCCAAATCATCATCTTGGAACAGCAGTCTATATGCCATGGTCATCACTGTTCTCTTCTGCCTTATCATTATCTTTCACGGTATAGTAGCATATTGGAATTTGATTTCAACTATTTTTTACCTTTCCTGTTTGGTGCCAGGGGCATATACCATTCATATGGCATTAATGTGGTTTAGTTAACTAGATTTAATTATTGAGATAGGGCATGCAATATTTGTCTCTTATCTGAACCTACAATTCTTGGTTTATGAATATTCTTATTGGACAAGGTATTTGTATTCCTTCCCTTGATAAGAACCTATAATTAGTTTCCAATACGGTATGTGTTTTTCAAAAGTTGGTCCTAAATATATGCTCTTGACAAGTTTTTTCTTATAAACTCTTAATGGTGTTTGACTGGTTACTACAAGGCCAATGGATTTACCCCCTTTTTAGCCCCCACAACCCCACTGTTCACTCGGTGTTATTTGTTGGATAGAACTCATGAATTAAGATTATATGTTCTCTCATTTTCTTTAATTATCAGGTATTCTCATGAACAATGCCAAACATTTATAAATGTCAAATTACCATTTATTAAACCTTCTGTGGCACATTCGGTAATAGTTGTAGCTATAAGATTGTGCCTTGACTGGCATCACATCTTGCTTATTTGCCTTAAATAATATTGTTGTTTCCCTAGGTAGTTAATTCTGTTAATTTCTCATTACAATATTGAAACTGCAAAGTACTGATTCTGACTTTAATATTTAAATCATATCGTGCTGAAAATTAAAATAAGGATTTAGAACGATGCAAATGGCCGACTACTATACTGTACACTGACTATCTATATGGATCTAGATAGTGTGCTTGGATGACATGGAGCATCAGTCATTAGGATTTAAACTCCTATGTCAATGCAAGTTTATGCATCAACTAATTTGGGGGGACTACAAATCTGCTAATTCTTGCAAATAAATTGGCAGATGAATTAGGAAGCTTTTAGTCTGAGGATTTAATTTGATTTGCTACTTGGAATTGAACAGTCTGCAGTCTACTTCTGGATGCCTGGCCTACAGTGAAAGACCAAAAGGGTTGGTTTGCCTTCATTTGATGTTGCTGTACTTGCTTATTTTATGGGGGATCCAATTTAGTTTATAGCCTTTCCTTTTCCAACTTCCCTGCCTCCCCTAGTTTAATATTAAATATATGTGAACATTTCATTTTGATAAATCAATATCATTCCCTTTTATTATATCCAAAATGAAATAAATCTATTTTATCTGTTACATTTTGTGATATCCAATTATCCATGACTAAAAATCCTAAGCAATAAGTCTAAGCAGATGATAGAAAATATTTGGCAGGCCATGCAGGACTTTGTTTAAATCTTTAAATTAAACTTGAGATGATTGTATTTGATTCTGTCTGAATTGCACTCCAATGATCGGTCTTTGTTGTAAAGTTCCTTTAGAAGCAAAATAGAATGGTTCCATTCTTGTTGTACTTCCAAGCACTGGGAAATCCAGATACTGAAAAAACATAAGTTAAATGAAGGAAAATTTAGGAATTGCAATTTTTCCTCCCCACCCACCCACTTCTCAATAGTTAAATTGAGCATTGGTGATTTCTGAGTGAAATAAGAGAAGGAGCAGAATAATCAGCAAGTTGGTGTCTCCTCTCTTTCCAATTCACTAGTAAAATTTTTTA
Source organism: Reutealis trisperma (assembly GCA_947687605.1). Classification (NCBI taxonomy): domain Eukaryota; kingdom Viridiplantae; phylum Streptophyta; class Magnoliopsida; order Malpighiales; family Euphorbiaceae; genus Reutealis; species Reutealis trisperma. The sequence goes on along the minus strand of CANTUT010000033.1, from coordinate 6,231,087 downwards.
TGCCAATATTCCTAATCACCCTGGCTCACTTTAGTTCATAGCTTACTGAATTGTGCATAGCCACTGAGCTTCTTGGCTATTGTGATTGTTTTTCTTTATGGGATTTTTTTGGGGCAGCTTATCATGGTCCATTTTTTTCAGCCTCTAGCCATTATTGGAATCCTACTAAGTTGAGGTTTTCACTAGTGCTCAATCACAGGTGTCCTGGTGTCCCTCAAAAGTCATTCTTGTGCATGAAGTGCAGTTCAATTAGATATGTAGCATTGAGAGCTAGCTTGGTCTACGTTAATCAGTTATAGCCTATATCATCTTTTCTTGGTCTTTTATCTCAACCTACGTCTCAATATCATTGCTGCTGATTGATTCATGACCTGTCAGGTTCAAACACAGGATATCTCTCATGTGGTGGTGTCTTTTAGTGTTAACATAAAACCCCATACTCTAATAGGGCCTTTATATTGATAATACACTCAAAACTTTTCTTTGAAGGAATGTGCTACAGGAACAGTGGAAGCATGTGGTCACAAGGGTCGCCTGAGGCAGCAGTTGCTGCAGGTGAAGATCTGATTTCAGTTCAATTTTACAAGAATTCTGCCTATGAAAGTGATGGACCTGGCTCTGGCTCTCCAAAGTATGTATTCCTTACATTTATTCTTGTTGCAGTATTTTTTTTTATAGTATAGATGAATTTTGAATTTGTCATTGATTCTGAATACAAGAAATAAAGAAGATCTACTTCCTCATCATTTGCTATGTTTTATGCATACACAGTTTGGTGGAAAGGCAAGTTTCTGGTTCAGGTTTGAGCAAGAAGTAAAAGTGGTAGAATTTTCTTTCATCCTTCTAAAACTTTTGGTGATATTTGCAGTATAGAAGTTAAGACTTGAATAATTTGTCCATGTACTGAAGCTGAGGCAGAACTAGTATGAGATTTGTATTTGTGTGTGTGTGTGTGTGTGTGTGTATGGAGACACACCAAGTTGAGAGAGAGGCTTGTGAAGGACAGGTTTGTACAGTGATTAACTTGTAGGGTTATTAGTTACTAGTGATTTTGCAGTTTTAAATTCAGATGAAGATATTGGCACTTCCAAGAAGTTTATTTATACTCATTATTTCTTTGTCTCTTTTACATCGACAGTTCTTGTGACACCCTTGCCTCGTCTCTGGTTCCTCTCTCCTTTTCTTTTCTTAGTTTTGTTTTCTCATCGTCCCGTCTCCTCTCTGCTTAAAAGACTTGTAGGGTTTTTGTAGGGGTTGTGCAACCATGTGGATTTGCTAAAAAAACAGACAAAATGGCTAATTCATTTTTCCACGTATAAATTCTTTCTCCTAATTTTTTTCACTTCGAGTTGAAGGTTAGCAACTTAAAAATTGAAGTCGTTGATTTGCTACTCGTTTTGTACGAGCACTTTTACAAGTGTTTGGAAAATCAATTTGTGAAAACATATGCTTCGTTTGGCTTGAAAAATTCTTAAATTCATAGATTTAATAAAATCTATAGATTTTAAATTTATGAATTGTGAAATTTATAAATTTTAAGAATTTCACAGTTTGAATTGATTATAAAATTAATAAATTATTATGAGTAATTTTGAAATAAAAAAAATTGATCACAATTTTTTATACATAGAAAAAAAAAAAGAAAAAAAAGGAGGTGGATTTAAAACTTTTCTATTTATGAGGTGAGAAATTAAAATTTTCAAAATGAAGGATTTTATAAGGTGAGAGATTTTTTAAAATATATGAATTTTAATCATCTTTTAAATTGTCAAACAGTTGATTTAGTCTAAGTTAATGAATTTTGTAAAATTTTTCATTTGACATGGAGTTATTTCATTAGGTAATTAGTCTGTATTTGATAAAATTTTTCACTTCATTCCTTTTCATTTTTTTTTTATTTTCACTTTTCGGCTTTAGAATTTATGGAATTTGTGAAAATTTATAGAATTAAAAAAAAAAGGGATTCTTGATTCATGGTTTTATATAATTTCACTGGTTTAATATAAAAATAAAATTTATAAATTTTGATGGTATTTTTTTTATTAATAAGATAATTCTGATTGGATTTTAATTTGAACAATTTATAGATTAGTTTCTTGTTGGGCAGGTTTATATCAAATTTATAGATTGTTGAAAATTCTTCCTGCAAAGTAAAATCCCTTGGCTTTCACAAGGAAGACGGTAGGTCCATCCTTAGAATAGAACCAACAACAACCCAAGTATACCATAGTCCTGCCTAGTATTCAAGTTTTTTTAAGCAGTCTCCGGCGTCATTGACGGCAGTAACGGTGGATGCGTGTCCAATTGGCTGTTTTTCAGCAGTTTTTAGAGAGATCATGAAAGATGGTAATCTGATATACAATTAAGTAAAATATCAAAGGTAGAAATTTTCAAACTATCAAATAATAACAAAAATATATGGATAAGAATTAGGTCTTAAAGCTTCAGTTTTGGTCATACCACAATATCAATAGGCCTAAAAAAATTGAATAAGGTAATAAATAAATAAATAAATAGTGTATTAATGTTTATAGAATATGAGTTGAAAATTGAATCCTATTTTTGAGTGTTTGTGAAATGGAAAAAAAAACCCCAAAAATTGGATTTATCAAGCACTAGTGCTTGCTTATAAAATAAAATAAAATAAGTAAAATTTTAAAATTGTTTAAAAATTTCTCATTTACTCAAATATTTTTTACTTTGACTGTTTCGGATATCTCATATAATAAATGGGATTATTTTGTGAAATCTGATGATTTTGTGTACTATGTTTTGTTATAAAAATAATATTCAATCCAATGGTTTAATATTTATATAAAAAATTAAAGTTGTATAAATTCATGAAAGCAAAAAATCTAAATTTTTAGTTTCATGGATTTTGAGATTGTTATTTAAAATATAGCTCAAATTTTAAATGAGAATTTTTTTCTCCTTGCTCTCATATTCACAACGAATTTAATATGGGATCAAGACGTTTTATAGCAACATTAAATTCTTGATTAAGTTGCCAAAAGCGACTGCAATATTTAGCAATAAGGGAAAGGGGGTGTATATTTTATTTTATTGGGATCAAGATAGGGTTGGTCTATTTAAGAGATTACTAGCTTATAGATTTGAAATATGCATTTTGTTACTGGACTTTCTGTATTGAGTTTAAAACTCATGTGGCAAGGCATTTTGAGACTTATCATAGTCTTTCTATTTGAATGTCGAAAAAATTTAAATGCAATTTAGATTATCTACTGTCATATCAAATTAAGTATTTACCTTTTATTTAGATTCATTGATTTGACTTGCCTAAAACTGTTTTGAATTAACAACTATCACTTATTAATATGTAAAATGAGATATATCAAGTTATCAAAGGCGACGCTTCTTATAACTATGGTTAAATGTATTCATGATGTTAAGTAGACTAATATTAAAAATATTGTCTATTCTATCAAGTGACGTTGTTTAATAATCGCTTTGACATATTATTATTTTTGTACACATTTTAATCTAACTGCGAAACTAAGTTCAGAAGAAAAGATTGACTATACAATTTCTCATTTTCTTTATTGCACTAAAATCATTTTATATGATAAATAAAAAAAGAAAATAATTTTCTTCCTTTAAATTCCAAATCCTCATAACTTCTAATTTAAGCATCGAAATTTCATCGGCTTGATCCTCCAATGTTGTTTGCTTTTAAGAAGAGTCGACTCCATATCACGATCAAGCTCTCATGATTTAGAGATCAAGATTAGCGTGTGAAAAGGCATTAATTATCCCAAGAATAAAAATTAAGCATACTAACTACTAACTTTATTATGGAGATAATAGTGTACCACAGGTCCACCACGTGACAGACTATTCTAAGCCATTGGAGAATATTCTAACAAAGGCCTTCCCAGCTGGGCGCTGGGCTGCTGGCTCTCCAATTCTTCAGTCTCTTGATTTTTTTTTTTCCATTCATATATCTGTAGGAAGCAAATTTTAATATTATTTAAAGGTATTTTCTATAATTATTTATTTTTAAACAAAATAATTTATTTTTTTGAGAAAAATAATAATTTTTTAGAAAAATAATAATTTTATTCATATTTTTTTCGTAAATTAAACTATTTTTTTATAATTTTTTTAGTTACCAAACAACTTTTAATTTTATAAAAATATAATTATTTTTTTGCAAAACAATAATTTTATAAAAAATAAAATTAATTTTATAATTATAAAAAAATAACTCTTTTATAAAAATTCATAAGAATATAAATTAAACTATTTTTTATAAAGTTAATAGATATATAAATTTAAATTAGTACCTTAATTGTTTTAGCATTTTTTATTTTTAATTAGTAAAATATAATATCAAATTAATTTAATTATAGTACTTTAAATATTTTAATTATATTTATTATTTATAACTATCCTATTGGCAATAAAAAATAAAATTTTGTACTTTATTTTAAAACAGAGTAGTATAAAAATTTGTCTATACAATATCTTTTATAAGAAGATTATGATTTTTTTTTAAAAATAGTAACATTTTTAAATAATTACAAAATTATTTTTCTCATAAAATTATTATTTTGTATAAAATAAATTATATTACAAAATCCTAAAATTAGAACTTTTTTTGCAATTAAATAAAATTATGAAAAAATAGCTTAATTTACTAAAAAATAAAAATAAAATTATGATTTTTCATAAAAAAAAACTTATTTTTTTTTCAATAAAATAAATTACTTTATTTAAACACAAAGCACCATTATTTATATTTAAAGTTGGAATCTTGACACTCTAACTCTAAATAATTTCATTTTTATAATTAAGCTAAAGCAATATTCTACTATTATAAAATCCCTCGTGCCTCGGTTGGCACTCGCTCTTATAATTTCCATTATAATTGCTCTTCTGAATTTAGTGCTGCTATTTCCAAGTAATAAAAAGGTTATGCTTGTAACGAAACTAATGCTCAATATTGATAATGCTCGACTCCATTTCCATGTTATGACATTTATAATTTTTTACAGAAAATTTTTAGCTACTCTTAGTGTAATTATATTTTTATATACCAAATTAATTAGTAATTTAAAATTTTGTTACGAATATATTTATTATTTAATTAAGTATAAAGAGGGCAATACTCTTATATATAATTAATTCTCCTATTAAACTTGGTACATATACTATGCACAATATGTAGTTAATCTTTTTTTTCTCTACACATTTCGATTGAAAAATACAACAAATTGATTATTTCAATTGAAAATTTCAAATTAATGTGAAAGAAGATGAGTTCATATATATATATATATATATATATATATATATATATATATATATATATATATATATATATATATATATGTTTTAAAATTAAAATAAAATTGAAAAATGCAATGAAGTAATAAGGCTGACATGGGCATGAATAATTATTATCATGATATTTATATTATCTACATTTTTGTTGCCATGGGTGAAATTGCTATGATAGGCACATATCATTGTGGATATTTAAGTGATATACATGATTGGAGCAATGAAAAATAAATTATCAAGCCATACTCTTATTCATAACAGTTGATGGATATCGTCAACAAACCCATCCTGCATAAGTTAATATCTTGACAATAGGAGAGCCTCCTCTTCCCAAAATTCTAGACCGTTGTATATTTTTAGAGAAAATAACTAAATGCAATGAACATTTCTTTTTTTGAACAGAAAATTCAATGAACATTGCAAACACTCTATTCTTTTCATATAATTTTTTTTTTATAGATGTATAAAAATATAATTTGTTTTCTTAATTTTTTTTTTAGTAGAAAACGAATTCCGATAAATAATATATATATCCGAAGAAGCACATCCTGCAAAATTAAGAAACCGCAACATCAATTTTGTTTAGGATGGTTGATCATCCAGTTCCCTTTAATGAGCAATTTTGTAGTAATAAAGGCAGGTATGGCATAGTGATTTCACGTTTTGCTTTGTCATGGCGGCACCAGCCACCGGCTAGACCTGCGCGTTCTCTGATGGATTTGCAGCACGAAACCGTGGTCGGCAAAAAAAAAAAAAAAAAAAAAAAAAAAAAAAAAAAAAAATAATAATAATAAAATTGAACACATTAAACTAATTAATATAGTACTATATTTCCTATGAATTCTTGAATACGTAAGAGTCCCACCGTTGACATTTTATTCATTTTCAACTCTTACATACGTACGTTTGCTCTCCGATATCACTTTAAGCTTGGAATTAATAACTTGTGGTTTTGATAAAGGACAAATTGTTGAGATAATGAGTCAAATTTCTAGTTGAAAAAAACTATCATTTAGTAAAAAAAATTTATTAGGTTTTTAATTTGGTAGACAAGTTTTAATTCTCTATAAATAGTAGGTAAACTCCAAGGTATTAGATGACTTTTGGCTTAAAAAATAAATGATCCTCCAAAGAAAAATATGGAGAGATATCCTCCAAATAAGAGAAAAAAAAAATTAAGAAAAAATTATGGTGGATTGTATATTGACAAGAAGAGGTGGGAAACAAGAGTGTAAAAGATGGAAGAGTGAGAAGTTTTAAAGGAGAATAAGACTTTTCATATTTGATATTTGTAAGAGTATTTTTAATAGTACTCTTTATTTTATAAAGCATATTTATTTGATAGAGAGTATCTAATTGATAAATAATATAAAATTTTATTTTTTATTTTATTTTATCTCATAAGTATTGATTATTTTAATTTTTTATACTTTAAGTTTGTCCAATAAAAAAAATAGCACTAAAATTATCTTAAATAAAATATATAAAAACTTTGTATCATATTAATTAAAGTTAGAATATAGAATGATATTTAGCATTCTAGATATAAAGTCAAATCAACTCTCTTCTTTAATTTTTAAAAATAAAAAATCTATTGAAACTTTAGTTTTTAAGATAACTCTTTATAATAAAAAATTTAACTATATAAAAAGCACATTAGAATGCTTTAACTAAGGTATGACATACAACTCAAAATTATCTTAAATAAAATATATAAAAACTTTGTATCATATTAATTAAAGTTAGAATATAGAATGATATTTAGCATTCTAGATATAAAGTCAAATCAACTCTCTTCTTTAATTTTTAAAAATAAAAAATCTATTGAAACTTTAGTTTTTAAGATAACTCTTTATAATAAAAAATTTAACTATATAAAAAGCACATTAGAATGCTTTAACTAAGGTATGACATACAACTCATTTATTAGTTTTTGGTGATTTTTTTTTATTGTATAAAATCTATGTAATGAATTATTTGATAATCTTAATATGTGGATATAGCCCTAAAAAAAAAAAAATCATGTAAATTCTTGTATTGTTATACGTTTGCTAATTTCTTCACATTATTTTTCAAGCATTCACATATCCTGATATCCCAATACAAATAACGTGGTTGACCATTCGTGTTTTATTTATTTGATATTATTATTGCACAAACTTCGTTATTTAAATCTGTATTCACATTAATATGAATAAATAAGCTCCCTAAAATTCAAGGCGCTACTAGTTGTATTAGACATCATACGCAAGCGGTCAAAGAAAAAAATAGAAGAATTTTCCGAAAAGTAAACCGTGTTTCATGAGCGATATCGATATATAACTACCTTCAAAACTAATCAAACCTTAACTTTCAAGGGCCCCTTTTACATATATTAACAATTAATACATATTTTATTATCCATTCCTCCCTCTTTCTTTGGCCATAATCCCTTGTAAGCATATGCCACTGTCTTTGCTTTCTCTTCCTGTACATGGTGCCCTATTTTTATTTTTTATTTTTTAATTTTCAAGATATTTACGTCAAAAAATTAGAAAATTTATTTAAAATTGTAATCTTATGCATTATAAAATAAGTACTTATCATTGAACTATTAGTTTAATGGCTAAGATAGAGATTCTACTAATTATAGTAAATTAACAGCTTAATATGAATAGCTATGCAATGTTTTTTTTTTTTTTTTTTAAATATGCATGTAAATATGATGACTTGAGATATATTTTTTTTAAATGCACGTACCATTCAAGTTAAGCAAGCAAATACTGACAAGAAAAATGTTATACAATTTAATATTTTTATCTCAATTAATGTGTCATTATTTTATTTGTTAATTTTTTTTTAAAATATATTATATAAAATATTTTTTAATATAATGATATCATATCAGTTAGGATAAAAATATTAAATTATATAGAATTATTATACTGACAATTCTTATTGAAAGAAAAGACATCGTAACCGCAAAGAGAGTATTAAAAAAAAAAAAAGAAAAAAAAGAAAGACTGGAAGTACCTTATTATGGCTCTATAAATCACAGTGATGTGTACGCAATTAGACTTAGCTGCAAAAGGGGACTAATTACATTATAAACATGGTAAGAGTCAAAAATTGCAGCAGTCTGAACTGGTCAGCCAATTTAATTATAAGAAAAATAAACCCACTTGGAGTTGATCCGTTCTTTTCCATCGGACGCGATCAATAAGTTGGTCTTCTAATGGGTCCCTTAATTTCGAGACTCCGCTATTCAGAGTCAATTTGATCATATCATCCCTCTCAACCTCTAAAACATTGAAAATTTTTAATGTAAAATTATTAAATTTTGATCATATTTCATATTTGATCTTTTATTTTAAGTGAAATTTTTTTTTCAAAATATATAAAAATTTGACTTAATTATATAAATTATTTTAATATAAATTATGATATAAGAAATTCAACACCCTAAAAAAAGGGTCTATTTCCATAGTTAATATATATAAAATATATATAGCTATTATAATGACAAAACAGCATTTAATATTTAATCATACAATATGACGGCACCTGACGTATACATATGCAATGTGTGCAAGACAGTATAGTATAAATCACTTCAGAATTTTTTTTATTACAAATAGGATATTTTTTTTCTTTGTTTTAAAGAAACAAATAGAAAAATTACTTTATTTATAATAATATTACTCTATTATTTTCTTTCTCAAAAAATAAAAAATAAAAAAATCTAACTTTAAAGTTTATTTAATTTTCTCTTAATAAAGGCCATGAAGGAAGGAGAGGCTAGCTAATTGAAACTCCCTATATCTAGAACTAAAAATTTATAATTAAAACAGACCAGTTATCATTAGTTAATATTATCCACTAATCTTACTAATCATGATATAGAGCATGGGGGCAAGCACGTGGATTGACAATCAAACTTCACCAAATTAAACATATTTTCAAACTAATTGACCTTAACTATAAAATATCATTGCAGCCCCTCTTTTTTTTGCCCTTTTAAGAAGGGACTTGAATTTGAAGTGAAAAATCATGGGTTTTAACTCTTTTTCCAGGCCGGAGGTTCAATTTTTATGTTGCCATTATAAAAAAGACAAATCCTCTTTATAAATTTCTTTAAAAAAGGAAAAAATAATTAGATTTGTCCTCTTATATTCAATTATATTAGTGCACTCAATTCATTGTATAATTTCCTTGTAGTAATTTTAATAAAATCATAATTTTTTTTAAAACATTAATTTTATCGCTGGAATTTGAATTTGGACGTTCAAACAATATTAACGGTTCGGATACGCACACTCGCAGCAGGCAAGGGGTGATTAACCCAGATAAATTTGTAACAATAACTATTTTTGAGACCCTCTTCTACAATTCACAGTAGATATTTAGGGTTACTAAGTTTAATTAATAGAACATAAATATTATTGAACAGTAATCCTCACTAAAAATAAATAATTTTATTTTGTTAATTCGTAACAAGTTGATTAGAGTTTGATGTTAAACTCATATCATTACTAGGATATTATGTTTCTTGAATGTTACTAATAGCTAATCCGATAGTATAAATGAGGTCCACTTGATTGATAGATATTGACAATGCCTTCAATTTCTTTTATTAATGCCATCCTCCCAACATGATGAAATATATCTAATTGATTTGATAAGTATTTTTTTTTCAATAATTGTTATTTAAAATGTAAATATTATTAGAAATATCAATATGAATTAAAAATAAATTAAACAGTCACTGCTTGCGAAAGTGATATTGGAGATATCATAACCTTTGTTTTAAGTCGAGCATAGTTGGCATTTGATAAGTGTTCAGAATTCCTCCAGAATGTATTCAAATGATGTGCATGTATACTGACTATGTGGTGACTAGTGACAATGATTAAACAAAACCCACCAATTCTACCATTAAAAGGTTCGAGTTTGGCCAAAGAAGTTACGCTTTCATTAAACCTGGATCATCATGGAATATCACATTTTATTATTAGTCACTTAACAATTATTTGAAAAAGATGAAGAAATAAGTTATACATATTCATCTATTTTAAAGTATTGCTCTGATTTTTATTTTTTTTTTTTAAAGATTGAAGTCATCAAATACTTTACTAAATAATTTGAGAATTGATACAAAATCATTCATCTAATAGCCAAAATTTATACTCTCTATTCCTCTTTAATTATCCTTTTTTTTAAGATTTTTTTAAAAATATTTATCATTTTAAAAAATCAATAAGAATTTAATTTTTTTCAATTTTACGATTATCCTTGTTGGTATCTATTATTCTATATAATTAATACACATATTATCTTTTACTCTAAAATTAATAAAGGTAATTTAGTCATTTTATTCATATAATTTAATGTAATTAATTATTTCTTAATTCTTGTAAAATAAAAAAAAAGACAATTAAAAAGAGAATGGAGACAGTATTAATAAACATTTAATAACTTATTAATTAAATAATCTACTTATTTTCTAAACTAAGAAGAGAGTAAAATTTTTATAATTAATGATAATTCATGTAAGATACAATCCAAACAAAAAAAGAACTATTTAATTATATTCCAAATTCCAATAATTAAGTAAATAAAAATAAATTAATTTAAGTAAATAAAAATAAATTAATTTAACTTTTAAACAATAAAATTAAACAAAACAAAGGAAATAAAAACATAAAAAATTTAATCTTTTTTTAAGTTGACGACAACATTTTCTTTTGAAAATATTAGAGAAAGTGACATACAAAAAGATGATGAAAAAGTAATAAAAAATAAAAAAAGAATACTCTAATTTATTTCCTGCGATTGCATGTACGTATGATAGAGAGTTTTTTCCTTTTTAATAAATGTGAACTTGTAGTGTGAAATTTTAAAAATTAAAACTTCTATTTTAATTAAAGAGTAAAGACACTGTAATTATATAGATGTGACTTTTTATAAATTAAAATTAGATTAAAATTTAATAAAAAATTATATGACAATCATGTGAGAATACCGATCCTCCTTTTATATTTATTATTAAATTGTGGGCAACCACTAATATTATAAGAAATTTAAAATTTTAGATTTTAAATTTGAAAAAAAATTACAGATTTTAAATTAAAGATAAAGATAGTCGATTTAAAATAATTAAATAAAAAATAATATTTAAAATATTAAGTTTTTAAACTGTTAAATTTTATTAAGTATTTAAATCAAATCCAAACTTATTAAATCTTAATGATCCAAACAAATAATTTGCCTTAAATCTAAATGCAGGATCTAAATCTCTGTCATCCAAACAAACCATTAGTTTATAGTATTTTTTTAGATGTCTAAAAAAAATTTATTTTACTTTTTAATTTAAATCTATTATTATATTTATCAAAATCTACCATATAATATACTTACTACTCCTTCAGTTTTTTTAATTTGATATTTTAGAAAATAATTAATTTTTTTTATTTTTCCCTAAAAGAATTTTTTTATTTGACATTTTAAGAAACTAAACTGGTATTTGACAACATCATTCATCACTTAAAATTAAAAATTTTAACACTTAATTATTTTAAATTTGTTTAATAATTATGTCTTAAAAGTTTAAATTAAATAAAAAACTATTTAAAATGATAAGTTAAAATTTTAATTTAAAATTTATACTGAATGCAATAAGTGATTAAATTTTTAAATATTTTTACTATTTAAAAATTATATCATTTATTTTATTCAACATTTAAATTTTTAACACTTAATTTTTAGTTTTACCAAATAATGCCTAATAATATATTTAATATTTATTTTTTTGTTTTGGTAGCTGAAACTGGGCAGAAGTTTGAAAACAACAGACTAACTTCTTAGAAGATAAGCTCCAACAGCATCCCCTAGAAGAAGATTAGTAACACTAGATGGAGGCTGTTGTAAGACATTAATACTCATAACTGGATAATGATGCAGTGACTCTTAAGATCATTAATTATCGTATCTATCTCAATAATATTACTAATATAATTTAATTTTTTAATTTATATTAATTTTTTAATTTAATTTATCTAAACTCTGCTCTCCATTATCATCTACTCTAAACATCAGTCAATCAAATTCCCTCGTAGCTTTAAACAACACTTGCCCAGCTAGCCAATCCGCACATTGGTTAGCTTCCCGAAAAACACGGAATAGCTGCAACTACCAATCATAGCTCAGAAGAACACGAATGGCGGGAAGGATGTTACTCTTTCTGAAATCATGGTCCGTAGGATTTAATAAACAATCAATAGCCACTTTAGAACCCATCTCAAGTTAAATTCGTCTAAACCCCAAGGACCCAGCAAACTTTATATCTGAGTACAATCTCCATAGTTCAGCCTCAAGGACTGGAGCCAACCCACTTGAATTCATTTTTCAAGTTTTCTCCTTTTTTTAATTATATTAAACATCTTAATTAAAGTATTCAACTATTATTATAATGGTACTGCTATTAATTAAAAGTAAATTAATCTCTCAATATTAAAATTAAAACTTAATTAATGCTTTTTTGATTCTTATGAATTATTTTACACGTCAAGTAAAAAAAGAGTATTAATCACATTATTTAAAAATAATTAACGTTATTAATAGAAATTATGAGGGTCAAATGACAAAAAGAAATAAAATTCTGAATATTTCTGCTAGAATAAAAATTGATTATTATTTATAAACAGAGTGAAAATATGAAAGTGATATCTAAACAGTAACAAAGTGACGAGTTGGACTTTAGTGCGTGAAGTGAGTACACTACGTCACTATCACAATTAGATTGTTTTTTTGATTTTTTTTTTCAACGAATAAATTAATTATTGTAGATAGTGTATTTTGCTTCTTCAATTTTGGTGTGCAAAAAGTGCCAACTTTGAGCTTTTATTAATAACCGTGTCTTGTTCCTTTTTTTTTTGACGTAGTCCCCAGTGAACACTTCCCAATCAGAAGGATGATGCTACATGGCAGATGTGATAACGCGAATAGCATTGACAAAAAGAAAATGGCATAATTGTAACAATCAAGAACTACAAGGGTTTCTTTTTAAATCTTCAATTATATATTGCCCTACTAATTTTTATGTTTCCAAGTGACAAAGTTGTTATTTGAGATTGCTTACCGTCTTCTCAAATACTAAAAATGTTAACTAACGCTTCTTTCTTCAAAACTCTCTTCTTTTTCTTCTTTAGACAACTTGGAAATCCAAAAATTCTTCATAGAACTTATAGCAATAGTATTCTCCATTTAACTCAAAATAAATATCAAAGATATTCTTCTCTTGTTCATAGATCAGATTTGTCAAACAAAACTTTGATCTTTAATGTGGAAGGAACTTTCTTGAAATCTTCTTGTTTATTTCCTTATTTTATGCTTGTAGCTTTTGAAGCTGGAAGCATTTTAAGGGCTTTTGTTCTTTTCCTTTTATACCCTTTTATTTGCTTAGTAAGTGAAGAAATGGGGTTGAACATGATGGTTATGGTATGCTTCTTTGGGATCAAGAAAGATAGTTTTAGAGTTGGAAGAGCTGTTTTGCCTAAGTTCTTTTTGGAAGATGTTGGTTTAGAAGCATTTGAGGTAGTGAAAAGAGGTGGAAGAAAGGTGGCTGTCAGTGAGTTTCCTCAAGTAATGATTGAGAGTTTTTTAAAAGATTATTTAGAGATTGATTTTGCTGTTGGAAGAGAGGTTAAGTCTGTTTGTGGGTATTTTGTTGGCCTCATGGAAGAGAAAAAGAAAGATATTCAGGTTTTAGGGAAGATTCTTGGAGAGGACAATCAAGATGTTATTGGCATTAATTGCTTTAACAGATCTCTTGATCATCATCATCATCGTCATGAATTATTCTCTCATTGCAAGGTTAACTAGCTTTTAAACTTTCTTTTATTTTTTACTTCTGAAAAATTAACAAAAAATTTGCATTTGTTATTACTTCTGGGAAGATTTGTATGGTTTTAGAAACTCACCAAATTAAGTACCATTGTTTTAAAAACAATCTTCTTCGAAAATTAAAAAACAAAAGAAGAACATTTTGTTATTCACTTGGAAATAATTTCACTATATGTATAAAATGTCTGATATTATGTGAGAATAATTTCGTGTATGTTGGAATTTCACTTCACAAGAGGGAGAGATCTACATGAACTTGCATGGTTCATGAATTTTAATTGAAGTTAAAGCAATTTTTTGATTTTGGTTATAATTTCAAAATTTAATTTGTTGAAAGATTAATTAATATTGATGGTATTTATTGCAACAGGAAATTTACCTGGTGAAAAAGGCGGATAAGAGGAACTGGCAACACCTACCCAGTGACAAGTACCCCAAGCCACTTATTTTCCACGATGGTAGACTGGCTCTCAGACCAACCCCATTGGCTACCCTTTCATTTTTCATGTGGGTCCCTTTCGGTTTTATCCTTGCACTGATTAGAGTCATTGTTGCCTTAACTCTCCCTTACACAATCTCCATCCCCATATTAACCTTCTCTGGAATTCGATGCACAATATCAAAACCCTCTTCTTCTATTTCTCCAACCCCAAAACAAAATAATACAGATAATTCCAAAAAAGGTCTTCTTTATGTTTGTAACCATAGAACATTACTAGACCCTTTATATCTCTCTTTTTCTTTAAAGAAAAATTTCACTGCGGTCACATACAGCCTTAGTAGAATGTCAGAAATACTATCACCAATCAAGACAGTCCGATTAACTCGTAATCGCTACAAAGATGGGAAGATGATGGAAAAGCTATTAAATCAAGGGGATCTTGTAGTATGTCCTGAAGGAACAACTTGTAGGGAGCCATATCTATTAAGGTTTAGTCCTTTATTTTCAGAAATGAGTGATGAAATAGTTCCTGTAGCATTAGACACACATGTGAGTATGCTTCATGGAACAACCGCGGGCGGGCTAAAGTGTCTTGACCCTCTATTCTTTCTTCTGAACCCACTACCAAATTACAGTATCCAGTTTCTTGATAGTGTGTCTGGGCTTTCCAAATGCAATGATGGTCATGATGATAAATCAAGATTTGAAGTTGCCAATCATGTGCAAAGTCAAATTGGCAAGGCATTGGGATTTGAGTGCACTAAGCTTACAAGAAGAGACAAGTACTTGATCTTAGCCGGTAACGAGGGTTTCACTACTTCTTGCCCTGATACTAAGTCCAATTGCACTAAATAATTTCTCTGTCTCTCTCTCTTTTTTTTTTTTTCCTCCTAATGATGGCTGTGGTACATAATATGTTTTTTAAAGAATTTATAGAGTTGTTGAAGGATGAGAATTCGATTTATTTATATTTTTTATTTTGCGATTATTGACAAGCTGTAACAAAAATCAACTTGTGTGTATATATATATATATAAAATGTTGACTTTTTTTTTTATTTTAACAAAATTGAAATAACAATAGGTGATTTTTTTTTTTAGGGAGAAGTTTTTTTTTTTTGAGAATTAATAAAAGAAAAGTATTGTATTTTAAGGAAAATAAAGATGAATTAATTTTTCAAAATTAATAAGTGTAGGATACATAAGTTAAGTGATAAAAAATAAAAATGAATAGTGGTAATAATTATATTTAATGTGAAAGCAGAAATAAGTTGAACATTTTTTGGAAAAGAAAGATGCGCATTAATTTTATTATCAAACGCTCAGCACATGTACTCATAATGGGAAATTGAGAATTGTTTTTTTTTTTTTCGACAAAAAATTGGGAACTGTTTGGATCTATACATAAATTGTTCACATATATATTCATACTGATTATTGAAACACTTGCTTTGTACATAGTAATTTTTCAATTTATAGATATTTTAGATTATAACAAATTATATGTTTTACTAAGAGCATCTCCGATGATATACTTTATTTTAAAGAATATATTTTATTTAATACAGATCATCTAATTAATAAATAGTAAAAAATTTTATTTAAATCCAATAAACTTTATATTTTACATCATTCCATAAGTATTAATTATTTTAATTTTTTATTATTTAAATTTGTCCAATAGAAAAATATAACTTAAATTATCTTAAATAAAGTACATTAAAATTTATATTACATTAATTAAAATTAGAAATAGAGAGTGGTATTTGACTTTTTAAATATGAAGAGCCAAACCAACGCTCATCTTTATTTTTTAATGATAAAGAGTCCATTAGAATTTTATTTTTTGAGATAATTTTTTATTAAGAGTTTGACATATATAAAAAATGTACTGAGAATGCTTTAATATATAGAAAATAAAACCAACATAAAAAGTATTTATATATTCAACAATATTATAGATTTTTAGTCAATCAATAATAAATTACTAAAAAAATTATATATATATTTTCCAAGGAAAACTCATTGTTAAGAGTAAAATAAAAAAATGCAATGAAATTATATTTTTCACTATTTTTTTAAGTGAATCAAAATAGAAAAAAAAATAAAATTTATATATATATTTCAATATATTCTATAATACTATAATTATTAGCCTATTGATATCAAATTATTAAAAAATATATATAGCTATCAAAGAAAAACTTATTATTAGCAACTTTTATTTTTTTTATGTAGGCAAAATTGCAAAAGAAAAAATTTAAAATTCAAAAATATTTCTCATGATATTTTATCAACTATCATTGAGTGTATACATGTAAGGGTGAAGCTTTAGTTTGGGCACGACAACATGCATGGGTGGTTTTTATTGTAGATATTGACTGTTCGTTATTGGTTGGATGGGTGGCTAAGTTACAAGCTTATCCAGTTGAGTTATATAGTGCATAACATTATTAGCTTATTGAGTGATTCTATTATTCTCAATCATGTACTTAGGGTTGCAAGTAATGTAACTCATACTTTGGGCAAGCATGCTGGGACTATGAATAAGTTAGCTATGTGGGTTAGAATTTTACATGTGTATGCCATTGTTGTTCATTCTCATGATGTCCGACTTTGGCATGCTTAATAAAAGGTTATTGATTCTTGCTAAAAAAAAAAAAGGATTCTATTGTGCTACCAACCCATATCATAATTGCTAAAATTAATTCAAGAAAATTTCTTATCTAAACCAGTTAAAATAAATTATAACTCTAACTTCTATGTAAGGTTTGAAAAAAAAAAAAAAACTAAATAAATATTCCTTCATAATGTTATTGATTTCAAGGCAACTAAATGAACTAAATTATTATAAACTATACAATATGAATGATTCTTTTATTCTCATAATTCCTAAAAAATGATATTAATAAAATTCTACTCATTTATGTTTATATTAATTATTGAGAGATTACGAATTTGAATTTAAATTTAAATAAAAATGTATTCTTTTTTTTTTTTTACAAAATTCTCAATGTGGATTATAGTTTTCAATGTGAGGATAAATAATATTCATAATTGAATAAATATGCATATTTTATTGTTAGTCTCATTCTTATATTATTTATAATCTTATTGGTATCTTCACCAATTCAATGCTTATAATAAAAAGAAGATCGAAAGATTTTGAGTTCTCTAACGTTCATCCATTATTATTATTATTATTATGGGTTTTTTTAATCAATTTACTAATAATTATGAAAAAAGAGTTTATTTTATTGTACAGTCCCAACTCATTTGACCTCACTAAACAAGGAAAAAAAAAAAAAAACACTCGTTACTGGCAAAAAGCATTAGATACTTAATGGGCCTCATACAGAGGAAAAAGTAAAAACAAGAGCAAAAAAATCTTAAACTAAAAGAAGAAGGATCAAAGTAGCCCATAGATGAGGCCCAGAGCACAGAGTTCTATTGTTAAATGGGCTACCTAAAATTGCAAAGATTCCAAGCTCTTTGAAAAACGTGAATCTGTCGGTCGCTGAAAAAAAAATTACAGGGACCAATTAGCAAATATCGAAAGTTGCTAGACGGAATGACCAATATATAAGGACAATAAGCTCGCGCCGTAACCCCTCTTTGTTACCATTTTTTTTTTTTTTAAATTCTTCTAGGGTTTGCGGTAATCGGTTTCAGTTTCCATATATCTCTTCTTTTTTCTCTTGATTCGGATCCAAGTACCGGGTCCCCAACGGATCTTTGTGGCTAGGGTTTATTGGATTTGGATGGGGACGGAGAGGAAGAGGAAAGTGAGCTTGTTCGATGTGGTGGACGAGACCTCTATCTCGGCGAAGAAAGCAACATCCAATGGCGGAGGGGGACAGGCCACAACTGTCATATCGGCGATAAACAACAACGGAAACAACAGTAACAGTTTGGTGAATCGATGGACTGGGAGGCCATATTCGCCGAGGTACTTCGAGATATTAGAGAAGAGGAAGACTTTACCTGTTTGGCACCAAAAGGAGGAGTTCTTGACTGTTTTAAAGAGAAATCAGGTGTTGATTCTTGTCGGTGAGACTGGTAGCGGTAAAACTACTCAGGTTGGTTGGTTAATATTTCCCTTTTTGCTTGATGATTGTTATCAACTGCTACATTTTCATATTGGGATAGTCTCTTCTGCTTACTGTTTATGTATGGTGTTATTGGTCTTGACAGTTAGGATTCATTAATGAGTTATTAATGTTATGAGCTTTTTATTTTTTAATCTTGAGAACAATATTGTGGTCAAATTGTTTGTGTTTTTCCAGTGTTGTAGGGCTCGTAAGCTCCCAAGTTCCTCGTGTGGTGTGTTTTGTAGATATTCATACGCTTAATTGATTCGTGTATGATTGTTAATTTCCTTCCTATTCTTGTTGTAAGGCTTAGAGTATATAACACAAAGGAAATTTAATCTTAGAAGGAAATGGTCAAGGTTCTTATTGGTCGCACAATTTAATGGATGCTAACACTTGCTTGAGCAATTTTAATGTGTCAAAAATGATTGGACACAGAGAAAATATTATTAATCATTCTTCATGTTACAGATTCCCCAGTTTGTTTTGGAAGCAGTAGACATAGAAACACCAGATAAACGTAGGAAAATGATGATTGGATGCACCCAGCCTCGTAGAGTGGCTGCAATGTCTGTTTCTCGACGTGTTGCTGAGGAGATGGATGTGAATATTGGTGAAGAGGTGGGTTATAGTATCCGTTTTGAAGACTGTAGCAGTGCAAGAACGGTTTTGAAGTGAGTTATTCATAATTTGTTTCTACTGTATCTATATGACTCTGTTTTACTACTTGTGTGTGTGAGAGTCATTGCTTGGATTAAGTGGCATTTTCCCTCATTTTTCTACTTTTTGTATGGCAGGTATTTGACTGATGGTATGCTTTTAAGAGAAGCAATGACTGATCCACTTTTGGAACGATATAAAGTAATAATCCTTGATGAAGCACATGAAAGAACTTTGGCAACAGATGTGCTATTTGGGCTTCTTAAAGAAGTTCTGAGAAATAGATCCGATCTGAAGCTAGTTGTTATGAGTGCAACGTTAGAGGCTGAGAAGTTTCAAGGTTATTTTAATGATGCACCACTGATGAGGGTTCCTGGTAGACTTCATCCGGTGGAGATTTTCTACACCCAGGATCCTGAAAGAGATTATCTTGAGGCAGCAATTAGGACGGTTGTCCAGATACACATGTATGAAACATCTGGGGACATACTTGTTTTCCTCACAGGTGAAGAGGAGATAGAAGATGCCTGCCGTAAAATAACAAAGGAAATTGGAAATATGGGGGACCAGGTAGGGCCAGTGAAAGTAGTGCCTCTATATTCAAGTCTTCCGCCTCTCATGCAGCAGAAAATTTTTGAACCTGCTCCACCCCCATTGACAGAGGGCGGTCCCGCTGGAAGGAAGATTGTAGTCTCAACAAACATAGCAGAAACTTCTTTGACTATAGACGGCATTGTTTACGTCATTGACCCAGGTTTTGCAAAGCAAAAGGTTTATAATCCACGAGTGCGAGTTGAATCTTTGTTGGTGTCCCCAATATCAAAGGCAAGTGCTCACCAGAGGTCTGGCCGTGCTGGTAGAACTCAGCCAGGAAAATGTTTCAGACTTTACACAGAGAAAAGTTTTAATCAAGATCTTCAGCCTCAAACATATCCAGAAATACTGCGATCGAATCTTGCAAATACAGTTCTAACACTGAAGAAACTTGGAATTGATGACCTAGTGCATTTTGATTTTATGGACCCTCCTGCTCCTGAGACATTAATGCGAGCACTAGAGATGCTAAATTATTTGGGAGCATTAGATGATGATGGAAATTTGACAAAGCTTGGGGAAATCATGAGTGAATTTCCCTTAGACCCTCAGATGGGAAAGATGCTGGTTGTTAGTCCTGAATTTAACTGTTCGAATGAGATTCTATCAATTTCTGCAATGCTTTCAGGTATGATCATTTACTATCACATTTGTTTGTATTTGTCTTGAGTCTGGTCTAAATAAGTGGATGCCATTGGGTTGCATTATTCATTGGATGCATCCCCTCATATATGGCATGTGCACAGCTCTCTTTCTGTGCATGGTGTTAGTTGTTCAATTGCTTGCATGTGTATACAAGTATACATACACATGCATGCAGTTGAAGAATTGATGTGTCCAATTAGGTCGTCATCAGCCAGTCTTGTATGGGTTCCATGCCCCCGGTTGGCATGCACCATCAGATTCTAAGTAAGTGCTGATGCAGATAGTTGCAGTTTCTCAGTATTATCTCATCAAGCAAATGGTGTCGTCTCGCCTGTATGCATCTGCTGACCTACAATGGGCCTCTTCTGTGATAACCAAATTCTTTCTTTAGTACCAAATTGCTTTGTACGCCCTAGGGAGGCTCAAAAGGCTGCTGATGAAGCTAAAGCTAGGTTCGGGCACATAGATGGGGATCACCTGACGCTGTTGAATGTGTACCATGCATTCAAGCAGAATAGTAAGTGTTTGCATTATTTGTTTTCACTTTATTTATCTCTGGAACTTTATTCTTTGATTTGAATGTCATTTATGATCCAAATGAATTGCAGATGAGGACCAATCTTGGTGCTACGAAAATTTTATCAATCATCGGGCTCTCAAGGCTGCTGATAATGTCAGACAACAGCTTGTACGCATCATGGCGAGGTTTAACCTTAAGTTATGCAGCACTGACTTCAACAGCCGTGAATATTATGTCAACATAAGAAAAGCTATGCTAGGAGGTTATTTTATGCAGGTTGCTCATCTGGAACGTACTGGGCACTATCTGACGGTGAAAGACAACCAAGTATGTTAGTTTGCTTTTAATTCCCCATTTTTGTTGCCAACCCAAACTAGATTGTGATGAAAGTCTTGGTTATACGAGGCAGAAACATTGATGACCTCATTTATTTATTTTCAATCTATTCTGTAGGTGGTTCATTTACATCCTTCAAATTGTCTGGATCATAAGCCAGAGTGGGTTATCTATAACGAGTATGTCCTAACAAGCCGGAATTTTATTCGTACAGTGACAGATATTCGTGGTGAATGGTTAGTCTCTGTTTCCTGTGATGCTTGCTTGTGCATTTTACCTTTTATGTTTGGGATTGAATAGTAGACTCTTATCTTCATTTTAAGTACATATAAGCTTGTGATCATGACCTTTTCCTGTGGGATCTAAGGCTGTGCTTAAAGGTGAATTTAAAATCTTTCAAATTTGGAACCTGTTCTTGGATAAGGTCTGTAATTAAAGTCTTCTGTGTACAGGTTAGTAGATATTGCACCACATTACTATGATTTAGCTAACTTCCCAAATTGTGAGGCCAAGCGAGTTCTGGAGAAGCTTTACAGGAAGCGGGAGAGGGAGAAGGAAGAGAGCAAGAACAAAAAATGAAAGGTGTCCACATTTTTATTTGTTCCATATTTCTTTCTCCCGGGTTAAGTGAGACGCTGATAGCGAAAGTGCTGTTATTATATGACAAACCCGCCTTTATGGACCTCTCCCATTCAGCTGGTCAACCTACTTGTATTTCTTGAAACATTAGGTCTAGTAATCATTTTCTATTTTACTTGTAGCCTCCCGCATTTATTTGTGGATGTGGTTTCATTGCTATTCGTGTTTAGTTAAGCATTTGAAAAATTGAACGAGTTTAAAGCTGGACAAGTTGCCCCTTCGCCATTTCTGTCTACTGTTTATGGGTGCTTATTGTGCTGGTAAATTCTCTTGGTTTCTGTTGATTACTAATTATGTTGTTTGCTAAAAATAAAAAATAAAAGCATGAACAGGGTCAAAAAAAAAAAAAAAAAGATGGTGAAATAGCTTTCTGAGAAAGCGAAACATCCTTTTTTTTTTCTACTTTTTCTATTAAAAAAAAATTAGAGAAAAGAAAGTAACAGTTTATACCCAACAAACCCTCCACAAGTCTTGCAGCCATTGGCCTCCGATGATCTATCAGACTGTCACTGACCACAGCCCTGCTGCCAGAATATATCTTTTAAATACATAAATGGAAACAAAATCTTTCACGTTCTAAGTAAAAAAAGAGGAGAAAAACTACAAATGCAAAAAACTCAAATCCTATAGAGTTAAAATTATATGATTGGATAATGCATTTGCAAATAGAAAGAGAACTTTGAGAATTTAGAAATTAATTTTTTGTTGAGTTTATGAAAAATAGAACGGAAATGATTGAAATAGAAAATTTATACATTGTAAATGAGGGAGTAATTTTTTATTTTAATGATATTATCGTAAATTTTCATTTTTCTTTTAAAGGATAAAATGATCATATAATTTGTTTTGTATATATATAGGAATTATTTTTGAGTTTAAAATTCGCTCGTATCACCATAATGAATACTAGCACGCAAAATGAGATAATTACACATTTATGTTTAACGAAACATTTACTTTGCTTTGCTTCTAAATTAGGGAAAATACAAAATTGAATTGTACATTAGAGGAAAAAAAAGAAAAAAACATTGTTGTTATAAATTCCTTCTTCCAATGAACTTGCTCTATTCTTGAATTTTCTTGTAATTCTTTACAAGTTGTTGGGGGTAAGAAGCTTAGTTTAATTATCACATTACTAGGCCTAGTAGGCCATGGTCTTTGACAAATAGTCTACCAAGGTACTGTGAGTTGAATACTGTACTTGGTACAACAGTCTTATTCACAGCGTATTTATCGTTTGATGTTTCATCTATTACTAATTTCATATTGGATTTGAGAAAGCTCACATTTGATCAACTCCTGAGGTAGCAGGTAGCAAAATGCAAATGGCATAAGAATCACCGCATGAATATAAATCTGTTGTTAATTTCTCGATCTTTTGTCTGAAGCAGACTCTATCCAACTCCCTGCCTTTTGGTTTTTAACATGTTGCTGTTTCATCATCTTTCGCAGCTCAACGATACCATTCCATTCCCCTCTTTCACCATGAATCTTTAACAACATAGAATAAGCTACAGGATGATTTGCTTTCAGCTTGTGAATTCCCTTTGCAGCAAACTCACCAAGCTCCGAACTAGAATGCAAACCACAAGCACCAAGCAATGCGCCCCACACAATCACATCAGGCTCAAATGGCATTTCCTTAATCAGTTTCTCTGCTTTGTCTAGCTGACATGCTCTCCCATACAGGTCCACCATGCAAGTATAATGCTCCAGGCCTGCTTGTATTCCATACTTTTCCTCCATCAATCCAAAGTGCTTTTTGCCTTCTTCAACTAGTCCTCTGTGTGCACACGCTGACAATATGTTAAGAAATGTTACCTGATCTGGCCTAACACCACACTTGATCATTCTTTCAAATTCCTCCAAGGCTCTTGTTGCAAGTCCATGCCTAGCATAAGCTCCTATCATCGAATTCCATGACAATATGTTCTTGTTTTTCATGGACTCAAAAACGCTAAAAGCTGCATCAATGTCACCACACTTACCGTACATATCAATAAGTGAAGTCAATAAGACGACATCATCAGGTATGCCAGCTTTTATTGTGATAGAGTGAACTTGCTGCCCAATGAGAAGAGAAGAACACCCTGCACAAGCATCTAAAACACTAGAAAACGTAAAATGATTGGGGCTGGTCTCTGATCTCATCATCAAGCAAAACAGCTTCAAGGCATGTACAAACCTCCCATTTTGTACATACCCACTAATCATCACAGTCCAAGAAACTACGTTCTTTTCACTCATCTTGTTGAACAAAGACCTAGCCGTATTAATCCTTTTATTGGCAATGTAACCATTTACTAAAATAGTCCAAGAAACAATATTCTTGTCAGGCATCAAGTCAAAAACTGTTTGAGCCTCACCTAAGCATCCCAGTTCCATATAACTCGAAACCAATGCATTCCAAGAAGTTACATCTTTCTCCAGAATCTCATCAAATACTCTACTTAATGCAACTTGATCCCCCACAGCCGCATATGCTCTTATCAAAGCAGAGCCAACAAACACACTCATATTAAGCCCTAAGGAAACCGCATGCGCATGAATTTGAGGCACCAGATTGTTAAAAAATTTATCCAAAACTGCGGTGAGCATTATTGAGATTGTGTATTCATTGGGTATGATACCAACTCTTAGCATTTGTATGAAACATTTATAGACTTCTCCGGAGTTTTTGGTTTTGTTAAAGGCGGATAGCATGGTGTTCCAAGAAACAACGTTTGTCAGAGGCATTTTATCGAACGGGTATTGGGCTTGCTGGATTTGATTGGATTGAGCGCGAGTAAAGATCATTTTGTTAAACGACATCGCGTTCTGGGAAGTGGGGTTTTTATCAAAGGATGTGTTTGCATTAGCTAAGTTATTGCTTTGGAGAAATTGATTTTCGGCGAGATTATTGAGGTTGGCCGTTGAGAGAGTACAGATATGGCGGGGGCATTTTACATGGAGTGCTTTCTCTAATCCTTGCATGGCGTGCTCTGCTGCTTCAGACGTCAGCGTCTTGCTGTGCTTCCTTCGTGGGTATGTAAAAGGTCAGGCAAATTAAACGGTACCGTTTGATTACTTCAGAACAAAATTCAAAGGTAGGTGTTTCTATTGAAGTAGAAATTATTATTCCCCTTTTACATGTTTGCTGCCGTTGATTTTTGGTTTTTATTTCTTAAATGTGAAAAATTATTCAGTGTTTGTTAAATTATTCATTGAAAAATTATTTAATGGTTTAAAGAGATAGTCAAATTAGTTAGAGATAATAATTGAATTTACTTACATAAATTAACATAATTCATTCTAATAGCTGTCTCTCATTTTCCTTTTCTCTCTAGTTTTTTTCTCAAGTTTTTTTCTTGAACCACCGCTGATCTTCTCTTTTAATCGGCGGTGGTTTTAATATTTTATATTAAATTTAATATAAATAATTTTATCCCTACTATCGTTGTCATATCGATTACCAGCTCCACTCATTTATTTTCTACCATCGCTGGGCGCTCTTTTTACTCGATTTCATCTCTATTTCCTCGCATCTACTTTTGCCTCCTCATTTTCATTTTTATTATATGTTTGTGGTGGATTTATACTTATTATTATTAGGGTGATACTTTTCATTTTATTATTTTGTATGATATTGTACTTTGTTTTTTACGTTATTTTATCTTTCAATATTGGAAGTTTTGTTATATTTTTTCATGTTGGAAGTTATTTTTTTCTTATAAGTCTGGTGGTATATTTGTGCACTGTTGCATTTTAGATGCCTGCAAAGAGGACAATGAATTGATACGTTGTTCCACTATTACAATCGTAGTTTTTCAAAATCAACTATACAGTAGTTAGATGTTTTGTTGAACATTTGCGATCTGCGAATCAATTTATTCTTATTAAGATAGTTAATTCTGTGTCAGATTTTTTCTATTGAAATTTACATTCCACTATTAATGATTAATGAAATTTGAATTTATTTCAAAAAAAAAAAATTAGTTACAGATAAAAACCTAAGAACTCTTGGTCTTAAATTCGACACTCATCGATATGTAGATTATTCACAATAATACATTTTTCAAAATACGAACTTTTAGTACAGAAAAACATAAATTTTGAGTTTGAATATCTATGATTGCAGATGCATGGATCAATGTGTTTCTTCCTAAATACTGAAACCATCAAAGATCATATAGGCTTCAATTAATTGTTTATCATTGAAGACTTTCCAAATACTTATGACTGACTTGGCCTGGGTGTGCAACTCTCTTTTGCTACATTTTATCTCAAAGAAAACATTTGGACATTCAACAGACACGAGTACCTTATACTAATAATTAAATTATTCTTAAATTTACAAAACATAGAAATTCAAAGATTGTTATTGCAATATGAAAGTACTGCTGTAGTAACAAACAACAAATTAAGACTGCAAATGTCTGATTATGCTCGTTTCACAGCCAATTTTCTGTAAAGTTCATCAATTTCCACCTGCACATATATCATCATCACATTAATTGAGTTACTCAATCATCTTATTATTAACAATTGCTAATTAAACAGAAACCTTATTTGCTAATTAAGCAGATAAAGTTAGTTTACCTGATAGTAATTGAGCAATTTATTTCTTTTCTTCTTCAATGTTGCAGTTACCAAGTCTCTTTCCATGTCGAACGGACGAAATTCCAAAATCACTCCTTTAATATATTCAAAACCTCTCAGCTGGTTTTCACACACGCAATTAGCCAAAAAAAAAAAAAAAAAAAAGAAGAAGAAGATAAAAATCCATTAGACCACAGACTAGAGCTAGAAAAGAACAGTGCTAACTATATGCTTAAAAATGCCAACTATACCTTGTTTCTCTCAGCTGTAGACTTTAGTTCTGAAAGGACATATTCCTTCAGCTGATCAAGAGAACAAAGTTCCGGGAACGAACCCTTATGACCATTTATCTGTGCCCACTTTTTAGTGTTATCTTCATGGAGTACAACTACTGCAACTAGCATTGACTTGAAGCTGCTTCCGTAGACCCAAATCTTAAGAACAATGACAATATATATAAATCAAAGATTTAACAGAATTTATGTACCAGAACAAAGAATACATGTAATCACCAAGAAGGGGAACGATGTTTACATCATCGACAATCGAAGTAATACCATAAACATTTTCCAAGTACTCAATTGCTACATATTCTCCTTGTGAGAGTTTTAAAAGATTTTTCTTCCTATCAATAATCTTCACAACTCCATTTGGATAAATTTCCCCTATGTCCCCTGAAGAACCAAAAGATTTTAGAGCATGAAATTAATTTAATTAGCAAAAATTCTGTTTAACAGGAAATCAAGGTTACTTAACCTGTATGAAACCATCCATCTTTCATGCATTCTCTTGTGAGTTCAGGACTCTTATAGTACCCAGAAAAGAGAGTTTTTCCTCTTACACAAATCTCGCCACGAGAAGGTTCACTGAGCGGATTGTAGCCCATCTCTGAAACCTCCTCCAGCCGCAACTCATTGTACACAGCTACAGAACCAACTGCACCTAACATGCACATTTCATCTGGGAAGCCAAGTGTCACTGGTCCACAGGTCTCTGTCAACCCTGAATGAACCAAATATTGATGACTCATTATATACACAAGAGTTGACAAGTTACTCTTAACACTGTTTGGTATAAATGAATTTCAAGTATATTAATTTAGTTATTTTGAATTCCACAAACTATGAGACTAAAATGAACATTTTCATTCATAACAAGCATGAATTCCACAAAATCTTGTGGAATTCATTTATACCAAACAAAACCTAAAAATTAATTCAGATTGACCTGATACACCACATAAATCTTCATTCTGTTTGTGAATAAAAACAATAGCATTGTCTTAGAACACCATATATTTCCTCTTCTAACAATCTACATTGTCTGCAAATATTTTTCAGTATGAATGTAGTTCCTTACCATAGCCTTGGAGTACGAAAGCACAGCAAGTAACCCGCAGGAATTCTTCGACTTCAGCACTCAAGGGTGCACCTCCAGACACAACTAGTCGAAGACGACCACCTAACTTGGCTTTGACCTAATAATAAAATATAAAAATTTAAAATGAGAAATCAATGCTGAAAAGAAATCAGAAGGTCAAGAGAATATTTCCTTTATAGGTAAACAAGTAGCAATGGAATAATGTCAGGATTGATAGTGTATAACATCGAAGCATTCATAAGTTTCCCATAGCCAAAGACTGTTTATGGTGGTAAAAAAACAATGAACTCAACTATAAAACGAGAAGAGCTACAACCTTCCTGAAAGCTAATAAATCTGCCAATGGTGAAGCATATTTCTGTCTATAACCTTGATTCATCCAAGCAAGTTTGCTGTGTAACACCGTGCAAGGATGCATCAGTCTCAATTGTGCACCATACTGGTTGGTATATAAAAAAGTATTGCATTCTGCTCATCACAAGTAGTAACAAAAATAGACCACTTTTTAAAGAAAAATGATAGAATCAATAGAAGACGATCATTACTGTTTGTACAGAAAGTCAAAAATTCGCCTCCGTACAGGATTCAGTTCTTGTAGTGCCATTTTTATACCTGATAAACAGACGACCTGAGTCTTAGTAAGGGATCATTCAAGACCAATTTATGTAAACATAATGACAGATTCTCATGCCTTCATGTATTTTTTCAAAGACTCGAGGTACACCAGCCAAAAATGTTGGCTTCAACTCCATCAAGTCATCTCTCAGAGCATTCAAATCCTTCAAATTTTGAGATAAATTATGACTCAAGAAAGCTACTAATTATGGAAATTGTAAGTGAACCTTACAGCTCTACTGATAAACAGATCTAGTGTAGCAACAACTTACCCCATGATAGTAGCCAACAGATGCACCTTTCCGGAAAAAGTATTCCTCAATCGCACGGTCAAGTATATGAGCGAGAGGCAGGAAAGATAGATACACATCATCAACTGTCATCTATATAAAGCCGCAAATGTTTCTCAATGATAAAAAAAAACATGTAAGGATCAAATACAAATACAAAAAGGAGAAATTGAAATGACAATGTGAATTATTTTAACATTGCTTGCAAGGAACACATGCCATGAAGATGTATTTCTTATGCAGATGGCTTAGCCAAAATCACAGGATTTACTGCTATGCTGTGAATAAATGATTAAATATGCATGTATAAATATAAACCTTGTGCAGCATCTTAAAATGTTGTGAAACTAAAGGGCAGATCCCAATATTTTTTCCCTACCTTGTCCTCAAATTGTTCCATAAATAGATCAATGCCTCTTACAAAAGATGCCACTGTTTCGTGTGTTAGAATGACGCCTTTAGGATCTCCACTTGTGCCGCTCGTATACATGATTGTGCAAATGTTAAAAGGCTGAGGTGGCAATATTTCTGATGGATTCTCTTTTCCCTGATAGATAAGATAACACTTGTAAAGTTAACAATAATGAAGATTGGAAAAAACACCTAAAGCACTGATTATATGCTATAATGTGGGAATGAGAGATCATTGTAGATGTTGTATGGGGGGAGACACTAATATCTATGAGTTTTTGCAGTTTTAATTTGGTGCATTATAATGCATAATTCTGTAAAAACATGACATCAATTAGCATCAATATAATAGCATAGCATCTTAGTCATATTTAAAAATCATAATGCTTGTACTAATCACCACAAAGAAAGCAAAGCCTGTATGCATAGATTTACAGGACAATCTTAATTAGAAAAAGTACTTAGCAATTCTTCACATAAAAGATAAGTTCAGTAAGACAAAATCAGTTATGCAGAGGAACTAACCAAGCGCAGAAACTCTTCCCAAGAATATGATTTTATCTGCATTTGGGCTGCCTTTTCCTTCTCTTCCTCTGTCAAGGAAGTGAAGCAAACAACCGCTGCAACCACAATGAAATGAAACTTAGTAGGATGCTTTATAGGACATCCAGCAAAAGCAAATCAATATTTGTCTACTTAAATCTCACTTTTAAGCCTTGAAGCAGATCTGCAATCAGGATTAAACAACTGCAAATACAAGAATATGTTCAATTAGAAACATTAGATGTTTTCATGTGCAAGATTATATGGAAGAACATATAATTAATTTTAGAGGAAGTCAATTTTAAGAAAATTACCTCTTTTACTTTTTTATCTTGCACAAAAACAAAATCAATCTCTGCATGACCTAGAATAAAATTAACAGCACCAGGACCTGTATTCAAGAAACTCATTCAGCTAAACTTTCTATATTTAATGATTAATCTCTAAAATAACCATTAGCTGATGCTGATATTTGAGAATATAAATTAGGTGCAAAGTTGATTCTAAGTACACTTCCCAAGGAAAATTTAGAATAAGATGCAAGGACACTTTACAAGCAGGGGACTAAAAAATAAGTTTCTGATCACATCAATTTCATGGTATTCTTTCATTTAAACCATAAAGCAAGCAAGAAATAAAATTGAATGTCTCTGTTTCCCTTTTTTTTTTTTTTTTTTTTTCCCCTTGCAACCAAGAGAGAATGCAAAACATTAAATTTTAACATTACCGAGGGTATCATATAGAGGAACGCAAATCATGCTATGAGCATTGCAAGCCTAGAAAAAGTTATAAACAAAAAGTAAGAACCTTGCTGGTTGCATGAATCAAATAAGAAGAAACAAAAAGAAACAAGATCCAACAGGACACATAAGAGAAAAGAAAATGTCAAGATATATGGACCTCCATTGCCACAATCCATTGAGGACAGTTTGATCCATAAATTCCAACTCGGCAGCCCTATTTAATGAAAAATTCCGACAAATCAAAGAAAAGAAATAATAAATTTGATTGCCAATTCTTTATATCCAGAGTTAATCAAACAGACTTACAGGTTCAGCACCAGATGCTCGTAATGCAGAACCAATTCGCAAAACTTCTTCATACACTTCCTTGTAAGTTTTCCAAATATAAGGCCCCACCTAATTGATTTTTTTTAAAAAAAGAATCAAATTTTAAAGGCTGTTAAATCCATATTAATTTAGTTTTTAACTGGAATTTTAATTAATTACCTTCCCATTAACAAATTTACGCCACCCAAGCATTTTGTTTCCAGGACAGTTCTTTACAGAGACACTGTACATCAAAGACATGCTCCTTGTTAAAACGTCAACTTCATAATCAAACAAGCCCTTAGACACGAAACCCATAAAAACCCACAACATATGTTTACTATACAATCGATACATACAACTAATATGTATATATATAATGAATTCAAAGAAAATTAAAAAAAAAAAAAAACAAGAAATAGAAAGTGAACTACCTGAAAAGATCCCATGCTGTAGAAATATCAGGATCAGGTGGAGGAAATTCATTTTTGGATAGTAAATTACGATAAACAGGACCAGTTGAAGGAACTCCATCTTTCCCTTCTTTTCCCTCCTCAACCTGAGCTGCGAAAATCTTCATCTTCTACTGTTTTGCAACCTGCAAATTAGCTGACAGTCAATTTATATAAAAAAAAAAAAAAAAAAAGTCTCCATACACGATACAACTAAGAAAAGTCAGTTGATGAGGCATTAACTGATCCTAGTTAGCGGTCACTCCTGGTAGACGAAAAAAATAATAATAAAAAAAAATTGTGTTCTAGCAGAACTTACCACAATTAAAATTATCCTCTAAAATAAATGAGATGGTTGGTACAAGTAAACTTCAATATCAAACCAACCAGTATAGAAAAGAGAGAAAAAAAAAATCTGAAAATGAAAATGAAAATGACCTTGTATTTGATAGCTGATAAAAGCAAAGCGACAACTAAATTAGAATCATGCAACAGAGAATTAAGCCCATAGGAAAGCCATTGACTATGGTATAAAACAAACTAGTAGTAGTACTACTAAACTAAATTCATCTCCCACTAGAAAAGCATGAAAACCTTAAACAAGCTTCATTTGGAAACAGATTGGCGCCCATTAGTTAATCACTAACTAACAACCCATAAAACCAGCAGCTTTATATAAAACTACCAAATCAATGAAACAAACCAATTTTTACTAACAAGATAAAAAAAAATTAAAGAAAAAACACAAAACTACAAATATGTATATTTCATTAGCAATTACTTTAGGTGGAGTCACAAATATTAATTTATGAAGAAAATTATGAGTTCTTGATTACAAGTAGGTGGGAAGAGTTACAAGATTATAGAAAGTGAAGTGATGTAACAGCGATGGAAGGAAAGGGATGGAACAAAAAGAGAAACGAATTGGATTTAAGGCAGTTGAACGTGTCAATAGCTGTCGTGGTTTTGGGGCGTTTTGGGAAGGGGTGTTTATAGTTCGGTTCGGTCAATTTAAAATAAATATTTTTAACCAAACCAATAAAATTAATTTTTAAATATTTAAACTCTTAATCAAACTAACTAATATTAAAAAATAATCTAAACCAAAATTATTTAAATTCGGTTTTATAAGCACCTCAAATGAAAGATAAATCAAATTTTATAAGCAATTGGTTTTTTTTTTTTTTTTTTATCATTAGATAGAATTCGAAGACTTTGTTTAACAAATTATAATAAAATATAATATAACGTAATTAAATAAATTTTTAATATATATTTATATTAAAAATTCATTTAATTATATATATTATATTTTATTACAGTTTACTAAACGTATTTTAAGACAATGAGAGCTGATTATTCTGCTAATCATTGGAGTGTAATTAGGCCTAGTCTAATAGTTTAACACTTCTCTCTTTAAATATTTAAATAATTTCTATATATTAAAAAATATATATTTGAAATATTCAATTTTATTATTGTTAAATTAAAATTAATAAATTTATATAATAGTTAATTACAGTTAATTATTTTAAAATATTATTCATATTTTAGATCAAATATAGCTCATGTGAAATAAATATACAAAAAAAAAATCTTATATGATATTTAAATTTCATGATTCAAAAACTTAAAATTTTAAATTAAATTTAAATATTTTCATAAAAGATACGGAATTAAATTTGTAAAAAATTTATATTATTTTACTATTTGTTTCTTTAATTTAACAATTGACATGTGATATAGAGAAATTTTTAAATAGATTGAGTCTATTATGTTACTCATAAAATAAATCAATATAAATATGATACATCTATTAATGATATCAAATTACATATAAATTAATCTAATAGAAATAAACCATATCAATTAATCATGCTATAATTTATGAGTAATTTAATATCATTAATTGACGTGTTATATTTTTATTAGCTTAATTTATAAGTGATGTGATAAATTCAATCCACATAAAAATTTCTCTATAGCGAAAAATTTCTAAATAAATTAAATTTACTATATCACTCGTAAAATAAATTAATAAAAACATGACACATCTTATATACCTACTAGTTGATTGATCCAGCTAATCAAACTTGATTTGTATTAAAGGTTGGTGTTAAAAAAAAAAAATTGTCTAAGGGTTGACCATATAAAACAAAATTTATCTGCTCAAAACCATCAAATTTTATATATTCAGTTTAAATAATGGGTGGATGAGTACAAAGTCAAGTTGATTAAGCAGAAACAATAAATTTTTCATATTTTTTTTAAATTATTTTTAAAATAAAAATAAATAAATTGATACTTTTCTCTCAAACATATTTAAAAAAAATAAAAAAAAATAATTTATAAAAAATATAAAAATTAATCAATCAAATAAAAAAAATTTAAATTTTTTTTTATATAATAATTTCAAACGCACTCTAAAACACATAGATTTGACGTTGAACGCCTATATATGAATATTTATTGATAAATTGTGAAATTTCTAAAATGTTATAAAAATAATGGAGAAAAATAAGAATAAAGAATATAGAGAAGATAATAGTTTTTCTAGTTATTTCATTCAATAGTATTAGACCCTTTATATAGAGTACAGAAGAGAAAAAAATAAGAAACTTTTCCAATAAGCAAAATACAAAAAATAGGAAGTTTTTTCAATAAGGAAAATACAATCAATACTAATATGAAAACTAGAATATTCATGTATATGAAAAGATATCAATCAAATCTTATAATATATTATAATACTCCCCCTTAATGTCTTTTACAAAGAATATGCCTTGTTAAAACCTTACTAAGGAAAAACTCTGTAGGAAAAAAAATCTTAGTGAAAGAAAAAAAGTACATTATTGTTGTAAGGATTTGTGTCATAACACTGCCTCATTAAAAACTTTGCCAGGAAAACCCAATGGGATAAAACCTAGGCTAAAGGAAAAAAGAGTATAGTGCACTAAAATCTCCCCCTCATGAAAATATGATTTCTATCAAATATCTCTTAGCCAACGCATGCTAATTTTGTTGACTGACTTTTCAAATGTGATTGTAAGGAGTGCCTTTATAAACAAATCTGTCAAGTTGTCAAATCGTATACTTAATAATGTTTAAGTAATATCCACATATAATAATTTTTTTATAGTACTCCTTAAGATATTACTTGCGCTATGAATATACCTCGTTAAAAATCTTATTAGAAAACCCAGTGAGAAAAAACATAGCTAAGAAAAAAAGTACATTTCATGCACTATTTTGTCATTGCACAAATTGTCTCATTAAAATTTTTGTCCAAAAAAATCATGTGGGACAAAAACTTGACTAAGGAAAAAGAGTATAATCATATACTAATTCGCTCTCCCTAATGAGGACAGATTTTAACACGATATATACTAATCGATGAAACAATGTTGTGTAAAAACCACACTAGGTAAAGACTTAGTATATAAGTCTATTAGGTTGTCACTTGAGCGAATTTAGTGGATACCTCTTCTAAAGCTCATATATATAAGAATTTGAGTGAAGTTTATATGTCTACTTTATCAATATTGATATACCCACTTTTAGTTTGTGCAATGCGAATTGTATTGTTTTCAAAACATAATAAGAGTATCTTTAATGAGGTACTTCAGGACCATAAAAACCTTTATAAAATTACAGTATCACTATATGTGAATACATAGCGAGTATAAGATCTGCCATAACAGAGATGAAACAAATAACCAATATTCGCATATAGACCAATTTCAAATATGAATCAAAATATAATCATAATATTAACAATACATTGAAGATAACTTTTTACACCACTCTAATATCTCTTTATAGGTGCAGAGTTATACCTAACTAGGAATTTTTTCTTACAAATGCAATATTAGGCCTGATGCAATTTGCAAGATACAAAAGTGCCCTATAGCACTTATATATGGTACTTCAAGACCAAATAACTGTTTATTATTTTTTTAGGTCTAAAAATGTCTCTCTTCACTTCTAGTGAGTGAACCATTTATTGGTGTGCTTGAGGGAGAAGATTTATCAATGCAAAAATTGCTTAAATATCTTTTCCACATAAGTATACTGGAGTATTAGGACTCCTTAATAATCAATCTGCAGGCCGATACAAAATTTCATTTCCTTCAAATTTTTTTATCTCAAACTCACTTTTCAAATAGGTACATACTTATTTGAGTTTATTAGGAGTCCCATTGATATTTAAATCAAACTTATACTACAATAATAACATATACCATTCTATGGTCTTTTATGAATACAAATGGACATAGTGTATTATTCACATATCTTTCTTTCAATAAGAATTTACTCAAACAATCATACCACTTGTTCATATTGCTTTAATCCATACATAGATTTGTGCAATTTGATGAAATATATATCACATGTTTAATGTGTATTCATTTATGATATACTTAGTCCTTCTGGGACTTTTTTTGTTTTCATAAGGTATACAATAAGCCTTTCATTAACAGCCATATTAATTAAGTATCGGAACATGATCATTTCTATAATAAGAGAATTATTTTTCTCATAATCAATGATAGAACGAGTCTAGCTCTACTTTAATTACCTCATTCCATGATGATCACTCATATTTATGCTAATATTCAATTATACTTATAGATTATGGATCCATATTTTCTCTTGTAACAGCAAGAGCTACTGTTAAGGCAAATTCATCGTCGACGATAATTAAATTTCTATCAATTCTTTCTTATATCATAAAAATAATTGAGATATCATAGTTTTCATTTATATGATCATCAACTCCAGAAGCCATATCTGGAGAATCTAATTGTTCCGTTGTCTCAGTCTGTGTCTCATAATTGCTATAGCTCTTTAATTGAGATCTTCCTCTTCAAGAGGTTTCTCTTCAATTTTATGAGTGGCGCTACTTTTCTTTTCCGCGGATTTTTGTCTTTGGTTCCAATTTACTATCCACGCTTCTGGCGTGTAATGAGATTGATTGATTTTCTATTTTGCAATTGGAATCACAACCCTTAGTAGGGTATTAGTAGCTGTAATATGAGACTTTGTCACTCTTTTAGTATTTATAAATGCATTTGACAGTTAAATTACAATTTTTTGCAACTGTATTATTTTGTAAACTTCTGGTTCACTCTAACTTGTACATGGACCAAAATTATTTAAAGGGTTTTTCTTCTAATAAATTTCTCGATATTCTTTAGCACTGCAGGTGCTTTTCCTCCCCCTAATGTCAAAAAATATGCCTCATCAAAATAAATTCTTAGTCTCTTTTGTGGAACCATTATCGCACATTGAGATAAATTTAATATATTCATGGCACAAAAAAATTTATGGCTCATGTCCTTATACAAGTTTCAAGGGAGAGTATATATGATGTACACAATGACATTCATGCCAAACTTTCAAACTTTAATTATTGAACTATAAGTTCAATGTTTGAACTGCAGGTTCAACGCAATATATTGTGCATGTATACTAGGGATAAAACAGTAATGAAATAACTCATTATAATACTCAACTTGTAAAATCCTTGCAAATTACTCATTCAAAGAGTTTACATAAAATCATCAATATTGAATTGAGTTGTCTCCTCTATATGGGCAGTTCCTCTTTTAGAATCTCATGATTTACCAAATGATTTATAGCATTCACTTCAGGGAATACAATTGTATTAGCGGGCATTATTTAATGATTTCTTGTTAGCAATTATTCTTTTAGATTTCTCATTATCTACCCAATAATTTATAGCATTCACTTCAGGGAATACAGTTGCACTAGTGGGCATTATTTGATAATTTCTTGTTAGCAATTATTCTTTTGAAATTCTCATTATCTACTCAATGATTTATAGCATTCACTTCAGGGAATGCAATTGTACTAATGGGCATTGTTTAATGATTTCTTATTAACAATTATTCTTTGCAACCACTAGAAAAATAATATTTGTAATTTTCACTTTTTATACCGCTACTATAGGAGCATGTAACTTTATTACTACACAATTTCAACTGTGAAGTAATTTTAAACATGGTTGAATTATATTCTCAAATAGACTCAAGTCTTATAGGCATAGATTTAGCCAATCGTATTGAGCTTGTGGTAGTACCACATATTTCAAGTGATTATATCTATTTTTAAAACTCTTCTAGAAAATATAAAAATCATTAATCGTGAGATTCAACTTTTAAATCTTCACTTAAATGAGGTTTAAGTAGATAATAGCTTTTGTTTTTGCTAGCATCTAAATGCATTTCATTATCAATAACTCACGTCGAAAATTACTCCCATTGAATTCAAGAGCATATAAAAATTATCAACCAAACTTTAATTCACTATACTTCACTTTATTTAAATAACTTAATTTGCATATATTTAAAATATATCTAAATAGACCAATCATAAAATAAATTAATATCAATTTTAACAAACATTAAATTCATAATTTATCCTTCCAAGGAAAGGTAAACACTAATTATGTTTCTCTATACCAACATAAATGTAACAATATATGCAATCCAGAAATAAATTTATCAATTCACAAATTAACAAAACCATATCACTTATATAATTTATATTCATTTCATCTCATATTTAAATCTCTAATTGTTTTCACATCTAATACATATTGACATAAGTAAATTCAAAATATATATAACACACACAACTTTCTTGTAGGCTATTCAACTAACAAATATATATATATATATATATATATATATATATATATATATATATATATGAGACGTGTATTGTCCATAAAATAAATTTTGAGTTGAGTTGTTAAGATCGAAGGATATGTAATAATATATACATTAGTAGAATCGATTTCAATTTAATGAATCAAGTAAACCTATTAATATGAACGCAAGATCACCATTTCCCTATAAAGCAAGTCAATCAACCAATAAATGAATAATTTAGGGTCGGATTTCATCCAAAAAAAAATTTGTAAGCCATGACTTTAAAACTATGCATAAAATGTGTTGTTATAATTGATAATCAATTAAAAGTTGCAATTTGGTTGGTTAATTAAATAGGCCATACCCATCATTCCAATACATATTAACAACAATG
Source organism: Reutealis trisperma (assembly GCA_947687605.1). Lineage (NCBI taxonomy): Eukaryota > Viridiplantae > Streptophyta > Magnoliopsida > Malpighiales > Euphorbiaceae > Reutealis > Reutealis trisperma. The sequence continues at coordinate 6,192,588 of CANTUT010000033.1, read as the reverse complement.
AAACACTTAAAACAGAAAAACCAAAGCAAAAGGGTTTACCTTAATACTATGGCTATACGCAGGTACTTTATTGACATCCAATTTATTTAACGCATGTAGTTTAAATCAAATTTATTAGTTATTCAGGAACATAAAATATCAATTTTTTAAGGATGTCTATTTTATTTATTTCAATACCCGAAGGAGTGGCACCAGTATAAATAATTCTTACTAGTGATGTCGAGGGCCATCAATTAACATTGTCTAATATAAAATCATAATAAAATCAATCTTTTAAAGACTTATAGATAATGCATTTAGTTTTTCAGAAACATTTAATGATTCTTTAATGAATTTATATTTATTTATTTTGATTAGTTTTTCAGGAACTATGTAAAATATTAGTTTTTCAGAAACTGTAGAGAATATCAGTTTTTTAGGAACTGTAGAGAATATCAGTTCTTCAGGAACTATAGAGAATACCAGTTCTTCAAGAACTGTAGGGAATATCAATTTTTCAGGAAATGTAATTATTATTAGTTCTTCAGGAACTCATAGCTTAGTTAATTAGTTTTTCAGGAATTATAAATAATACTAGTTCTTCAGGAACTAGAATTTAAAATATAATATTAGTTCTTTAGGAACTCATAGTTTAGTTATTTATTTAATTAGTTTTTTAGGAACTATAAATAATACTAGTTCTTCAGGAACTAGTATTTAAAATATAATGCTAGTTTTTCATAAACTAGAATTTAATTGATTAATCATTAAATAGTATATCGAATCTTTATAAATCTAAAAAAAAAAAATTGAGATAAATGTGTGGAAGAGAGAAGAAAAAAAATAATTTCTTCAAATTAATTAGCCCAACATGTTTAAACGATTTCTTAAAAAAAAACGATTTATTTTTTTTTCTTAAAATGTATTTGATACATAAATATTAATAATAATAGTAATTAATTAGATAAAATTTTTTTACCATAAATCTTGAATTTTATTTTTTCAAATTTTTCGCCTTAACTGAATTGTAGCAAACCACAAGTTATCCAAAATTATGAATAATATTGTAAAACGATTTGTACTGATAACGTGTTATAAATATAATAGAGAAGAATAAGAATAAAGAATATAGAGAATAGAATAGTTTTTCTAATTATTCCATTCAATAGTATTAGACTCTTTATATAGAGTACAGAAGAGAAAGAAATAGGAAATTTTTCCAATAAGGAAAATATAAGAAATAAGAAACTTTTCCAATAATAAAAATACAATTAATACTAATATGAAAACTAGAATATTTATATATATGAAAAGATATCAATTAAATCTTATAATATATCATAACACAAAAGTCATTTTGAAAATTGGATTAATCAATATTTCAAAACTGAAACGCGAGTTTGGTCATTTGTTGTAGCACCCAATTGCGTTCCCAGAAAAGAATAAAAGAAAGAGAAAAAGTAATAACGTGGAGCCACCATAGTTTTCCTTTAAATTCACCGAAATTTAATTTACATCAGATTTTGACACGAAATTAGAAGGCCTTCTTTGGCAAAAAAAATAAAATAAATAGAAGGCCTTCTCATTCTCGCCATTTGGATAAACATTAACACTCCCCTCTTTTCTTGAAATTAATGATTTTAATTTATACACTATATTATATAAAAATTTAAAAAATAAAAAATTAATAATTTAAAACATTACTACCTTCATTGAAAAATATTTGATATTTTAGAGAATTTTTTTTTATTTTTTGTCATTTTAAAATTTTAAAAATATATTTATTATTCTTTTTTGACTTTATTCCTTATTTATTTCTTTACTAAATATTTATAATTAATTATTTTTATTTTTTTATCCAAATTAATAAATAATATTTTAATCTTTTTATTTTAAAATTATGATAAATTTAATAATTTTCTTAATTAATGTGTGAAACCTTAAATGGTGAATATTTTGAAATATATGAAGTATTAACTAAGTCTAATAAAAAAATTCACATTTTTTAATTAAAATTAGAAGTATTAAATCATTAATAAAATCAATAATTATGTGTATTAGTTTAAAAAAAAAATTAAATATATATTAAAATTAGACCTATCTATATATTGGATCGAATGCTTCAATTAATGAAAAATTACCAACTTTCGACCATTTGAAATTTTTAATATCTAATTAAGGCGAATTTCAGTAAATATTTTATTTATTTATTTTATGAGAAGGATCCTCTGTTTTGCGAATGAATGACTCTCACTCTCTTAATGAAGAGGAGTCTCGCTTTATGTTTTAAGGCTCAATTGCCTTAGCATAAAATGGATAATATTCTTCAATTTAATTGTTAAGCTTGATTTTCCCAAACAAAATTAAGATAATTTTTGTTAATATAATGTTAGGTTCTTAATTAAGACTTGATTTTAAATTTCTAATTGGACTTGTTAATATATTTGTATAAATTTTAGAATCTTATTTAGATTTAATTATGGATTTTTAATTAGACTACTATTTTCTTTTTTTTTTTCACACTTTTATATATATTAATAAGTATTATTTCATTGTGTAATAACATACAGAAATACAATTCATTATCTTCTAATAATTTCTATGTTGTATTAAAATTATATATATATATATATATATATATATATATATATATATATATATATATATATATATATATATATATATATATATATATATATATATATGGATTAGTTAAAAAATAATAAAAATATATTATATGCATTGGTTTATATATAAATTTTAATTTGAAATCTGCATAAATGGGATAACCTTAAATTTAGTTTTTAAAAGAGTTGGTTGAGATATGATGAAAATTTTTCTAACCAACTATTAAGTTTAGCTTGATTGATGGTCCAACATAGGCATAAAAAAATAAATTTGAAAGCCATCACAATGCGAAAACAATTAAAATCAATATGAGTGAACAAATAACTTTGAAAGCCTATCATCAGACAAAATACAATTGAAAAAATCTAGTACTACAATAATTGAAATAAAATTGAAATTTTAGTCCGAATTATAATATAATAGAAAATAATATAAATATCGATTAAACTCTAATATCATATTAAGTTTTTAATATAAGATATCGGAAAACCAATCTTAATGTATGAAAATTCATTTTTATACTAATCACTTAATATGTTTGTATTTAATTAATGTGATATATTTTTTTCCATACTATATTCTTAACAAAAAGTATTAGAATATTCTTAATTATAAGAAAACAAAGATAAAAGGCTTAAATTGATTAGTGATGTTTTTAATGTTTTAAATTAGATCCAAATCTAAAAATAGTATTTTTATTCATAGTATCCATAAAAAAATATATATATATAACGTTATATATGTAATTAAGTAATTGTTATGTTTTATGTGAAGTGAGATTAATATAAAGTGGTGGATATACGACACTTTTTTTCTTTTTGGGTTCAAAAATTATGAATAAACTTAAAACTAATTTTACGTAGTTGCATTATAACGTGGCCTTTACATTAAAAAAAAAATAATAAAACAAACAAAAATAAAACAAAAGTGACTTTTAATAATGAAAAGTGTTAAATAACTTATTTGTTTTTGACCTTTTATTATTATCTTATCTTTTCTTATAATAACAATTAAATGATAATTAAGACTTGCAACTGTCCAACAGCAAATTGACATGTAAAAAATGTAGCCTTTAATTCTATGAAAATACAGCTCATTGTAGTTAATTAATTATGTTGTGGTGTCCCTCTCACATAGAGGGACCCATAATTGTTTTTACTAAAGAAAAACAAATAAAAAAAGTAGAAGAAGTAAATAAATTTGATACTGTTATTTGAAATGCATGTGCTAGTTGAGTAAGGAAAAGAAAAAATGAGAATGTAAGCTTGCATCTTACAAGCAATACGCGTGATAGAAGTGGGGAATTGTCTATGAAAGGCTTTTCTCTTCTCATTTGTTCAAAACATACAATAGAGAGTATTTATGTGATAGTGTATATATGATGAGAAATATTTTGTGAGAGAAAAATATTTCTAACTATTTGTGAGAAGATTTTGATCATTTTTGTCCATCCAAAAATTATCCTACATTTCCTTATTCTATGTTCACTGTGAGAAAGAGTATATTAGATTATTAGGTGTTGTGTGAAAGAGGGTTTACGATTTTGTTCGTGCAAAAATTGTACTATGTAGCTAAAGAGTTATAGTGAATTATTCTTAGTAGATCGTGAATATAGATTTATTGAGAAACCAAACTATGTAAAATTATTGTTGTTTTTTGTGTGAATTGATTGTTAATTTCTGTTTCCGCTATGTGTGTGTAAGAGAAATATCCCAGAAAATTTCTAAACAAATTAGAGTCCCTATGAAATGCAATTAATCTTAATTTTAATTGTGTATATTTTCATTTCATTTTAACTATTTACCGTTTTAATTAGTCAATTGCCATGAAGGAATCACTCTATCCATTTCAAAATGTTTGTTGTTTAAAACTTCAATATATGAATTAAAAAAGTAATAAAATTATTATAATTTAAAGGTAAAAATATTAAAATATCTTTTATTGATTTTAATATAGAGAAAAAAAAACAATTAATGTAGATATTTAATGAGAAAATAAATGAATGATAAAATTAAAAAAAATAAATATATTTTTAAATTTATAAAATAATAAATAAATTAAAAAAAATTATTTAAAATGATAAATATTTAAAATGAAACTAATAATTAAGAAGATATTTTAAAATGAAACTGGTAATTAAGAAGAGGCACGATCCATTGGGCTAATCATCAATTTCAACCAATTTCTAACCAAAATGAGACAAAACATAAAAACCAGACCTTTAATTTGTCCACTAAAATTAAAGACTTGTCAAAAAAATTCACATCACATCTTGTAATTGTATTTTTCCACAGGTTTATTTTACTTGTATACTTTAAATTTTATTCCCTCCGTACTATTTTATTTAATATATATATTTTTTTATAAAATTAAAAAGTATATTGAATAGTAAGATATTTTTTATTTTATGTCATTTATTAAATACAATTATTATATTTTTTTATAAAGTTTATGAAAAAAAGTGAATTAATATCTCATAATAGAATATGTATAAAGTATAAAAAAAAGTGTAAAAATAAAAATGAGACATATTTTTTGAGATATTTCAAAAAGAAAATATTATAACTAAAATGGAATTGAGAGAGTAAAAGGAAAGGAAAGTTGAATTTTAAATCATATATATATATATATATATATATATATTCAATTTATTTATTGATAAGATGAGAATGCCAGTCCATCCAACTCTAAGATATTCATTTACTTCTTCCATTTGAAAAAGACAAGTTAACTTATTTATTTATTTATTTATTTTTAGTCTATAGGCCACTTTCCTCTTTTAAATGATTGTTAATTTGTTAATTTACTACTGTAATCTTATTTAATATTTTTTTCACCATTAATGCATCATATTTTTATCAATAAATTATTAATTAATTTTATTAAACTATTAATAAAAATACGCATGCATCTTTTCATGTTATTTATCAAAGAAAAATGCTATACAGCTAAATATTTATATTCTAATTTTTTATTTCAACTGATGTGTCATTATCTTATTTGTTAAATTTTTTTTTAAATATATTATATAAAATATTTTTCAATTCAGTGATGCCACATCATTTGGAATAAGAAGTTAGGATAAAAATATTAAATTGTACAATGGATGAGTTGATCGCACATTAACCAATAATGAAATTTTAATTTTTTATCAAAATAATATAATTTTATTGGTTTTGAGATTTAATATTAAATAATTAAATAATAGTTATTTCCAGTATAACTATTTAGTAAAATAAATGAAAAGGTATTTGTGGAAAATATTAAATAAAAATTTTTATTTTAACTAAATTAATTTTTTTTAATTTTTATGAAAATAAAAATAAGCCTATATTTTCCAGACTGAGAAAATTCATTTTTCTCTCCAAATGGAGGAGAAAATGAGATAAAATTATATAATAAAATCACGTCTTTATTCTTACAAACATAATTTTAATATTTCTAAAATAATTTCCTCTTTCCCTTTTCTTTATCTAATATCCAAACAGGAAAAAGAAATTAAATAAAATTTTTCTTTATTAATCAAGACATTCCTTTCCCTTCTTATTTCTTTTTGCCCAAACAAACAAAATATAAATGACCACGCATGAAACTAGCTAAGCCCCACGGCTGCAGTCTAATAGACCATATTATCATATATATACTGAAATCGGAATAAATACATAGGAGAAAATCCAAATCCTGTACAGTGGACAGAGAAAATAAATTTGCAGAGAAGATTGATATGAATTGAGAAGCGAGGGATCATGGATATTGGGATGCAAAAGCAAAAGCAAAAACAAAACCAAAATCTTATTTTAACTTCAAATTTTCAATAATTAAATTAAATTTTAAATAAGGATGTTGATAAGGATAAAATTTAGTTGTATATAATGAATCTGATTAAGTTTGGCTAGGCCCAATTAGCTTCAAGATCAATCTTTCAAAGAATATGTTACACTCGTATGAAATTCAATAAGTTCCCTACCCATGTAAAATCTACGAAAACTCAGACACATGCACCTTCTCACCAAAGAAAACTCTTTAGTCGAAGAGAATGTCTTGGAGCACTTTTTTGATCATGTCTACAAACTGAGTATTTAGCATTTAAAAAGCTCCTATGGCATGAAGAAATCATTTTCGTCAAAGTCATTTGTCACATTCTTAGTTGCAATCCAAATACTATCTTTGTGTCAGTATAGAGTGACTTTTATAACCACACGTGAAATACAAAGTGATGATAGTCTAAGCTCAGCTCCACCTGTCACCGCAAAATAAGATGTGTCCCCTTGTCACATCACCAACCAAAAGAGAGAATTTCTAAAATATAAAAAGTCAGATCTTATTTATCAAGTAGCTGAATATTCATCTTCTTATCTCATTCTTTTTTCTCAAGAAACTTAAGTCTACAAAAAACAACTTTCTTCCTCAAGACCCCAACTTCATTATTGCTATTAATTTAAGCAACAGAGTGGTTTTACCAAGCTCAGACTTAGCCTCTTTGATGTTTTCTTTTTTGCAAACTAGATCCAAGCACCCACCTCGAATACAAGACCATCACCTAAATCTTATCCTTGAAAATTTCACTCTAATTAGATGTATTAAAATTTTAATAATTGACATTTTTATTTTCAATTTTATTTTGCAAGCTTAATAGTGGACATACTATCATTTTTTCCAATAATATGGAAAAATTTCAAACTACAAATATAATATGCTGTAAAGCGTAACTCACTCTACTAATATCATGCAGCAAACATGGTAAAATACTTAACGGCAGCGAACTCCTAAATCCAAACTACACAAAAATTTGCTTCACTGCATGTACACATACTTTATTTGGATATCCTATCTCTCTAGCGGGGGGGTTGAGAGGAGTCATGGCTGATGGCTCCTCTTAACTTTGAAAATTTTAATATATAATATATATGCTCTCTATTTCTAAAAAATAGCCTACTTTTTTTTTTGTCTTTAATTATAGTCCAATTTCTATTTAAGAATATGACTAATTTATTAATTTTCTAATATATTTTTATTTAATATTTATTGTTATTACAAACATAAATTAAAAAGAGCACGTTATTTAAAAATTTTTGAAACAAGAAATTTAGGACTACGACTTGAATGCTTATTTGATTTGGCAATAGTTAGTCAATTATGAAATGTTAATTCATTGATTAGGGATGAAAACTAATTATTTCCAAAAAAAAAATATTAATTACACTCATATTCATATTAAATAGGGATAATATTAGACAAAACTTAAATAAAATTTACTACTGTAACTAAATTAACTAATTTTTCTTAAATTGTGTGAAAAAATAAACTAGACTATATTTTAGGGATGGATAGAATATAAAAAATAAAATAAAATTGACCTCCCTAAATTAAAACATTTTCAAATTTCATTAGGATAACTATTTAAAATTTAATAAATTAAACTTAATGTTATGATCCATAATAAATGGTTTAGTATAGTATTTTATATCATTATTAATTAATAAGTTAATAAAAAAAAAATCTATTGACCTAAATATAAAGTTAATTCTAATAAATATAGCCCGATAAATACAAACCTATAAATTTCAAAATAAAATGGAAGATGATTTCTTGATTGTATACATTGAAAAGGAAATTGTTGTAAAATTTAACACCGAATCAATTATAGATGAGTTTAACTCTATGAAATAATAGAGAACTCAATTTACGTATAGAAAAATTTAGGGATATGTGAAGTTAATATATCTTTTTTTTTTATTATTATTATTCAAAAAAAAAAAATCTACTTGTACTTATAGTTCATATTTCTCTTATTTTTGCAGGCAGCATATTAAAGTATGAAGAAATACAATTTGAATGACTTGTGAGTTGTAAATTATAATATTTGAAAAATAATACGGTTAGTACTTGGATTTTAAGTAATTTTTTTGACTTAATTGGTACATTTTATATTTAATTTAGTATTTAAAATATTTATATATTTTTCATTTAAATGAATAAAAATTAATATAAGTTTCATATTATACTTGTCCCCTAAAAAATAATACTGGCTCCCTAATTAGGTCTCTCATCAACAATTGCTAATTTTCCATTTGACAGCCATGGATGCCTATCCTATGCCCTTTGAAGACCAATGTACATACCTCATAATTCGGCATTGGTTACTAAACAAACCCCAATATGGAAACTAAGGGCGAATATTGGTTGGTTCGGTAACTAAATTTTTTAATATTAAAATTAAACCGATCTAATTATATGTAAAATTGAATTCAATCAAACTGAAAAATTAATTCAATTTTTGGTTTGAACTTATTAATTTGAAAAAAAAAATTATTTGACTATATGATAAATATTATTTTGTCTTTTCTGTGTTCTTTATTTTTTTAATGAATTTATTAAATAAGGCAATTAAATATTTTATATTTATATAATAATAGCAGTAAAAGATACATTGATTTACCATACAATTAGTTATTAATCTCTATAACTATAGCCTTCATCGTCTCTTTCAAATTTTAGGCATTAGTCAAATTTAATAAAACAAAATTAAAAAAATATTATAGCATAATTAATATTAAAAATAATTTTTATTTGACTATATGGTAAATAATTTTTAAATATAATAAATGTCATTTTGCCTTTTCTACTTTTTATTCTTTTAATGAGTTTATTAAATAAGACAATTAAATGTTTTATATTTAGATAATAAAATAGTAAAAAAATACATCAATTTACTATATAATTAGCTGTTAATCTCCATAACTATAGGATTCATTATTTCTTTCTAATTTTAGATATTGGTCAAATTTAATAAAATTAAATTAAAAAAAATACTACAGCATAATTAATATCAAATATTGAATCAATGCATTTTATAATATTATGCTACAATTTTTTTTAACATTTTCTTTATAATAAATTATATATCTATATAATTGTAATAAAAATACTCTATTGATTCTGTTCAATTCGGTCTATTCAGTTTTTTATATAAATTGAACCGAATAGAAGCAATAAAAAATTTTCATACTCAAAATCAAAACCAAACTAACTTATTTCAAAATGAACCAAATTATTTAATTGATTCGATTTAATTTTTTGGGTTTTGACAGAATAATGCTCACTCCTTATTGTAATATCCATAGGAAATGCATCTATCCTGGCCTTTGCGCTGTCCTTGATCAAACTTCCTGCATTACCGCTCCCTGCCTCTGCTTTTAAAGCTCCAATTGTATTTAATTTTTACCAACCCACCTCTGGACACCTCTAGCAAATAAGCCGCTCTTGGCAATTCTGGCCCCTGTCCATCACCCATCGAACAATAACTTGTGCGATATCACCACACAACCAACATCCAAATTTGTTCCACATATTCCAAATTTAATTGCCCGCAACGGTAGATTAAATGGAAACGTTAAGGTTTTTTATTTTTTTTTTAATATATGTTTCTTGCTCGATCGGTAATTGTACTGTTCTTGTGATTATGGCTGTGGGGCTAAATATTACTGCAAGTTAGGTGGGCAGCTTTATGATAAGAGACTGCAGTGTCTAACTTTACAGACTCATATCACGGTAATTGATTGAATGCTTTTTAACACTGTTGCTTGAGAGTTGCTACTAATTAAAATTATTAATAAGAGGTTTTAAACATAAATTTCTCGTGTACTCTTTTAACGGCAAATATATTTATGATGGATAATGTAGCATTCATGATAGATGATGTGGCATTTTGACTTAATTTTTCATACCACGTGACATTCATAAATAATTTAAAAAAAAATTATCTCAGTCATCAAAATCTAAATTCCAATCCATCATCTTCTTCTTCGTCTTTTCTCATCCATAGATAATTAGAAGGAAAAATAAAAACAGAAATTTTTATCGAAAATCAAAGAAAACTCAGATTTCTAATCCAAATCACAAATGCAAACCATTCATCGAAAGCCAAAATGCACACAAAATTTAAAAAATATTTTCAACAAACCGATCCGTTTGTGTCTCGAAAAGATAGCAAAAAAAGCAAGTTCCATAAGTTGAGGCAAAAACCAAATTATATCAATAAACTACAACATCAACTTCAAGCCCAACATATATATATATATATATTTGTTTATTTATTTATTCATATTATAAATCTCTCAAGCGTCAAGCACTATGAATTAAGAATCTTAAAATAAAATTGAGGTATAAAAATGCACATTCTTTATTAAAAAAATTGAATATGATATACAATAGAAAAGAAAGTTTCCATGCTCCATGCTCGTATCACTTCAATAAAGCACGTTCTTGACGATAAAACTATCGAAGTAAAGAGGAGGTCCGTGAGTAGTGGAAGCGGTCCAATGTTAAATGTGCGCCCACAATGATGGATGACGAAGGCGAATTTATGATTTGCAGGTGTGCGGATGATATGCCTTACGTACCAACATATTAGGTGTTCAGTAAAATACAAAAAGTTTGGATTTCATTCCTTTGATTGTGAGCTCTCTTAAAGGAGAAAGGATTTATCGTGTTTTGACTTTTGAGCATCTCTAAAACTCTCGTAACGGTGGATGATGAAGTTGATTTTACGATTTGATTTTTCAAATAAAGGAATATTAGGGATTTGAAAAATTGGACCAAAGACCAGGGATTGGATTTTGAAAAAATCTCATTCCGTTTACCCTTTTTTTCTAATTTTTAATAATCCACTTAGATATACAAGTGGCATTAATTGATTGGTCACATGGATTAAAGAATCCCATGTCCCGATCATTAATCTATGTGTCATTTTTATTCCATGTGACATTAGCTGGCATTGACGGGATTATGTGTGTGAACCTTAATCGCTCACGGTGTCAAGTACAATTTTTTTTTTTTTTGTCATAAAGATCCACATACTCATAAATAAAAATGAGTTAAATCACATGTTTTTTTTTTTATAATTATTCCTAAAACTAAATTGTGAAAATAATAACTAATATATAACACCCGAGTGGTTAGTGATTGTAAGTTTTTTTTTTTTTTTAACCTAAAATTTACGGGTTAAAAAAAAGAATTTTTAAAAATACACTAGCCTAATCATTAGACTAAACTGATTTTTAGTGCAGTTATTAATTAAATTGATTCAACTAGTTAGATAAGTTCGGATCTAAGATATCTCCAATAAACTTTTTATATAAATTAAACTCTTTATCATAAAAACATCCAATAAAAAAAGAAATTTCAATAAATTCTTTATTTTCAAAATATAATTTGGTTCTCTTTTAATTTGGCTATCCACATTTAAAAAATTAAAATTCACTTTTTATTCGAATTATAATTAATACACTTCAATTTTCTATGCATATTATCAATTGATACTATCTTTCTATTGGAAGAAAAACAATAAGATAAATACAAAGTAGAATCTAATAAAAAGAAAAATAAGGAAAAAAATATTAAGACATTAAACATTTATGGAATAAATTAAAATAAAAAGCAAAATATAAATAGTTTATTGGATTTAAGTACTCTTCATATTTAAATATAAAGATTTTTTTTAAATAAAAAGTGCATTGGAAATACTATAATAATACTAACAAAATACTCAATTTTAATTCCTCTATTTCCTAATATTAAAAAAGTAAATAAATTTCACATATTTTAATTATTAAATATTTAAATACATAGAAAACATTACTTTTTTAAATATTTTTTTCCCCAACAATATACAAAAAATTGTGATTTCCAAAAAGCAATTTTGGTGTGACCGGAAGAGTCTCGCACTTTCTGGCCCATCACAAGACATAAGTTCATAAGCTAATTTTTCCTTCTGAAGACTTCTTAATTTCTGCTCCATCTTTTTGTACTACTAAAAGGGAAAATAATAAATCTTATTTAATACTCTCTTTATTCTAAAATTATCAATATTTTAATTTTTTTTATTTCAAAATACTAATTGACATTTTAACTTACTAATGAAATATTAATGATAGATTTTCTAATCTTACCCTATTTATTATTCTGTCCACTACTTAATATTAATGAAATTTGAGTAGTTCAACAAAATGATAAGCTGTAGGAGCCTTAAAATTAGGGATAATAATATATTTAATATCTCAACTCGACACAATTAGATAATGAGAAGTGCTAAATACTTTCTCTTTTTATTTTTTCTTATTATTTTCTCTATTATTATGATAATATATAAACTGTATTAAATTTTATAAATATATATATTATTCACAAATTTAACTTATATGGCATCATAAGAATGGAGAAGACAATAAGAGAAGGTATTTAACACTTCTCTTAGATAATTGAATGTTTTAACCTATACAAATTAGTATTATAGCCAATTACCAACTTATTAATATTGATGTGAATTTAAATTTTAATTTTTTAACCGAAAAATAAAGTATGCTAAAAAAATAAAGTACTGAAAAAATGTTTGAAGATGATAAATCAACCACTTGAACTCCATTTCCACCAAAACAAGAAGGGAAGTCCCTCACAATACCAAAAGAAGAAAACCTGATATCTTTCTCAATAAAATCCTCTCTACCACTGCTAAGAATAGACACTTTCTTGCCATAATTAAAAAGAAAAAAAAATTCTAATATAGCATAAAAATTTACAAGTACCTCACTTGTCAAATAAACAAAAATTGAAAAACTTATCATCTAAAACTCTAAAATCAGCTTCTTGGTGCTTGAATTTGATCTGGGTATGTGTGATTTTTGGTAACAAAAACTGGATATTTGTGTGAAAAAGAGATAAAGAGAGACAAAACAGAGCAAGGACTTAGATTTAGTTGATTGTAAATGTGGGAGCTTTAATTTTAGCTTTAATTTCATCAAAGGGGAAATAGAAGAAAAAAAAAAAGAAAATGATTAATAAATAAGACACCAATCAATTCTTTATGGTAAGAGAGGTCCGGTAAAATATTCCAATTCTATCTGAATTTTTTTTCTATATAAGCTTTTTGGTAACTGATCAGTAATATGCTAACAATATTAATTTATAATTTTTTTACAAATTAAAACACTCAACACTTTTAAAAGTTTAAGCACACAATTATTTAATTATATCAAATTGCAACATCAAATTTATTATTATTTTCTTAAAATTATTTTAAAATTGTCAAATTTTTTATATTATAATTTACATCTAATTAAGATAATTCATACTATATGATTATGAAAATTTACATCAAGTATAATATAGTATGATAAAATTTTAATAATTTTACATGAAAAGAATTTACATTTTGAAGGTGAAAGCCTCTGTCGGTCCCACTTTACGGGTCGTTTGAATTCGTCAGTTTTCTTTTCCAAGAAACATCTTCTCATCATTTAATCGAACAGGTATTGTGGATGAGATACTGCTCGCCATACGACAGGAGATGAACGGTGCCGTTTAACGAGGACAAGAACCTATTCCTTGTACATTGACAAAGGAAAACTAATGCTTCGCCATAGAATATATCGAGGAAAAATCTATTGATTGGACTTAGAAACTTGTGTGGAATTTTTAGCGCCAATCATCAAATCCTTCAACTTGTTTCCTTAAATTAAATTTATTAGCATTCTCAGATTAATAATTTACAAGTCTAAGAAACTATATTAATCCACATTCCTTATCATGGAGGTACTAAGATTACTAATTTGAATATTCAATTTTTTTTTTAATTTATTCATTGGAAGTTAAATCTTGAAATCTTGTTTTCCCACTAGCTTTTTAGAGAGTTTTAATGGTAATGGACTTACAAGTTTGCAACTGTAGAATGTAGTGATGATTTGTTGCCCAGTTCAGTCCACCTTCCACTTCAGTGATCACTTTTTACTCTAAATACAGCTACAAATAACATTTGCTTTTGGATAAAGACATGATTGACTTAAAAATTAAAAACTACCAATCGTGGCTGTGACAGTCAGCACTTGGATCATTTCAATGACCACATCTCCATTCCCATACCGAGACTCGAATATATCACCAGCAATCATACAAATTCATCTCCAGGAACAGATGTGTAGGTAGTTACAGGAATACAAAGAAATGAGTAAATATACATACATTTTCATGACCACTACACTGAAATGCAAATGCTACAACTTTCACGGTCAGCTCTGTCCTACATATCCACATATACAAGGGAAGAAACTGAATGAGGTTCACAGCAGCATCAGGGTAATTTCCACGGGGCACTAGCTATCTTTTTGTAAGTATTCCGTGCATCATTAATGACTTCATTCATGGAATCCATGTTCAACTGCAAGCCAGCAATCTCGAGATCTTTGGTCTCCATCTTTGACTTGGATGCAGCAAGTTCTTCCTGTAACTCACTGATCTTCTTTTCAATATCATTTATCTTTGCATCCAATTTTCTTCTATCGTCAGCATGCTCCACTATCTGCCTTTCAACATCTTTTGATTCATTCAAGAGCTCTTCCTTTCCCTCCTTAATTGATAGCAATTTATTCACACGGTCTCGTGGTATGGTAACATCAAATCCATGCCTCTCTAAATCAAGAAGACTTTCCAAAGTACTTCCCAATGTGCTCTTTGAATCATCAAATTGCAGTGAGGTTATCTTCTCAAACAAACTGGCGAAAGTCACCATAAAGCCGATGGCTGATCCTTCACGATACTCCTCTTTACAATCAGCCAAAGGACGAAAATGTGGTCTTTGCGGCATAATTTGGAATACTTCCATAGATTCAATTGTTTTCCAAACTGGCGACCTCTTCACAAAAGGCAAGCACTGATTCCCATCCGGCACACTGTCATCTTGGGCATCAATCCCAGAAGATACTATTGCTAGATCAACATGCCTACTTTTAGTCTCATTCCATCCACTAGGTTTGCTAGAACATAATCCTATGCAAACAACAAATAGTCAAACAAATTGTAACAGACGGAAGTCCACTCTGACTGTCTAAAGCAACTTACTTAGTTCTTCAGTAGTTGCAGAAGATTGCATTCCACCAATCCACATTGACAAGGGTTGATCATCATCAGCCACATTCTTTGATACCATGACCATGTCACCTTTTGTAATGCAATCTGTATCAGAAACTTCGCCTGTTTTCTCTCTGGATGCAACTTGTGAAACTACAAAGTTACAAACTGAGCTTCAGTTCTTGCTAAAGTAGATGCACAAATTTGTGAGTGCCAGTGCGGACATGCATGTATTATGACTTTCTTGCTTCTGTTTCTCTTAAGGTAAAAAGTAAGTAAAAAAGGGAAAGAGTAAGGGTTAGAGGAACATCAACACACCCTTATTCAAATAACAGGCATTTCCCATTGTATCATTCATTTCTCTCTCTCTCTTTTTTTTTTTTTAAAGAATATCTCTCAGGTGAATCATAGTTAAAAAAAAAAAAAATGGAAATTCAGAAACTTGGAACTATTTGGTTGCCAGGTCCAGTAAGAGATTACAGGAATTCTAACCCTTCCTCAACTTCCATGCCACAAAGTGGATCTAGGATTATACATGACAAAAGTTGAAAAAATTGTCAGTGCATTCTAAGCTAACATAAAATTCCTATCTATTTCACCACAACAAAGTGTCACAGAAAGTTCTCTCTGGTTTTTCTTCATTTTTTCTTATGACAGGCTTAGTTATTTGCCTGACACTTCTCAGTGTTTCATTTAGGAGTCTCTCTCTCTGCTGCGGACATTCTAATAAGGCAAAACTCATCCAAAAATCCCCTGAAGTTCTCAAGTTTCGCACTGCTAAGCCTCCAATTGAATGTGTATTCTATTGAGCCCCTGAGCTGTATAATTTGGTGCAATTGAATAATAATTTAACTGCAGCAGGTACAATGTCGCCTGAACTTTGAACTGTCCTAAGTTTTTAAGCTCCTCAATACCAATTCTTGATACCTACTACATATAGAAGGCTATATATTTCATAAACAAAATGCTCGGTATACAGATACTATCATCTGAGATTAGATAGTCATCCTTTCTAGGACAATCTTTTTCTATTATTTATTAGGCTTTACATATTGCCTGTTAAATTAGTACTTGATAGCCTCAAATCACGCGTTTTAAAAGCTCAACAGAACACCCTTTCATTTGGGAGGCTCAATTGTTAAAAATTGAAAATTCAGGGGATTTTTTTAATGAATTTTATCTTCTAACCATATAGCTTATCACATGATTGGGTCTTGAAGGATAAATCAGAACCCCAACAACCACTTCCCCACGCCAAATCTTTGATAAGCATTAGGCATTCCTTATAGGAAGGCCAAAAATAATTCAGTTTCTAAACCCCTCGTACCTGTATACTCCACTCTTGCCTGTATTGGCAGTTCAACTTCATTAGTTGTATGATCTTTTACAACTAATTCATTAGCAACATCTTGAACGCCATGGTCCTCCTTACCTACAAATGGTATGTGTTTGTGCATCTTAAAATATATACAAGTATCCAGCTAATTATTGTGGTTTGAGGTTCTTACGTACCAGTCTCTGAAGCCTTTGAGCTAATGATTACTAGTTTACGAGGTCTTCCCCTCTTTCTTCGCTGGCTGCTTCCTCCACGCTTACGCTGATTGAGTCCCTGCAGAAGAAATAACACATAGAAACATAATATTCTGGTCAAGGAACAAAAAGAATAAGATGGAATTGACACGACCTAGCAAAATTAGCATGACATAAGAGAAATAAGCTAAAGAGGAAAAACGGAGGGAAGGCATTCCTAATCAAATTGAGAATATATATATAACATGACAGTATAACCTTTACAAAAAAAAAATTACTTGTATTTGTGGAATTTTAAACAATGTACACTGATGCCTTCAAACTTCTTAGGTGGCAATAAAATGAAAAATAATTTCAATTGACCATTCTACCTTTCCCCAAACATTGCTTCAGCAATGATGACAACGGTGACATGCAAGTTTCAAATCAAATGCACCCCAAATGTTTCTATGCTATTGTTTGATATGGGATACGTAAGCTAAAGAAGCAAAACTTTGTGGGAAGTGGAAAGTTTTGACTTGTTTGTTAATCATTATTGAATAAAGCTTTTG